>JAZDUH010000066.1:38650000-39850000 GCA_036419115.1 Scarus forsteni | reverse complement strand
TTGGATTTTACAAGGATGCTGAGGGTAACTGATAGAAGACAGTCACCCTGTCTAAACATAAAGCTGCAGTGAAAGAAAAAGACATGCGTGGTTAAACTGCCGTAACTCTTTGAGTAAATGAGATAGAGAGGGAGAGGAGATTCAGTGAGCCATACCTGAGTGAATAACAGGTGGTTTATCAGTATTCTCTGTCTAAATAATGTATAAATCTTGTAAATATTAGCATTAGTATCATTATGGAGTGTTTTCTTGTCATTTTTTTTGCAGGGTATTTGCCATATTTTGAAATTGATTGTATTTTTTCGTCATAGTTTGTGTTTTTTGGATTTCATTAATCGTAATTTGGAAATATTAGAGGAGAAAATATCAAGAAGGTCTGCCAGGGAGAGGGGGGGACCAGAAGAGAGTTATTAAGGAGGCTAACTGCTTTAGGGACTATAGTCAGTAGAGAAAAATTTTTAAAAAAAGCCTGGACATGATCTAATATAAGGAGCTGTACATGGACTCTAATGCTAAAGGCAAACAACAATGTGAGTGTTTGTAAAATAGATTAAGAATATTTTTTGTCATCTCAAAACTTTGAACATGTTCATTTACAATTGTTTATAAAGAGAATACTGTTTGAAGTTCAAATCTATTTTTTCTTTTCTTGTAATAACACACAGTTAAAGCATTTATTACATAATAATGACAAATACTTGCTAGAATTGTTTCCTTTTATTTCTCTTGAAAGAAGGGTAAAAAATGTACTCAAAGGGCATTTCTTGACACATTTATTGACAAAAAAGACAAATGAGAATTGTTATGATTATGATATTGAAGGGGTTAAATGATTTTGATTGTTGTTGTTGTTTAACTGGAATCTTTTTGCCCTCCAACTGACCCTGGGTGCTGGTCACTCATGAGACATAAACATGTGTAGTTTTGTAGAGATGACAATTCAAAAGCCTGTGCTGCAGCTCCCCACACTTGTCAACGCTAACTGGAATCTTTTTGCCCTCCAACTGACCCTGGGTGCTGGTCACTTGGTAAGCAAGACATATATATGTACTACATTGATCCCAACTGGGAAATTGTGGTTTTCAAGCAGCTCCTTGAGCAGGAAGTTAAGCAACATGACAGACAAAATGAGCTCTTACATTTTTTAACAAACACACTATATTTAATACATATACATATACATATACATATATTTAATACTTAACTGAGTAAGGCTATGTTATATTTTGTGGTTCAGGTGAGCATTTTTATTCGCATCATTTGACTTTTCTGGTCCTAATTAATTGCACATTACAATATCTACTCAAACTGACTGATCTGACTTTTGCCAAAATCCACATCAAGAAAGGCTTCTCAGAGGTACGGACATGAGGAAACTTGAACTCAACATTGTATCAAAAATCCAGATGTGACTTTAGTGTGTATATAAAAGGATTATGTCTGCTGGGAGATTGTCTGCTCTATTGAAGTCCTTATCCAGCATAAATACAGTCGCCCTCTGATACAGCGTGACCCTGGCCCCCGGCCCTAATAATGCACACAAACACATACACACAGCACATACAAACACACACACACGTTTAAGCCCAGAGACCAATAAGTTCCATCCCACAGGCCTCCTTAAGGCCCTGTTAAAATCTCAGACTCGGCTTGGCCCGTCCCAACCCTAATTGGTATTTAATGCTCTCACTGAACCTCAGAGGTCAAACAGCAGTGTGTGTTTGAGTGCGCACTGTGTGTATATTAGTGTTTGTAAAAGGTCCTGAGCCAAGTGTGTCACTGAAGGTTTTTCCAAGAAAGAGCATAAAGGAAAACTACAGATTGCACAACTCTGGGGTGTCCTGAGATGGCTGTGGGGTTGCCTAGATGGAGGCTGAGTGATGATAGATGTCCAGAGAGGAATTATGGGGTATAATAGAGACCCATTTTTCTTTATACTAGTTGTTATGATAGCATTTTACCTGATCTTTATGGTCTAGAACATAAAATAAAGGTCAGGAAATGTCCCAGGGATGAAAGCACCTCCAACCAATCCAAATTTGTCCACGCTGTCTCTGTAAAGACCATTTCATGGTTGACAGGCCAGCCTCTTGTTGAATTTGGCGTAACCTCAGAAGCTGGCCATTATTCATCTTCCATATTCATGTGAGTCCCTGAGAGACTGAGGCGAAGGTTGGAGACAAGACATGTCTGATGAGGAAACATGGTGGGGAGGATTTTCCACTGTTTGACATGCACTCTCTGTTTATACTGTCTCAAAAAAAAAAAAAGTGGACACTTGCACTTCTGAAAGTGGAAGACACCTCATGCTTCTTCTGTCTGGCCTTACGGCATTGCAGTCTGCAGAGACACTTCATACAAAGGAAAAAATGATATTAAAAACATCAGTGAGGTTTTGGGTCTTAAATCCATTAAATAGGAACTCAAAAGAAAATACACAGGTCTCTGATGTATCATTCAGTGTCGAACAGATCAGCCTGCTTTGAAAAAGACATGGAGTGGGCTCGTCTCTTTATGCAGTATTTTAATATGTAATTATCAGGTTGGATCTGCTCTCAGCTGTGAGTCCAGCATCTGGACAAGCCCAGACTGATTGAATATGAAGAGGCACGTCTTGATTGAACATAAAAACGTGAGAAATTCACCACCGAGCGTTGTTTAGCCCAAATGATACATGCCTGTGTTTTATCATGAGTGATGAATTTTTCCATTGGATTTACATCCATTACAGAGCTTTAGAACCTGTGCCATTACAAATTGCTCTATATGTAAAAGGAGTAAATGTGGTTCTGAAGTAACACAGTTGTCAATAAGCATCAAGCAGCCGTTGCTGACGTGCCTGCTGTCTCATCAGTAATCAGGCCAATCTGTTTTAGCAGAAAATGGCCATACGCGACGCAGCATTGATGGAAATGTCTCATTTTAACTTCATGCAGCCTTGAGAAGGCAGAGCAAATCAGCAAATGTTTCATGAATTTGACAGCAGAAGCGTGGAAATTCTGTGACAACTAGTTGGATTCGGTGAGCTGGGTGCCAGCACTTTGCATTAAGTTACACTAAGCACTAATTGGATGCTACCTGGCTCCACATCACTAGCAGCTCTGAACAGGATCAGGATCTGGCTCTGACTAACAGTGAGCACTCTGGTGCTGCTGGCTGATTACCCTCAGCAAAGAGAAAACCAAAACGATGATGAGAAAAAAATCCCTTCTTTGCTTGTGCACAAGCCCTTGGCCCTGTTGGCAAGGAGCTAGCTTTTTGATTTTCCCGATGTCCCTGAAATTGATTTTCAGCCATGGATAATCAAAGATTTTAAATAATTGCTGCAGTATGACTGTACAGTGGAGGATATCAAGGATAGTGGCTACTTCCCCTCCTGTCATCTATAGAATAATTTTAGCTGAGAGCTACAGTATGACTTCACAGCATTCCTCTGAAATGGTTCCCAGTTGTAGGCATGACAGCATTAGTTTCATTGGACATGCCTAATAAAAACCTTCATTTGTTAATGACAAACATAACATGATGTCACAGTTTCGGAAATCCCTCTGACTTAAGTCTGTAATTGAAATCCATAACTCGGGTCGTTCATTTGTGTTTTTTTCTTTAGGCTAAGAGAGACATAGAAATTCACTACTTAAAAATATAACATTTTTCATATCTGAGTGTGTTCATACACAGTCTAATCTGCCAAGAAAATACTTAATATTCCAGATATCCCTGCTCCATGTGCTTGAAAACACATAAGCCCTCTGTAACACTTTTCTCGCTGTCATTGATTTAAAAACATCCTGAGGAAGAGGATTTTTGCTCTAACTCCTGGCTTCCTTGTAGGAGTGAGACATCACCATCCTGGAGCCACCCTTTTGTGCCATGGTGAAAGATGGCCTCTCATCTAACATGAGAACGTAAATAGTGTTAGCAAGGGGAGAAATAGATTGATTAGAAGGCCAGGGAAGATTAATAAGCTGCACAGGGCAGTTATGACACCCATTGTTTCACACACGCCCCGCGGAGGTGTGCCTCCCAAAATGCATCATTGTGTAAAATATTGACCTAAAGCACTCCATTACTCTCTTTCGTTAATGTGCTTGCTTTGCTCTCAAAAGGAGACATCCAAGCTGTAATAAAATGTTATCAACTTCTTTTCAATTTTTCAAGACACTGGACAGGCTCCAGGAACAAAAGTTTAAGTTTTTGGTTTGTTAGGATGGGACGGTGTATTCATTGTTTATCAATACATGTGTTGAAATGCCTGGTGAAGATCGATGGAGCTTGAAAATGTCCTCATCTGCCAAAGGAATAACCTTGCAGTGTTGCTGGGTCCCCCTGATTCAATGTCTATAATCAAGCAGATCTATATTGCCAGGCTCCAATCTACGACAGTTGTGTTCGGCCCTGTTATACTGCGTTCACACCGCAAGCGACCCAGCTACCAAAATCGCATTGCCCATTGTCGTAGCGCCGTGCGTCCATAAATACCTCAGTTTTGTCACCGTTGCTGTCGGCCACTGCTCGGTGATGTCACATCCGCTGGAGTTTCACTACGATCATATTATATATCATATAACAGGATGTATAAGTGGACATTATTCCAGCTGTATCCTTTTTATTCACTTATCAACCGCAAAACACTGCAGCTGATGCCCTGCGGCAGCATCTCTGTGAGTTTCCCACGGTCCGTCTAGGCCAGGGGTGTCCAAACTTTTTGCCATGAGGGCCAGATTTGGTAAGGTGAAAATGTGCGGGGGCCGACCATTCAGCTTTTGACTCTAATTGTCTCTTAATATCTAATAAAATGTCTTCAGTTCTCCGTACCACAGTGCTATGAGCCAGGCAGACGTTGGCAAAATCTTGCTTCTTCTCGGGACAAATTTTCTCAACTATTTTCAGCACACTGTCCTTAATAAATTCACTCTCAGTAAAAGGCAGTGCTTGGCAATCAGCGTTGCCACCTCGTAGCTTGCCCTTGTGGCATTTTCATTTGACTCAAGGGCTCTTGTGAAAAAGCGCTGATGTGCCGTTAAAAAAGCTTGCAGTTGTTTCAATGTTTGGCCGCGTTCGGACCCAGTTAGCTTGTCATATTTAGCATGTTTTGTCTGGTAGTGCCGCTTGACATTGAACTCCTTAAAAACACCAACAGTCTCGTGGCAAATTAGGCAGACACAGTTGTTTCATATTTCGGTGAAAAAATACTCCAATTTCCACTTGTTCTGGAATCGGCGGCACTCACTGTCAACTTTCCTTTTTTAGCTACAGTCGCCATGTTTGAAATGGGATGGGCTGAAATGATGACAAAAGGCCAGGTGTCAAGTGCCACAAAGATGTGGCCACAGCGCTACTGCCATCTTCTGGTGAAATGTAAAATAGGTTTTTTGTACACAAGTATTTTATACAGCAGTCAACGGTGCAAGAGGGCCGCATGTAATTGATTTTATAACAGAGACTGCGGGCCGGTGAAAATTTGAACACGGGCCGCATTTGGCCCCCGGGCCTGACTTTGGACATGCCTGGTCTAGGCGGAACTAATGTCCTCACTGACTAATGTTTCCCACATGGACATGGAGTGGTACTCTGTAGTCCGGATGAATGACTGTCTATGGTACCGTCACACGTGCACACACCTGCTGATTGATCAACTTTTTTTTACTTTCACATCGCGCGACAAGCTATGTGGTAGTGTGAAAAGTGGCTGTTGCATCGCGATGGGTTAGCCCCGCCCCATCGCGGCTGTACATTGACTTTGCAAGGAGAGTGATCGCCGAGGTAGTACAAGTAGCGTCCGGCGTGTACGCACCTTTAGAGTTCGCAGGAAGGGGTGGAAGCTATGAGTGAGACAATAGCAGGAAGTGACTGCTCACAAAGAGATTAGCATCAATGCTGGCAGCATTAGTAGCAGTTTTGTTAGATCTGGACCACAATTAGTTATCAGAAAAACACACAAAACAACACCAGAAACATTTCTTAATACAAAGGATATTTTTGCTTCACTTCCAACTTGTTTTACCAAGTGTTTCACCTTTATTACTTCACTCAGCAGCAGTTGTACCTGCCTACTGAACCATCTGATTGGCTCCTAATGAATGTGATTGATGGAATCATCATTCAATTGCTTGCCAAACGACTTTTGAAAAGTTCTGCCCTTTCCAAGACCCTTTCTATGGGCTGTGAACCACAGCATGACCTCCAACATTAAACTGATACTGTTGCTCAGTATCCCTTCCACATTCATTCAAGCATTGTCTTGTCAGATATGTCAAAATTTGGTTACATTTTTGATACTTTGTGCTATAAACATTATAATAACCATTAAAAAAAAAATCTGGTAAAGATGCACAATAATAACAGAGCAACATCGGTGTCAGCAGATAATCATCTAAAAAGTTGGTATTCAGCAGAAATAAACATTTTTCATAGCTGCTGCCAATGTTGTGGCAGTACATGCTGGGCATATACAGTGTGTTCCATATGTTGGATGAAATAATGACAAAATGTAAAAATGTATCATACTTGTTTACTTCGTCATCATTGGATGTCTGATTTTTGAAATTCAAATCTTTAATCTAGGAAAGATCTATTATTGTCGCCTTACATCTGTTTTTACACTATTAGAAGGTTTAGATCAATTTTAGTAGGATGGAGGCTCTGTGCTTTTGACAAAAATATTGGCATTAATATTGGCAATAATTATTTCTGAAATATAAAACACCAGATCCTGTTTTAGAATGGCATTGTCTTTTGAGTCATGCACTTTAGCTCTTCTTAGCCTTAGTGATGCCTGCACGTCTCTACTTCATCCTTCAAGAAACGGTAAACTTTAAAGAAATTCTGAAACATAATACTGTTAATGTTATGTGCAACAAAAATCCTAAATAATCATGAAAAAACTTTGTGACATCACAGATTCCAACAGAACGAACTGAAAGGATACATGCAGGGTGCTTTTGGCCACAGCATGAGGAATTCTTTAGTCATGATGAGATGTTACACAAAGACTTCCAAGGTTTTTTTGTGAACGTTACCACACATAAATACTTCTATTAACAATTTTTTGCTTTGAAGGGACTGTGAGGAGTTTCTAAATAATTACAAAAAAGTCTCCTGTTTAGATATATGCCTGATCGAAATACACACTTTAAGATGAGTTTTATAGCATCAAAATAGGTTATCTATAAATGCTATTCCTTAGCCTTCCGTTCGGGTCGGACAGGGCTTGACTGGCCTGGATAATCAATTTCCGGAACAAGACAATTAAAACTAGAGCAAATTTTTTATTATTTTATTATTTATATTACACGTCTTAGAGCACCGGGCTGTAAGTAGCGATAAATAGCCGGCTACAACTACGATAACAAGTTTTCCAAAAACTGCTTGTTGTCACACATCAAAAACTACCGCTACGTAACTAGAAAGAGATACATTACCTCGTTGCTTTGCATCCTGTAAGTTGTTGAAAAAACGATCTTGTAAAGCATTGCAGAGTTCTGAGGAAGGTCCTTATTGCATCCATAGCCTCAAAACAAACACACGCTGTGGATTGTAAACATCTGTGATGCGTTCCAGTTGTAGTCAGAAGTAGGAATTTTGAGCTCCGAGTAGGAAACTGCAACTGGAACGTCCCTCAAAGTCAGAATTTCCTCCTGGGAACTCGGTGAAACCTCGCCACCCTCGGGTTGACAATCAAAGATGGATGCCCCCAGTGTGAACAGTTATTTAGCTCCTGTAATAATCAATTTATTTGCACTTCTGACTGGGGTGTGTTGCTCTAGATCAGCTGTATACATAGTATTGTTAGACTTCTATTTACAAAAATGCTGCCATAGTGATAATCACATTCTTCATGTGATATTTGTGAACAACAACGCAGGGCGTGCTAACAACAGCTAACAATAGCCTGGTAGATTGGCTTCTTTTTTTTCCGATTTTAACTGGAACGCTGATAACTCTGAGATGATGTCACTCCCATTTCTGAGATTACTGGAACGCAGCATTACGACAGGCGCTGCGCGGGCTCATGGGTAGCAGAGTCTTTTACATTGCCGGTAACAGATTCTCCTCACAGTCCCTTTAATATCAATAAAAAAAATTTAAACAGGAGTGCTTCCAACTTCCCATCATCATAAAACCAAAGGACTGTATTTAAACATCTATTGTGCTGTGTGGAAATGGAAGTTATGTTGAAGTAGATGTGTTTGTCGTTACATTTTGACTACAAACATGCATCATCACCTCATCAGAACACAACTTTTTCTTTTATCATTAAAGATCATAATTTTTTTTAATGTATTTTTTGTTTTTAAAGTATTTAGACTGTATAACTTTAAATCATGTGGTCAAATTGTTGTCAAATCCACGAGTAACCATATATTAAAATCCTGATCTCAGTATTAATAAAAATATTTTTATGATTTTGCTGTTATTGAGCAGCCCTAGAATCAATTGAAACAATATTGTAAGGTCATAGAGTTAGAGAAGATGATTGATTTGGATTGTGCAGGACTCTTTGTAATGTTAGCAATTGTGATGGAAAAAAAACTCAAGATACTTTTGATGAAAAGGAAGATTTGACATACATACCATACTTACCATCAACAGTTTCTGGAAGCTGTCATCAATGCAAAATAAAGCTTTGTACAACAATAGTCGTTCATGCCATATATATTAAGTGCTTATGGTATTTGTGTATGAAGAGTGAAGTGTATTCCAATTAGTCGGATAGCAAAGCTTGATGTTATCTGGAAGCTTTCATGTGAGATTTTCTACCCTTGTTTTCCTGTTACTAGCTGCAGGCTTTGCTTTGTTCCCCTTTCTATTTAATTTGCTGCCAACCTGTTTCATCTATTTCTATGGTTGCACAAATTGCCTTTTGACCTTGATGATTACAAAAAGTAAATGGATTGAAAAGGCGTTGATACCCAGAATTCAGCAGGCTTGAACACAAGGTTATTCGTCTTCCTTGCTTGGCTTGGATGCAGTTTTATAGCGGTCAGATTTCAGTCCCTGCTTAGCTGTTTTTATTATTTTAGCAGGGCAGAGGAAAGCTTTTCTTCACCAACTTGAACGCCATCATTTCCACCTTCACATACCTCGACAAAAAACACTTATACATCGTCATCTCTGAAAGCTATATGTAATTGCACATAAAACTAGTTTTAATACATAAAAGTGCTTTGAAATACAGGAATTTAACTTTGAATAAGCTGCTTTAAATTTCAGTGTTCATTAACCCTCTAATTACACTTATTACTTTTTTTGTTGAATTTTAAGAAAAAGTTTTTGTTTTAAACAGGAGTCAAAGAGTTCCACCTTGTGTGCTACTTTTTAGAGATTTTTTTAGTTTCAGATGTTTTCTGAATCCACTTTTAAAGCAGAAAAATCTCTTTTTTTATATAATGAAAGGACTGCTTTCAGCTGATAGTGCAATAAAGTGACTGCACAGTTATCTAACAATAATCCCACAGAGAAACTTGGCAAAGTTATACTTTATAACAGACTACACCTCAATGCTTATAAATCTTTTCTTTACTTTTTTTTTCTTTTCTTTTCTTTACATGCAACAAATATGCCAACACCTCAAAGCCATAAATAAGAGTAATATAAAGCATACAGTGAAGAAAAGGCATAAATTCCAGTTTACAGGTCAGATAAGATGCCAGATCTTTACCTCCGATCTGCCTGCCTCTCTGCCTCATAGTCCTTGTCTGACTCCTCTCTTTCACTCACACAGACAGACACAGTAAAACACACATGCACTTGAACAGTAAAGCCAAATCACTTTGGACACCTGTAAAACATGGAAGTAATGATGTCTACAGTGGATGAATGGCTGAATGAGCCAGCAAAAGGGCAATATAGTACCATGCTCACCTTGGGGTCACTCATTCGATTCAGGGGCTGCTAGCAAGTGATCAGAAATAATTTCCATCTAACGGTGAAGAGAGAGAGAGAGGGAACCTGGCAAATGGTGTCTCAATGGTACTTATATTCTTGGCTGCCTTTATAATGCAGAATAAACCATTCCATTTGAAACCTGCTGCTATAGACAGTACTCAGGTTTAGCGAGGCTGGTAGATTTGATGTTTGCGTTCATGCAGGTCTTACAATAGTTATCCTTCTACCTTTGAGACAGATTATTCAGTCGTGTTCACAGTAGCACTGCTTCTCTTTAGTCTTTTGTACAGTAAAAAAACATTTTATGTGCATAAGCAGAGTGTTTTTTTCAGTTTTTCTTCTAAACAAATATGTCAACACTTTACGTGGTGAGAGACGAGATGACTATCTGCTGTGGACCAGTGGATACATGTTACAAACCTTCCTGGTATCACATTTCCCCCACAACTTGGGTTTAGCTCCTCTTAAAAATGTGAACGTACTGTTAATATGACTGGACTATGGAGAGTTTGTAGTTGCAATTGCAATGTGTATAATTGCATTAGTGACATCACAGGACATGCACTGTCAGTCACATAGGCCTGTCACGATAACAAATTTTGCTGGATGATAATTGTCCAAAAAATTATTGACAATAAACAATATTATTGCCAATATTATTTTATTTATTTTTTTCATTTTTTCATTAATGTTATTTTAAAATTTGTCATAATAAAATGAGTTCACCATGTCAAAAGCAATAAACTTTAATTTCTTGAGAGTATTTAACTGTAATTGGATGGTCAAGATCTTTTAAATAAAATCAAATTTAACAAACAACATGATAAGTTTAACAAACAAAAAAAGAGAAGAAAAATGAAAATGAAATGGACTCTCTATTAGGAAAATTGCATGTAAATAAAACTAATTATACTAATCAAAAACAACGAAATATAGACCCTGTCTCTGTAAAGAAAAATCGAAACTCCTATAAAAACACACACAAAAATAAAAAAATAAAATAAAAGGGAGTTGATACAATTTGTGTCTGTGACATGTACTTTCTCCCAGTCAAGTCGTACTGTCTGTCAAATGTTAGTAACATTGCTGCTTTTTCAACCATATTAAAGTGTTGTATTTTTTGCAATGTAGTCAACGACACTGTCTGTGAGCGTGCACCATTTTGCTCTGCTTTATTTATATTTACTTCACCGACCAAACGCCTCAGTAGACACTTACTGTCGGGATGAAGGCTCCGCTGCACTGCCCCTTCTCCTTCTTTGTCGCCACCACTTTCAAACAAATGCGACATATCGGCACATCGGTGTTCATGAGCTCCCAAAATATTCCCATACTGGGGCTGTGACAGCTGGCTTAAGAACTGTATTTTTCGTGCTATCATTCATATTCGTGTTTGTTTCCTTGTTTCTCCTCAGGACGCTCACTTCAGAGCTCTCTCCGTGTGTACGCACAGGCGGCCCTGTGGCTCCCCCAAAGATTTTCATGTTTGACAGATGCTCACTCTGAAAGATGGACAGAGTGAGTCATCTTCTCATTTAGCCTCTTTGGTAGAAAGAGAGGAGGAAAACAAACATGCATGCACGTGTCAGTTTATCGAGGCCGGCAAACTTACCAAGGACGTTTTTATCGTTCGGTTAATTGATTTATTGATTATCGTGACAGGCCTACAGTCACATGACTCAAAAGCACTTTATACTGCCGTTTCTGTGTCCAGTGATGAGACCAAGTACACTTTTTTCAAAATAACTATCTACCAAAAGTCTGTTTGATATTACTGTGGCTCATTCAGAGAATCAAATGTACAATTTTTTTCTTGCTGAAGTCTGAAGACGATGCTCCTCACACAGCAGTGTTATACTTTAAAGAGTGACCATGTGAAAAGGAGACTTTCAGTTGATTTTTCGATTTTTAGCCTTCTTTGAGTCTTAATTTAAATAAACATGTTTTTCTTTTGTGAACATCTAAACAAAGACACATTTCCTAAAGCACTGTCCATCTTTGACTATTGTCCACTGTGACAATCATGGATGCGTAGCTATGCAACACAATGAGTTTTTAGAAGTAAAAACAAGTGTCAAGGACAGCCAAAGATCCTATTTAAGTTGCTGCTTTAAAAGGCACAATATTGCATTATAGCTTTTCACTAATATCCCTCAGCCCTAACTGATGTTGATAAAGCCCAGGGTTTTATCAACATCAGTCTAAAAAACTACTCTGCCCTTCTTGTTTTGGAACAGAGGTCTGAATGTGATGGGCCTTTTGTCACACACAAACTGTGTAAAGCAGAATGAGTCAGAATATAAAATTGCAAATTCACACTTAAAATGAAATTCAACTATGTATACATTACACTTGTTTGGTTTTTGCGCAATAAGGTAGAATGTCACACAACCTGTTGTACAGCTGTAATGCCTTCTCTCTAATAACTGTTTTTCATCATTTTTTACTAACTCTAATTACTTATTTAAGCACATTTTTTTAGCTTTCTGGTCCTTAATTTAGAGGAAATGACAGTGATAGAGAGTAGGGGTAGAGAGAGTGGGGTGATGTGTAGTAAAGAGGCTTCTCAGCTGTATTTTAATCTCGACAATGGTGACAAGGACACAGAAACTGCAGCTGTTTTAACTCCAAACAAAGTTTGGCAACATCACACTAGTAAATGGGACTGGCCTTCAAATTGAGGTGAGCTTTTAAGGATCAGCAAGTTTTATTACTGGTTGTTCCCATTCTATCCCATAGTTTTGCCTGGTTTCTATAGATGTTAAGTGATGCAATGCAGTTAGATGGTATAAAGTGATGTTGCTTTATACGTAAAACATAAAAAACTTTATACATGCTGTAAAAAAAACATAAGAATTGGTGTTTTATACAAGGATGCAGAGGTTTACCACCAGCAAAGGCCAGTATTGGTCTTTTTTCATATGTTGGACAAACAAATTTTGGTTGTAGATGTATGTGAAGGTATTCCTGAACACAGGTATTTAACAGACCTAGAACTGTAAAGGAGAGAAGATTGTCATCTGTCAGAAGTAAACAAGCTCTGATCTATTTTCATATTCAAATGTGAGAGAAAATGCTGTGGCAGTGGGGGAACAACACTAAAAAAGATTGTTTAATAAAGCATTAACTAAATAGTGATTTTAAATGTCAGTATTAGTATCTGCCATGATTGACAATTTGTGCTTCAGTTCTTCATCCAAACACTAACCTACTGATGAATATCAGTTATATATTAAACTGTGCTTTAATAATATTTTATTAAACGTTTAAAGTTTAGGTTAAATTAACTAAATGTAAAGACGAGGCTGTAAATAATATTTCTAGTGTGTGCAGAAAAACTGTAGAGCTAAATGTGTGAAAAACATGGAGGATGAGAGAGAAGAAAGGGGGGCTGAAGGGTGAGCTATAAAAGAGAAGCTGATTTGGGCCTGCCAATGTTTCAGTGTTTTCTCTGCTGCCCTTTCAAGCTTAGAGAGGCCCGCTGGGGGCTGAAGTGTGTGAGGCTGGAGAGCAGGGAGCACGGGGCACTGTGTAGGCCGAGGCTCAGCATCTGCCAGCCCAGACTGTCCGTGGTTTGTTCCTTTTCCAGCACATTCTTATGTAATTATCTGTGATAAACTCCTCTGCAGTCAAGCCACAAATCCACGTCAGTGGCCTGGCTTACCCAACAACTCAGAGAAAGCCACATGCACACAGGGCCTTTGAGATGCAGGAACATGCACACACAGACAAACAGAGACACACACAAACCTTCATTCTCATACACCTACTCCCACTTAGATTTGCACAAACAAAACTTTGGGCTTCAGTGTCAAACGTTTTTTTTTAATTTGGAGCCAGAGATGGGAGGGTATAATCCTGGCTGCCACATTGACACTCAGCAGAGTTCAGCAGACTTCAGTGGTTCCTGTCGTGCCCAGCACTTTCCCCTCTCAACACTAAGTTCCTCAAAGTCCCCATGACAAAGAACCTGCTGATACCCTCTACTTTGCCAGAATCTGCAATACTAGAAGTCCTGCCTCTACTCCCTGGCTCAGGAAAACTTTTTCCCCTCAGAACTCACCAGACAGAAGTGAGGGTTATTTGTTCAAAATGATATGACCTCATCTTGTGTTTTTCCAATAGCTTACCTGGGAGACATAGTTTCTATCATTATAATTAGCCGTCCATGCATGCACATTGTTAAGATAATCATATTTTGTACCATATTTTGCTACAAATTGGGGCACACAAATAAAGAACAATGGCCTGGTTTTGAGTTCAAAGAAATAATAACCATATTATTCTCTTGCCATGTTTTTTTACACGGATTCTTGGATCTTCGTTTTGCTGTGTACTATCTAGTCTGATGCCAGCAGAACAGGGGCAGGGGATGATAATAGAGTGGTGTACTGCAGAAGACTGAAGGCTGTGCCAGCAGGATAAGAGAGTGAAAAACAGTGGAGGGTGGGGGTTTCATTAGCATAACTAGCGGGATTCCCAGAACCTTTCTGGAGTGGCATGTTTACGGCACCAAGCTTGGCAAGAGCACACTCATTTTATAGGGTTTATTAAGTAGACAAGGGGAGGCACAAGCAGGATTTGGGATATTGTGCATGTGTGTGTTGATGCATTTGAGCTAGCGTGTGTGTAAGTGAGCGTCTGATTCTGTGTACGTTTGGCTGTTCTGTCTGCGTGCGTGGGGTCTGAGAGGAGGTGTGCTGTGTTTCAGTGGCTGTGTGGCAGCATCTTACCCCCGACTACTTTTACATGTTTGTATTTTGGCTTAAGTGCCCTTTAAAAGCAGTGAAATAGAAAGTGCATTCATAAGCCAATCCTCAGGAATGATCCCGTTTCAGGGGAGCAGAGAATGGGGCTCTTTGTTGTGCTCTGGATCCTTTCATCTCTCTGAGGTCATTTTCACAGAGCAAACAGGGAGACTCATTATCAACCTGCACCTGAGAGGTCAGAACCTGAACTCTCCCCCTCCCCTCTCTCCCTGTCCATCCCCCGCCCCCGGCCGTGCCTCCGCTCGCTGCTACCCCTGGTCCGCACTCGGGTTTATTAGCGCAGAACATCTTTTCCAGTGACTGAGCTTGCCCTTATTGTCTACAGCGGTCAGGGTCAAGTCAAGGGCGCTCAGCCTAGATTGGAATCATTTGTCACATGGTCTTGGACTGGAGCTGATTTCAGCAGAGGCCAGGGTGAGGTACACAGCGGTTCCAACACCACCTCTGACATGGGGAGCAGGGGAGTGCAGCCACCGGACTACGCAGATGGCCTCGACATATTACACAGCCACTGCTTGCCAACAAAAGAGCCCCTCCTTTTCCCTTTTTGCTTGCTAATTTGAGAGGAATGAAAGTGGAGAGTGGATTTAGGACATAAATAGAACATGCTCTTGGGGTTGTGGGGACATCGTCATTTTGTGTGGACCCTCTTTTTGGACCTCTGTCCCCCCTTAACAGTCTAAATTGCAACATGAGCGACTATGATATCTGCACCTCTTTCGTAAAGAACAGGAAAAAAAATGCGGGTCTGGCAGAAGACTGACTCCTTAAAAGATGTAAACCATGCAGAGTGGTGTTGTATTTCGGTCTGAGACCACTGCCCCCCCCCGCCTCCCTTCATGGTCAGCAGTGGCTTGCATGAACAATGGATGGTGCTGAGGTAGCATGTGGAAAATGACTTTAATACACCATATAGAATGGCTTATTGCTTTGGTCAATAGGACAGCAGTGAAGACAGTGTATCCCGCCGCATGGGAAGGTTAGACCTGTCAGAGGACCACAGTGACTGATACCCAGACCCTGCTTATGAGGTCTGTAATGGGTGTGCATGCGTGTGTATGTGTGGCAGAGGGGGCTGACTGACAAGTTAAGTTATAAAGGTTACATATGATACACACCTTGCCATTAAGCGTTAGATTAGTCCATATTTTTTCTTACTTTTATATCGGAGGCTATTTCATGCATTTTACAGAAGGGTGTGGAGGGGCACTAAAAGTGATGAAAAACAGTAAAATAAGAAATTCTGACTCAAACAAACAATCTGGTTTTACCAACCTACATGAGGAAAAAAAAGTGGAAATAGTGGAAAACAAGGGGAAATGAAAAATTGAGCATCATGCCATTTTCGCTTGTTTTCCCTCAGAGAGGGCAAGTGTGGAGGTGAAGGTCATCGAGAGACTAAGCACACAGCTCATAAACAGCACAGCTGGAGGAATCATTGAAATATAGCCCTTTGTTTTCTCTAGGTCGTAATTGGCCCTGGAGCCTTCTTCCCCTTCCTGCTCCCTCTGTCTCTCGCTGTCTCTCTCTCTTCCTATCTCTTTCTCTGCACGTGTTTTGCAGCAGTGTGGAGCAGTTTGGAGACCAAAACTGCAAAGGCTAATGACTTTAGGGGTAAAGGGCACACCTGTGGTCACAAAAACAATACGCAATACAATAAATTCAGAAAGACATAAACAAACACACTGGGTAATAACAATCATAGCCACACATCACTCAAGCCTCCCAATGATTTTTCATTGCCTAAAACTGTGATTATCACAACATTCTTTTATTATATTTGGTTGTGTTTTGCTGCAGGCTTTGTTTTGAGCAACACAGGCAAAATAGTAATTTCAAGGTTGGGGTATTTTATTTAAAATGTTATAACACCCCAAAAAGAACATGCCCTCTTATTTCCATATGTTACGTCAAACAGCAGAATATAAATGTATATGTATATATTTTTTATTTTTATTTTAGCCTCCAAAAATGGACCAACCTGCCTGCTAGGGTTCACTTTGGTTTGGCATACTTTTACAAAACAAATCGATTAGTGGTTGTTTTGAATCACCGGGGGCCTCATTTATAAAGCTTGCTTACACACAAAACAGGGCAAGAAAGAATTGCAAAGGTTGTGGTTATAAAGATAAACTTGGCAGAAGAATGTTCTCACTGGTACATCAACTTTGATGCTGGTGCAAAAACATTTTGGAGACAGGGAAACTGGCAGCTCAAATGGTGAGGTGGTCATCTCATAATTTAATGTCATCATGTCTCAGACTTATAGACCTGCCTAATCATGAACACAGAGTCTGCATTGTCTATACAATGGTCATATGTCAGACTTCCATCTTCAAATGATATAGAGCGGTGGATAGCGCTGATTGAGTAGTGTTATTTGTGACAACAGTTTACACTTTTAGCATTGATCCTATGCAGTGTTTTATAAATGAGGCCCCTCTTTACAGATAAACACATAATAGTGCTGGATCATTGACAGACTATCAGTTACATTTATGACCTTCTACCATCACAAAAACAGAATAATCATCATTGGATGATCACAGTGCTGCATGCTGTGCTCGTTCTGATGTGTGGAATAAGCACTTTTCATCCTCTTACAACCATGCACATCTGCACTGCAGAGCGCAGCCCAAGTGAGCTGAAAAAATGTGTAATTCAGATTTCATATTTTGAGATAGTATATGGCATTGCTTTATGAGATTTGCTTTTGTACTGCTTTGTCAAGCAGCCAGTTGTTAAAACAAAATGCAAAAAGATAATCATTGTCAGCCCAGAAAAAGTAAACTAGTAAGCATCCCTAGTTTTAAAATACAAAGGAGCTTGATAAGAAAAAAAAATCATAGTTGTAGTAATGTTTAATTAGCTATCTCCCTCTCTACTTCATCCTTTTTTCTATTTCACTTTACATGACCTCTGTTTTTTAATAAGAGTCATGAAAATAAAGAAACTAAACAGTCTGTTTGGGCAACATGTGAAAAAGATATTTTTGTATGTTTTTTGTTAACCCAAACTTTTGACAATATAAACATTTTTTAAAACAACAAGCTTATTTAGGTCTTACAGTTTACAGCCACAAAAACTGTCAAAAACAAAGCCATAGAGACAGATAGTTAAGGAAAACCTATTTTCTGCTTGAGAGTTCACACCCCAAGTCCAGCACTTTAATTGTTGTTATTTTTTTTAAAATGTACTTTATTTGTACTTTAAGCTGTACTCAGAATCTTAATGTCATTAAATATGCAATTGAAAAACAGCAAACAAACAAAAAAACTTGCTCCTTTTGAATGTTGAATGAAAGTTGCACTTCTGCAGTACTGCTTATGCTGCTGCTGCCACAGTAACTGGAACCACAGAAACTGCCACTTTGGCCCAAACTTGCAGGGTGTGCAAACAAGTCGAGGCTCTCTCAGTCCACATTTTTTATACTCTGGGTGTTTTTGGGCGCCTGCTCCGTGTCATTGATCACAGCTTGTCTTAAATCTAAAAAAGAGAATACTTACATGATAAATCCCTTTCTGATAAACTTGAAACTTGGGAAAGAGCCTGAATTTAAACTTGCCAATATTGATAAAACCGATAAGGCTGTAAAAAGGTTCCTCCAAGTTTTCGTGCTTGTTTCTTTTTTATTTCTGTAATCAAATGCCTGCACTCACAGCATGTTGGTTTTCATTACTTTGACAGCGGTGGAACACCTCTGGAGGGATTAGCTGTAGAAGACGGCTGTCGCTCCTTTTGACTGGAGGCCTGAGATCTCGGAGTAGAGAGGAGGAAAACAGTATCAGATCCAGCCTGAGATAGTGGGGCTTTGCCGTATAATTACCATGTTAACCCAGATGATTCTCTCTGATCTCTGCAAACATCAGGGCACAGGCCCCGCCAGGCCGGCTTAGGCACGGATCTGTCACAGTGCACTGTGGGACACTGGATGTATGTTAGCTTGCTTGCTATTGGACTTTTGGCGAGATCCGCATATGCTTTAGTTGAAACCCCTTGTGTGATTTTGTGCACACATTTAAAACCGACGCTTACGTTTTCAAACCACAGATGTGCAAATTCTACAAAAATATGCAAATATGGATGAAAAGGGCCTGTATGAATAGTTAGACTTTGCTCTATCATTCTGTTTTAAATTTTATTATGCCGTACACACTCTCAGATAAGTTTCTGATCACCAGCATGGTGTAAAATGGGCTGGATAATGTTTTAAATGTATTTTTTGCCCGATAGTACCATTGTTTAAAGCCTTATTCTAGTTTCTTTAGAATTTTTAATGCTGTCATCTTACACAAACCTCTCGTTTTTATCTCAACCACACAAAGTAGGGATATATGAGATCTGAGACCCCTTCCTTCACTGAGTGTTATCCCCAGAATGTGAGTGGAGATTCTGTCTTTGGTTGCTTGCTTCCTAAGCCTTATTGATCTGTGGGCGTTTTTTTTCTTCCTCAGTCTCCAAAGTCACTAAGCTTGCATCAATTCATCTTAATCTGTTTGCTCCTTAAACCCGGAACAAGGCATGTCTTGTTTCCTGGTTGTAGGAGTCTCTCGGCTGGCTTCCCTCACATCCTTCCTAGCTGGGCTGCTCCTGGGTGGCAACAAGAGGCTTTTCATATCGAATCAAGTGTTATTGAGTTCCCCACACACCTCTTATATTCCCTGCTTTTTTCTTTCTCTCCCACTCTTTTCCCCCCTCTTCCATCCACTTCTAACAAAGCATTCTTTTAATGACTGTGGGATTACGGGCCAACCTTTTGCAGCCAGTCTGTGGACTAGCCTGTAATCTGACCTCATTACATCCCTTGCGACAAGCTCCTGGGTCATTGCAGAGAAACTACACCTTATCCTTCTGAGAAGCCGAGCTGCACACAAGCCCCTGCTTCAAGATGGCCCCCAGTCAACCCAGCCAGGCATTCAGGCCACCCTTTCCTCTCTGCCATACCTGTCCACTAAAGCGTAGGATCCCTTGATCCTGTTCCCTTGCCTCAACTTTTCTTCCATTACACTGTCAAGATGAATGGTTGCTGTTGGGGGCAGATGGAAACACAATTGTTCGGGTCCAGGGATGACGGTGTCACTGATAAATGTAGTAGGAACATGTTTCTCAGGCTGCTAAGTTTCTGACACAGGGAGGTAAGGGCAGCAGGTCTTCCTGATTAAAATATGACCACACATACATGTGCAAACAGATACAAACTTTATCCTTCAACTCATTGTGTGACCAGTAAATCTCACATCACTGCTGAGCTTTTTGTCCTCAGTGATTCCTCTTTCTTAAATAATACATTTATTTTTGGGAGAAAATGTATGTTTCTGTTTAGACAAAAGTGACTGTTTTCTGCACAAGTTGGATTTTTCTTTATAAAACAGTACACTGTGCACAGGTTGCCATTGAATTTAAAATAAAATCAACAATTAGTATCAAATGAATTGTATAAATAGATTATAGTTCATGACTGCTACAAAATTAAAATCCTTCTGTTTGTCAATTCAATGTTATGTTGAAAATATAATAGCATATGAAAGAATGTAATGCAGCCCACCAGTCACGGCAGAAATACACGTGTTTACACCTTTGATATGTCAATGTTACGGCTTTACATGTTGTATTTTTGTGAGTTTGGATGCCATGCTGAAAATGTGTGGGAACCCTGGCATTATTAAATTCAGTAGCAATTCCTGTTGATTGTAAAAAGGTTTACCTACACAGGTGTTCAGCGCCAGTGACAACAAACACATGGCATGGTTCAATGCTGTGCTATGACGAGAAGTTCAGCATGATGCTTGTGTTTTCACTCTTGCTTTAAATCACAAAACCATAGACAGAAGTTGCGGGCTGCACTGTTGGTGTCATATAATGTTAAATTAGATACACTTTAAGACGTTGTTTCTCTTCTCTACCTTTTGTTTTGCAAGGTACCGAAACAAGATATTTTTTTATATTAAATCTCTGAAGTAAATTGGTTCTTAACGAAAGCAAATTCACAACCACATTCCTAAGCGTGGTATCATGAAAAACTAAAAGGACAGCCTAGAATACATCTTGCTGTGTTGTTGAGTTTCTGGCAGGCTCTGTCTTTGTCCATCCTGTTTCATCTCTTCATTTTTCCTGCATGTGTCCCTTTATCACTTCAGTGTTTGAGGGGCAGGTGCTGACAGATAGCTGGCTTGTTGTCACGCCTGCAACACAGGATGTGCAGCTTTGCTCTTTACATGAGAGGACAAGAAAAGCCAAGACAGGTCCATTACATCACCTCCATCAGCAGTGATTGGGCTCGGGACAGGGGTCCGTGCACGCTCATGAGCAGTTGGCCCGGCCTGGCCCATATGCCTTTAATACAGGAACAGATGTGGTGCGTACATCCCAAGCTCCTGCACCTCTATTCCCTCCCTCTGCCTCAGGCACCGCCTCGAGCCAACCACATTGTCCTGGGCCATGCTCAGTGCACTGCTAGTTACACTGGTTTAATGGGATCTAACTGGCATGCTTAGAAGCGTGGGTGGAGATGATTTTTATTTCAGATGATATCCCTCCAGATCAATCTTTCAGTTCTGAATGGAGAAAAAGGGGAGGGAAGTACAAGTCTGAGAGGCGATGACAGAAAAATGAATTGTTGGCAGATGATGCCAGACTCATACATCATCAAGCCTTATGGGACATGGTTTCTTTTGCAAACACACCAAATGGACCATAAAAAGGTTGTGACATACGTGTCAGCTGATATCTCATCACTTATCAACTAATTTTGCTTTATTCCTACAGACAGTATCAAAAACAGCCAAAATCAAGCCTTTCAGCCGTATTGATGCTGCTTTGCCAAAGACATCTTGCAAAATCATGTGAGAATATTTTTGTATTTTCTAAGGAATTATGAAGCCTGAGCCACTCTGTGCTGTAGGCACATCCATGTACTCCGCTGTGGTGGTGATGATGGGGTGGGGGGAGGACTTTGCTGTGTAAGTGTTGGAATTTATTAGACCCAGACAATGTGCGGCCAGAAAGAGGCAGGGGGATCTACCCAGAACAAGTAACCACAGTGCCAGTCATGTTTGGATTTAGATGAGCCATGGACAGGACTTTGGTAATGCGGATTTGAAGGATGCTGTACCTCTAATCACAAAGTAAAATCACTATAAGCACATCTACAAAATACATCAGCTAAAATAAGTGAATTCTTCTACATACTACCTAGGGGTGGGCAATATGGCAAATTTATCATATCACGTTTTTTTTAGAATAAAATCACGATCACGATTTTATCACGATTCTTTTTTACGTTGATTTTTCTAGACTAATTTGCATGTTTGACCATTTTTTCCATATGTTTAACATATAAAACATGCAAAACCGTAAAAGAAAAAAAAAACAATTAAAGCCTAAGAAACTTTCTGAACAGGTTTTAATTTAGATAGTGCAGTTTTATAAAAATGTGCAATAAATGTAAACATAAAAGGTAATGAACAACAATATCAACATTGTCTCTTAAAGTGCAACAATTTAAAACAGATGTTATCTAACTACAATGTCTATAATCTGAGTGAATAATACAGCTGCTTTAGAACAGATTTTTGTTCAGACATCTTCAAGCTTTTACCTCCTTTTCTCTTTCCGCCATGACTTCACGCTACATAACCAAACAGGAGATACTACCTAACACTGCGCGTAATGTGCTACGGTTGGCTAGTCGGGTGCGCGTCAAAGTCTCTGTGCCCACACAGACGATCTGACGATCTTTGTGCTTTTTGAGATAATCCCCACATTATAATCCTTAACAATTTAATATTGTCATATCGCACACCCCTAATACTACCCTTTTTAAAAAAAAAAAAACTGGAATCTTAATATATGACCAATCTATGCTATAGCAGTACTGAACCAGTGTCATTTCAGTTTCAAGTTCTGTTTTAGTATTTAGTATTTCGTATAGTATTAAGTGTCCGAACACTTGACTTTGTTCCCAGAATTGAAGTCAAATATTGGTAATAGAACACCACTGTTTGATTTAAAACTTTCTGTATATTAACTTTTCATTCTATTAATAATGATAATTATACATTTATTTCAGGGCGCCTTTCATGACACTCAAGGTCACCTTACAGAAGATAAAAAGTGCATTAAAATAAGCATAAAAACAGGTATATAAAACAAACAAAACAATACAGTGGACAGTGCAAATATCAGAGGGAGTAGGAAAGCTTTGAACAGATGGGTTTTGAGTCTTGTTTTAAAGAGGGGTGAGGACTCAGTGTTATGGAGGACAGGGGGGAGTGAGTTCCATAGCTGAGCAGCTGAATGGACAGAGGAAGAGGATCGGAGGGTACGGGCAGGTTCAGAAATGTTAATGAAGTCAGAGAGGTAAGGAGGGACGAGGTTGTGAATGGCTTTGCAGGTATGGAACAGAATTTTGACTTTGATGCGATAAGTGATGGAGAGCCAGTGGAGCTGCTGCAGGATGGGTGTGATGTGGTGAGTGGATGTCCTTGAAATAATAAAATACTATTGTTTATACTTAGTGCTCAGGTGCTGTAACAAATGTAACAAAGTACCTTATATCCCAAAAACACATTCAATTTAAAGTATGGATTTAAAAAAATGCTCAAAAAGTACAAGTACAAGAAAAAACTACCCAAGTGCAGTAATCTCAGTCAATGCAACTTATTTTTTCACACCCAAAAATATGAGCATAAAGAGTATTTACATCATGATAAAATCAAGAAGACACTCAAAGGAACACCCGATTTTCTATTAGTGTGTATCTACAAACTATCTACAATGGTATGGTTATGTTGACGCACAGTGAAAGGTGTTATAGAAAAAAAAACACATAGTATTTATCCAAAGATGATACTTATCATTGTAACATACTTTTTTAAAATCTCTATCCCCCAGTTAATGTTGCCATGTTTTCAGTTTGGGCTCCTCACACAACAGATAGTCTGCATGGCCTTTGCTCTCTGATGTGCCACGAGAAGGGCTCAGAGAGCACAAACCTCTGCCAAGGCATTTCTGACCTTCAAAGAAATATATCTCTATAGTATTTATATAGAAAATGTGGAACATTTCTTTAGCCGATTTCCATCAAAATTTAATAACATGATAACTTAGGCCATGGCCAACATTCCCACAAGTTGATCAAAATCTATTTCCAATATTTTTGAGTTACCTTGCTTTGGCTGACAGACAAACACCAGCAAAAACATAACCTCTTTGTTGGAGGTAATAACATTTGTAGCTTGAAGAGACATTTTTTGGTTTCAGGCAGCTCCTGGCACAGTAAACAGAGGGAGGGATGCATGTGAGTGAAATAATTTACGTCTAAGTTTGTCAGCTAAGTCAAGAATGGGCTTGTTGAGTCTGATCTTTGTGATCTGTTGTAAAGGGGTCATCATAAGAGATCTCGAGAAATAAGAGGGAAGGGCAGACAAAGTTTATGAATTCACCAAATGGACTTTAAGCTGTAAGTGGATAAATTGTAGAAGATTGGTGCAGAAGAAAAGGGAAACAGAAAGAGGAATAAAAGAACAAATAGATTATGTGAGTGAGTAGCGACGGAAGGGTAACAGTAGGTTTTAACTTATTTCTACTAAATAGCATCTCCCTCCTGTTATCTGTGCCAGAGCAACACTGATACACCCAATCAAGTCCTGAGGTCTCTGGCAGCTATTTCCTGGAGAGGGATTACCAACCCCTCCTAGTGGGCGGGACAAGGCCTCCTGGTCTGAATTCATCAGCGACATGGCCTATGAGATGCAGGACGCAGGTTAATAGACACTCATCAGACATCTGCCACTGGGTTACTGTCCAATAATCTTCCTCCTGGATCTGCTGCCAGCAAATGACCACATTTTTCCCCTAAACCATTCAATTGCCACCCCCCCCTCTCCCCTTCACTCCTCTCCTGTCTGTTCTCCTAAACTCTTTTTAGCGGACACACTGCTACAAATTGACAAATGCACTTTTGGACAGGTCTATGGCTTGGCAAATGCACACACACTTGCACAGATTTCAACCTCTATCTCCTCTTTTACTCCCCTGATGGGCACAGACTTTTTCACTTTTGGAGGGCCACTTCTGATGGAGCCCGGTGACAGATCTGGAAGACCAGTGGTGCTTGGCGTTGCAGTGTGATGAAAAGTCCACTGTCATACCAGAGTCCAGTGTAATCCTGCCTTTATAGAACATGGCTGACGTGTTTCTGGCCTCAAACCACCTCCTGCCGATGAGGAATTACGATCTCTGGCACTGACTGTTTTTCTTCTGTCTCTTCCACTCTCGATACTCACTGTCTCCTTTCACATTGTTTTCCACTTCTGCAAAGTAGAATAAGTGAAAAAGTTGTCCATATATCAATATTAGTTCAAATAATCTTCAATTTTCTTTGTATGATGAAGCATACTCAGAATTTCCCTTTCTGCTTTAGGGGTGTCATTTCACCTTTCAAACTTGGCCTCCCACCCCTCTAAAGCTAAAGTACAAAATACTTACGCGTACAGTGCATGTATTACACACAATATTGGCTCAGATCTTTTAAAGTTAAATCCCTTTTTAAACACAAAACAGATTTTTGGTTAAAGGCCATGTTTATCTTGAACTAGCTTAACACATTGCATACCCTATCATTTCTATTGTTTATTTAATGTTCATTTGTATAAGGACATTATGAAGCAAGACGATGTTGCCACACACTACAGCATTTGTAGTCTGAGCTAATTCGCAGTCCCTACTATTAGTTGGATAATCCTTGTTATTGTTAGGAAAACAAACAAATTTAACTCCCAACAGGTTTTAAACAAATAATGTATTTTCATTTTCTGGAAGTGATATTTTAACACATCATGATGACACTTTTATAAAATCATCTCATGTACTTTTTGGGCAGATCATCATATTGTTTCCTTCTGTCCTGTCAGTAAAATATGTTGGATTAATATTTTAATCCAACAGGACCTTGGTCAGGCAGATGTAGAGATTATTTTTGTTGTCAGGTTTTGAGTCTGCTGTGGAGTTTTTTTTGTTGCCTTTTTCCCCCTCCTGTTCCTTCCACCAACCAAGCATTTGAACGCATGACATTTTAGTTTAATTTGTTCCATTACACTAAGGTGTTTGGAGTTTTTGCTCCCCTTGCAAAACCAAGGGATGTTTGTGCACCAGTGGTAGAGCAAAATGACTTTTACTTACTGGTACCATGAGACTCAATAGCTGTGTTGTTAAACTCAGACATTACTAATAATCAGGTTGATAATCACAGTGGATTGTTTTTTTTCTGGAAAACACAAACAACCATGCCACCTGTAAGGCCATAACAATTGGGCTTGTTGCCATGTTTCTGTGTGAGCTATGTGACTGCCTGATGAGCACAAGCAGATAAATAAAGTAGCCATTGAGTGTAAATAAATATTTATTATCTAAACTTGACTACTTAAAATGTAAATATTATATTTAAGTGAATAATACATTCTTCTTGATTTGGTCTTGCATTAGGTTAACTTAAAATAACAACCTTCCCCTCGAACTGTCCTGAAACCCTCATTAAGCAGTTTCTCCTGTTGACTATTTTAAGGTTTCAGGCTTAGTGTTACACTCGGGGGCGTTTAATGGCTCTGTTAATCATTGCACCCCCATAACTTCAGTGAAATTCATGTGGCTCCACTCTTATTGACTGTTTTCTCACCCAGGTTCGCAGGGCAAGTAGAGAGTGAAGCTCCCAGGTTATTTTTGACTTCTCTTCCCCAAAGTTATTTTTCTTTCTGTGATTGCGGAGTGGTGTGTTAAACCTGACGTGTCAGGAGATTACTCAGCTGGCCGTCAAGTACACATGGTCAATTTGCCATGATGAGAGGAACTGGATCACACAGCCTCTGGAATCTCTCGAAGGAATCTCTGAGAGAAACTACATACACACACACACACACCCACATGCACACATTCAATGAGGACGCCCAATGTGGTAGTCATTTTGGACGCCAAAATCAAATGGAAGTTGAATCGTTTCCACATTTCTTAAGATAACATTATGAGACGGAGAGAGATCGGAGGTCGGGGGCAATCAAACATGCTCTGTTTGGTAGTGTTTCTATGCGGGGAGAAATAATGGGGTCATGGGATGAAAGGTAAGACATGTGTAAGAGCAGTTCACAGGTTCAACTCTGGGACAGTGCCACTTCTTTTTGGCTTCACACACGTACAGTTCACTGCTGTCAGAGGCTGCCTGGCACAGATGCCCTCAGGCCTCTCCTTGCAGCAATTAATACAATTGGACCTAATAACTTGGGGAATTGTTAGAAAAACAGGACAGGGGGGTCAGTTACAAAACCTTAAGGGTACCAAACACATACTGTAATATTTAGGTACACACCCTTTGAAATGCTTTTATGAATGACTTATTGACTCTCACACATGTTAATGTTAAATGACTGTCCATGTGAGTTGTTGCTTTGCCTTCAAAAGTTACAATTTTTTTTAAGTTGCAGTTTTCATAAACATCTAAGGTTAGTGCAGTATGTGGTTGACAATATAATTTTTAACAATTTAGAAAGACATTTTACAGTTTTTATTTGCTGTATCATGCTCACAGTTGTTTGTTGCATTGATTTTAAAGCATGTTTACAAGTAACTGAACAGAGCGGGCCTACCTGTTTCCCATAGCTTTTTTTCTTTTTTCAGACATACAAATTGAGTGGTGCAGGAAAGAGTGAAAAAATGCAGGAGTGAGTTAGTGTTAAGTGCTTCCAGTTTTCCAAGGCCAAAAGTCTATTTAATTTTAAAGTTCAATCTAAAATAATAAGATGCATCTGATTTTGCCTTCTTTAATTTATACTGTTGTATTTGAAAGGGCTGCTAACAAACTGCTAATAATGACGACTTATGCTTTCTGAGCGTTTTTTAAATAATCAGCCATACATTAACTATTACCGCAACCATGAGGACCATTTTGATCAGGTCTCACTAAAGTGGAAATTCTCAAACAAGAAGTTACAGCGTGATGTTTTGATGGCTTCTAAGTTGAACTGCTGTATTGTAGTTCGGTGTTAGCCTTTTACCCTGCCTATTATGTTCAAGCTTAAAAAAATAATGAAAGTTAGATTTGTTCTTTAAGATTGTTGCATTAACAAAATGTGTCACTCTCAAAATCTTACCAGTAAAGATCCTAGAACAATGTGAATTATCCCATAGGCTTCAAGTGAAGAGAACCAGCACAATGCTGACTTCAGCGTCGGCCTCCAAAAATTTGTCATCCTTGCACCACTTTATACTGAGCTGATAATAAGAACTGGAGCAATTACACAACCTTGTGCTAAACTTGATTTAAAAGTCATGTTTAATTGATCTGTGAGGCTCTCTAAAAAGTGATTTTACCTGGGAAAAAGGACAGAAAAATCAGAACTTTACTCTTGCACAACTTGCACAGACCAAACAGAAAGTGACGATGCCTCATCTGCCCTCTTTAGCATCAGAGAGGCCATCCCGATTAGCGTCACTACAACAGTGGGACACAACAATACGGTGTATCCGCCAAAGGGGCACGAAGTGTGAACAACACTATCTATAACATTATTATAGACGACTAAGCCCTGTCTACAAAACCAAGCGGTTAAAAGTTGCAGCTAAGATGCTTAACACATCAAACCTTGTGCCGTCTCTTCATAGACACCCACCGCTGCACTCCAGAGTAAAAGTTGCTCAGAAGAACAGAGTGAGAGCTCATTAGCGTTAAGCTTCTTGATTACATGTCGAGTTTGTCTGGGTTATGTTTGAAAGGTGTCACAATCAACAGCTTGGTAGTAAAAGTTTGTTTCCAGTATGATGAAGACAAAAGGCTGAAACAGCATGGCGTCTGCTGAAGATAGTGTTTTCCCCTGAGGGACCTCAGGCTGTCACTGTCAAAATGTCATACCTCTCAGTTTGTAGGTACGAAATAATCAACTTTGTAAGTAAAAGAAAAGTGTGTAAGTACAAGTACAAAACGAGACCACTCACCATTTAGATCTTTGGAATTAAGTCATTGATAAGACTTAAACTTTAACTTTACAGTTTTTTTTCACTGTAATATTTATTTAAAATGAAATAGACAATAATTAATGGCAGTTTCTCATGCTTAATGTTGGAGTTGATTAATAAACAGGTATTAACAATAAAAAAAAATCAGCTTGTTAACTGTGGTAGATTTTTCCCCCATGTACATCATAAGTCAGTTTATTGATTTACCAAATTAGTTAGTGGGAGTAGTTGGAAAGGTCTTTGTACATGCATGTGCATTTCTATGTCTGCGTCTCTTTTCTGATCTTAAAGAAGAATGTACGTTGACCTCCTAGTATTTATTACCAACCTTATTACCCTGTCTCAATCAGTTTAGTTTGTTTAGTTCAAAAACCTGTTTAGTTAAAAAATCTTACTTGGGCAGCACGGTGGCACAGCAGGGTAGTGCATGTGCCTCACAGCAAGAAGGCAGCCGGTTCGATCCCTGGGTTGGACAGAGCCTCTCTGGACTTTGCTTTTTCTTCCTGTGCATGCGTGGGTTCTCTCCAGGTACTCTGTCTTCCTCTCACAGATCAAAAACATCCTCATTAGGTTGATCAGTGACTCCAAAAATTGCCCTTAGGCATGAGTGTGAGTGGTTGTCCATCTCTCCATGTGGCCCTGCAATTGGCTGGCGACCGGTTCAGGGTGTACCCCGCCTTTCACCCAGTGACAGCTGGGATATGTTTCCAGCATCCCTGCAACTCCAAAAGGGAGAAGTGATAGAAAATGAATGATAGAACAATCTTCCTTTACCAAATTAGCAATTTTAACACTTGGAGGGCAAAAGTCTTCTAACGTTTGCTGGCTGCACTTAGTTCTGCTTTAATTGTCTGTTTTAACTTTTATCAGCTCAAGTTTTTAAAATGTCTTAAAAAGATCTTGTTTTTAAAGGCTCTTAAAGACACGTTAAAAAGCATACAGCATTGACTTAAGAATTGAGAGGAGCTCTGTAGCACACAGAAGTGAATATGAAGCCATATCAATACGTACGTGATGATGATGCCGGAGAAAGGAATCTCCAGAGTTTCATTTCTGTATCCAACAGCGACTCTTTAGATGTTTTCGAGAACCGGGGGTAATGGATTTGGCGCAAATATACTACAAAACTTTTAGATTTAGTCGACACAGTGCCTCCAATGTCCAGACACATATTTGAGTTTGTTGTCCTCTTGTAGTCTGATGAACATCTTCCTTTTCAGCGATTGTTTTTGATCCATCATGTTGAAGTCTCTCTTCTCCAGGATGATGCCGTCAGCCCTCCCTGCTCACCTCAATGAATATCCCTGATAATTCCCTGTAGCGTTCCGACATGAGTCTACTTGGACTTGGTGTTGATACTAGGAGTTGGCATGGGGAAGTTACCCAGCTCGAGTCCATGTGAAAAATGCTGTATTCACACATGTGGCTTGCCCAAGTAATATGTGGATAATTTCAGTTTTTTTTAGAAGTGTTAATGGGGCTATTTTTGCCATAATATCTGCCAACTTTTTTGTGAAGATTGAGCAAATTACTAATCTTTGCCTCCTGTCAGTGCATGACATCCCACAGCAGTTCTAGGTACAGTTCTTTTTAAGGTCTGGATCTTCTGTTTCATTTTCCTTACCAGAAACGCAGGTCAGTGAAGCTTTAGGTAAAACTGTTTTGGTGCAGTGGGCTACAAAAGCTTGAGGTTTGGGCCCGTAGTGCATCAATTTATGAAGTCATCATAGCACACTTTGTTGTAGATTTTGTTATTTTATGATGTCACAGCACTGGCACACGGTGCAGCATACAAACACAGAGCGCCATAATCACAGTAAATCAAGATTTCCTTTTCGATGAGGTCACATGCCGTTGGATCTAATAGCTTTATGCCTAGAAAACAGTAGTACAGAATGCTTATCAACGTACCTTTTCCAGAATTTGTATGTGTACGCACCAAATAATGTTTAACACACTACCCCAATTGAATTTTACAACTTTTGATAATGCATTATTAGTATGAGGACAGAAATACATAAAAAAAAATCATGCTGAATAGACAACACCAATATCACCCTTCACAGTCCAAGATCAACTTTCCTCATACCCCTGCTGGGATAGTATGAGTATATTATTGGCAGCTATCAGTGTAAAATATTGGTATATAGTTGCATATTTAGAGGACATATACTGATTTTTATATTCTGGCAGAGTGTAGAATAAAAGGATCATTTTGAATAATTAGTTTAAAGCAAAACCAACCAGATCCTTTTTTTTCCCGATTTTGTCCCTGTATCCGACATCGACAAAGGGAAAAAAACAAAGAATTCACTCCAAATTTAAAGATTGTCTATTTCTTTAGACACAAATGTTTAAAAGTGTCCTTCCCCTGGATGTTAATATTGTAATAAACTGCTTCCCTTATATTCTTACCAATGTTTTGTTATAAACAGGACTTAGTGTTTGTTGATTTATTTTTGTAACTGTTTTTATAAGCTCACATCAGAGGCCACCAAAGATCCTTTATATGTCAATCAGTATGTGTATCAACCTCAGCCGAAGCTTCCACTCTTTTTAGTGTTTTAAACACAGAACTATATCAATTAAAATACAGCTTTTCCGTCTGCTTCATGGGAATGGTGACCTTTCTTGAAGTCCTCTGATGCATGAGAAGGGCGTGGTTACCAGCAAAAGAGTTATTCATAACAGCTGATCCTTTTGTAAGATCCTGTGTTGGGCAGGAGCGCTTTGAATGCAGCCTGGTGCCCGACCTGGAGTCCCAGACGGTATTTGGGACTTGTAGAATTGGCGAAGGGGCGTTTCCTACATTCACACTTGAGCTCTGCCCAGCCATGCTGAACTCCCTTGGCCTTCATCTCTTTTCCCGGCCATCATCTCGTCTCTCCCAGCAACAGAGTAATGAAGTGGGGACCATTACGGTCAGTATATGGCTAATACTGGGCTAATGGAGTTCAACTAGAGGACCAGCCCACTTCTATCCATTAAAATAGATCAGAGCAGTTAAGACACAATTAAGAAATGGGAAGGCTGGACCTCAGAAGCTATTCTTTTGACATTCAAATATGCTCCTCATCTTTCGTTGATGACACATCACTCAATCAGTCTTTTCTTTCTTGCTCTTAGGGATTAGGAGATTTATGCGTGTTCATCTGCAGAATTCAACCTCTGAATAAGCAGGATACAGTATACTTTATGGCCCTGTTTGTAAAGTTTTTAAATGTTTTTTTCCCCAGTTCTTCCACACCAAGATGGGTCCATTCACTTGCTAACAAACAAGTTTGCTGTAATCTTGGTCACAGTCTGCCTGAGCCTTTAATGAGGGAATTTTTGTCACGATGGATCTCCTTCTGATCCGCAGTGAGGAGTGAAAGTCCTGCAGTCAGCAGTCAGCACTTCACAGTAGCTCTCTGCTGCAGAAATCCACAAGCCAAGAAGGTTTTGAGTTCCAGTGCCGCCACATTCAAGGCTTCTGTCACATCCTGTGTTCAGACTGGCCTATGACTTGGCTGCATGATTCGCTACAGTCTCAACTCTGGATGCCAAGAACTGTCTTCTTCTGCCTTCTGACATGATCCATCTTTAAACACTTTGCACTGTGCTGCTTTCTTTTTCCTGTTTCTGTCTTCTCTCTCATATATTCCCTTTTGCTCTCGCTCCTTCATTTGCTTTTCCCCTTTGTGTTCCTCCACAGCGATCTGGCTTGCAGCTGAAGCTGATTCAGGCATGGAAGGGATCAGATGATTGTAGCTGGAAAACCGCATTCTTTATGCATATTGCTTTGAACCCTTCGATTATCCAGTTGCTTGTTTCACAGTAATACCCTTAAACAGAAAGACAAGGATGGAGAAACCTTTGCACTGTCTATGTCTGGTCTCAAAGTACTTAAATTTAGAAATATCTCCTTACTGTGAAAGGTGACACCCCAGACAAAGATGAAAGAATTGATTTTTTGTGGTTCTTTGACTCACAAAAATGTATTTCAGAGCACATAAAATGTGTTTTCTTTGCTTTTGAGGCCTGCATTTAGTTTGAACAAATATAAGCTCCACAATCGTTATTTGTGGTTCAAGGTGATTAGTAGGAGGTCCGTAACTACACGAGTGTACGTGTGGAGTGCAGTTCATATCATGATCTTTGTCGTGTTTTACATGGCTGAGGTGAATACAGGGTGTATCCCTCTGGGGGTCCCACGAGGTTCCTGGGTGATCAAGAATGGGCGATGGGCGTTTCTCCCCCTTCACACTTGATCTCTGCCCAGCCATGCTGAACCCCTTGGCCTTCCTCTCCTCTCAGGGCCATCATCCCCATTTCTCCCCATGCAGCAGAGTAATGGAGTGGGGAAAATTCGGGTCAGAGTGGCTAATACAGGGCTAATGGGGATCAAACAGACGCCCAGCCCACCTCCAGCGATTACGCATGAAAGTAAATGGAAGACTGTAAAAGGACAATAAGGCGGGAGTGTCTAGGCATCACTGGTTTTACTGCAGTCTGAGCTGCTCGTGTTAAATCATAACTTTTCACAGCCTGCAGGTAGTCTTTGTATTACAAAAATGAAGTCAGAAAAAAGCATTTTCAACATTTAACCCACAGGTCCTCCCTTCTAAGGGATGCTTCTTTTCTGTTTTAAAGGTTATTATTCACCAATAATCGACATGATTTGTGATTTGGCAGAAATGTGCACTTTTGCTCACAAATAAATTGAAACTGTGGTGATTAAAAGGCTTGTCGTGCTCTGTGTAAAAAACAACCACACCGAGCCTGTTGCGGCCAAAAACGGCCCCACTTAAACCCATTTAACTTTAATTTTGACCGAAGCAGCATGAAGGTGTACCAAATCCCACATGCTTTTAATTTGTATATCAGGCTCCAGTTCATTTGTACTCTTATTGTTTTAAAGCAAATGGCCCACATTTAAACATGCTACTTTAGACATACAGATAATTTATACAGTTCATAAGATGGCGAACCACAAAAAAAAATCAATGGAGTTAACAGTCACCGACATGTCCCAGACTGTCGTTATTCCAATAATGATTTCCTCATTGCTCTGTATGAATAAGTTTGAACTAATTTATTGTTGTTTTTCATAAAAATGTCAGTCCTTCATATTCAAGCTGACATATGAAGGGTTAAACTTAAAAAGAGAAATACATTTTTTTTAAGTCATGGACTGGACAGAAGTTTAATTGTAATTATTTTATTGAATGTTTTCGATGTGTTCGCTCTGTCTTCCCTCTCCTTCTGTCTTCATCTGCACATAATTTAAGACCCATCCTTGTGACTCCCATAGAGTTCCATCCTAAATTGCAGCATTAGGATACACAGATGACAACATTTTCACTACAGTCCCCCCCTCCCGTTCTGCCCACCATGACAATAGCCCCAGGGCACACAGAGGGGCTCATGTACAATTTCCTCTGGATCCTTTATGCTTAAATGAATAATGCATACAAATAGTCACTGTAAAACAAGTGTGTCCTCACTTATTAGCTTACACGAATTATGTATTTTACTGTACGTTTGCCATTCCTGCATATGTTCCCTGTCAAGACAATGCTCCCTAGATTTTGAAAACATTAAAAACAGGATTTGCGTCAGAAACATTAGAGGAGCACGGCTCTACGTGTGCCATGTGTACAGTTTTCTAAAGGGTTGTGTGGGCTAAAGAAGCATATTTGTATGTAGGAGTTAATAAACTAACCCTGGCTGATCATACACAGCTGCCTGATGTTTTTTGGTTCTCCTCATCTCACTTTTAAGGATCTTTACGATCTTTCCTGCCATTTCAAGTCAGTAATGTACATGTTTGAACCTTCCCCTTTGTGTCTGTTTTCCTCCACCTCTCAACCCCTTCCCCTCCCTGTTCCAGCCTGTCTGTATTTCTTCCTGGTCAGTAACTATAGGAGGAAGGCCATTATTCCAGATAGAGGTGTTAGCCATGCTGGGCCGACCTGTATTGATCGCCTGTGAGAGGACGCTGAGCGGGGGAGAAGGACTATTTGCTTTAAAGTTCAATGGCTCTCCACTGCTGTTAGTGTTGCAGCCACAGGAGCAATCAATATCTGGACAGGGACCCATGTCACGAGACACGCTTCCCATTTAGAAACATCATAATACTGTGCTGGACCTGTTACCCCACAGCCAGAGCTTGTGCTTAGTTTTTTTTCACTTCCTTTTTACCCCCCTCCCTTGCGTCTTGGTTGTCATGTTTCCCCTTTGCACCTTACAAGCTGCTTTCTTATTTTACACTGTAGGCTGGGTTTTAGCATGGCGGGCTGGAATCAGTGTGAATTGTAATTATAGATGATACACATGGCTGGAAGGGAGAGATAGAGAGAAAAACACAGAGCAGAATAAAAGGAAAACAGTCATTTGCAGCAAAGGTAGGTGTCACAAGGTAACTGATTATGTAAAGAACACAGTGAAGGTGTTCAGTGGTGTGTGTGTGTGCTTGTATTTATGTGTGCGCACTCCCCTGTTTTTGCCTATGAAATACGAAAATATATAATAAATTGTGCACGCTGCGTTTCTTGGCTGTGGTTCAAGTGCTAAGGGGAAGAAAGAAAAAGGGCGCGATTGTTTCTAGTTCAAGGTGTGTAATGCACAGAGGCGTACATACATAATGGGGTATTGTCAGGGGGTTAGTGTGAGGATATTAATGCCCTGGTTTGTCCATGCTATTTGGTGCATTGTCGCTCCCTGAAGGGAACAGTAAGAGTGGGCTGCTCTAACTACTCTCCCCCCTCCACACCCTCTTCCCCCAAGGCCCCGACTAGAGGTCACTCTGTTTAGCACAAGAGCAGAAGCCCATTTTGACCATGATGTACCAAATACTCCTCTCTCCTCATTTTTTGCTTCCTTTCCTTTCCTTCCTTTTCCCTTCCTTTCTTCTTTGTTCTCCCTTCTTTCCCTTCCCTTCACCTTTCCTCTACTCTTTTTCTATTCTTTCCTTTGTTTCTGCTACTTTGTTATACTTTAATTTCCTTTCCTTTCTTTTCTCCTCCTTTCCATCTCTTCTCTCCTTTTCTTTCTTTTCCTTTCCTTTCTTTGCTTTTTCATTCTTCCTTTTTCTTTCCTTCCTGTATTTTTTTTATTTTTCCCTTTCCTCCTCTTCCCCCGTAACCCTTTTCCCACTGCTTTCCTTCCTTTCCTTTCTTTTCTCCTCCTTTCCATCTCTTCTCTCCTTTTCTTTCTTTTCCTTTCCTTTCTTTGCTTTTTCATTCTTTCTTTTTCTTTCCTTCCTGTATTTTTTTTATTTTTCCCTTTCCTCCTCTTCCCCCGTAACCCTTTTCCCACTGCTTTCCTTTCTTTCCTTTTGCCTTTCCTCTACTTTTTTGAAAAGTATTTTCTGTGCTTTCTGCTCCTGTCTTTTCCTTTCTTCTCTCTTTCTCTGCTTTCCTTCTCTTATTTTCTTCTGCCTTTTCATTTCATTTTTTTCTGTTCTTTTTCCATGCTCATTACTTTTTCCGTCCCCAACTCCTCCTTTACCCTTACTCCGCCTTTCCTTCTCTTTTTTTGTCTTCTTACTTATTTTTTTGTTTTTCACTATTTTTCCCCCTTTTCTATTATTCTTCTTTTTCTCTCTTTTTATTATCTTCCATTTCCCTGCCCTAGCCTACAGCTTTCTTTTTCTTATTTAAAAATTTCTTTTCTTCTCTTTTCGTCTTTATGTTTTTGTTTTCTTATCATTCTAGCCCCGTCTTTCCTTTATTCCGTTATTTTATTTTCCATTTCCATCCCTGAAATTCCTTTCTTTTCCCTTTCTTTCTTTTCTTGTCATTTTCTTTCTGCTCCATTTCTTTTTCTTCCTTTTATGCTACCTCTGGTTCTCTTCTTACCTCTCCTCACCTTGTGCCTGAGATACGTTATTAACAAACAGAGATGCCCCGCCTCGCCTCATTGTGTCCCGAGCGTTCACCCTCTGTTTAAACCCTCTCTGGATCTCTGTTCATCCCTCTGTGTAATCCCTCTATACCAGTATGCATATGCATAGCTGCTCTATGGCTGTGCATATATTTGCATCAGACCCCCCTTTTGCTGCCATCCCCCCACCACAACTTCCTGTCACCACTCTTACCTCTGCCAACACTCCTCCCTATAGCCTCCCAATGAACCTGTTTACGTTTGAACGTTTTCATTGGCATTTGAACTCATCTTATCGATTCCTTCATTGCGAGAGGTTGCAGGGTAGTTCCTTAAACGGGCTGAAATCGACCAACTAAATATTTAACCAAGAGGTCACTGAGATTGCACCAGGCCTGAGTGAGGAACACTGACAATCCAGACTGAGGGAAGAGTCTCCAACAGGAAGAGGCTGGAGTGAAGATCCAGCCGGAGGAGCAGTGCTGCAGCGGGATGCAGAGGGGCTGCAGTGGTGGAAAAGTGGTTGCACTTGTATTCTTGTCCACAAGAGGGTGCTGCTGGACAGTCCATCCCAGATCTTCAATGAGAGCAGGGGGAGAAAACTACACAACACCTTGCATTATCTCTACATTAACACTTAAACAATCTTTCCGCTATTCCTTCAGCCTAACTTGAGCACTTATACTTAAGTTGCACACCTGAAAACAAAAGTGACCTTCCTTGCTCTTTTCTCCATACAGTTATTGTTGCTTGTGACACTAATTACACGCTCAGCTGACAGTGACATCAAGCAAAAACTGACTTCACCACTCTCCCTTTGCGTTGTCCAAGCACGGTTTTCTCCAAACATGAATTCGTGTGTGAGATAAATCAGAGTGAAGAGGGGTCTTGACCGAAACAAAGAAGGAAACGTGACATAATTAATGTAATTGAATGTCTATTAAAATTATAATTTCTGCCTGATTAGCAAAGTGAGTGGCAGTGTCCAGAGTATTACCTGCCACACCATTTCTCACTTCACCAAAGACACGTCTCCCTTTTTCTCTCTCTCTCTTTCTTTCCGTCACTCTGTCACCCTCTCCTTCTGTCTTCATCTGCACATAATTTAAGACCCATCCTTGTGACTCCCATAGAGTTCCATCCTAAATTGCAGCATTAGGATACACAGATGACAACATTTGCACTACAGTCCCCCCCCTCCCGTTCTGCCCACCATGACAATAGCCCCAGGGCACACAGAGGGGCTCATGTACAATTTCCTCTGGATCCTTTATGCTTAAATGAATAATGCATACAAATAGTCACTGTAAAACAAGTGTGTGTCTCCACTTATTAGCTTAGCACGAATTATGTATTTTACTGTACATTTGCCATTCCTGCATATGTTCCCTGTCAAGACAATGCTCCCTAGATTTTGAAACATTAAAAAAAAGGATTTGCGTCAAACACTAGAGCGACTCTTGCCTCCACAATAGCGCAGCTCTACATAATCCACTTGTTATTGGAAGTTGTTTAAATAATGGTAATTACTGATCTCTTTACATTGCATTCTCCCCCATTAACAAGCTGTGTGTCTGCCCCCTCTCATCATCTCTGTCTCTTTTTCTTGCACTACAGTTTAGACGCCGCTGCAGTGCCTGTAGTCTTGGTGTCTTGTTGTCATGGTGTTCAGAGCCCATGCCAGATGTCATAGTTAACTTTGAGCGAGAGAGAGAGAGAATCATGCTAGAGGCTATTTTGTTGTCAGTGATTTAGATGAAACACAGAGATGTTAAAATGTTAGACTTGCCCCACAAAGCTTTCCCCCTTTACCTTTCGTTTTTCATTTTTTGAGAGAGATGCAAAATTTACCTTGAGGGTACAGCCTTTTGCTCTGTTAAATACAAGAGACATGCAAGGCATTATTTGAAATCAGCAAGAACACGTCGTTATCAGAGAGAAGCTGGAAGTGGCTATGATAAATATGGTTTTATCATCTTACTCTGCAATACAAAACACAGAATTAATCTTAAAGTGGAGTCAGCAGTGTAAATGACTTTTCCTCCTATCAACTCTATTTTACATGACACTGTTGGTGTTTATTGATCAGCATCTCAGAGACTTTTGTAAATGCCTTGTTAGAATTATCCAGTATCCACACCACAATTTGTTTTTTTTCTGGAAATTTTCTCCCAGATGATGCTAAGCACAAACCATGGTTTCACAGCACACTGAATGTTTAAACTAAATTTGTCAATCAGATTTAATCAAAGCTCAATATCGAACATATTTATGATAAATGTAACATCTCAAATATTAAGAACATTGCCTCTAAAGAGGAAAATAAGACTCATAAAGTTGAATTTTACAATTTATATGCATAGAAGGATAATTACAGTGTGTGAATGAATCACAAGTATTCATATTTCAAATGTATTTGTTTGAAACAAAGTATATGCTCTTATAAATGAACTACAAAGGACCCCTCAATAAACTTTTGTCAAGAAAGTAGCTTGTTTTGTTTAATGTAAAGAATATAATATTTCAGAGAACTTAGTGCACATGAATAAAACTTTAACATAAAAATATATAATTTCTCTAAAATCAAAGCAGACATTACATTATAAAGATGGTATAGAAACACTTCATCTTAATTTTTGTTTTTTTGTTAATCCTTGAAACGATGAATGCATAGAACATAAAAAGAGCCCAAATTACCCTCAGTTTAGCTGTTGTTAAATCCGATTAATTAACTATGTTTATTATTCTATGAATATGTATATTTTGTAGATACTGTACACTGCAGAGCTGCTGTGAATGAATTAGACTGTAACATTTTACATTTAGGCAATAATTCATCAACTAACTTTTATTGGTTTAATTTATGAGAAAGCAATTTTCACTTCCAGCACTGTGGTAAACATCGTTAATCAAAATACATTATTATAATGAAGCTGTTTTAAAATGTTTATTAAAGGAAATAAAAAAGGGGTTACCCTTGCTTTGTGCATCTTTCCATTGTCGTCATAATTAATGGCTGAACTGAAGGTTTCCTTTGCCAATGCAGATGAGGAGAGGGTGCCAAAGAAAGGAGTGGAGCTTGACTGTAAATTTAATAATCCGTTGGTTTAACCTTAAGTGAGGAACAGAGTGTTATATTTCAGAAGGAGACCGCGGCTAATGCACCCACTGCTTCACACAAGCCAGGAGATGTCAAAATATTAAATTAATCAATAAAAACACAAAATCAGGAAGTTGAAGCTCACTGCATGGCTTCTCTATCACATTTAATGTTTTATTATATTGTGAGGAAGGTTGTTATGTGTACTTTTGTACAGGAGAAGAGAATTCAGGTTTTTTTTTATCCTGTTTACTCTGGTATTTTGTTGAACTCTTTGGCTCCACCATATTTCTTGGAGCATTTGACTACTGAGAAAGAAGCTAAATGAAAAGCTTAACTGATCAGAGAATTTTGTTAAGTGTATTGACAATGCCAACAATATTTACTGCAGTACTAACACCAAATTAAGTAACGCTGTTAATGATAATGTGAACAAAATATTTTTACATTTCAATCACATAACATCCACCTGGGCATCTATATTAAACCCATCTATTTTCACATACTGTGATATTCTGTATTTATTCTTTCAAATATGATTTGCTTTTGAGAAATGATGACTTACTGTGTCTAAAGAAACATTTTCATTCATGGCTTTGACATCTTACTTCATATTTTTCAGGGTGAAGTACTGCTCTGTGCTTACACTGTTTATAATTTGTGTATTGGCAGGGATCCCTCACTGCGATACAGGGATCTTGATACAATGAGTCACATTCATTCAAGCAGGGCAATGTATCAGATTTTTTAAATAAATGGTTTATCAATCAACATTTACATAGCGTTAAGAATCCTCTAATTAAACCAACAAATAGAACAGTTTCTAATCAGTGTTGTTTATTTAAAGCCTGGTCCCTACAACAGGGCTAAACTTTACTGTGCGTCAAGGTGTCAGAAATTATAACAATAATTGCAAAGTAGGAATGGGCAAACAATGGCTAAAGGCTTGTGACTAACTATTAGTTGGAGGCTGAACTTCACCACAAAACAAATGCCATCGAGTCCTTTAAATCTTAGCCGACGAATGATTGTAGTTCTGTAAAGTACTGACACATTATTTCACTGCAAATATCAAGACGTTTTGATGCATTGAGCTCGTGTTTAAGACGATCATTCTGAGCTGTTTGCGGAATAGTTGAGTCTTTGGTAAACTGCAGGGTTCCCGTGGATCCTCAAAGTTTTAGAAAGTCTTGGATTAGATCTTTGAAATGCAAGATGACAGTCTTATATTTGAGAAGGAACACCATCTGATCAGTCTCAGTCTGAACTAATGCAGTTTTTGTGTTTGGCTTCCTCTAACTATAGAGCTTGAGGGGTTACAAACTCTAGAAATTAATTATCTTAGAGGTTTTATCACTTAGCAGCCACCAGCTCACACTGACCTCTGTTTGTAGTTTTTTTTCGTTTTGTCACAAACCTGACTTTAAAATATCTTTAATTAAAGGTTCAGTGTCCGATCTTTTTGGGCTGTTGGATAGTCATAAGAAGACAGTGTTTGGTTCAGAATCATTCAACCTCATTAAGTTTCATTTCAAAAACATATAATTATGAGAAATTGTTGCAGTGCCATCTACTATAATAAGTAATTTTCCTTTCATTTTTGATTATTGTGAAAGATTTTGGAACACCACACCTGATTGTAAATTGGTCTTGGGTGCTAAAACATGTAATGTTTCTTCTCGGTTTGGATTGTTAAAAGTTCTTTGAAAGTATTAAATGTGATTTTGTAGCTTTACCTTTGAAACGCATCTTTAATATTCCTATTTTCTGCTTTACACTGACCTCATGAAACACTTGCGTCACGGAGTGAGGTGTTAACCCCCACCCAGTTCAATTTGTGTCATTTGTTGATAGCCCTCTCTCTCTCCCTCCCTCCCCACTCCCACATCAGCGATGAGGAATCACCCACCTCCACCACTACCACCGCCCCCTTGAGTGCCATTTGTTAATGAAGGCCAAAGTGTTAGATGATAAATATGGCTGAAGAGAAATGGCACATGTAAGTGATCTCATTTAGCAGCATTACATTTGAATTTATTGGGGTACTTAGAGGGGACAGAGGGGCCGTGACTCTCTAAGAGAGAGGGGAAGGGTGCTGATGACTGAGTTATAATAGACACTGAGGTAGGGCAAGTTGGCCACCAAAGACATACAGTGAAACAGAGAAGGACACGCTTTCTGAATGTTTATACGCAGCTGTATATTCACGTGCTGCTCAGAGGTGTGCATGTGTGTCCTGCTGTATGTCTCAGTGTGATGGAGGTTAAGAAGACAAAACGCACGCATCCTCTCATAGTTCTTCTTGTATCTGTAACATTTCGATATGGCCCTCTTGATCGTAAAGTAAGCCTTTTCTATAGCTAAATAACACCACTGAAAGCAGAAATTTTGATCCCAATAAAACAGACCAAGCATTAAAAAACACACATTTTATTATAAACATTATCATGAAACACCATGCCGATCCACTATTCAAAGTCATGTTTTATGCTGGATTTGTTAAAACATCTCAATAATCATTACCATCATAAAAACAGTGTATGGGTGTAAAACCGGTACAACATGAGACTAACAAATAAAACAACAACACCATGTTTATTAAACAGCCTCTGATTTGTGTGGGGGACATGTTTGGGGAGCAGTTGTCTCGGTTCTGGACTCCTTTTTCCTGTGCATAATCCTCACGAGAGAAAAAGAGCTTTGCAGGAGTGAGTCGCCTGCCTGCATGGTTCACGGTTAATTTATGTTCGGTTTTGTTACTGTAACTACACCCATATTGTGCAGTCAACTATTCAGAGGAGTCCTACGGTATCTATAAACATTGGCAGAGTGAGACACGCAGAATAAAAGACCTGCAATACCTCCAACTGCTTGACACAGTTTGGATTTCAGAAGACGAACAATATATTCAATCCATTTCTTGGCCCCGATACATTTAGTAAATACAGTGCTCAGTTGGTAAGAGGGATGTTGACAGAAAATCAAAAGCAATGTAGCGGCAGCGTCCTATAATGGAGACTTAGCTCTACTTTACACTCCTCTTACAAAGATCTACGATTTGAGAACAATCAATCCCTTCATGAGAGCTTGTTATTTTCTCCTATAATAAAAGTAACGGCTTTTCATCAGTCTTGCACAGCTCTGATTGTGTTTACACTGGAAATGTAAGCATTCATAAGATAAAAGGGTGCAAAGAAAAAAGATAATATAGAAAGGTTTTTATTTGTAGTGAATCCCACTTTCCTTTTTTCCTTTTGCTTCTCTGATGAATTTGTTTGATGTCTTTAGATTTTGAGGATTGAAAGCATGATGTTACTCTCGGTCTTTATTTAGCTTGTACTTTTTGGCACAGAGAAAAAGGGTGCAGGTGTACTTTTTCATTTTTAGTATACATTGAGCTCAGGACTCAAAATTTGCCTGGTTTTGTGAGGTTTCATCACACCTGTTTATGTAAACCTCAGCCTTCATTTGCAGCTAGAATCCCTTGTTTCTTTTTCTGATTTCTTGCAGCATGTCTCTGACTTTTAGTGAAACACCTCCGTGTGATGCAGTCTCAGTTACTTCACATTAAGCACAAACATCTGGAGTCTCTGATGAAGCAGGTGTTGATATAGCAGATAAGCGTCCTTAGTAAATGGTTAATGTTTTGACTCACTGCAGACCAGTGGGCCGGAGGAAATGTTTCTTGTTTAGGTGCAATACCAGTTTTAAGAAGCTGTTGTTTGTCTTTTCCTGCAAACCCTGCCTACGGCGCAGCCTCTATTAGGCCCTGTTACGTTTCTTCTCACAAATGACCGTTTAACCGTCTTTTCCGCATCCTGACGCCTCGCCTGTTATTACCGCCATTGTCTCTCTTTCTGCTGTATACATGTGTGAGGCTGGGCCCTTTAATATGCGAAGAGCTTTTTCTAGGCTTTCCTACGGGCACATTGGTCTGTGTTTACTCCTCAGTCAAATGCTTCCTTTCCACAAGTTTGACATGCCTTTTTGTTGCCATGGTAAGCCCTCCCTTAAAATATATATTTCTGCTTTTGGCCTGGATGCTTCTTTATCTCAGTGGTTTAGAGCCTGTTGCCCCCAGGGCCAGATTTAAATGTGTGTGGGTCTTCAAGGATTTCTCTGCAGAAAAGCCGTTTGGATTGCAGCCTCACCGCCATACAAGTGCGACCGAATTGTGTCATTTCAGGTTTTTGAGCCATCGTTGGAACCAAAGGAAAGTCCAAAAGAGAAGCAAAAAACACAAGACAAAAGCTGATGAAAATGGACCAGATTGGATTATGTCAGACTTGGCATGTGCCTCGTTTTGAGGGAAGTCTTCGTTCTGTCTTATCACACTCTGCCTTACAGCTAAATGATTTTTTTTTTTAAAAAGGATGCAGAGCACAGCTCTGCTCCTTGGAAAACAACAGCCACATCGTTACTGTAAATACTGGCCCAAAGTGGTGTGGGCTTCACATGATTTTCAGTCAAAAACAGGAAGTGAGAGGAGGTAAAATTCACTGTGTGGCTGCCTTAAGTTCAGAGACATGGGTCACTATTTTAGCATCAAGACTGGGCAATCTTTTCAATTTTTGAGTTTTTTTTTTCTTCCTAAAAACAGTTTTCCTACTGGCACATGTTGTCACACACTCGAGCTTCTGCTTCAGCTACCCATATTTTTTCTTGTCTCAAGAGCCTTTACAGAGCATTTTCAAGAATTTAACTACAGGGATGCTTGTAGACAAGTTTGCAAGATGTGATATTTCTTTTTTTTAACCATTTTAATCCTGACGACAGTAATGGAAATATAGCTCGATTATTTTGAAAAGTATCAAAAAATCTTTTAAAAAATAGCAAGCATTTTTTTTGTTATTCAATTTAATTCAGCCTGTTTGAAGTAATGAAACTCTGTACAACAACTTGGTATGAATGTTTCTTAGAGCTAGGAAGTTCCCCATTGGAAGCCTGCAGTAAGTACTCAGGACTGATCAGACAGTGAGTATAACTTGATTGCATTATATCACAAAAGTACAAGATCAGACCATATCATCACAATATCTCTTAGAGAAAAAAATCTCTAAGAGCTGGAAACTTGTATGTCATCAGTATACAGCTGAATTCTAATGCATGAGAAAAACATACTGAAATAGATCAAATGATACAGCTTGCAGTCTACATTGTGGAATGTGAGGACATTTTACTTAGTGATACTTATACCCGTTTTTCTATTTTTAATGGACCTCGTAGACATTCGGAATTACACAAGGGATCCACAGTGTTAAAAATGTTGACACTGAAATGTTTTCTTTCAGGAATATACTCTAGACTGCATTACATAGATCACAGAGACAAACTCTTAAGACACAATCTTGATTTTTCTTTAGATTCACATATTTGGCCTGCGAGGGGTCACTGTTTATAACATGGTTTAATATTTTAAAACAAAGTCAGTGTGTTCTGTGTACTGTACTAATAGTACTATCTTTGTCAGGCTGTTGCTCTTATGTTTCACACAACACCTTGTAACATGCTCAGAATTAATCCAGAAGGGTTTTTACCCAGTAAATTGAAAAAAATTAACAAGATCATTTGTAGCAGTAAGCTCAAACTTCATCTGGGTGCATCATAATGACGTGAAAGCTTTGCAGTCAAACCTTAGCTTCTATTCTTAAGGTAAAATGTGGACATTAAGGGGGTATGCAGTTCCTCTTTGAAGACTGTTTTTTTTATTTCAATCTATCAGACTTTATTTATATAGCAATTGGATTCAACAAATTCAGTCTTATGCCATTTACTTTGAATTCCCACATTGTGATTACTATAAAAAATGAGTTTTGAACTTTAGAAGTATATTACCTCATTATTGTGTCATTCAGTCAATTATATGTCAACCTCAGTCATTAAAAAAAATATGATAAATAAAATAAAGCCCACTTTAACAGACGTTGTTAAAACTTTTTTTTTTTTTTTGCCTAAATGCGTCAAACTAAGATTTTTGCTCATATGGCCACCACAATATATCAGGTTTTATATTACCTATTTCATTGTAGTGTAACTCTATTTGGTCATCATGTTTCCTACAATGCAAACGAAGATAGGACTCATTTTACATCATCCAAATCACACAACTCATAAAATCTGTTACTGTTGTACAATTTTTTTTTATCTGCCAGCATCAATGTTTCGAGGAGGGATCTTTGGCCTCTTGATATGACCAAAATGTCATATGCATTTTCAGAAAAGCAAGTAATTTATATACACTAATGTCCTTTGAGTTGTTTTCACGGAAACATTTCAAAGCTTTTTGTCTTAAATTTAATCTGTATGCCAATTCTGCATATCCACCCCCTCAAAATGCAAGGTAGCTCTTTTGGCAGTGGAGAATTATGTGTTTTACCCTTTATAAATATGCTATAATGTGCTGTGCATCTTCATATAATTATGATTACCATAATTATAAACAAGACAAAGCAGAATTGTTTCTGTGATGGCATATTCCTGTTAGTTAACTGCAATACTTGGCTCAACCCGCCATGTCTGAACTCCTCCTTTGTCACTGCAGCTCTTGAAGTGTGCTTTGACATGTCCCAAAGTCCTTGTTTAGCACCTCTCTCTCTGTGTTCAGGGTGTGAACTGATACCTCGTGTCAGCCAGCGTCAGGGACAGAGTGGTGAGAGAGATAGCTGAGGTCCACTTAAACCAAGAAGCTACAAGGATTAGCCCTGAGACAGTAGAAGGCACACTACAAAGACACAAGGAAAGAAAGATGGCTGAGAAGGAGTACGGATGGGGCTTTAATGGAGGTTGTCAATTTTCTTCAATTTAGCTCAGGAGGAAGCTATTTTCCGAGAATTAGATGCTTGGATCAATGCAGCTGTCCAGTCATTTGTTAGTGCATGACATCAGCTGTTGCTCCATTCATCAGGAAAAAAAAGAAAGAAAACACGGAACGGTATTTTAACAAGGCTCAACCTTATCACCACTTGTCAGTTAATTATGTATTTAAAGTGGAGGGCAAGAGTTCAGCAGTGAAACACTTTGATTGAGCCCTTTGAACTGAACCAGGAAAGAAATCAGTTCTCCTAATCCTGACTCCGATGTGATCATTGTAGCCGGAGGATACTGACCTCTTGTGTCCATCATCTCACGGTCAGCCGACTGCAGCACCATTACTAATGCAATCACCCCTGCGATCTGAGGCTCAGATCCTTGAACTAAAATAAATAGATAAACATGTCGGATAGACGGGGAAGAAAAGGAAAGGTGTGAATGACTCATAAGCATAAGGTTCATCCAGTGTGGACCTGTACTACTCTTCCAGCTGGTCTTGATAGCCCAGGGTGACGTATGATACATGATCGTTTTGATCATACAGCTAGTAATGCTCCGCTAATTAGCACAGGTCATGCTCTCGGCTTCAAGAAGTTCACACCTTTCATCATTTTACCCAAAGAAAGGAGCAAAGAGAGATCAGGAGGAAAAGTTAAATGCTATACGACATCATGAAGAGTGCAGCAAAGTATCTGTAGTAAGCATATTCGAGGTTGAGTGGGAGTGTGCAGTAGATCTCCTGGATTTAAGATTTCTCCCTCTGAGTGTATCCAAGACACATCTGGAACATAGAAGTTTGTGCAGAAATCCATTCCAGTATTCCCTCAACTCATAAACACTGCAGATCAAGGGCTAAACTCGCCTCTGTTTCTACTATGAAGACATCTACAGCCTCTATTTATCAACTTTGATTGGTTAACACTTGGACTCTCAGAATGGAGCTCTTCATAATTTAGAAGCTGCTCAAACGCCGGTCTGCCGGCCTGCCGGCCTTCATCTAAATGTTTAAAAGTCAAGTGAAGGAAGGAGGCGGTTAGACCTGAAGTTATGTCCTCCAAGGGAACTTTGCAAAGATCCTCTCACAGATTTATGGCCACTTACCTAGGAGGCTGAGTCGATATTCATAAACGTGGCTTCAAACAAAGCCCCCCATCCACTATCCCTGCTTGTAAATAAATACAGATATGCCTCTTTCACAGACAGCAGCAATCTAAAATATTACCACCAGCATAATTTTAACACACACATTAATATTTTACGGCACATTGTATTTTACCACATTGGATCTTAAACTTTCATGGCCGGCCCCGAGGATTTTATTTCTTTGGAGGTTGTAACGTTATTAGCCAAGATGTATGACAGGTAGAGCTGAACACTGCCTTTCTTTTCTTCATTTATAATAACATATATAACATTTTTTTAAAAAGTACAGTTAACTTGCTTTTTCCGCATAAGCTGAAAAAAACAGTACCTGTATTGTAGTTGTATGCGTGGACTTTATTTGTCCTGGCTACCATGAATGGATATCAAGAACCAGATTTTGGTGCTGGTTGGGCAGAGTGGTTAGCAGCCATACACGTCCCATGTACATACTTCTGCCATTCCAGGTTCCAATCCAGCCTGTGGCCACTTTGCAGAGTGGCTTCCCCTACTCCCTCACCCCCTTTCACAAGCCTATCCACTGTCTCTCTCCTATCACTAAAGGCAAATTGCCCAAAAAATATATTTAAAAAAAGAACCAGATTTTGTTGACAAATAGTTAAAAATAGTTTGAGAAGTCTAAAATATACATTTTTGTTTGACATTTCTCATGTCAGTTCCTTTACCATTGCGTGTCCTCACAATCAGCAGTCAGCAAGAACAACCAAGAAGTCGGAGGAAGGATAATGGAAGACAAAAGGGATCATTGTTAAGATTTATTGATTCCTATGCCATCATTGATTCGATTAATGGATTCAATTAACTAAATAGATCTTCAGAGCCAACAAAGTCAAACACATGGCACCCTGACATTTAATTCTGTGCTGCATAGATGAATGCTTCAGCAGGTTGCTGGTGTTTCCTGACCTGCTCAGCAGCTGGATTAACCTGATTCATTGTCTGAAATGAGGCCAAGCTTCAACCTACAACGATTGTGAGCAACCCAAAGCAGGACAGCCCAACCACAGTCCATTAGAGCGGGAAGAGGAAAGGGCTACAAGCGAGATAACAACAGGAAGTGACTTCACATACAGAGATTAGCATTGATGCTAACAGCTTGTTTAATCAGTTTAATCAGATCATGCACACATGTTTTTTTTTTGTTTTGTTTTTTTTTATGTATTTTTGGGGGCATTTTTTTTTGCCTTTATTGATAGGAGAGAGACAGTGGATAGGCCCATGAAAAGGGGTGAGAGATTAGGGGAAGTCACTCTGCAAATTGGTCACAGGCTGGACCTGAACCCGGACTGGCAGAAGTATCCACATGGCACGTGCATGGTTGCTAACCACTCCACCAAACCAGCACCCCGAACACGTCTGATTTTAAATGAAAAACAACAACAATATAAACTTCTCTGTAGTAATGATATTGTCCCTCCACATTTGACATGTTTTGAGGAACATTTGTTTGTGGCGCACGTGGCAGCACCTGCCTACTGCACTATCTGATTGGCCCTTGATTGATGGAATGATTGTCCAATCACCTGCTGGATATGCTTTGCTTTGCTATGCCCTTCCCTAAAAACTCCCTATTCGCTCTTTTTTAGGGGTAAAAGTGAAATATACTGAACGCTTTGACTGTTGTGTCTGGTTGGGTGTTTCCACTCTTGCTTGAAATGTAATAGACAGACATGGGACATCTGCAGTGAGAGTTCTGCGTGAAATTAAGCTAAAGCTAAAATTTTGACCGTTTTGTCTCCTGTCTGCCATGATTATTTCAATGACATCTTTGTCATTGTTTCTCCAGACTACTTCTGATGAGAATGGGATGTCCTGTATTTGCAAATCATGAAGAACAAGATGAAAGGAATTGATGAGGGAAATTGGAAACATCAAGATAAATGATATTGATTCATTCAGTAAGTTGCTATCAATTCTCAACTGGAATTTCTTTTTGATTCTGACAAAAGACGCAATCTAAAATGTGGTCTAAATTTATTAGAAAAAAACTAGTGAGCAATCTTTTTGGCCGTATGATTCAAGCATGGGTAGAAATAACAGTAACATGCTGAAAATGTTCTGCACCAAGCACAGCGCTGATTACAAAGTAGAATGAATTTGACATTGTTGATATAACAATACTTTAATTCTCAATAGGAAATCACATGGAATTGGGGTGATAGAGAATCAATAAAATTGATCATTTCCCATCCTAACTTGATGCTGCGGTAATGCTCAGATGGTTGTTTTCAGCGTATTTCAGTTAAAAACACAGAACTCTGGGCTTTATTTCAGTCCTGTGGTGCTGTGCAGCATTCTCCTCAGCTGTTTGTTTTTGTACAGGTTATCAGTTCATTAGATTCCCCCTCCACACACAGGTTGATAAATTGCTCCTGTAATAGTAGGTACCCATTAAATCCAAGTTGAAGTGTTTAGTTTTTCATCTAAACAAGTAAAGCCCAACCTGTACAGTATGTGCCTCATTAATGATGGGAATAAACTCGTAACATCTGCATGTGTGTATCTGCATCTGTGCCTGTGTGTGAGCCTGTGCAGTGATTTAAGTGGTTTTAGTGTCAAAACAAGTCTAATGAGCTGGTGCAATAATTATCAGCCATTTTGCACTCGCTTAAGCTAATTGAGGCTTTATATTAGAGTTAATACCACTGCTTATGTACACTGTTTTACAGTTAGAAAATAATGTTTGGCCAGAATTAGTGCTGCCAATAATTTAGATTTTTAGTCTGTGTGTGTCAGTGTTTAATTCCTGCTATTAACCATACTTATGAGCTTTGACAGCCCTTCCCAGATGGAGGTCATTGATTGACTCCTGTTTTGTGTGTCTTTTTTATTGATGTAAGCAACTGTTGTATACAGTAGTATCAAAGTCAAAAAGGACAAATAGAAGCAGCATTCCTAATGATATTATTCTTGGAAATGTATGCGAAAGTCTTAATCTGGATTTGTCATTAACAGAGCCTCCTTATTTCTTGTATTTTGCATTCTTCTAAAAAACAAATGGTAGATAAAAGATTAATTCAGATCTCCCCTCTGGGGATGGGAAGTTGTGGGAGAGCTTTCATTTGGAAGTTGCAGTTAAACATTAAAATAATGTTTGAATACATCACCTACCATTTAGATAAAAAAGGTAGAATAGACCGCTGTATGTACACTGTGATGCAGCACAGACGTGAAGGCTCCAATGTGCACAGGTTATACAGAGCTATGTTGACAACAGAAACAAGTGTGATTAAAAACACTTAATAAAACATAACTCTTGATTTGGGCAGATCCACGCTGTGACATGTTTCTTATATTTGCTGCAAATATTCCACTGATGGACCGGCAGTACATCTTGGCTTGTCAGATTTGTGCTTTCATAAAATGGAAATTGCCATTAATGTTTTAATACACAGCATTTAATCTTGCTCAATTTATCTATATAAAACATTTGTTTAACTTAACAGTGCATAGAAGAATAGCTCCTTTAGTTTTTTATATGCACAAGAATAATATGTTAAATGGATTCTATCATTAGTTTGTAGATGTTTAGTGTGATTTTTACTGTCATCTTTTTGTTCTGTGTTGGCAGCATCGCTAACAGCATTCAATGACACTACGTCCCTTCTCTGGTGGTAGGACTGCTTTTAACAAAGTTTTGGTTAAAAAATTGTTAACCAGTTATTTCAAAACATAATATTGTTATGGGCGATCTCTAAAATTATAAAAGGTAATTACTGGATTGATGAGATGACTCTATATCCAATATTATGTCCACTTCCTGTTTTTCCAGACATAAACATGAATATGGCCACTGAAAAAGTGAATGGTGAAGGAGAAGTAAAAATATATAACATAGTGCAGACTAATAGTAGAATCTCAGTAGTGTTTAATAAACATTCCCCGTAAGAGCACTATTGAGCACTACCCACTCTGTTTACAGTGTTGCTACAGATTATCCCTTTTTTATTGATTGGTTGATTAATTAACGATGAAAGAGTTATGTTTACAGGTCCAGATACACAAGTTGATACTGCTTGTATTACACTTTTGTGATCATATTAATTTGACTTATTAAATAAAACGATGAATTCTGCTCCATCTCTTTATTTGTCACAGTGACTCTACATTTCTGAACAATTTACCTTATTTCAGCCAGTTTAGATACCTCTGCTAATCAGATGTACTGCGATATCGACCCATCCATCTATTGTCTTTACACTTGTACCTTTTGGGGCACAGGTTGCTGGCACCGTTTCTCAGAGGTGTTGCACACTCTGGATTTATCATCAGTCTATTAATAGACAGACAACCATTTCAAGCACAGTCGTACTTGAGGATAATTCAGACACACTCATCAACCGAATGAGCATGTCTTTGGTATCTGGGAGGAAAGTGCATACACATAGGGAAACATAGCTGCTGTACACAGAAAGACTCTGAAAAACTTGAAGAGCTAAACCTGCAAGGCGCCAGCACTACCTGCTGCACTACTGAAGCCAAGATAATGCAATATAATAGGGCTGAGAATCTCAGGTCAGCTTGTGTTATGACAACACACTCTGTGATACATGGTAGGCAATTTGGATAATATTTTAGAATATTTATCGGCTCCAGCAAGATCAGAGGTAGGATTAATGTATTAAATCAGTAACTTAATGTAATTCATAATATTCGATAATGAACAGTGAAACAATGCTCACACTTCCAAATTTAATACAGATCAACAAAATAAATACGAAGATATTTATTTTACAAAGATCAACTTTTCTATATAGCCATGTGAACATAGCACCACATCTTTTTTAGTTAATATTCATACTTGAGTCATTGCTATTGATGATGGCATTACACATGCAAGGACAACATGTCTGAATATTCATATTTCTTATATTTACTCATACAATATTCCTGTAATACATTGATAATTGCAGTATAACCCTGTAGTGACTTCATTCATGTCATGGATTATGTTTCGTGTATTTCAATATATCATATCCTGAGCTACCCTGTGACTCCATGTCCAAACAAGTTGCCCAAACAAGTTAAGTATGAATCTTTGACAAACATTGAAATGAAAAAAAAAAATAGGTGAAAAGAAAAAAACATATCTCTGGCATAACTTGATGGATTTGCTTTAAAAGTTACACAATAATATAAATAACTAGAAAAGCACCCGGAGAGCGCAGACCTCTGTCAGCACCACAGTCCCCTCCCATATTGTGATTTTTACCATAAATATTAGTCCTACCCTTATTTCATGTAAATATTTAGATTCCTTGACCATTAAAACATGCCATTAGCAATGGTTTCATAGTCATATCTATTTTAGTTTAGTAGTTATTCACGAAAATGGCATTTTTTGTTATGGCGAATCAAGGCGGTGATCCAGGTCAACACCAAAATTGAATCACTTCATCCTTTTCCCATGCTGAACATTTCCTGAAAAGTTCATTAAAATCCATCCCTAACTTTTTGAGTTATTTTGTTCACAGACGGACAGACAGACAGACAGACAAACTATCCCGAAAACATAACCTCCTTGGCGGAGGTAATACATTTTTTCATCATGGTAAGTTTCATATGGATCTGATCCAGATTGATATCACAAAACACATTGAAGTTTTTAATGGCAAATCCCATTCATTTCTCCTTGGCTACGTGAGGGTTCAGCCCCTGTACGTCTTTATGGGAATTTTAGTTTATTTGCAAACTGACATCAACATTTTTCAAGCTTATATCACTACATTACCCAGCTTCCCTCGCAATGCCAGGTGAGGAGTACTCCACATGGACAGACATGAGCAGAGACTCGGCGATTGTATTGTAGTGTGGTGTTCCAGAGTTGTATCTTGGCGGAGGTCTGTGTTCTCTGATTGGTTTTCTAGGTTGCTTTTTTTTTTTTTTACCCCAAATCTTTTTTGGGCATTTTGTGCCTTTATTGATAGGAGAGAAAATGACAGTGATTAGGCTTGTGAAAGGGGGTGGGAGAGTAGGGGTAAACACTCTGCAAACTGGCCACAGGCTGGATTTGAACCCAAAAGGCAGAAGTATGTGTATGGGACGTGCCTGGTCGCTAACCATTTTGCCAAACCAGCACCCCAGGTTGCTATTTTTTGAATAAAGGATCATTTATTGTCACGAAATGAAAACGTCCCTGCCTATCCAGATTCTGTCTGAGCTTCTATCTAAGTTGTCTATCATGTTTCTTCCCCTCTTCCTTTTTTCTCACTTTGCTCCATGTATTTGAAGCGCTTTGTGAGATTCCTCTCTTATCCAGGTGCGTTTCAGGCTGATCCCTGGACCTTTTGCTCTTGTCAGGAATCTCATGGGCTACTCGGCTCTCCTGGGGCCCTGTTTCACACACTAAATTGATGTATCCGACTGGAGATGACACTTGCAGCAGGATTTGCCATTCTAAACCACCTCAAAACCCCATGTGATCTCACCCATTCGCTCTCAGAGGGATTGCCTTGAAATGCACCATAGCTTCAAAAGCCAATGAGCATAGCATGCTTGAATGAAAAGCTGATACATATCCAATAAGGCTGGGGAAAGAAGAAAAAGATATTCTAAAGTGCTGGCAATGTAGAACAGTATCTTTTGCACTGAACAAAGACCAACAGTGCTGTGAGCATGGAGGTATTGCCAGAGGGGATGCAATGAAGGGTAAAAGGGAGTGAAACTGAAATAAATCGATAAGCACATGAATTTTCATGTGTAGGTGCTCGTCCACCATTTGCCTGAACATGTTATTGTCTCTGTCTGTCCATGCACAGACAGATGGTTTGATGAATACATTCTAGTCAGAGCCCCTCCTCTTTTCCAACACTGCTAAAAGAAGGAGCACGGTGACCATGTTGCTTTCCTCAAGGACTAGTTATGATATAATTTGATGCTGGAGTAAAAAGGTGTGACCAAGAAGCCCTCCTTTGACTTATTTTCATCCCCAAGTCTTTTTTGGGCTGCACGTTTCTCCTAGGGGGCTCTACAGACTGGCATAATGGATAAGGGCAAGGGTGTGAAAGGAGCACCTTAAGGCTCCTCATTCAACTCCCCAATCTCTCCTGCACACACTCTTGAGCTGTGAAGGCCTTCTTTCATTGCCCTGCTAGCATGGGAGCCCTGTAATAGGCTCTAATTGATAGGGAGGTGTCGGGGTCTTTCTGTATGGGCTGAAGGGATGAGAGTAAGAGAGAGAAAGAGGGGGAGAGAGAGGATTACATGAGAGCATGTTGGGTGGAGTGGGGGGGAGGCTGTGGAGTGGTCCAGGCCCCGTCCGTAATGAGTCATTAATTTCCTCATGGTTTTGTGGTGGTTGGCTCATTACTGTTCTGCAGAGGAGCAGGAACAAAGCTACGGGTAGGTAGGAGGTGAGCTTAAATAGTTGGGGCTCAACACTTTCCAACAAAAGGAGGACGAGAACGCTGAATGGCACTTGGAACAGATGCAGTAAAAAGTGGCAGATGCAAATTGCGAGAGAGCACGTCTTCCTTCAAGCACTTTTCTCTTTTTATTTTGTCAGACTACAGCCTGAGAGTCTAATTAGTTAGCGAGGTGTTTCACTTCTGATAGGGCTGTGTCTCGTTATTGTCACAAAGAGGATTGGTATAAAAATGGGAGGAAACGCATATGTTCCCCGGTCCCTGGTGGAACCTGCTCGCTGCAATAGTTTCTTTTAATTGATTATTTATTTTACCCTATAGAAACTGAAGGATGTGCATTATTTTCATGTAATGAAATGGTGTTGCATGTAGTTTAAAGAGTGATAAAGCAGTGCGAAGATGATGCCCGCAGGTTATTAATTATGTTTTTAATTATGTTTTTATACTCCTCTTCCTCCAGGCAAAATGATTACGGACAAATTGGCAGCGGCTCTAATGAAAATGCGGTTGTCCCTCACTTTGTGGAGCTTGTAGACTGTGTCGAAGGTCACCTGTGAGGCAAACCACAGTCTTGCACTGGCAGGTATGGTATAACAGAGTGGCAGTATGCAATGACACTTAAAATTGAACCAGCATACCTGCATTGAATTTATAATGCACAAAGTTTGAGCTGTTTGTTAAATGAAACTTGGTTGCAAGATATAAGCTTACAACTAATAATTTAACTTTCTGCTGTTCTCTAAAATAAAAGACTTTCGATCCGGTCTTATCATTCTGAAACAATTACATTTAATTTTACATTCTACAAAAAGCATCAGCTCAAATCAACTGAGCAAGATCTGTCAAGAGGAACTAGCGTCACTCTTCATTAGCTGTCACTCTGTGCTTCAAAGTTCACCTGTTTTACTCAATTTTATGTGGATATCTGAGCCCTGAAGCCCTGGATTGGCACATCACCTGAACGACAGACAGGGAAGGAGGGAGAGAGAGTTAGAGAGAATATGGCCCTGGCTCCTGATCCATAACAGTCATTGCCTGTTACATACATTTCAGAATTCATTCAGGCTATGAAGATAATCGAGGTAGTCGACAGTTTCCCCTGCAGCCCAATGGATTTATGATAGCACTGTCAAGAAAATGAGGCGAAATGACACAGTAGCTGACTTTAGCTGCAAATAATGTGATAGGCCGTACAGTGGTGCAGCAGCAGCTGCTGTCATTGCAGGTAATAGGCTATAAAGAAGCCTGATAGCAATACCTGTCATTTCTTAATGGCTGACTTCACTGAAGAGCTTTTGTGGCCTTTAACATGAAGATAATGGAAGATACAACAAATTTTACAGCTTTTGCGTTGCATCCATAATTTATCACTGAGGCCCCATGCAGCAGCACAACAAGGACAACATGCTCCTAGAGGCATGCTAGAGAGAAATGCAAGTAGAGCTGTGATGTGGTTAGAGGCCTGGTTCATGCTTTTCAGGTAGCGTAGGATCTACAGATCTAGACCCTTAAACAGCTGATTTTTTTTTTAAAGATGTCACATCACATGTTTTTCTTTTCTTCTGATTTATTTGAAAATGTATGTTTTGAAAAATTACTGAAGCAAGTAGTGTTCTAATTCTTCAAAGCAATCCCTGATCACACAATGACCTTTACATTCAACTGGAAAACCTAACAGTCCCTACAGAATACTGACAGTACTTTGAAATTCTGTGCTGCCTTGTAGTTTTGTCCACTCCTGTTGACTTTTCTAAAACTTTGAATAATCCTCCGAGGTAATGCCCACCCCCGGCCTTCTACATCAACACTAATGTCCTCAAACTAACGTCCTTGCTATCTACTGAGATGATGTAAGGCAGAAATAAAAGGAAACAACAGAAAAAGCCCCAATAACAATAGCTGAAGCTTTTTAAGTCAATTTTACAATGTTTTGCAAAAAGAGGAGGGTAAACGTTCATCTGTGCAAATTAAGGTGAAGTGAAAACAAATTCAATCACTTCACAAACATGACTGTTGTGTCCACATATGCACATCAATGTGTGTGTTGGGTTATTTTTAGAGTAAATAGCATTTTAGATTTTTTTTGTATTAAGGCTAATGCAGATATTTGTTACTATTTATTTTTCCTTTGTGTTTATGAACACGTATATATCAGTGTTCAAATATAGTTTAAATCAAGATTTATATTCACATTCAATTTGGTAAGAACCAAGAAGAACATATCTGCAGTTTGGTGGTACCTGGCTTAAATGGCAAACAGAGGAAATTTCTGTGAAATAGATTTGTAACTTGATTGTGAACTTGTGTGTCTTCTAAGTTTTTAGTATTAAAGTTGGTCAATCTGGAAGGAAAAAAGAAAGGCCTCTAAAACGTCTGAACAAGTATGTGATGGAAAATTATGTGGTATAAATTCTATGGCTCACTCTCAACTTTCCTGTTATTCATTAAAATAATTTGGAGAGTAGTTTCTTGATTTTTCTTTTTGCCATGGCAATTTTATTTTTTTTTTTCATTTTACTTATCAGTTGGTTTGTTCTTAACGACGGAGGATTAGGGCCACGTTGAAAACTAAAAAAAAGTAAGGTTACGAGAATAAAGTCATAAAGTTACGAGAATAATCTCATAAATTACGAGATTAAAGTCGTAAAATTACGAGAATAATCCCATAATTTACAAGAATAAAGTCGAAAAGTTACGAGAATAAATTCATCTCAAACTAGGAAACATCTGCTTGGCTATATTTAGAAAGATATTCACAGATTCGGACTTTGCGGCTCAATAACTCATCAACAAAAGAACACAATTCCAAACCAGACCCCTCTTTTTGATCACTGTAATGAAGACTGTGAGCTACAAACTCGTTTTCATCCAAACGAGCCGTCAATAAGCTGAAGCTGATGGCTCGGCGGTTTAGGGACCATCAGCAAGTTACCATATCGGAGGAATAGTGTGGAAGAAAATTGAATAACTTCCCCATACTGAGAAGTAAAGTTTTCAAAATCACAGCAAATACAAAGGATCGTATGTTATTCATACTACAGGTCAAATTTTCTTTTAGACTTCTGAATTAACCTATTTTACAGGACTTTCTGATTGAAATTAAAGCAAATGCCATCAAAGTAATGAGATCTACCAACCAAGTCATAACAAAACATGTATGGTGATCTCCTCTTCTTTAACCTACAGCTCTTATTTCAGCAGGAATGTTTTGATTTGATTTTAACGCCGAGCCATCAGCTTCAGCGTATTGACGGCTAGTTTGGAGGAAAACTCACAGTAGCTCACAGTCTTCATTACAGTTATCAAAAAGAGGGGTCTGGTTTGGAACTATGTTCTTTTGTTGATGAGTTATTGAGCCGCAAAGTCCAAATCTGTGAATATTCTTCTAAATAAAGCAAAGCAGATGTTTCCTAGTTTGAGATGACTTTATTCTCATAACTATTCGACTTTATTCTCGTTATTTATGAGATTATTCTCGTAACTTTACGACTTTATTCTCGTAACCTTCCTTTTTTTTAGTTTTCAGCGTGGCCCTAATCCTCCGTCGTAGTTCTTTGGTTGGCTATTAGTGTACTTTTTTAGGCATACACATCTCCCTGTACATTCTGTATCCAATTTGCATAAAAATAAAGAAAAACGAGGATCCAAACACCAGATAGCTCCAGTTATTGGATTTTATTTAGCAGCCAGCAACTGACATATTGGGCCTTCTTAAATCATCACTTATTGCTAAATAAAGTCCCTTACCAGGATTTTTATTGTCTACGATCTCTTTGTGTGAGTGTCTTATTCATTTGTAATATATGTAATGAATCAGGTACTCAGCTGTTTATCCCTTTTTTGTTTCCTCACAAACATCTGTGATGATAGAGAGTCAGCATAGACTCTGGCTCCACAGTTAACTTGTCCTAGAATCAGTACAAATTTGTGACCGTGTTGATATTTGAAATGGCTGTTAACACTTTCATTTTTGGGTCTTTAAAAGGAGTTTAAAAAGCTGTAAATTTGATCTTAGGTTGACTGTATTTACCCTGTTTTTGAGACAAGTTCTTTGAAACATGGGAAACTGTGTGTTTTTTAGTGTGCACTGTTAACAAACAGCAGTGACTAAGGATGTCATGAATCTCCCTTCTTGCTCTTAAAACCTTGATAAATTATAGAAAAATATCAAGATACAAACTTGAATCTTTCTTATATTGAGCTATTTTTGTAAGGCTGCATGGCAAACAAAAACAGTCATGATGAAACAACAGAATTGCAAAATGCCAATGAGCAGAAGTCATTTTGCAGGACATGTAAAGCCTGTCATGTGATCAAACACAACATGCTGCTGTATGTGTACTGTTTGATGGAAACTAAAACTGTAACTTTAATGTTTTCTTGTCAAAATAATTTCAAACTGTCAGATATCATCACGAGGAGTCCTACTCCGAGACCATAGTGCATACGTTCTATTAACCAGAGTGCCTTTGCCAAATAGAGACTTCACCTGATTGACTTTATTTGGTCTTCTTTTATTCCTAAAAAAAAATCTTAATGTGGATCTTTAGTCAGCATGTAGCCAGAGAGGCAATCTTTTGGTCACTCTTATATGTTATAAGGCACAGCAATTATCTAGCAATTATGATCTAATTATCCATCTACATACTAATAAATTAGCCTTACCACATACAGTATATGAAGGATGGAACAAAATACTGCACTGTCATTTTGCTAATATTGTTCGGCCCTTCTTAAACAAAATCATCACTTGAAGGCCAGTTTAAAATGTGACTGTTTTTGTTATTCAGGTTGTTTCGGTGGAGCTGTGGACGGCCATGTGGAGACCTACAGAGAAAGTGGCACCACCAATCTGGACAGTGAGAAACATTGCTGCAGGATGTTGGCACAGTCTGCTCCTCACAGGTTAGTGTATTTGTCAGTGCTCCACAGTGCAGTGTCTGCTCTGTGTCTTCTCTGACTAAACCACAGTACCCTCTGCCTGCTTGTACACACATTGTTCTGCTCCAAACATAAAGTTCAGACTTGCTTGTGCTGTACTGGCCGACTTGTCCACGACCTCAGCATAAAGTATGCGTAAATCCTTGCTGTGTGTCTTGGCCCTCACACATACGTGTGTGTGCTTTTAGCCGTGGTGTTCATCTATCCACATCATTCATTAAGAGCTCTCCCAGGGCTAGTGCGGCTACATAAACACAGAGGTTGAGGCCACGGCTGCTCTTTCACCTCACTGCAGAGAACTTCAAAGTCACTTCTCCTCACATGGCAGATGAATGCTCCCTGTCTGCCCGGCTGAATTATTGGCCCCAGTTGCTGTCTTCTAACTCTAGAATGGTTTCGTCTGAGGCCCCATCCTGGAGCCAGAGTTGGGCCATTTGTTAGTTTAAGCAGGATCTCTGAGACCTGGCTTTGATTCTGAAAGGAAGACATTAATCCTTTTAATACAACATTTTGTTAAGTCCATTCCTTGTGTTGCTAACATTGCCCATTATTAACCCCATTAAAAGTGTAATACAATTTAAGTAGAGTGCTAAAGTGGATCATTTGTTGCTCTGCTCGGAATTAATTCTCAATTTATGATCTAAATGATTCAACTGCAGGAGTCAAAGCACTAAACATGCTTCTTAAACTAACAGGCATAAATTTCCACCTATTTACACAAACGCTTATAAGCATGCATTCACACAGACACTTCCAACAGTTCAAACGCGAGCATGAGACTGCTACGTGTTGGACTTGGTCCCTTAAATCCTGTAATGTCCCCAGTTTGATCCCTAGCTCCATTCTGTCATAAGGGAACAGAAATATCCATCTTCAATCAGGCCGTAATGAATAGCCTGATGAGTGTCGAGCAGAACTGAATTACCAGATAGATTTGAAGAGCATCAGGGTGTGTGTGTACTGTGTAAGTATGTGTGTGCCAGAGAGATGGGCGGGGGGGTAGTTAGAGGGTCAGTAGAACAGGACACATGTAGAAATTAATTCTCCTCAAGTTCAGAAAAAGAAATTGGCTAATTCTGTCATATGAGCCTTATAGAATCGCCTTATCTATCAGTATGAGGCTTCGTTTATTAGGGTCAAACGCCTGCGGGGGGCACGTGGGATTGAAAAGGGAGGGAGAGTCAACGTGATGGAGAGTGAGATTTGAAAATTGGAAAGAAAAGGGGATGAAGAAGGGGAGAAAAAATGACAGAGAGATGGGAAAGTGGAGAGTAAAAAGAGAGCATGAGAGTCAGTGGTATGAGAGACAGCTTGCCTGGGCCGGAGCATATTGAGGGCAGCAGGTGGAAGAGTGGCACAGTTAATTAAAACGCCTGTCTTAATGTCTCAGCCCGTCACTCCAGAGAGAGGGAGAGAGAAAGAGAGTGAGAGAGAGTTGCCAGGCTCGAGCTGGGCTTCACCCAACCAGCCATCTAGACAGCAAACCGACCATCCAGCCAACCCACCAGGCCACATGTCAGACAAGCCCTGACATCATGCCCTTCACCCCCATCATCCGTCACAACACACTCGCTCAAACATGCGATCAGACATGCACGCACGCATCCAAACCACACCCACGATTTCTTTTTTTGTCCCCTAAACGACCACTCTTTCCCATCTGATGAAGAGCTTTTTCAACCAAAGCCCCTCCCCTTAAAAAAAAGAACAAAAAGCCCTCTTCTGATGTTACCGTTTTGCTCAGCAGCATCTGTAGCATGCCTCCAGACTTCCAGCCTTGCAGCGTAATCTGTCCGCTTTTAATAATTCATAGAAAGCACAGGCGGTGCACTATGTACTGAATGCTGAGGGTAATGGGGATGTTGTGATATTTCTATCATGGCCTGTCTGGAGCAGCAAGCAAATCAAACCATTAAAGATCTGATAAGCAGTCTGTTCAGTGTCATAACAGCGCGGGCTGTCAACACTGCCGTAGGTGGACCTTAACAAATCCATTCTGCTCTGTATGCTTCAATCTACCAAACGCTGATACATGCCTGTGATTTTTCACTCTGCTGTCCCAAAGTTTGAAATCACATTGATAGGCACATTTTAAGTTATTGAGATACATCCCGCAGGACTAAAACTACTGTCAGGATGGGGTGTATATAGTGTGTTTCATCAGGCATGAATTAAAACTGTATTGAACAAGAGAAAAGTGTGTCCATCCGTCCGTGTTTGAGGTGGTTCTGGAGTCGCACGCGTGTTCGTTTTGCTTGACTAATGTTTTATCAGGCGTTGCTGTATCACGGCAGATTGCTTTGTCAATAACCAGCCTGGTGCCTCGGTGAGCATGAATCTGAGATTGTCAGGCTGAGTGACAGGCTGGAGATGGCAGATAATTCAAAGAAATTGGAAGTGTGAAATCTTTAAGGGCCACTTCTTAACACAGCAAATGCCAGGGTATCTTTCCATCAGCTACTGCTCTCACAAGCCACCACATTGTTAATGGTGGCCTGTCTGTCCATCAAGACCGCTTCAGGAGGGATTTAGACCTGTTTGGCGCCTTATCTCACTCACTGCCTCCCACTAACCTGACCACTGCACCAGCCTGGGGTGCACTGTGTGTGTGCATGTGTAAGTGTGTGTTACATGAAGCCAATGATGGTCATAAATCTGTCTCCAGAGCACCGTGTTTTCTCTTTTCATTCATTTATTTATAGATATTGATTTATTTGACTGTCTGACAGAGTATTGGTGTATCCATCTATTGTTACATAATCAGAGGCCAAATGTAACTGTGCTTGTAGCACTTGTTAATTTAGCTGTCAGCACCACTGATCGACCTCAGATTGTAGCTGTGAGAGCTCTTTGTCCATGTGAGGGTTTCTGAGTCTGCTGCTGTCTCTCACGATGAATGCAGAGAAGCTGCTTTGTCTTTTGCAACATGAGTGTGACACTCAAAATGTCAGCTCGTAATTAAAAGAAGACATTTTTGTTTTTAAAATATTCAAATATAGATAGATTAGAATAGACTTAACTTTACTGATCCTGAAGGAAAGTTAACAGTGGTAGTCAGGTTCTCAGATTGTATATTTAGAAATAGCGTATAAAAAGGGTTAAAAAGGGTTAGTTAAGAGTAAAAAAAAATCTTCTCGTAAAAAACACAAGGTCCTGCTCATGGTCCTCCATCAAGTGCTATGGTGCTGTTACTGTTCCTCAGTTGGTGTTCCCCACCTCCCCCCTCTTTGTAATATTAAAACTAATTAGACATCTAATATGTCTATAGTGGTTTCAAAAAGGCATTTAAGCGTTCAAGTTAAAACTTGTGTTCATAACCAGCACATGTGTTTGACATCTATCCTCCCTCACATTGAAATTAGAAGAAGTGTTTAAATGATTGTTGCAGATAAACATATTGTACATCTGGAATGTGGGAGCAGGTCACAATTTAACACATCCACAGTCTGTTTCTATTCTATGGTTAATCAAATTACATCCATAATGTCCACAATGCACACTTTCCTTCTGACAGCGTTGCTCTTTTGGCTTTGCCATGTTGACTCATGTTTCTGCCACCTTGATTAGCTAAACTCTCTTAGGCCCCATCCACATGAAGACAAAACGCTTAACAGTTTCGAAAACGATCGTCATAAAGACGAAGGCGTCTCAGAAAATGTGTGCATCTCCATGAATGCTCTTGATACGCAGGAAGATGCTGTAAAACACATGCCGGACTTCTGGGGGCGCTGTGATGATATGACGGAAAAAGACGAAAAACAGCGGGTATACGCACTTGCGGCAAAAGTTGTAAACAGAGATGGTGATAAAGAGATCATAAAGTGCTGTAATGTGTCCTCGATAATTGTTTGTTCAACTCGGTGGTGATTGAGAAGAAGTGGATTTTGCTGCAACAGGGATAGTAGGGTCACGAGCTTCATTAGCACATATGCTACACAGTACGCCGCCATTGTTGTTGTTATTGTTGCCGCGTGTGGCGCATGCGTGTCAATGACAATATGAAACTATGACGTACGCGTATCTCAAAAGTTACGGAGAGCCAGTAATCGCGGAGCTGCGTATACGGCGTTTCAAAATCGTTCCACTCTGGAACCTGGTTTCAGAAGTGATCGTTTACAGGCCCCCAAAACGCTGTCTTCGTATGGATGATACGCAGATTCAGCTAAAGTCGTATGCGTTGAGACCTCGGTTTGTCTTCGTGTGGATGGGGCCTTAGCCTGCAGGCTGGGGCTGTTGTGGAGGGAAGACTTATACCGAATGAGGATTGAAGTATTCAGTGCTATACAATTTATTGTCATCCCAGTGTGCCAGCATTTTATTTGTTTGCAGGAATGTAACAATAAAGGTGAAAAGCTTTCAGAAAGTGGCACCCTGCCCTGCCAGCACTGCATCAGTGTTTCTTTGAACATCTCGAGCATTAATGAGAATCAGAAAAACTTTATAATTCCCCAAAGGGAATTTGGTTGTTTCAGTTGCTCTTATGCACAGTATAGTCATAGGAATATCAACCAAATAAATCAAAATAGATAAGAGTAGAACATTTCAGTAGATGCATGAAGTGAAAAATTGCAAACATGAAGAGTCTTCTGATTCTGCCTCATGTATTATGCTGCAGTAAATGAGAGTGAACTATAAATGGTGGCATATTTTGTGGAATAATAATATAATTATGGCTATAATAGTGGACATGATAGAGTATGCCTCAGTACTGCTGTGTTGGTGTTGCTCTATAAAATCTGGCTTGCAAACCAACTTTATTTCATTTGATGCTTGAAGATCTCAGGCATTTGAGTATCCTAAATGTACCCAAACTTACTTTGCATTCTTTTTATACATAAAAAAAGAAAGTTTATGATTAACAAATTAGTAAGCATTGTTTTCCCAAGCCTGGCTGCAGCCCTCTAGTGGGCCTCAGAGATACTTCAGGTGGACATTTAAAGACCATTTACAGTAACTTTGGCAAACAAAATAAATACAATTAAAATATGGAAAAAGGTTTTCAGTCCAAGCGTTTACAAAATATAGCACGATGGTTAAACTGAATTGTCTCCTTTTTAATTTACATTTTGTCTGAGGCACATAGTAGGAGTTTACAGTTTATTTACCAATTGAATTTTGTTGGGATATTCTTTGATTTTTGTTTGTACAATAATGGTTATGCAGGGTCTCTGGTGGGCCTTCAATGATTTTTATGCCCAAGTTTGGGAAAGATTTGAAGAACAGAAACAGTCACTTTCCATAGTTAGGCATGAAACTTGGGTTGTGCACAGTCTTGAGTTCATAAAAGTGTGACATTGTTTTTTTTAAGGTGTGGCTCTTTGACCTAGGTTTGTGTCCCGTTTACTTTCATTGTCCATCTTCTTACACTAGTTAGAGGATGGAAGTACAGGACAGAGACAGAAAAAAACAGGAAAAGATGAAGAAGAACAAGGCAAAAAAATGGGCTCCTCGCACCTGTCCCATCCAAAAAATGCTGGGACCCAAGCCTTTATTTGTACGTACAGGGCTATAATGAGAGAAAATAGACAAAGAAAGGAGGGAGCCTGGAAAGAGAGACCCAGTGAGAGAAAAAAGAAATAAACAAAGGAAAAGAGAGAGAAATATATACCCCTTTTTTCCTCTTGTCGTGGTCTCAATTCCTTGTCAGAGCTCCCCGTCACAGTGAGGCAGTTCCCAGGCCGACACATCTCAAGCTGTTCAAACATCCATTAGGATGTTTTGTTTCATACACTCTACAAACACAGCAAGACGGGAGAGAAGCGGGCAGATGATGGGAGGGAAATTGAGGAAGAAAGAAAAGAGACAGACAGAGAAGAGGTTGAACTGATTGTAACGGCAGAGAGGAGAGGAGGAAATTTATCAAGAAACTCGTGTGATATTTAATGATCCTTGTATGTGGAGAGGGAAGACCACACCAGCCTGTTCTCCTCTGCCAAATACCGATCCCCTAACTTAATTTCCTGCTCAATTGCTGTTCTATAGTGCATAGTACAGTGATACAGGCTGGCAATATAGAAAACAGATTGCCTGTGCGGTGGAGTGGATAAGGCTGAGGCTTTTGCTGCTGGAGACCTGCAGTCTCCAGGGGGGTCTTGTCGGTGGGCTTCACAAAACCAACAAAGCCCATCTTTCCCTGCGACTGGCAGCAGCTGGCAGGTAGATCTTCAAGCAGTGGAGTTGGGGAAGTGGATCTGTTGGTGTGTGTGGATGTGTGTGAAACTGTTCCTCTATTGTGTGTGAGTGTGTGTGTATGAGGTGCAGACAGTGTTGCTGTTCTTTGTAGTGGAGAGTTCCACCGTCTTCCATCTTGTGTTTGTTCATGTGCTATGACTCCAATCCACTCAAAAAATGTAGGCCTGCATGGACAGCAACCATCAATCAGTGCACGGTGCAGTGTGCATCCGCAGCTACAGTGTTTCCCAGACTCCGCACACACACACACACACACCTTCCATCAAAAATTCATACAGACAGTACACATGCCTGTTACAGTGTGAGATACTTCGACAAAACTTGGGACTCCTCTCTTGTATTTTTCTTTGAACGCACTCCTTTTGACACCCAGCAGCAGCAGCTCATGCAAATTTTGTTATTGTGCCTGTATTATTTAATTTACAAGTGTAATCAAGGAACATTTCAGAAGTTGAAATATGTGTGCACTTTTCTCAAAAATAAAACTTGCTCGGTTTTTGACCATACATGTTGTGACCAAGATGATGTTCTTTTCTTAATGTGTGTAGCCCCCCCCACCCTACCCCATTGATGCAAACGCAAGGCATGTCTGTTACATCATCTTAGTATTTACCTGATCTGAGGCTACATGTCCTTGCACAGGAGGCTTGTAACCTTGTCTGTGTTGGCCTTTCTTTCCTCGGACGGGGAGACCTGCCAAGGAAGACTAGGAAGTACTGAGCTGAGCACTTGACAAGGCACCGCTGGACTACAGTGGTGAAAGGCCAACCAAAGGGCCCAAGACCTTGTCGTAGAGTGCCAGTTATTTTGCACACACAGTGGCGCCCAAAGTGCTTCCACATGGTGCTTGTGAAGTGTTTCGATGTTGTCATCAATCACTTGCAGCGGCTTTGCTGGTCCTTCACTTCCTTGAGGCATCTTCTTAGCCCGTTGGTTTCAGGCAGACTAAATGCAGCTGTTATTGAGGTCAGGAAAGCACTAGCTGACTGGGTTGTGCTCGGAGTGGCCTCTTCTGGATCAGGTGGTTTACTGCTCCAGACGCCCTGATGTGCTGTTCAGCTGTTTATGCTTTATTTGAATGTTTATTTACACCTTGAGTGTGGATTTGTACCCTCTTGCTCAGACGGATATTTGAATATCAAGTGTAAGATGACAGCTATGCATGTCTTGAATGAGGAGGGTTTACTCAAAATTTGATATCCATTTTCTGTTATACTATGTTATCCCTTTTACATTGTGCACCCTGGACTGGTCACCAGCCAATCTTAGGGGTGACATACAGAGATAAACAGCCATTCACACACACAGTCACTGCTTTGGGAGATTAAGAGTCACTAGATAAGCTAACAAGCATGTTGTTGAAATGTGGAAGGAAATCTGAGTACCCGGTGTAAACCTAAACATGCATAGAAAGAAGATGTAAACTCCAAACAGAAAGACTTTGGCCGACTGGAACCTTCCAGCTGTGGGCACCAGCATTAGCTCCTGCACCACCAGGCAGCACAGGGTTACTTTATGATCTCTCACAGTGCTAATAATAAAACAAACTGGTTCAAGAAAACTTTGTTGCCTGAAATTAATGATACTTCACTTTTACTTTCAGTTTTTCATTTTATTGTTCTCTTCTTAGCTTCTAGTAATTTGTATTATTGGTTGTGTTTGCAGTGTTTGTACTTAGAGTAAAGGACAATAGTTTTGCCATTTTTCCAGTTCGTGCACAATCTGGAGGGTAAGTTGCACTGTTATATAAGACACTGTCTTCTTCTGGGATTTTTTATGAATGAAGTGATGAATGATCCTTTCATCAATGAAAGTAAACAGTGCCTTTGGGAAGTACACAGCTTGCAGTTTGACTGCAGTTATGAGTTGCTCTTGTAGTGTTATCTGTCATTGTATAGAAACTGTAATAGGGATAGGAACTGATGAGATTTAATCCCTACCAATGCCATTAACGATTCTGCCTGTCAAGCCATTTCTTTATCAGTTCTCTTATTAGTTCTTGAGGATTTTCTGTGTGGAATAAAGTTGGCCCAAAGGTGAATCGTACTAACAATGGCAAAACATTGCTTCCCTGATACTTAGAGCCATGCTACATCCAAGCCCCCTTTTTCATTCTGGTGTTTCCTTTAACTGGTCATGTAAACCTGGCAAAGAACATTGGATATAGGGTGGGCGATTTGGTCTAAAAACATCTTTGATTTTCATTCTCATGAATCATGGTTTATATTTTTTATCATTGTTTTCCTCACAAAGAAAAAAACATACCCAAATGACAGAGAATACACAAATCAAGATTGTTTTTACCAGTATAAACTTCATAAACATATTTAGGATTTCTATCTTTTAACAATGCCAAAAAGTTTTCTTTTTTACTCTGTTGGAGAAAATGTGAAGTGGGTGCAAACTGCAGGAGTCCATTGGAAGCAAAGGAAAGTTGGAGTAAAAAATGTGTTTCAATTTCTAGATCTTCCACAAAAAAGAGAAGAAATCTGTTAATTTAATACAAGATAACTGGACATTTCTATGGACATTCTTAGTTTGAGGATTGTTCTCAGAGCAATGTACATGCACTGTAAAGCATAATTATTTGTATTGATCTGTCAGTTTACCCACCAAACATTTGATTGTGCGGGACAATGATATGTAAACTACTTATGTAATGAAGACTCTGCTTCTGACTCTTAAATACAAATAAATCACTTAGATTGCCATTCAAGACATAACTTAGTTAGCCCGAATCACAGATATGGGATGAGCTATCCTCTTTTTTGGAAGGTAAACTATCAGCATTAATGAGGCATTATGGAGAATTGTTGGCCTGGTTGTTTGACATTTCAATGCTTCTTTACTGACTGCTGCAACATAAAGTTTTAATGTGCTGTAATTATTGCTGTTTTGCTGCCTGACATTAAGTAGGCCAGTACAGTAAAGTTTTATTACACCTACCAGGAGAATGATGATACTCATTTCCCAATTCTCTAAAAGTTTTTATTTCATGTAGGAAGTGTCACTGACCCAGTTGCCATAGGGTGTCTTGCGCTAATGTTAGCAATGTGAACCTCTCCTGACCTCTGAAAGTGACAGGGTTTTGTTGCGTAACAATCTTGTGTAATGAACTTCCTCCCAGGAGATGTCATTAAGGACGGGAATGTTTGTCTTCCGCTTGCACCGAAATGAATATTCAGCTATTATCACTGCTCAGAATTCAGATCTGCTGTGAGTATTGGGTTTCGACTTTTAAAGAGGATAGACAGAAACCCGCTCCAGATGAGTTTTATTTACCTTCTGTCTCTCTGATCTGTCACTACTTGCCTTAATTTATCTCATGTAACTGGTTTTGCAGTGTGTGGACTGTTGAGGGGATTTCTCTGATCAGACATGGTCCTATCTGCAGAGCATCATTCAGGCTCTCCTCAGAGCCCCTCCTCTTCCTAGATTTACATATTTGTTTTAACTGATGTCCTGTCATAGTCCACTAAAGGTCTGTAATAACACTGCAGAGGTTTCTGATAGGCAACCTTGCCAAGAACCACAGGAACATGGATGGGATGAAGTTGTCAGAAGGCTTCTCATCACACAGGGATCATGTTTTGAGCAAAGGTTTTCCCTGATAAATGAACCCAATTGGTCAGCTTATCTGCTGGATCAACACTGTGCCGCCATGGCTTGTCTACTTTTCCCATGTAGGAGGCTCCACAGAGGGGGAGTGATCTATGTATGTTTGTTGTTAATGTGAGCATGAAAGAAGGACAAAGAAAAGGTGAAAGGGAGTAGTAAAATATGTCACAGATTATTTTAACGATCCTATTTTTTTTCATTTGTTGTTTTTGGTTTGATACTTTACCTCCCATAACAGGAAGAAAGGGAAAACCATGTCTGTGTTCTTCTGGGGAGGATTACATTCAACATTTGATGACTTGATTACGAATCCCCTTCCGAGTATCATCATCCTAATAGCAAATATAACTACAGGAAGTAATGATTTCTGCTCCCAATTATGTAGCTGTTTACACTGCTGCTCCACATAGCGATATATATTTGATCAAAGATAAAGTGTATGAAAGGAAAATAGAAGCTGCATTAGTACATCTGTGGGAAGAAGGAAATGGTTGCTCCCAACAGACCAATGTACCTCATAAAGTACCCCACACACCCACCCCCTTCTCCCTCTTGGAGCACTTGGGAGTTAGAGCCAAGATGGCTGCTGGAGCTCCAGGCCTGAAGGATTTTACCCTGCTCATGCTGCCAGACTAAGGGGCTGTTTACACGAGGCTGAATGTGGTCAAATCTGATAAGTTTCCATTGCGTTTTGGCCTTGCGTTTACATGGGAACTCTATACGGAGTGCCCGAACTTTTGAAACCAGTGTCCAGACTGGAGAGTTTTCATTATACCCCTCCACGCAGCACCGTGTAAACCAAAATCAGAGCGTTTCAGGGTGAAACACCGATGTCACCGCATGTGCAGTACTCTTTCACATGAAGGCTGCGCGCACATACCTGGAACAACAGCGGCTCCAGCCATCTACCGAGTAACATGTGTGCCAGTTGCCGTGCTCAGTTTGTTATCCAGACAAAACTATCCAGTCAGATTTTTGTTGTCCAGAAAAGAAACAACTGCGTCTTTGTGCGTCCCCTCGCCATTGTTTGTTTGTGAGAAGTTTTTCTTCTTTCAACATGTACTGTAGCAGCGCTGCCTCTCTGCAAACCTACACCACCATCTACTGGACCAGCATGCACGTCACAGCAGTTTCATTTGTTTCCAGCGTCTCCGTCTGATCGTGGATCGACTTTAAATACACAAAGGAAAAATCTTTGCGTTTTAAGTCACAGAGTCTCCATGTAGACAAAGCCTCAATGTCTGAATCCAACCTCAAAATGCAGCTACAGACCCGGACATGATTCCTCTTCTTCTCCTGTCCTCCTCACAACATAGCTTTCTGTCTTCACTTTTCTTTTTATGTCTACCATGTAGTCTGCAGGAGGTTGGTGTGGTGGGCCTCATCCTTCAAATTCTGCGAGTTTAAGATGGCAAAGCATGTTTTTTTAAGGGAGTGTTTCATGGAGTTCAGTGTCTGGCCTCCTCCCTGCAGGTTCATCAAGTTGGCAAGCTTGGATGGCTCCTGTTCAGTATTGTCGTGAGTAGTCCTCCCCCGAGTCTGGACCTTTCAAGCAATACTCATGAATCTTTGGCAAACTGAGCACAAACACAGCCATTAAAATAAGCCGTCAAGTTTAATAGCGAGCCTTTATACTGAATGTTTTTATGTACAACTGACCTCACTCTAATCCATGCTGTAAATGAAACAACACATGATCACATCATCTTTTATTTAACGGAGGGTGATGATGGAATATCGGCTACAAAAGAGCTCAATAATTTTGTAAGCTGCTCAGTACAAAGAGGAAAGTGATAAATTATGTTTTCAATGGGATTGGCGTATTTCACAAAAATGTAAGGCCATGTTTTATTTAGCTGAAGCGGTTTATTGTTTGTATATCTTAAAGCCAAATATGGGATCAGCTGTATCCAACTTTAATTGCCTGTGTAGAATATATAGCTTATGAGTTTAGAAAGTCATTTCAGTTGACAAGTCCCCATAATATCCAATGATTTATTATCATAGAAATGTGAAATAATAGCTTTCCTTTCCAAGGCCAATCACTGAAGGGCTTTATAGGATTTTTCCACTTCCATAATAGCTGCATTATTTTTGTTTTACATAACAGTGTATATACTTCTAAGTCTAATGGTCTTTCTTTCCTCTATTGAAATGGAAACAGAAAGATTTTCCATCCCTGTTATTTATATTATGTCGAAAAATCCTTAGTCTAAGGCAGAACAGACCTGTGTTAACTGCTTTGGCTTTGACTTTTAAGTGTGAGCCACAGTCTCTTTCTTTTTTTCAGTCTGATTGTATGGATTTCTTTTCATTTCTTTCATTTTTCTTGAATTTATATTCCTATATTTCCTCTTATGTGTTGAGTAAAGGTTCATGAAGAAGAAAAGAGGAACAAAACACAACACTGAACTCTGCCTGCTGGAGGTTATACTTATTCTTTATTTGTTCCTTTCCACAGACCCCCCACCCCCCTCCTTTCTTCACCACAGAGTTTAACCACCCACTAAGTTTAAGGTCACCAGCTAGTCGAGGTGAAGGCTTTTCAGCAAGGCTGCAGCAAACTTGGCAAAGTCCTGGCTGGACTCCCTGCTGCTCCATGGGACAAACCTGCTTCTTTGCCAACTCAAATAACACATTTAGTGAAACGAAAGTAAGATTTAAGTGGGGTAGTACAATGCATCCAAGCCTCTCATCTGTGCGCTGGTCCTTCTCTTTGTCTGCCAGAGTGTGAAAATTGTTCACATGGACTTAATCTTTTTTTTCACCTCACTGATTATTTGAAAACAGGTCAGTGGGGTAGAGGCTTTAACTCCACCCACCAGTATTTCTGTCATAACTTCACATTAATTGCTCCATCAGTTTTATTTCCTTACACTCCTTGGTCTCGTTTTTTTTTCAACTTTCCCTCTTTTTGAACAGCACTTTTCTTCTCCTTGGGCACATGAGAACATTTTTTAAAGGAATCAGCAAGCCAAGTTCAGACTTTTGAAGTGCTTGGCTGTGATTCAAACCCAGTTTCCCATCATTCTCCCTTTTTCTCCTTCTTTTACAATTGTGCTTTTCTGATAATTCTGTAAGTGACACTTTTCACTCCATTTAATTACAAAACATATGCAAACATACTTATTGTACTAATTTTAGCAAGCCAAGTTCAGACTTTTGAAGTGCTTGGCTGTGATTCAAACCCAGTTTCCCATCATTCTCCCTTTTTCTCCTTCTTTTACAATTGTGCTTTTCTAATAATTCTGTAAGTGACACTTTTCACTCCATTTAATTACAAAACATATGCAAACATACTTATTGTACTAATTTTACAAACTAAAACATTCAAAACTAGAAAAGCACTCTGAGAGCGCAGACCTCCGCTAGCACCGCAGTCCTCTCCCATATTGTGATTTTTACCATAGATATTAGTCCTTCCTTTATTTCATGTAAATATTTAGATTCCTTGACCATGAAAACATACCATTAGCAATTGGATTCATAATGATATCTATTTTAGTTCAGTAGTTATTCACGAAAATTGCATTTTTTGTCATGGGGTATCGAGATGGTGATCCAGATCAACACCAAAATTGGATCAGTTCTTCCTTTTCCCATGCAGAATTTCTTGATAATTTCATCAAAATCCATCTATATCTTTTTGAGTTATTTTGTTCACAGACAGACAGACAAACAGACTCTCCTGAAAACATAAATAACCTCCTGGCAGAAGTAATGATTGGTGAAACTCTTGATGCAAGTTGGTATGGATTTTGTGCTGATTAACATCTGATATCATGTGGATCAACTTCTCTAAAAGCCTTTTTTAAAGTAAGGGTGAATACCAATTCTACACCTTGGCCATGTGCTAGCCCTTACCCCTTGGTTTTGCGTGATCACTTCTGGTGAAGGGATGTCCTAATTCTCCATAGGGCTAAGGTAAGGGGCTAGGATGATCATCCCAAACCCCTCGAAACAAAAACAGACCGGGACCTCACTTGAAACGAAGGGGTAAGAGAATTTCCCATAATACTTTTGTACATCGCGCCCACTAAGGAGGCAGTGTGGAGACTAAAGGAAGTGCATAATTATGGGTAATTATTAAATCATCAAGTAAATATTAATCATGTTTTGAATCGTTGGTCGTATTTTACAACTTCTCGTTATAACGAGGTAGATTTTGTAACTGTAGCTACAGTTATAGTAGCATCTGCTTACGTCACAGCCAGCAAGCGGCTCTGGATGATGGCAAGCTGGGAATCGAGTGGTGCCTCTTTTCTTAGCCTTCCCCTTAGCCCTCAAAACAGAGAGCTAAGGGGAATAGGTAAGAAAAGGGGAAGGGCTCAGACCTCAAATCATAAATTGGACAATATACTCTATTTAATAAATTTGCAAGCCTGCACGGAGAGAATACAAGAATATTCTAATCAAGTAAAACTACTTTGACAATTTTTAACTTGTGTTACGCTAACATTAGCACACTTTGGATCTACTCAGTTGAAATATAAAGTATACTCTATGCTATCTAGTTTGTCAACTTGTATGCGTTGTATCTTGTTTATAAATAAATCTTATTTGAGAAAGAAAAATACATATCCATACTCTGAAATAGTTCTAGCTGCTTTTGACATAAATTTGAATGACAAAGAAGGGAAATAGATTGTGAGCAACTTCAATAAAATATCTGTAAAAATAACAAGTATACAACATCATTTTTAACTACAGTTTTTACAGTTTACAGATCACCTGGCAATTCAAAGCAAACCAGTAAGTAGAATATTTACAAAAAGTTGTGTCCTTTGTGAGGAAAAATAGTGCTTACTTTAATGATTCTTTATCAAAATGATGCTTGTCAAAAGAGAATATTCAACTGTCCTTGTATTGTCATACAGATGGGGACAATGTATTTAATAAATAAAAAAACACAGTCTGATCCTTCTCAGTTAACAGTCTTACACTCTGATTTTGATATCTAACAAATATATCAGTAAAATAAAGCAGTGTGTGTTGCAAAATAGTGGAACAGTACACAAGTAAATTCTTCTTACACTAATTCATAAAGTGTTTTTTGAGCTTGGGAACCTACATCACACCACATCACAATAGCAGAGTATAGTAGAGCTGAGGTATAGTAGAGGTGGGCTGAGACTGGCTCCTGTTAGTTAAGATGCTGTGTTGTAGCAGGTGGGTAAGTGTGAGACAGAAAAAAACAAACTGGGACACCAGAGATGCAGCTTTGTGCATGAAACACAGTGATTCACAAGTGATGTAGAAATATGACTGAGTTTGCCTTAAAGCATAGCATGAACCACTCTGATTTGACCAACTATCTGGCAAAGAATGAATCAAGAGCAGTGTTCTGCAGGCTGATGAACTGATCAGAGTCAGGGGGAGAGGTGAGGAGCTGTTTGTATACAGGTGTGCCAGGCCAGCAGAGCCGCAAGAGCAAAACATCGCTGACAAACACACTAAAAGAAAGACAAGGAGAGAACAACACAGACACAAGGAAGGAGAGAACAGAAGAAACTCAAGGGAATCTTATAAGGTTAAGCCGAACTGCAACAGAAAAAAAATATTATGCTAACAGAGATTTGAAACAAGCACATACTGTAGACTGGACATAAGATGACATTTTTTTGGTTTTGTTGCTCTCAACACATTTCTAATCTACATTAACTGACTCTTTCCTTCTTCTTCATAAGTATTTGCAGTTTTCACCAAAAGGCAGTAAATTAATTTAAGAATGGACTAAACTAAAAGCTACTACTTGTGAGCTTGAAAACGGTTATAAATGTATTACTATCTTTTACTACGACTTGACCAGTTTATGTGAAACAGAATTTTATTGTCATCTAACATTACACAATTTAATTACAGTGAGGACACAAAGCCAAACATCAAAAAAAGAAAGAATCGAAAACTGTTTCTCTTAATGTCTTTAAAATCAAAAAAGAAATCCTCGGGGGAAAAAAAAATGGCTTCTAGTCTGCTACTCTTCTTTCCTCACTCATACACTTTCAGTTATTAGAAGAATAAGCTTCAGTTCCTTTCAATTTTATATCTAATCAGAAACCCATTGGCATCAATAAACAACAGGCGTTATGGTTGTGTGGTCGATCCAACGTAATTGTGTCCTCAGTTCAGTTTAAGTTAGCACAGATGTGTGCAATGTCTTGTACTGAAGGGCAACATTACAGCATTTAATGAATGTGACAATTAAGAAATGTACGAGACACCAAAATATAGAAGACACACTAGAGTTAAACTGCCAGCCCCCTCATTCTCAGTTATAACATCTCTTCTCTCAGCCTTGTTCTCTATTTCATCTACTTTTCTGACTTAGAGATACTCTGCATCAGCTTTTCCCCATATCTCTACTTGTTCCTGTGTTGTCCCTGCTTACTCCTTTGTGTATTTCTATGTTCTTGCACAGAGTAAAGCATTTCTTTGGTGGAGTGGCTTCGTGCAGAACTACCATAAAGGAACCGATAACTGTGTCTGTAAATAAACAAATGCTGAAAAGCCTGAAGAGCTACACTGTTGAAGACAAAAACTAAAAGTTATAACCACATTAACCTTTGGTTATTCTCAGGTCAATAATTGACCTAGTTACAATATGTGGCTGTATTGTGATTTGAATATTGGTCTCATTGGAAGGAATTGCAGTATCACATCTGTTATAGTAAGAACACTGTATATTATACTTGATTATATGACTGTCCTCTAAAGCTCAAAGCTATTTTTCGTTTTACTTTACATTAGGGCTGAACGATTTGAGAAAATAATCTAATTGCGATATTTTTCCCCAATATTGCAATTGCGATTTACTCTGCGATTGTTTTAATGTTCCTCATCTTATGTATTATTAATAAAACATAAGCAGTAGATCGTTTTATAGTATAACCAATATGACATTAAATCAATCTAAGGATAAAAGATTTAAGAAAAAGTGGAGAAGTGAAGAACAGAAGCAAAATAGGTATGATATTGCAAAAAAAAAAAGGCAGAAAAATTCAAAAGTGACCAAGAAAAATGATTATAGCAGCAAAATTGGAATTAAATTTCAAAAACCATGTTAAAATTTCAAATATGGTCTGACAGTGCCAAAAAAACGTAAAGCATAAAGTTGTAAAAACTGGGTTAAAAAAAGGTTAAAATAGGCATGAAATTGCAAAAAACTACATCACAATGCCAAAATGTTCAACACATTTTGGGTTAAAAATATTGCACTGTCTGCGATTTGAAAATTGCAACAAGCCATATTGCGATTTAATCTAATTTGCAATTAATTGTTCAGCCCTACTTTACGTCACCTTTGCTGTGGTGATTATTTTGAAAGCGAGTAGTGAGGAGAGGAGTTAACATACCGTGTTCCTATCCTTAATGTCCAGAAAATGTGTGACTTAAGCTACCACAGATGCTGTTAGCCTTTCCCCTCGCAGAATGCACAACAGCCCAACGCCACATATTATTATCAGAAGTTTTCTGATAAATTCAAAGTCAGTTGAAAACTGAGAGGCAGCGTCCCTCTGTTTTGATCCAGGCCATCCTTTGCACGCTCTCTTCACCAAATGTTTAGCACCTGGAAACATGTAGACAAACAGAGGGTAATAGTTCTCATGCAATAGGGAGTAATGTTTGTATTTTTTGTTACATTATATAAGAGCCTCCAATAATTTTGCTTACAAGTACTTGTACTTGTTCCACTGTCCAATGTGTTAACATTAAAAGCCAAGAAATATTCAGGGCATCTTGATGATTTTTTCTGATGTTGTGGGAATATGTCAGTGAAATAAAACCTATATCTGAACACTGGCCTGTTTCATACACTGTCCCCTGTATGTTCTTCATGCCTGGTGACCTGACTACAGGACATTTAAATGGGGTGGTGGATTTCCTGGGAAGCACTGAAATATCCTGTGTAAAAAACAACAACAAAAAAAACAGACTACAAGTTCACACTTTCTCTAAGGGTGAGAGTTGACACTCTGATCCCTGTTATGCTCAAAACACTTGAGTATTCTCTTGCACCAAATACAGATTTCTTGTGCTTCTGACATTTTCTTTCAATGTTTGATAGATTTCTTTCATATCCAACCATATTTTCTATTTAAGAGTACAGTGTCACCAGAATTGAAATGCAGTTTCCTTGTGATTGCTTTACTAAAGTGATCATGGATGTTCTTATTCATTAGATAAGGTAACATAAATTTACTGTACTGAAGGGCACAAAGAACATTGAAGGGTAAAGATAAAATCCAGGAAAAAAATGAGGTAAGATCAGAAGAATGCCAAGGTTATGTATTTCTTGGGGATTGTGGGATGTACAGGGCAGGTAGAATCACCTGGCAGTGCCAAAAGTCCAGCTGGACCTGGGCTCCCAGGATCAGTTTTTAAGAACCTCTCACTCAGTTTCACTTTCTCTCATACACACACTCACACCTACTCCACCCACACACATACACACATTACCAATCTCCACCACTGCTCATTGTCTGGCTCCAATCTTCCCGTATCCCCACTCCCCATATCATCTCCACCCACCTTCTCTTTCTTTACTTTTGCTGTATCTGTCATTTTCACCCACTCTCCATTTTTGATCCACAGGCTGACAATGACGAATTTCCCTCAGCTGTACAGTAGTTGGCAGAAAAAGTTTGCTCAGCAAAGTTTTAAAAGAAAAGTGAAAAGAGTGCGGCTTGTGTTAGTGCAAGTTCAACATAATACTTCATAAGACAAAGTCATTTCCCTCATTTTAATGTACTTTTTATTTTGCAGTAAAAACCTCTTAAAATGTTTTTATATGTTGTCTGTTTCAATAGATTTTATAAAACTGCACTTAGCAGAGATTTTGAACAAAATTCTTGAGGCTAAACATCTGCCAATATCTAAGGCATCAACACTGATAATGATAAAGAGTCAAATTCTTGTATAGGCTACAGTGTGTCTTTCCGTCTGTCTGTCTGTCTGTCTGTCTATCTATCTAAACACAAATATATTTTTATCTGTTGGCTACAAACCTATCTCCATTTTTTAATTTAAATTTCAAATATTGTTCAGACAAAAATGCCATTAGTCATCTACTGACCAATATATCTATATCTATATCTATATCTATATCTATATCTATATCTATATATATATATATATATACATACATATACATATACATATATATATATACATACATATACACATATATATATATATATATATATATATATATATATATATATATATATATATATATATATATATATATATATATATATATATATATATATATATATATATATATATATATAGATATATATACATATATATATCTGCTTTATATATTGTAGGCAAATAACAATTTTAAAGTGAACCATTAATGTTTGAAGTTACTCAGTGTAATGCACACATTCAGACTTTGTTCTACTTTGTATAAGTTATTGACATGGACTTCATGTAAACTGGACAAAGGATACAGCACATGTCTTTTCGTTAAAGAGGACATATCATGCTTGTTTCTCCTTTTCACTATGCCAGACTAGGATGCCTGTAAAGCATTTCTGCCCTCAGTACAAGTCATTTAGTTCCTTCATTGCCCCACAATAGCGTTCTCAAAATCCTCATTTTAGGCCATTATGAAGCCCTCGTTGAAACACTCGGATCTGAGGATGACCTACAGTTAACTTGCAACATCACAGCCCTTTGTGGTCTAATTGGTCAATTCTATCGGGGGTAGAGCCAGCCTGTCCTTCTTCTTCTACTGTATTTTCCAGCAGGCTCAATGCAGCGACCGCGTATTGAGTCCCCCTACAGGCCAGAGCAGGTAATGAGTGAATGTGAGCTAGGGATCTATATACCCCGGCTGGTGGATGTGTTCCTTGGTGACAGTTTTGTGGCTAACGGACATCACAGAGGAGGAAGTGTTTTATCAGATTACTCCAATAAAAAGAAAGGTACCTCGTGATGTCACGACGTTTGAAATCTCGCGGACATCTCGCAATGACCTATTTTCAGAGGCATCAAATCTCGTTCTAGGATATCAGAAAAAATACAATATCTCATTTTTTGAAAATTAAGGGGGTGTAAGGTCTTGTTTTCAAATTTATTATATTATATGTAAGTATTAAATCATGCATCAGCATGATATGTCTCCTTTAAATGTTTAAGAGGTCATATTTCATATCTGCAGTCTGCAGTGGGGTTGCCACAGCGCTGGGCTTAAACTGTCCAAACAATGCTAGGACGTCAGACTGCTACATGTTAATCACAAGGAAGTATGATATGACCTCTTTAAAAGCAAGTTTTTTGTCTTTTGAAGTACTGAGTGATATAAAGTCTATGCAAGCTACTGGTATTATTCTTGCTTTATTGTGGAGATTTTTCAGATCAGTTGTTAAACAATAAATATGCCCTGAACAAAGTATAATTTAAAAGTATAAAGTTGCTTTTGGTTAATATTGAAGTTCTCTCGACAGCACACTTTTAAGGTCTGTAAATACAGTCACTTAAACTAAATCATTCCCATATACGTGTTTGTTACAACTGAGATGCTTTCCCAATCAGACATGTTGCTGTTCATATCTATATCTGTCAGACAACTTCACCTTGTACCAGCCACACACAGTGAAAACCAGCTTAGGTAAACCCTGTCTATTACACATCTCATTGTTTTGGACAGCTGCATTCCTGACACATTTTGAAAGTTATCATTTCTGAGTATCTCTTAATTTTTTGGCAGAATTGTTACTAGCACACCGTATCTTTTACTTTAGAGTATATATTTGAGGAGCTATCCACACACCCTTAGGTGTTTTCCCTCTGATTTTATACGCTTCTCTGCTAACATATTAATGTTACCTACAAGAGGGCCGAGAACTAACCACCTAGTTAATTGGCCTAAAGCTTTAACATCTAGTAATTCAATTCCAAAGCCTCTACTGGTCCACCTCTCTCATTTTCTCCTCTCTCTTCCTCTCAACCTCGCTCCTTCTCTCCAGGATTATATGCAGGTTATAGAGCTAGCACAGCATGGATTAGCCGGGTCGTTCTTCCATGCTTGGTGCCTCTCTTAATGTGATTATGCATCATCAGGCTTGTTTACTGTTAGCTAGCTCATTGTTGAGAGCTGACAAAAGTTCAGCCCCCTTCAACCCACTTTCTGGTGCCCACGCCCACACACTCATACAGCGCTTAAGCTTTCAGCCCCCCCCCCGCGCTTACACTCCAACACACAAACAAATAAACAAAACTGCACATTATATCAGAACAGAGTCGCAACAGACTAAAAAGCATTTGTGCTGCTTTTTGCAAAGGTTGGAGACTTTTTTCTCTCTGTTGATCATGATTCTCAAAGTTGCAAGCTCATAGATTTTTGCAAAAATTTGATGTACCAATATTTCCCAAACTATTTACAACCAACATATGCTTCTTTTTTTCATGGTCCTCTGTGCTTTGGCATTAAACTGTTACACATGTTCGACAGACTGTTTTGTTTTTAAGAAACAGACATAAAACATTACAACAATAAGTGAACTATGCCTCCTGCATGTGATGAATTTAAAGTTGTAGGAAAGGTGTCCAAATTCCCTCTTCACCTTTTCCATCATTGAAAAAAGAAAAGTAGTCATACACTAACTTTTACTGATGTCTCAATGCTGGTCTCTAATGCATCCATTCTCAACCTTCTGGTCGCGTTTATCATCTAGTATTGGGGTCATGACTGAAAGTTGCTCTAAAGTGTGACTCATTTATTTGTTGTGTCTTTAAATATGTGCAGGAATAACTGTTTATTTTAAGGACAGTGTACATTGATTTAGACAAGCAATGAAAGCTCACCAAACCGATCCCCACCTGAATTGGCAGCTGTCCTGGTGGAAACACAGAATAATAGATGTGTAGTATATTACTGAAAGTAATTTTTTAGTTAACATGTTCATCCTGTGTCAAATGAATTTTTTAATTGCAGGATAAAAATGAGTCTAATCAGCCTTTTTGACAGCTACAAACAGCCCCAACCTGGGCGAACAAAAATGTGCCATCCCAAGTGTCCTCTGCATAGTTTGAAGATCTCTTGCCAAAATATCCACTTAGATATTGTTTTTTTTTTGGCATTGCTCTAAATCCCTCTGTTCCAGCCCTGCTCAGTATTGGCTTTTTGAATTTAAGTCCTCTTGAGCTGTCTCTGACCACACTGCTCACAAGAAGAGGATGCAGCCTGATTTTTCCAGAACTGTTCTCCAATGTTTATTGTGGCCAAACAATCATGCATAATGATGTTCCTTTCGTTGTAGCCACCTGATGGTCAGAAAATAATTAACATCTCTGCTTGTTATTTCATTAGGGAGGGAAGTTCAAACAGACTGTTAAAACATACATTCTCTCATTGGCAGAGCAAGCACTGAAGGCAGATGAGGATTTTACTGGTGTTAGGTGGGTTTCTAGTCAGGCCATGGACACAAGTTTTTCATTTTAGTATAAACTTTGCAAAAGTCTATTTTATGTATAATTATACCCTTAATAGGGCCTGACTGATACTTCAGCCAGCTGATATAATCAGCCGAGTTGTGTTGACATAATGCCGATATATTTTATCTCATAAAACAGTAAACACTGTTCGGTGTTCAAGCTGCGCAGAATGGTGACGAAAGATAGCGGCTCGCGTTGTGGTATTGGCTCTGAGCTCTGTACTGATTCCCTGTGTATGAGTGATGGAGTGTATGACCCAAAACTCACCTAAACTCACGCAGCTACTGAATGTTTTTGGTGCCTGCAAGTCTGACATAATGAGTGACTTTCAGTGCTTGCACAATGTACCACTGGACACAGCAAGACCACCCAGCTCTCTTCTCAGCAGCTTCCCACCCAGGCATTTTGCTGACCATCTGTTGTTCACAAAACAGACAAATTGGACCTTCCGATGGCTTGGGATCAGTTTATTCATGACTGTTCTGTGTTGATTATTCCATAAACCAGGCTTCACTTGCTTGTCCCGACGCTGCCGTTGAGCTAACTAGCCAGCGAGCTAACTATGCTAGTGTTGCCATAGCTCCTCGGAGCTCCACGATGTTATCAGCCTGCTGCGGGTAACTCACCTAGGGGATACTTCATCATTGCTGGGGACTTTAATCAGGCCTGTTTAAAGTATATATGCAAGAGTGCAGTGTCCCACAAAATATTTCGATTTTCTTACACGTTACCTCATGTTTACGATAAAAAAGTGCTTCAATACACACTTAAAACTACTAATGATGCACTAATGAGGACTCTGGGACTAAAAGGCAGATGTGACAAGATAGAGTTCACAATTCATCTATATATTTACATTTTAAATAAGGTTATTTATTTTATTTTTCAGGAATCGACTGCAGTTTTTCCAGCTATTTTGTTTTGTACTTGAATGTTCTTTTCTCTTGAAAGTTGCAGGGTAGAAAAAACTTTTTAAAAGTTGTTCTACCTGTTCTATAACCTACCATATTTTCATCAACAAAAGTACAAGGTGAAGGGTGACTCTTTTTAAGGTTATGTAATTAATTTACCAGAGGTTTAGTGCTTTTCTACATGTTTTTGGACTCAAAAATTCCTCTGTGTTGTAAAGTTAAACAAATAGTTAGGGCGAAGTATTGTAAAACAGTAAAATGTATCGCTTTTAATTCATATATTCATTGTTGTAAGTGTTGTGGGAACAATAAAAAAAAAACAATTTATATATATTTTACAAGTTAATCGAATGATTAATCGGTAGTCTTTTTTTTCTGCCAAATATCGGTATCGGCGTTGGCTTCGAAATATCCATATCAGTCAGGCCCTAACCCTGAATATTCCAGATTGGATAAGAAATTAGATTGTCCCTGAGACAGACTACAAATTACTTGAAATAATTCAAAAAAATCCATGCTTCTCAAGCATGAAAGATTTAATTTGTACTTCAAGTAATGAAGATGAAACAGTAAAAAAATTATCAGCAGTAAATATTGGCAGAAAGCTTTGTATCTGCTGAAAAATGGGTCGTTAACTTTATAGGCTGTAATCTGCTTAAGCAAATATGTCAACAATATTGTGCATGCCTAACTCAACTGAAAATTGAACACATGCACCAGCAATTTTAAATTTAGATTATAATATTTACATCAACTTTTGGTAGAGATCCTGTATCTGTTTGTGGTTGTTCAGCCCACTGTAAGCACCTTTGAGCATCATGCCGCACCTTTCATGAGCCTAATGAAGCCATCAAGACATGCTGTTTGAACAGAGCATGGTCGAGCTCCTTCAGACTCCCCAGCTATGCACTCCATCAGTGGTGAATGAGCCTCTGTGTGGCCTGAGGGGGGTGTGACTTAGACTCGGTGTGTCATTAGCCATTGATGTTATTGGCTCATTATCTCCCAATTAGGCTGCTATCAGAGCTAGCTGGCGTTTTCATTACAACGTAGACCCCCGTGATCTAACAAAGACCAATGCGGCTGATTAAAGATGGTTTCAGCAATAACATGTAGTGTGAGGTCTTTGAACTCTCTGTGATATAGTTAGAGCCGAGGTGATATAACACAATGAAGCTGATTAGAGAGGGCATGTCTCTTATTGTGCCACTTACCGAGGTTAAGGCAGAGTAATACTGATTAATGTGTTCCTGGTAGCACGTTTTGTTAATATTGTACAGTCAATTATGAAACAGAATAATTTAGGATAGACACAATTAAGCTTTCAAAAATACAATAGACATTAATTTAGATTTTATTTTAAGGCTCTCCATCTTGAATTGTAATCACACACAGGCCCTTCACCCACAGCTTTATATGCACATGCCGTGTTTGACTGCTGAAGGACAAATAGTAGTGTGTGTATGTGTGTGTATGAAGGTCTAATCAGCTCTGTTAATCACTCAGGGCTGGTCAGCCTGTAAGGCAGGGACAAGAATCGCCTCTCCTCTAAGGTAAAGAACCACGAAATAAAGTCCCACAAATTAGAAGCCTAGAACAGATTACAGCCACCATGTTTGTCCTTCACTTTGACCATGGAATCAGTGCCAGCTGGGCAATACGTCTCCCTCATGTTGTATAACTTTTTTAATTAATCTACCAGAGACTCCTTAGAGTGATGAGATACATTAGAGTTGTCTATTAAATGCGATCAATTATCAGGCTTTGTTGCTGTATGTAATATGGGAGTTAATTGACACATCTTTCTTGTATTTTCAGTGTAATCAAGTGCATTTTGGTTTAGATTTATTTTACTGATTTGCTGTTTAATCAGGTTTCTATTAAAATAAAGAACAAAAAAACATTTCCCTGTAGGCTTTGACTTTTAAACAAAATAAAAAAGATATTCAGAGATGGTGTTATTAATTTGACTGAGTGAACCAGTCTAATAGAGAAACTCATGGCATAAATGTGGGTATGAGTGTGTGTGTTCCTGGTGGCCCTGCTGGAGTGCCGCCGTTCAGCCTGTTTACACGTTCGAGGGGTTAGCTCCCTGATCCGTGAGAACTCAGTAAGTGTCTGCCTGGTGATTAACTCCACATCGCAGCACATCGTCTTCCCCCTCACTTCATAAATGGGCTTTAATTGAGGGAGCTGGCTCCTTAGCAGGGAACCTCTTTCACTCTGTGTCGATTAAAACGTCATTTTACAGCCAAAAAAGAAACACGTTCCCAATCACTGCCCTTGAATTATTGTTCTGTAGCTCCGGGCTTGTATTTTAAAGTCACTGAATAATTGCAATCAGATTATTCTAATCAAGTGCTGGAACAGTAATTACAGGTTGCAGTCATTTAAGCTGCCCTGGAAGTCCCATACACACAGCTGGGGTGCATATTAAAAGTTTATGTCGCGAGAGATAAATTTAATGAAGAGGATTGTAATCTGTCAGCTACTTTTAGATAGGTCTCATACGTGTGTGAGGGAAGCACAATCTCAATCAGCAGTCATGGTGAATATTTTTTTTGTACCCTGCGCATTTCTCCGCCTGCCCCCTCAGTCAACTGAGCCCAGGCATTAGTACCAACCAGTCTTCCCAATAGGACTAGACGCGTTTCCTCCCACTCATCTCCCCCCGCTGATAACCTCATCCGTGCCCAGGTCTGGATTTCATGTCAAGGCAAACGTTAGGTGACTTAGTGCTGTGCCAAGCTGTCAGAGAGGCATGAGAATTACAATCTGGAGGTCTGTGTGACAGTGGAACCGTCTCTCCTAATCCTGTTTACGCACATCCGCATCACCCTGTTCCAAAACAGAAACCTAAGTGTGTGTTTTTTTTGTCTGTGTGTGTGCTTGTGTGTGCTTGTTTTCATCACTGTGTGAGTGTGTGTGTGTGTGTCTTTCTCTCTACAGTAGGTCTGAGGCTATGTGTGTGTGTGTGTGTGTGTGTGTGTGTGAGTCTCTACGTATTGTGTTGATGTGGAAGGTGTCGTACATGCTCTGAATATATAATTCAATATGACTAATCATGGTGGTTGCTGCCAACCCAGCAGCTCTGGCTGACAGACTGGGCCCAAAGCTAATTTGATAAGGTTACAATGCTCTTGAGCTGATATTCAGATTCAACAGCACAGTAGCAGCGCAGCAGCCGTAGCACTGCTTCTTGTGCAGCTACCTGAGAAACAGTCCCGATTGACTACTTTGGGCCTCTGTCCCACTGAGCTACTCCACACCTTTTCCCTTTTCAGTTTGTCTTGCTGCATAGGAAACATTTCCCTCTGTCTCAGGTGTTAACTGCTAGAGGCAGGGGAGGTTTGAAAGAAAAATAAATTTTGATATAATATTAATCATAAACCGACTAACAAAAAAAATGCACAACAGTAACCATAGTGACAGTAATGACCATAACACAAACCAGTACCACGTTTAAAAGTTCTGCTCCCGGGTAATGTGGTAACCAAGACTGTCCAGACCTAAACCTCTGATGAACAACTCAAATTGTGGATTTTTTTTAAACAACTGCAATGAATTTGAAATAAATGTTTTAACTAAAACTGCAACAAACCAAATGAGTTAAAAGCACCAGAAATTCAACAGGATTAAAGCTTTCTTTGAAAGTAGTCAGTGGTTGTTGTTCTTAGCAGCCTGTTTCATTTTTAAAGACCTTACACTTTCAATGACTTTATCCTTTAGATGTCAGTACTTGGCGGCCTCCAAATGCTGGAGGTTTTTTTTCCTCTGCTGTCTTCTGTGCTAGAAAAATACATGCATGTTTTTTTGTGTGTTTGCCCTTTGAAATTGGGCAACTGAAGGCAAATTTCAGACTCACATTTTTTTTGTCTTTTTTAAATTTTTTAATGCTGTTGCAACTGGCATTGAGGTATACTTGCTTTCTACTGCTTACCACACAACTATCTGCTTATAGCACTGAAAGACAGAAATGTCCCCAACCAGCAGCTGAGAACCACAGTTTTTAGATTCTCTCTCAAGTGTAGCATCTGCTGTAGACTAACTGGTAGTAGAAAAGTACAGTTGATAGGACAGAAAAAGCATAATTTGTTTCTTTCTTTGTTTTTTGTAAGTAAGATTTCATTCATCCATGGTCAGGCAATCAAATATAAAAATGAAATGTCAATTTTTTATTGAAAAAGACCAGAAAGAAGAATCTATGATGATGTGCCCCTCGTTTGTGAGACAAAAATTTACAAAAAAAAACTTAACCTGAAATAATATAGCTGCACTAAGAACTATCTCTAAGAAGACCAGAAAGATGATGGATTCAGACAGTAAACAGAGAGAAGGATTGTAGTTTTGAATATGCCCTCATCCATGCAAAAATGGAGCAGCTTACTCATTTGTTCAGTTTGAGGAGCAATTTGCACACATGTAACCCTTTTCACTGGTTTAATGCCCAAATCCCTTTGCAGTGTCTCTGTGGATTTGGTCCAGTGTTTGGTTCTTTGATTTCCTGGTCAAGATTGTTCCGTCGATTGACTCATTTTGCAGAAATATAATGCTCCTTCATTTGGTTCTAAAGCTCAGCACCTGTCAGTGGTTCCTAATTAATAGTTAGTGGTGCTAGAAAGCCTAAGTGTTCTTTCATTGTTTGCTACCCATTGAAAATTGCTATTTTGTGGTTCTGTGCATGTGCCCTACGTCTTTACTCTCTCTCGTGAATAGGTTTAGGATTTGGAAAATATCACAATGGTTCCCCCCGCCTTGTTCCTTGACTGGGAAGTTGAAATGCAAAGCCAAAGGTAATGCACGGGCCAACTCCTGTCATTTGCCACTCTCTGTTCCTAATTTACTCCCTTCCTTGTTTATGTGTCTTTTTAATTCTACAAAGGGCTTCCTTTGTAGAACTAACTTTTTAAAGATTTGTTAGCCTTTGAAATGGCTGTTGTTAGCCTTGTTAATGCTGTTTTTAGCATTTTTAATATTGACTTTACTGGTCTTTCCTTGAGATAATTATTTTTGTTTATGCTTCTCCTAGCCTTATTTTAAATTTTGTTTGTTGGTAATGTCCATCTTGGGGTGTTTTAAAGCAAAACTCTCGTTCGTTTGTCTCTTTCACTTAATTTTTCTTCTTTCCGGCTAGGCTTTATGATTTGGGAATAAGAATGAATATTCTCCTGATTAGGATTAGGGTAGTCTTTAGGATGAGGCTGATAAGAGTATTTAATTACGAGTCCCATGGGCAGGGTTAAGGCTATGTCTTCAGGCTAATACTTTTGCTTCAAAGATCCAGTATTTTATAAATAAGGCTTTCCTGGTTAGGTTTAGGTCTTCTGGGTGAAAACTTTAACTCCAAGGTTGTGAAATTTATAGCTAAGATTACCCTGACTTAGGTTAGTTTTTAGGTCTCCCAGGCTAGAACTTTAGTTTCAAGGTTCTAGGGTTGTAGAAGTATAATTAAGATTCCCCTGGTTAGGTTTAGGCTTAGGTTGTATCGACTTTTAAATCCAATGGGTTAGGTTTAGGCTAAGGGTAGGGATAGGCTTAAATTTCAGGACACATCATCAGTGGTGGACCTCAAGTTCATCAAGTGTTTGGGTTAGGGTAGGGGTGAGGGTAGCAAACTCTGACAAGGCAGCAAAATATGTCAGAACACCAAGCCTTTTCTTAGAGCTTACTTTTGTGTGTGTGTGAAATTTCTGTAAAGAATGGGTTTCCACTGAGGACACAGGGTTATCAGGGCAGATTTATTTGACAAGGTCCAGTTAGATCTGAGTAAACAACCAGCTCTGGGTCCATTAAAATTTGCTTTACACCTGTAGGCTTGTCAAAATGTAATCAAACTGGCCAATCTGCATTTTGGAGTTAGCAGCATGTTATTTGAGTGAGGTTTTGGTACCCCGAAGGAGTGGCAAAAACAGAGCAGGAAGGTTTTGAAGCATTATTTGAAGATTAAGTTGTTTGGTAACTTTGGAATATTGTGATAAACTTGTCGCTCATAAAATCTGTCAGGGAACAATAATTGGCACCAGAAACACCAATTGATTCCTTGGTTGTGTACAGTAGTGTACAACATGCACAGAATGACACTACAATACACCATAATGCAAAGCGAAAGAGTAAATGATGTGATATATTTTTATTCTCATGGTCCAGAACAGCTGCCCTTCTTTACACCACTGATGTGGCTTCATGAAATTCTTCCTACACTTAAAGCAGGCCACCTAATTTCTCCAAGAGACACAATTTAAGTCTTTTAGACAATAACATATTTTTAAAATAGTGTTTAAGATCCATGCCTCCTGTCAAGGAGACTTGCGTGATAAAATGACTGGTCAATGTCAAGAGGGGAAGAACAGTACAATGTTGTTGTTTTTTTGGGTATTTTTCAACTACTGCTTGTATATATTTAAACTGAATGTCAGTCAAACATTTTTATCTTCTCTTGTTGTGTGGCCTATGAGACAACTATTTGTTTTGAACCTTAAATTGATCTCACAAAAGGCTATTATTATGCAATTGAGCTCAGGTCTATAAACAATGTCACGTCATTCACAATCAGCTCCACATTACAGTTATGAGATTCAGAAATTGTGACTTGGTAAAGGAGTATAATTTGTATGCATGCCTGTTTGTACTACTGCCGCCTGCTAGTGTTAGCATCATAGCATAGCTTCAGTCCTGCCATCTCAACAGGTGAGATTATATGCTGCTGTTCCTTGGTAGCATCCCTCCGAAGCATGACCTTAAAACTGATGGAAAGTTTTCCCCTGTCATTTTCAATCAATTTAACTTCATTATATGAAAAAAAACCTCACCTATTTTTAGGGGGGTAGGCTGTTTCTGATAATACACAAGTACGGTACACCCTGTGCAGCAACAGTTATGTGGCAACAACCAAGCATCTCACAGCTGATATAAATTTTGTGTAAAAGTCAAAGATCATCAAGAATCTTTCAAGTTTGGTGACACTGAGCTGTGAGAAGGTGATGGATGGCACACTGCAGGTCAAGCAGAGAAGCCTCAGTAAACAGTTTTTTTGACTTTACAAGAGATGATCTCCTGCTACATGCTTGATTTTCACACTAGGATACTTGGAGTCATGTTTGTATAACCACTTCAGATTGATTTATCTTTACAGCCAACCTGCTCTGCACTGAAAGTTTTGTATGGTTTGTTAAAGACCCTGGTAAACCCACACAGGTGTTTGTGAATAAAAGCCTTGATAAGAACACTTCTCAGGATTATGTGGTTGAATTTGTATGACTGACCCATCGTGTTTTCAACCTCTTCCAGGTCTAGCAATCTAGGTGATGTAAACCACTTGACTAGGGCTTTTAAAGGAAGGTCTCTGGAAGATTTAAAGATCTTGATTTTGAAATGGTGCATGTTTTAATATTATAGACTGTTGTTTGCAGATTTTGGGAGAAAAAGAATCAGATTTATTAAAACTTTGTGTATTACCTTAATCATTGCAATTGTAACCAGCAGCACGAGGTTAAAGTATAAATTAAATGGAGGACATACATGTTTTTCAAATGTTTGGAGTAGGAAATGTGTTTTATCCTGACTCAAGTAACATGTAGAGAATTACAACATGACAAAATTAAAAGTATCAACAGCCCAGCCTCCCACCCTCAGGTGCCACCTTACGTAGAAATTTGAATTCGATATTATTGCGCTTAATGTCATTTTTGATTCTGCCCATTGTTTGATTCCTTATCACTTCTCAGATTCCTGTGGAGGAGATCCACAGGAATCTGCTCGGGTATTCAGTGGTGACAAAGTCAAACACTTGACTCTTGTTATACTGCAGTCATTCTACTTATAAATCTTTATTTGTACAATATACAAAAGAGCAGGTTGAAGCCATACTCAATTAAACATATGTCTCCACCATGAGTACAGCACTTTGCCACAATCCGAAACAGTTACAGCTGCAAGAAAATCCCTCTGTTTAGCAGTAGGAATCATGGGCAGAACCAGAATCATGTTGAATAGCCATCCACAGAAGCTGTGTTGGGGGTGTGAGTGGGGGAGCTGAGTACTTAATAGGTACAATTATGACATGCTGCATAGACATGCATCAGTAAGTCTCTGGTGTTTTCAGCCTTGCTTGAAATCACAGTGGCGCTTGATGTTGTTAGCATTGTACTGAGTAAAATTAAGCTTCACTTTTGATTGCTTCTGTCTGCCATGATGACCTTCTTGAATTCTTTATTGTTATTCATTCTGACTGCCTCTGATATGAGCATGACATCCTTTATTTGCAAGGCATGCAGAACCTAGTGGAGGGCATGGATGAGGGAATTATTCAGCAGAAAGACATATGATATCAGTAGCTAGTTGGTATGAATTCTCAACTGGAATTGTTTTGCATTTCCCATCCCTATCCCGCCACAGCAAGTAAACAGCCTTTCTGTGGGAAACACGGACATGTTGTAAAAATCCACACGCATTCCCACATTTAAGCCAGAAAACATCTTATTATAAAAAACATTTCCGACTTTTGTCATACTAGCTTTTGTTTTAGATCTATACCTCCACGGATATCTCATCAGTCAGGAAACATTCTTGAATGGATGATCTTTCAGATCTGATCAAATCAATCTACTTTCAGAATAAAAGGAGATAAAAATGGCAAGAGAGCAAGAGGCAAAGGGTGTCAGCAAATGGTTAAGATAAAACTGGCAGGTTATTACACTTTTTTCCATTTCAAAGTCCAATATAAAATTTCTATTATAAGGACAATTAATTACCCCTGCAAAATGGCAAATGTGCATCCTTGTCAGGTGGAGTGTACTCTGATGGCCTTTCCTCAAACAGAGAATGTGAAGATTTGATCTCTTCTAATGGTTCTGCAGGAAAGGGTAATTATGGCATGGTCAAAGCTAATTTGCTTTCTGCCAGATGAACTGTTGTATTTTATTGCGGGCTGACATTTTAAAGTAATTATGGCACTGTTGACCCCAGACAATTTCAGTTGTAGCGTGGTCTTGGATGATCCTCGCTCTCTCCCTGTCTCTCGCTCTCTCTCTCTCTGAATGGAAGTCAGAGGCGTAACAAGGTAATGACACGGACGGAGAGAGCCATATGGGGCTCTACCACCCAGCCTCAAACCCTCACATCATCATTACCCACTATGCATTTCACATTGACTTTGCATCCAGGTAGAAATATATGCCACTGCCTTGGTGGTTTGTGTGTGGGCATGTGTTTTCCTGAGCACGCACATCTAAGTCAGTGTACATGATTGTGTGTGTGCGTGTGTGTGTTTTGGGTGGTGGGTGGGGGGGTAATGTGAATTGTCCTTTCATCCCTTGGTTGCATTCATTGCCCATCCCATAGATCCGTGTATCGATGAGGGTGTAATTATGTGCCTCAGTGATCATCTCTCTGTTTCTTTACTGCACAGGAATTAAGTAGGCAAAGGTCAGTGTGTGCTCCCTGAAAATTGCCTGCAGAAAATCATATGGCGATGAGAGCAATTATGGATTTTTTTCTTCCCCCTCTCTGGACCCCTCTCCCTCTCTCTCTCTCTTCCTCCCCTGTACTCTTTTTCTCAGTGCTTCTTCTTTTGTCGATGAACATTTGAGCAGATGTCAATCGATGTGTGCTTCTAGCAACCTCCGTATTTGTACTGCAGCAATCCCCTAAATTATCTTTGCTGTGTTCTCCAGTTATTTTAGTGCAGATGGGGCGCAGATACACACACAAACACGTAAACACTCTCTGATACACAGGGATAGATTTGAGAGGCAGGAAAAAAAGTATGCTAATTAAAACAATAGTAGGGAGATGCTTCATTAACTCAGAAGATTGTGTGATGAATTTTACTGGCAGCAGCATTGTAACATAAATGTTCTCTTTGACTTACTTTTTCATGTCCATTGGGACTGATTTCACAAAGTGAAAATATAGTTTCTGATAAAAGAACTATGTTTTTCACATTATTAATTTCAGCGTGCACTTTAAACTTAAATCATCAAGTTTCAATGGTATAATGATGAAATATTCAAAGTAGGTTTCCATTAAAAATGACTTAATCTGTATAGTTGATTTGGTTTGAAATTTTCTGACTCCCTCTGGTCATGGGTTTATAATATATGAGCTAATCTGAAAACAAAATACCGACCAGACCTGATGCTAGGTAGAGCAAATTGTTGATAATGAGTGTAAGACAAGATAACCTGGATAAGTTTTTAATGTAAATGGCGAATTATCAAATTATGTTCAGAATTTTTTTTTAGATAAGTACTATTATTATTCAAAACCAACTGATTATGATACTAGAAAAGAAACAAAATATTACTGGCAATATATTGTCATCCCTAAATGTCCCAAATCCCATTATTTATGTAAAAGTTACAAGTAGGACTGGGCGATATTACCTAATCTCAGTATCACAGTTTATTGAAGCTCTTACCTTGATTACAATTAATGAACCACTATTTTCTGATATGATGGAACAAATTGGTGGTGTTACAGACGGTCGTCATAACAGTCTTCCTGCAGTATTTACACTTCTTTCTGCTCTGTGTCTTCTGCACAGAATCCAAAATGTGCCCAAACAATGGAGAACAGCGGAGACAATATGTTGTTTTTTCCTGGCTGAAAGGTCCTCTGATAGATTGTCACTTGTCTCCTTCATGTTGGCAGCGTGTCTTTCGCTGCACTTAAATTGAACGCAGACTGTATGAAGGGGGTGCAGTCATGTGGATTACACAGGGAAAATAATCGGCGTGAGTAAAATGACTTTGATTTTCCATTATTTTTGGATTAATTGCCAGTCCCTACCTACAAGTGTCAGTAAATTTTTTGGAAAACAGTGCTTTTGTCATTTTTTGCAAGGGATTTAATTCTTCTATTTGTTCAAACGTCATTAAACAGGAAAAACTCATTGAGATTAATTTGATTTGATTTAATCTCATTTACCGGAGTGTCCTGGTCAAGAAAAACAACAGAACATTTTTCAAGTTACAGACATAAAACATTAACAAACACAGAGCAGAAATTACGACGGAGGATTAGGGCCACGTCGCAAACTAAAAAAAAAAGGAAGGTTACGAGAATAAAGTCGGAAAGTTACGAGAATAATCTCATAAATTACGAGAATAAAGTTGTAAAATTGCGAGAATAATCTTATAAATTACGGGATGGATACCAAACTCAGCCCGGGTGATGTATAATCATCAGGCTGAGTTTGATGTCACTGCAACAAAAAACAGTCAAGTTATTACAGTTTTTATCATCATTACCTGTAAATGGGTATCCATCAGTATTTAAAAAGTCATATAAATTACATTCAGAACACTTTCTCTTAAAATGGAGATGTAGTATAATATGGAAGAGATGTTTTATCATTCGTGTAGCTTTAGTGTCACTACAGTTACCAACAATAAAATCATTGCAGTTATTATTATCCATGCATATTAATTAACACAATTAAATATACAAAACGTCATTAAAATCAAATCAAAACATTCTTGCTGCAGTAAGAGCTGTAGTTTAAATTAGAGGAGATCACCATTCATGTTTTATTATGACTTGGTTGGTAGATCTCATTACTTTGATGGCATTTGCTTTATTTTCAATCAGAAAGTCCTGTAAAATAGTTTAGTTCATAAGTCTAAAAGAAAATTTGACCCGTAGTATGAATAACATACGATCCTTTGTATTTGCTGTGATTTTGAAGACTTTACTTCTCAGTATGGGGAAGTTATTCAGTTTTCTTCCACACTATTCCTCCGATATGGTAACTTGCCGTTGGTCCCTAAGCCGCCGAGCCATCAGCTTCAGTGTATTGACGGCTCGTTTGGAGGAAAATGAGTTTGTAGCTCACATTCTTCATTACAGTGATCAAACAGAGGGGTCTGGTTTGGAACTATGTTCTTTTGTTGATGAATTATTGAGCCGCAAAGTCCAAATCTGTGAATATCTTTCTAAATAAAGCAAAGCAGATGTTTCCTAGTTTGAGATGACTTTATTCTCGTAATTTTCCGACTTTATTCTCATAAATTTATGAGATTATTCTCGTGATTTATAAAATTATTCTCGTAACTTTTCGGCTTTATTCTCGTAATTTATAAGATTATTCTCGTAACTTTCCGACTTTATTCTCGTAACCTTCCTTTTTTTTAGTTTTCAACGTGGCCCTCATCCTCCGTCGTAAGAAATAACCAATTGGTGTCACAGAACAAAATAAAAACATTCGTCAACACATCTACAGCCTGCTTAATTTTCCTTCAATGCCTTTAGTCTACTTTCAAAATCATTTAGAGAGACCAGCTCCTCAAGACCAAGTTTATCCTGCACTGAATTCCAGTCTGTAGGACCGGTGTATCTGAAACTTCTTTTGTCTTTATCAAGGTGAACTTTAGGGACAAATAGTAAGAGAAAATGTAGTGACTCAGTCACAGAACGAAGACTGTAGTTTCCAGAAACTTTTTACGTGCCCTAGTCAGGCTTTTCTTGGCCTGTACTGGTTGGTAATAATGAGTTTTTTTCTTGCTCTGGCACCAATCAAAGATGCAAAAACGATTTGACATATTTATTAATAATTAAATGATAAAGGGTCAAAGACAGATTTAAATGCTGATCATCATTGAATAACATGATCCCATGTTTTAGGTTTATTATGCATGATCACAATATTGTTTTCTGGAGCTAATTTTACAGAGGAGTGACTCCTCTTACTTCTCATACTATCTTTGTTGAGACCAATGTTAACAGGCGGAGAGGGTAGCATGGCAGCAGTAGCCACTGTGACACACTGTGTCCTAAAGCTTTATTTCTCTCTCAGTATTTCATCCTCTGCATTGACATTAAGTGATTTAAACATTCTCTCCTCACACCATGACTGGCTCAACCTCCCAACACTATCATCTCAGGAGGCACAATGGAGACTTATTTCTCTGCACCAAGCTGAAGTTGCAGAGCTAACAGGACCAAAGATGTGGTTAATATAAACGCTAACCCCATTTCCATATTACAGCTGCTGTGAGATGACACAAACACTTACCTCAAATACAGCACTGTGGAGACTGGACAGATTACTGTCCACGCACATAAAACTAAACTTTCATCCCACTGTATCGTACTACTGAAGATCAGATTATAGCACTCTGTTTGTGACAATGCCACTTGGACTCAGTCTCAGGCAATTTTTTCACAGAAACACTATAACCTAAAACGCAAAGATTTTTCCTTTGCATATTTTAACTTGATCCGCGTTCGGATGGAGATGCAAGAAACGACTGAAACGCTGTAGTGTGCATGCCAGTCCAGTAGATGGCAGAGAAACAGTGCTGCTACAACACACGTACAAAGAAGAAAAACTTTTCACAAACAACAATGGCAAGTGGATGCACAAAGACGCAGGAGTTTCTTGTCTTGGACGACAAATCTGTTTTAACAACAAATCTGTCTGGATTACAAACCAACCATGGTAAGCAGCACACGTTACTTGGTAGATGGCCAAAGCTGCTGTTGTTTCTGGTATGTGTGCATAGCCCTTATGTGAAAGAGTACTGCGCATGCGGGGACATCAGTGTTTCACCCTGAAAGGCTCTGACTCTGCTTTACACAGAACAGCATGGAGGATCGTTTTGAAAACTCTCCACCCTGGACCCTGGTTTCAAAAGTTTGCGGATTTAAGCACTCCAGGGACTGTTCTCATGTAAACAGGAGGTCAAAATGCAATGAAAACTCGTTGGATTTGGCCTTATTAGGCCTCGAGTACACCTTAGTTATCTCCACTCTGTCTTTAGCCAGCCACAGCCTAACCAACTATGTTAAAGCATCACTTTTTATATTTGTTCAAGTGCTCTTTGTTCTGCTACTGCGAATAATAATAATAAACAGAAAAATATTAAAGATAATTTAGATTAGAATGTTCCGTACCTAATTGATATAATAGTTTATAACAATAAAACTGCAAAGCAATTACATCCACCCGATTGCTATAGCACAACAAAAAAAGATATTCAGAAAACAAAAAGAACAACTGACGAGTGGACTAATTGATCCAAAAGCGTTGATTATTATACCTCATACTTCAAAAACCAAACACCTAATACTGACCATGTTCAGTACAAGGCAGACGTTTTGTTTTATTTGCTGGTTGAATGTTTGCTCAGGAAAAGTGGTACAAAAAGATTTCAGGAAGCAATGACAAAAAATGTTTCTATGGTGAGGACGTGTATTTAAGGCATTAAAAATTACTGGCCAACTTCTGCAGGTTTTCCTTCAGCCCCCGTTAGCACCTTTTTTGAGTGATTTAGACATTTCACCCTCTCTCTGTTCCCTTCTTTCTGTTTCATTGTCTCTACCAAACAGGTTATGTTTTTGCCAGCATTAATCAGTCTGTTAACTTTGCAAGATAGAGGACATTTCCACATTTTTGCTGGTAACTCGGCCAAGAGTGTCACTTGATTTCAATATATAAGACAGAAGATCATAATATTTTTGTTCTTTTTTGTTTCACTGATCACAAGATTATTTAGATTTTGTTATTTTGATACATGTGGGACTGAAGAGTTCATACATTTTTAGCAACCTCAACTAAGACGCTCATGTCTTTTCCTTCTGATTGTTGATTGCAGCTCATTTGGACATTAAATAATGTGCATATTGAAATAATTACTAAGAGCAGTGGAGTCACAGGTAGGCTTTCCTGAACAACAGCGCCTTCAGGTTTTACAGAAAATTGTTTGAGGGATGCTCTCTATCTCACTCAATCCATCTTTCCCTAGCCTTGTCTAACCATGCTCCTCCATCCCTAATATCTTTCTGAATCTAATAAAGACTGACACTTGTGACACTTCAAACATGTCGCCACCAACAGCTCCTGTCTAACAAAAGAGCCCCCAGCGCTACATGTTTTAATGGTGGAGCAGAGCAGGCCGGTGCAGCCGAGCCCAGCAGGTGTCTCCCACACATCCTGGTACTGAGAAACACTCCCTCTCATTCAGCCTGTCACCCAACACAATGGCACAAAAAGCTCTCGACTGACGTGCACACAATGGCCACCGTGCACAGACGGGGCCTATAGCTTTGTGATGCCCAGTGTCATAGAAAAAATATATGTGTAAACATGGCGTAAAAGCACTTCAGAGCTGGCAGTTTTGATACTATACAGGAGGTGATATGGATTGATAAAAAATCTTCTCAGGGTTGTTATAGCCTGGGGTATGTTCAAACAAAATGTAAGACTTAAATCAATCAGAAGATTCATTATTGTGTTATAGAGACTGTACTGTACTTAGCACAAAATATGAAATATTTTTGGTTAAACTTATTTAAGAAAAATTATAAAACTTAATGCTAGCTATGGCATGTTTTAATATTATTTTGTTTTTTTATTTGTTTTGAGGCCATTGTTTGATTTATTTAGAGGGAGGACAGTGGATACAGTACAAAAGGCCAAGCTTTGAAGTAACGACTGGGTCAAGGACAACAATTTCTCTAATAGAATACATTATGTTAAGAGTTACCGCAGAGTCCTTAAAAAGCCGTAATGTGATTTTTGAAAATGTAGGGGTGTAATGTATCCTTAAAGTCCGACTTTAACCCGTGAGAGGTCTTGGTTTTTAGATGGTATGTTGAATAAGGTCACTTAGGACTTTGGTTCGAAGTTGCATCTTTGTTACATTATTGTTTCATTTTTCATTTGGTTTTGTTAGCTTCCACGTTGCACTTTATCAAGCAGAAAAAAATGTTTTAATCCTTTGCAGCATGGCCACTTGCCACTGCCTGGCACTGTGACTGTGGTCAATTGCTGTCTGACCTTTAACTGCACCAAGATGAGAGGAGACTCTAGACTCTTGGAGCATCTTGTGAGAATTATATTAGCACAAAATTAGAATGCACTTATTAAAGGCTGTGTCAGATGAAAATGGCCAGAGCGATGTATGACAGCATTCCACCGAGGAGTAAGCTAATGGTGCTAGTCATGCTAATCTTGCCTGCGTTTTGCTAACATCTTCAATAGTGTTTACAAACTCTATGATTGCTTGCCTTCTGTTGTAGATTCTGAAATTCAACCCTCGATGCACAAACCTATATGATTATCTTCCCTTGTCTGGTCCTGCTTTGGTTTGACAAAACAACATTTCCAATAAAGCAAACCAGAATTTATTTTAACCAAGTTAAGTTTATTGGGTGTAAAAGCAACCTAAGACCATCTTCATCAGATCTCTTTTTGGCCATAATGGGAGCTTTCTCAGATAACACTGAAAACAAACAAACAGGGAAATACAAAAGCTGGGACAGATGTCTCTATAAAAAAAGCTTCAAGAGTTTTCTGTCCATGCCTCAGCAAGTTTTCTTATGTCTTCTTGTACTTTCTGATTTGGAAAAGTACAACAACTTTATAACTTTGACTTAAAGTTAAAACAATCAGGCAGTGTCATATTGAGAGTATATTATGACTTTACTCCAAGAATCAGCCTCTTACTTTATCACAGACAAAAACTTAATATGATACACCTGTACTGAATTATACTGTATGTATTTTGTTTTGAAAGAAGGTATAATTTTTTTCTCAATTTGACTCTCAAACAGGACTTATAAATCTTGGATAAGTCAAGGGAGTTTTTTAGATATCATTTCATATTTATTATTGCTTTTACAAAAGCTGTCATCAATATCTGACTTTATAAAAAAACAGACAAATACAGGGAAGTTCGAAAAAAAATGCTATTTGCTTACAACTTGTTTTTTTTATTATATTATAAAATAGAAAATGCATATAAAATGTTCCATTAAGCCTAGACCTTCAAATGTGACTTAAGACAGATCCTGTCCATGTGCACCCACCTAACTGTCTAAAACAGTATAAACAGCAGCTATGCTTTTTTCCACCACTTTCTCTGAATAACATCTCTGAAGTCCTGCAGAATACAATAGAGTTTGGGGACCTCTGGCACCCCTATAAACAATTGGATGTAGGGATCAAAGGGAACATAGCTGCTCTGTGCCGCCTGTAGGGGCTGTAAGTGAATATATAGCCTGCTGTGCATTGTGTGGCAGATTTCTTCTTCGCCTCACAAAGAACAGCATGCCTAATTATAAGAGCCTTGTCAATTGGCTGATACAACTTTGATAATGTGAGCCTCCAGCTTAGTGCGCCGTACAATTATGTTTTAAGCAGCGAAGCTATAGTTCTTGCTAATCACTTTCACCTTAGTAATCTAATAATAACGCCATCCTTCTCATTATTATGTATTGAAGTCTTTCCCAGGTGATGGCCTTGTAACAATGTAAAAAGTACTGTAACTGTAAAATTGTCATGTAGTCGGGATATTCAAGAGATTAATTCCTGCGGAGCTCAGCAATGTTTTAATCACATGATGAATGGCCTTTCCAGCACAGGGCTTTAATATTCAGGATCACCAGACTCATTTATGGTCTTGCATTCATTTGCACAAGTGTGTGTTTTAAATTGAAGAGTGTTTTTACTGTTCGGTGTTTTTCAGTTGATCTGTCCCTTATCCTAAAGTATGATTAAACAAAATAGTTTTAGTTTGTGACTTTCTACATTTCATGAAGCACTGCAATTATTAAGTATGAAATGATAAAGGGGGCGTTTATGAGGTTATTATATATACATTTTGTACTCCTATTTTGGGTATTTTCTAAAATATGTTTATGAACTACTTCTGTGAGCATATATTTGTGCTTACGTGTGAGAGCGTGAGATGGTGTGTGCACAATGGAAGAGACACTCACGCTACTGAGTTCACACCACTATTAGGCCTCTTATCATACCTGTAGAGGCAGGGCAAATGATGGGATCAACTTGTTTCCACGATACATCTCTGCAGTGATCACAGTGGAGGTGAAATGTCCGGCAAGTTACAGCTTGAAATGCCAGTGTGTATGGGGCTTGTGTCGTGTAGCTTAAAGGTGCATCTGAGTCCTGCCAAGCTGAGCACTATGTTGCTTTTGCACTGGATTGAAGCAAAAAAAAAAAAATCAACATTTTACTAGATATGTTTACAACAAAAATATCACAAAACTGAATAAAACTGAAAATATAGGTCATGTTGGTCTCAAATATTCTAACCTCATCCTGATGAGTTTTTGTAGAAGAAAATGGGTTATTAATCAGTAACTCAAATAACCAAGTTTTCCTTGAAAAAGGACATCTCCCTGCTCATATTTAACAACACACTAAAGATATATCTTTAGAAATATTATGGGTTAAATTTTCTTCTTTTGTCAATTAAAGGCACATATACTGTGCGTGTATCTCATAGCACAGAGCAGGGATGCCTTCAACTCAAGTGGGTCCCTAATTAGTTTTCACTGTGTAATTTTAGCTATAAACTCATGTTTTGATGTTATTTGCTTTTTTAGTTCGGATGCTTACCAGTTGAGGTGCAGGGGATATTGTGTTCGTTTAACCATGCAGTGCTAGAGGAGAACAGTAAATCATAGATAAATTAATTTGATTTGGACTTTTGCAACCACCGTAACAAGCTGCATATTAATGAGGGATGGACAGTTGTGCGATTAAAATGACGCTAGTGCCACGATCTGTTTAAATAAAATCACAAATTCAAAAGGTTGATTCACCTTTGGGGGGAGGGGGGGGGGGTACACAGGTTTTTGTGTGTGTCAGTAGTGTCAAAAACATTGTTCTCCTGATTCTAAATGCCATTAAAACTGTGTTGCAGGTGTTTCCACCCTTTCTTGAGCTAACAGACACACTGAACTGTTAGTGACAATTTGCCTAAATTAAGCCCCCCTTATGCAGACCACCTTTGTCTCCAGTCTCCTATTGTCACATTCTTGACTCCTTCAAAGTTGCTTTTGCTAACTGCATCTTGTAAGAGATCTATGACAGTTATTTTATAAGGCGCATAGAACTAAGTAGAAGGCAGTGATGAGGGAAGTAATGATCATGAAGGCAAATGTTCTTGATTTCTCATGCTAGCTGCTATTGATTTTAAACTGATGTTTCTATTTCCCTCCCTAATCCTCACTTAACTGAGTGCTTCTGAAGTGTTTTATCTGCATGTTTTTATATTTGTTCATGCTTAAACTGAACTACTGCTATGGACATTTAAAAATATTATTTTCCTTGTATAGCACCTTTTAAATACAGTTTACAAAATTGCCTTATTGTGTCTGAAAGTGGAAACACAATGAAAATATACATACAAAAATAATGAAACGAACACAAAAACATACTATTCTCATGAAATCTTTGAAGACGAATAAACTAAATGAACAACATGGATTGATTTGTTGAAATTAAACCCAATTTAAAAAAAGAAAAAGACAGACCTGTACAGCAAAGACCACACAGCTCTTAGAACAAGACTTAAGTTTGGACAAATATTGGACATGTTGATTTTAGAAAGTGCCTGGTTTCACAAATTAAGGACAAAATCTGAAAAACAAACAAATGATTACCACATATGTCAAAAATCATGATTGGATGTAGACTTTTAAACTCAGAGATGTCCTGACATGCAAATCCATTTTAAGATTTTAGAATCAACAGTTAAATCTTGAAATGAGTTTGAAATAAACAGATTGGGTGGCATGGGGTGATGAGCTCCTGGCTTCAAATACATTAAGAGTGATTTGGATTGAAAAGGAATCTGGCAAATTGATGGCCAGTGAAATTACATCCTAGCAGTCCTGATCAATACGAGAGGTGATTGTAGAAATGTTGTTAGTGTGTTGTTGAATCACATGGTTTAAGTGGAATTATGTGTTCCTGAAACACTTGTGGATAAAGCAGAGGTTACAGGTTGGACCGTGTCCCTGGAGGTGATGATGATTATAATATCCCCTCTATAATAGGTTAGACTTGTTCCGGCCTGTCTGGTCCTTGAATGTGCCTTAGAGCTCCTGTCCTGATCACTGTTGGATGAGGTTCTTAGCAAGAAAAAATGGCTCTTTAATTCATCATGCAATCAACCAACCATATAATTTAAATACTTCTCTGGGAATTAGTATAATGTTATGATAATTGCTATACAATTCAGTATAATAATTTTTCCCCTGGCTGAAATTACTCAATTGTGCACCGTTAAGGTGGGTAATGTGAGGATTTTAATTGGTTTATAAATTATTTGAAAACATTAAAAGTAGAAAGAGAGGGATTGTTTGTGTGACATATTGGAAATGTGGAAATCTATCTGTTCCACATTAAGTGGAGAATATCTCAGTGTGGAAAAAATCTATTTTCTGGATCTTGTTATCGAACATTAAGAAAAACGAAATGATGAGCATATGCCTGTACCTCAAAGAGCCACATTGCAGATAATTGAATTGTACTGCGGTTTAATAGATGAGATTGTAGGGAAACACATGTTGGAGTCAAAGTTGAAGTAGAAGCAAGTCAAGATTCCCTTTCGTGGTTTTCCTTTCTTTTCTTTTTGTTTTACATCAGGTCGTCACCCTGTTTACAAGAGCCACCCTCTTTGTCTCAGGGCAGGAACTGAGTGCTCTATGTGAGCACACACATGAATGTGTATCTCATGTATTTGTGTCTTGCTGCTTTCCTGTGTATGTCCACTGTGTGTATTATGGGGGGCAGGGGCATTGCTTTCACAGCCCATCACCTTCACTTCCACACCCAATTTGTCATGAGTGTCACGCGTCAGGGTGAAAGCTGAGGAAGTCACCGCAAGAAAATGGCTGCTTCCCCTTCACAAATGGGAGAAGAGAAGGGGCAATGGCTCGGGGAAAGGTGTCAGCCGTGTAGCACTGTGGCCAGAGCAAGACTGTGAGAATGAAAGAAAAAAAAAAAAGTAATAAATATATAAACACAGCGCTGCCCTCTCCTCTGATTGTGAGAAAGCACATGGCGGCTGGTCAACATCCTCCATCAGTAACCTGAAAGGAACTGCTGCTCCCTGAGTTTTCCCCAGTGCTGTGTGGTGGCAATGCTAAGTGAGTGGGTGTGGTAGGTGACATGGCTGCCAAGGCTCTGACTCTGACTGATGAGCTGTGTGGTTGGTACTGGGCATCTATAAACATCTGCCCCGCTCTTGAGTGACAGGTCATTAGCAGTTTAATCAGATTCTAGCGTTAGAGCTGGTTGTGATTATTGGTTCATGCTGGCTCCACCTCCCTGACTCTGCATGCAATTATTGCTTTTGATGGCCTCTTCTTTGTTTTGGCGTTTTCTTTGAGTCAGCCACTTGACATGCTCCATTAATATGTGCAAACTGTAATGTAGGCATTTCTTCAAACCTCTTTTTATTTTTCTCAAAAAGTGAAATTTCAAGAGGCGACAAGCAAAGTTAAACACTTGAGAGAAAAAAAAGCCTTACAACTAGGAGGACGGTGGTGCTGTGTATTTGAGGTGTCTTTGTCCCTCCATGTACACATTTCCATGACTTTTGTGTTGGCCTAAGCCGAGTGGTCAGAAAAGCCATTACCGAGGGGTAAGGCTTGTAGCTGGGGGATTATGGACTATTGAGGTCTACGGTCGTCTCATGCTCCAACTATCAGTGACATCTTCACCGGGTCAAATCCCACCGCTTTAGTCTCTCCACAGACTGACCTGCCTGTACAAGGAGGGCAGAAGCCAGAAAGCATGAGATTTCCACATGCTTTACCACTGAAGTCCTTTCTGTTGTTAATACAATCAATATTGGACAGTTGGGAATGTTTTGTTTATTGTAAGTGCTTTGCATTTTTATGCAAATCCTATTTTAATAAGTTATCTTATATCAATAGATTTAATGTTCATTAGACAGCTATTACCTACAGTACATGTCGAATCGTTGCTTTCCATCACTCAGTCATCTTTACTCTTCTCTGATCACTCCAGTCAAACCAGTTAAACACACTGAAGTACTAATCAAATTGTTAACATTTGGGGAGAGTCTGGGGAGACACAAGGACCCCGGCTGAAAGCTGACTGGCCGGTGTGAATGTTTTGCTCTTGATTGACATGTGTTTTATTTTGGTACAATGTTCTCATTGAGGGGTCTGGGGTGGAGCTGGCCTGGGGGGTTGGACAGCAGGGATTTCATTCTGATTAAATGCACACTCTCGGGGAGATGGCCTCACTACAGGGAACACTGTCTCCAACAGCCAACAATAAGACAACAATAAGTACTACTAAAACAAAAACCAAAACATTCTCAGGTAAACTAGAGTGAGAGCATGTTTTATGTTTTTGACTTAAGAGTTCATTTCTCATCAGGTAAAAGATTTTAGTCATTTACACTTAGTTAAAAGAAGTCAAGGGTAAAACAGGTTGAAATTGTTGCTAAAAAAAATCAAAAGCTTCAAAAATAGCCATAGAATAATAGAGGAGGATCTGCATGTGTTTTTTTTTAACCTTTCAGCAGATGACTTAATTTGCGCAGAAAAAGCTGGGCTCCCTCTGAAGGACTACCTCCCTCCCTCTCTCTTTTTTTCTCTCCCTCCTTCTTTCCGTCTCTCCTCTTTGGACTGTACCATGACCTTCATTGGCGTTCCACCTGCAGGAAGCCATGTTTGATTCTCTGTCCGCCGAGACGCCTGCTTGACAGCAGAATGGTGTCATAGGACCGAGTGGAGGAATTTCTCTTTCTCTGTCATCATTAAGGGGCTTCCCCCTATGGTGAGGGGGATGAAAAGTACGATTTAATGTTCTCTGGAGAGTGGCAGCAGAAGAAAAGCTCAAAGCCCTGCATGCTGGTTTCTGAGTGGGTCACTCCAGCCCTTGCAGCGAATGGGATGTCCCTTAGGAATTTGCCATAGACCAGCCTGAAAGGCTGAGGATTAAGACCCTTTTAAGGATGGAAAAGTAACAAAAGGAGCACTTTTATGATGTAGCAGCATAAAATGAGGGGGTCCATTGTGTAACTGATTGCAAAAGATCTTTGAAACAGGCGGCTCTGCGCTGCATGCTCGCCTGGCCCAGTGGGCTTTAACGGCTTGTACAAAATGACTTGTCTACATTAGGGACAGAGTGGCTCTCGTTTAGGACGCAATGTAGAAGATTATTGGTTTGTTTCTATTTTCACCCTTTGCTCCTCCCTTCTGTTCCCTTCTCCTCTCCTCTCCTCTCCTGCTCTCCCCCTCCTCTCTGTCTGCTATCAATGAGGGATTGAAAGTGACGACAGAGTCCCACTGAAAGTTGGTTAATTTAGAGCAAGAGAGAAGGTAATTAGCATGCCCTCAGGCGTGGCCACGCTAGAATAGGAGGCACTGGTATGGCTCAGATGTGAATGGGGAACACCATGCCTGGTTTGGAGGCAATAGTGACCAGATGCTGTGACTGTGCTTGCTGCAAAAGCCAGTCCTGTGAGAGAAAAGAGTATGCCAAGTCAACGTCACCACACAGGCTAATATACTTGTTACTGGATGCTAATTATATGCTTAAAGTGTGGTATCAAATATGAGAAAATGCACATTAATGACTTAACCTTTGGTTTGTTGGTTTTGTTAATGTAAATTTGGTGGGAAATAAGTTTACCCCAGCTACATAAAAAAGTATGTGGGGAGAGGAGGGGTTATGAGGATTTCTTTTACATCCTGAATATACAGCATAGTAATTGAAGATCTATGAAATAGATGTCATTGCTGTTAAACTCTTGCCAAAGACATGTTGCTGGATGAATGCAGCATCTACAAAGCACCTGTAAGTTATAGAAACACAAGCCCTTAATTCCATGTCAGTCTATTTGATTTCATATCACTCAGCTGTCTTGACATGAAGATCACTTTTGTATAGTGCATGAAACTTGTCTGTGAGGAAGAAAACACACGAGAGAGGCCAGTGAACGCTAGAGGGGGAGCTTACCCATGCTGCAGCCTGAGCTGGTCTGACAGAGGGAGCTGTTCTCAGGGCCCCACCACATCCATGCCTTTTATTACCCCTTCAGCCCTCCGTCTCTCCCTCCTCCACCTCCAACACAGGCAGTGAGAGACCTCCAGGGATCAGAGGGCAAGGGTCGAGAAGAGCGGCGGGATTTTTTATTGTCATTCTCACAGGAACGAAAGGGGAAGTTTGTGCTTGTCTGTGTGTATCAGTGTGCGCAGGGATGCACTTGTGTGTGATTTAGTCAAATTAAAATGTTAAAGAAAATATTAAAATATAATATTCAGAGATGTAATTAGTGTCTGACAGAGTTTTCATATTTTGTAATCAATTTGTAAAATGTCAACACTGATGCACATTTTTATTATTTAATGAAGTGATCACATTATTAGATGTGTGATTGCTGTATGTAGGTAGATAAGTGAACAGAGGTATTTGTAAAGGGGGTTGGACTGGCTGCTGAGTTTGTAAGTGGGGAGAGAAAAGTTTAGGAGGCTTCACACTGTGATATGGAGCCCTTAAAAGGCCTCTGGAGGGAGTGTAATATCAAGAGCAGGATTATTCCCCAATCCCTCTTCTCCTCCCCCTCCTTCACTCCCCCTCTTCTTCTCTTTCTCCTCACTCTTCAGCTGACCCTCATCACCTCCCCTCTCCCTCCCCACATCATTTAAATGTCTAAAGAGTAATTGAATGAATTATCATAAAATTTTGACAAATTCATTGACTCGGCAGGCTGGTTGAGCCAAACGCTTCCGTCCATTTGTGTCTAATCAGACATGACATTTGGATTAGTTTATGTGCTGCACAGATCTTTTTGCCTTTTCCCCTGGTTCCAGAAACAAAAGGCCAGTAAGTGCATGTGCAGGGGAACGTTAAATGCAACACAGACAACAGACTTTTAAGGGAAATGTGGTGACTTCAGCCTGAAACATGGCATTTATCCTCTCTGCACTCCTACATATAAAGACTGCGCAAAGTTCTCTTTTTTTAACTTGTTTTGAAGACGGGCTTCACAAACCGAAGCCAGTAGCTAAGTGAAAAAGGAACTGTTGTGGGGGATGGAATTTAGCGCTGCACAGACTGTTCTCTCTGACCTCGGTGTTCCCACATCAAAGGGCCTCCCCAGCCCACTTCCCTCGACTGAAAAGAGGTCTTTAGTGCGGAGGTTTGTGCTTGTGTGTGTGTATATAGATGTGTGTGGTGTGCAAATGTGTTTCAACCTTCAGGCTTTCTTGTATGCTGCCAATATGTGGTGCGAGATGGTGATACCAGGGTCCTCTGTTTCAGCTGAAGCCCTGAGTGCTCAGAAAGGGAGTGGAGAAGAGAATAATATTTTGTACTTTTTTTCCACAATGAATCTAATTTCACTTGTGTGTTTTCCCTGGTTTTATTTATCTGCCTTTTTATGATAATTGTTATAAATCTGTTGAAGAGCCGCCTCAGTTCACTGGAGTTCATTAAACACACCACAAGTTAATTAAAATGAGAGGTTAGAGGTTAGAAAGCAGTGTGGCAGATCTGGAAGAGTTCCATGTATTTTTTTTCCCGTGCTGGCCACAGCTGTGTGTCCTCTGCGTTTTGATGAGGGCAAACAGAGTTAAATCTGCTGAGTGTGTGGGTCACATGCACGGGGCATGAGCCCCTGTGCAGCAGAAATATTAAGACACACCAAAACCTGATAGAGGCTCACATGTGGATGCTTAAACTTGGTGTGATTGCTCTTATTTCAGACACTTTTTGCTGATTTTTTCTGGACTCTTGTATGTTGTAATGTGTTTCCCAGTCTCTTTGCATAAACTGTTAGAAGGGCTTTCTATACATGCAGGTATAGTACTTTTGGAATTAAAGGGAGTTCTTTCCTTACTGCTACAGCTTCACATTAGTTTCTTGTTTTTGTCCAGTGCCATCTCGACATGGATTAAACAAGGGGAGGTGTGTGACATGGCTCCACATGCAGGGTGCCAGCCAGATATGCTTCTCACAGGGTTAGAGGCTTTTATTATATCAGAGTGTCAACCTGTCATGTTTGGAATTTCACTCTGTATGATAACTACATTGTGGCAAAGTTTTTATCTATGAGAATGATCATTTCTGATTGACATTGTGCTGTTTGAATACCTGTAACAGAAAAGACAGGGAGCGAGAAAAAAAATACATATTGCATCACTGTAAGGTGAGGGAAGAGCACACAGTAAGTGATACAAATCACTAATGATGGCTTTACTCCAGAAAAATTAAAACTTAAACTGGTAAACTGGCAATTCAACAGTTTTATTGTTATATTTCTGATTTAGCATCCACTAGCTTAACCAAATGTGTTTCCTTACTGTGTAAACACAAGCCCATACATAGTTAAACACTGTGCAAAGCTGAGGTAGTCTACTTTTACCCTCCATCTGAGTCTATATGCAATATTATATATTACTTCTACAAAACTCAGTCTGAACACATGTCCTTAATCAGAGGCTCTACTACACTCTTAATTGTCCTGTTTTTGTAGTTCTGTGTGTTTTTTACAAGTACAAGGAGTAGACATGTATAACCAGGAGTTTGATTTCAGAATTTGATTACAATTCATTCAGGACTGATTTAGGAGATTAGAAGCTTTATTTGACACTGAAAAAAAGTTAACAGTCAAACTCAAGCTATCACAAGTCTGAATTAGAAAACATTTTTGTATTTTTTATGTTGGGTATGAAGTGAAGTATCATTTTTTTGTTTTTGTTTTTTTAAATGTATTTTCTGGGCATTTTGTGCCTTTGTTGATAGGAGAAAGACAGTGGATAGCCTTGTGAAAGTGGATGAGGGAGTAGGGGAAGACACTCTGCAAACTGGTCACAGGCTAGATTCGAACGTACATGGGAAGTGCATGGTTGCTAACCACTCCACCAAACCAGCATCTCATGAAATGTCATTGTTGAGTTTGAAGTAAAAAAAATATAAGTGAGCAGCTATAATGAATGCAGTGTGCATTCACAATTGTGTCCATGCATGTTTGAAAGTGTGAAAAACAGTATGTTCATGGACTGTGGATAGTATAAGTTTCCATTTGTGTTCATGTGTAGTTTTAATATACCAGAAATATGTACCTAACATGACTGAAAATGCATTAATAGGAACCAATCCATGTCTCTGTAGCGTTACACCTGTATTGGCCACAGTGTCCTGGTGTTTTAAACAGCAAAGGCATGTATGGACTTAGTTTTTTTTCTTTTCTTTCTTTTTTAAAAATTTTAACCAATGTTACGACTCATGCAAATCAGAAGTATGTTTCACATGTTTACTTGTGGAAAGCTATTACAATGAATTTAGTTTTAAAAGAAATACTTGAGATTAGGGATGTATATCGTTATGATTTTATCAATACCAATACAGATACCGATACTCCTTATCGGTATCAATACTCATATTGATACTACAACAGGTAATTTTGTGTAAAAAAGACTTTACAAGATATTAAAAGATTTAACCTTTTTTTTATTACCACAAGGTAACAGTAAAGCTTCAACAGAATAGAAGTAATGCATTACAAATGCTTCTCAGAGGCAAAAAGAAAGCTAAGGAGACGGCAAAACCCCTTCATTCTGCCCAACAGACTGCATGTACAGACAGACCCATATATCTAGTGGTGCAAAAATCGATGCTGTAATGATGACTACTAGGGCTCTCGCTTTATATTCCATATTCGAATAACCATTCGAATATGGGGATAAATATCCGTAGCCAAATAGTAAATAAATAATTGAATGTAAAATATTGAGTGTAGCAGCACATCAGGGTGCCTGGAGCAGTAGACCGCTTCATCCAACAGAGGGCGCTGTGAGCACAGCTTGATCCTCAGTCACATCTGGTGCTCTCTTGACCTCAGTAAGCAAAGAGTTTCCGCTCTGAGCGGACATTAACAGCTCTGATTCATCTGAAGAGAGCTGTGCCATCGGCTTTTCATCCAAGTTATGCGGCCAAGTGCAGCAGGGCTTCGTCAAGAGTTAAATTCCATGTGACTGTGTTGTTTTCGGTAGAGTTTTTACCAAAGGGGCGGATAATAGAGTCTCTGTCTGTGCTGCAGTCTTTAGTGTTAGCTGGGCTGCTAACTCTACTCGTGTTGCTATAGCAATCAAACAGCCTGCACTCCTTTAGCTTTATACTATGCGTGCACTCCAAGTGTTTGGTGATGTTGCTAGTATTTCCCCCCTTCGATGCAACTTCTCTCTGACCAAGAATGCATCGGGCTGACTTTTCATTAACTTTGCTAAAGTGAGCCCAAACCTTCGAGTGCTTAGCCCTCACCAACATGCTTGAGCTGGAGTGGCGATAGTGTCATAACTACGTGACAGTTGAAGAGACGTTTAAGTACCGATAACAGTACGGTTTTTCCAGATTCTTAACGGTATGCAGGACTGACCCACCTAGGGACCGGTACATTAAAGTACTGTATATACGGTATACATCCCTACTTGAGATTGTGTCCAATTCTCGTCTTACCGTAAAGCGAGGGTCAGCAAAAAGCGGCCCCCGGGTCAAACCTGTCCTGCCAGTTGTTATTTCTTGCTCTTACCATGGTCTGGAAAATAACTTTTTCTTAACAAACAAAACTTTGACAATCAGTAACAGAGGATTTTTCAAATTAAGAGTCAGATCAGTGCACATCTGATTTACCAAAGTGCTTCAGCAGTGTGAGTAAAAATAAGCCAATGCGCAATGCTGGAGAAGTTGGCGAACAGACAGGACTTTACTCAAACAAAACATCAACAGTCAAGCCTCCTTGGATTCAGGGCTTATACAGCTATATAAAAAATCCAAAAAGGTAGTATATGAGACCCCGCGATACTGTATGAGACACTTTAAAGCACAGCTTATTCTTTAGATGTCACTTATACTTAACATTTTCCTATCCTGGCTTGGCTTGCATTTTTTGTTTTCTTTTAGCCATTATTATTAAATATAACTTGAAGTTTCAAAAATGTCATAAATGTACATGTAGTGTCGACCTTAACAGTCACATCCTTCAAGTCACTAAGTTTCCAAATAGCTATGGGCAAGTCTGCAGAAGTAGAAGCTCATGATAAAGCGGGGCACACACATAAGGATTATCGTACTGCTTTGGTCCCGACTTTCCCCCTTCCTGACCAAGGACAGCAAATGCCTGATAATCTTCTGTCTCATAAGATTGTTCTATAAGATTGTCCTGTGGTCTGAGGTGTGTTAAAAGTTAATTTATCCTGTTAATTGGCTCTGAAATAGGTCAAGGCTGACAAAAAATATTAATCTTTTTCAATATTTACGACCAGAAATCTTCATGTGTGTGGGGAAAGCCGACGACTCCTGAGTCATGACTTTGTGAATTGTGGCATAGAATTTAATGTAGCCAATCAAGAAGTGAGCTGACTGAGGAACAAGGAAGCAAATAGAAACACAGCCGAACTGAAACATAAAGTTTGGTGGACCTAAGAAACGGAGAACCAGCTTATGTGTTTGTGTAGTCTCCAGGATTTTTCCAGTCTTTCTTTATTCAGTTCCTGATTTTCCATCAAAATAGTCCCAAGACCACCATCATTCCCTCTGCTCGTATGTCCCCTCCCATGTTGTGTTTTCCAGTTGTTGCCATAGACAACGTTTATGGTTGTTGCTATGCTTCTATGCTTCTTCTTCTTTGTTTTTGTTAGATCACGTCAGATTTCTGTCTTTGAGTACTGGATTCTAGATCAGTGGAGGGACAGGATCGTTATGTGTGTGTGTGCTATGTTGAGATTATTGGAGCACACAAGACACAGTACGATCAAAACTGTTCAATGCCTGATTTTTTTTTATCTTCATGTATGGGGTCCATAACAGATAAAAAAATCTCTTTAGCTTAGAAAAGTCCTTATGTGTGTGTGCCCTGCTTAAGTGCGGGATTTGCCGGTGTAGGGTCAACACCAATGCTCTCGTGATTCCACAGTGGAACATCACTATGATCAAGTGAACATGTCATGACTGCTCAAGTCCTTAAGTGTGGAGTTAAAATAGTTAGCCTTACTGTAGATCCACACTTGATCTGTGAGGACAAAGCACGGGAAGAACCACAATAAATACCCCAACAAGGAAACTGATTCATTGAATAACTGATCTAAGAATCCTGCAGCATGAAACATTTTTAATAAAGGCATAAAGGGAGCTTCTTTACAGGCAAAACAAACTGAGCTTTAACTGTGAGAGGCACAAACAGGAAGAGGGATTGGACACGTTTTATCTTTTCTGTGACATATTCTACCACTATGGAAAAACATACCTGCTGGATTAAGGTAAATATGGCTCTAAACTTTTTGTATTTACCCAACAGTTACTCCAGCTCTTGGGTTTTTGGCATTAAAGACGAGACGTTTGGTCCCCCCGGCAGTCTGAAAACTCTGACTTGATAACACTCTTGCCAAAATAACAACACACAGGTACTACTGTTGTGATTCAAGTAAAATGCATCCAATGTGGAACAGCCCTTAGAGTTGACATAGGATTTGTTCTTTACTAAAAATGAGTACATAATGCACTCAAGCTTGAGCCACCATTTTGTTCAGTTGGATCAATCCTTCCATGCATTTTATTTATGATGAACATACTTACTTTCATGTTTTTTTGTTAAACATAGACAGTGATTCAAACAAACTTATTTTTCCTCTAATGACATTTTACCTGACCTGACAAAATGTAAACAACAATTCAGCAGCAGAAAGTAAAACACTCTCTCAAAGCAGGCACACGTTAACCTCCACCAGCCTCAGGAACACACACATTCGCACACAGGACCCCCACTTCTCCTGCTGGGTGAAAAATGTGTATTTGCTGACAGGCAGAGAGAAGGCCGCCACCGTGTGCCCCATCCGGCTGGCAAACGGCTCGATACATCACGGTGCTCTCTCCTCTCCTGCAGCCCCGGCTCCTCTCCCAGGCCAAATCGAGCATGTTATTTTCTGCTCACATCTGATTTCCCCCAGCCACCCAGTGACTGAGGATTCTCCTCTGCTACAATGGAGAGAGGGAGAGAGAGCAAGTCTGGACACACTTTCCTGCACACACACACAAGCACGCACCAACATGCACGCGCCTAATCCAGACAGCAAGACCCACAAAGACAGCCACATGCCCTAATAAGCAGGCACATACGCATGCACTCACACACACAAACACACACACACATGCTGACCTCTGCGCTTGCCACCACAAGGCTGCCACTGATCTTCAAATACAGCAGAGCATCAATCAGCCAGCGACTGCCTTTTAGTGTCATTTTTCTTCCTTCCCCTGGCTTTTTGTCCTCATCCTCTCAACCTTCCCTCTGCTCCTTGAGTATTCTTACAGGCATCTGCTCTTTCTGGCTGAGCCTGCAGAGCATAGGTCATATTTAGTTTATCTCTCGACTCCCCCCCGTTGCATATCAGGACTGTAAAATATCCCAAAGAGATAAAGCAGGATAATATATGTAAATCCAAATTGTTGTATCTCAGGCACTTATTTATTCCACTTTTTTATGGAAATCTTTTTGATTTGCTCTCTCTCTTATCCTAACCCTCCCCGGTCCTGCCTCAAAGTCTCTCTGCATCATAAACTTGAATGATACACAAATGTTTCATCCCAGGACTGTAACCCGTGATAGTGTGCTTCCAAGAGTGGAAACCTTTTGAGCTGTCTCATAAAATAAACATCATAATGTCATCTTAGTTTTTCCTCATAAAAATCTCAGCAGACATAAAAACTGCTATGTTAACTAAGGTTGCATGTGGATAGACGGCGAAACGGTTAAATGCAGATCACAAAATAGTCAGTGAGCTCCAGATATGCAAGTTGCTTAGATTGCCTGGTTTGTGTATTTATTAGGGCTGGGCTAAAAATATCGATTTAATCGATTTAAATCGATTTTCCTTTAACTGGTTCATAATCGATCCATAAAATCAAAAGATGGATCTTTTAACTTGGGTAGTTTTTTCTTCTTTGGATGTGCAGAAAAGCAGCCTGTGCTATCAACCCTGTTAGTCTCATGTGATCAGCGTTTAGCGTCGCTTTCTACTGAACAAGATCTCATGAGATGTTACTGCAAACAAACATGGTGGAAGCACTATATGGGCACCGACGGCAAGTTTAAAAGCTGATGTTTGGATGTACAGTATTTTAGATTTAACAAGTACAAACTGCTTTCGGTTTAGTTTAGTTGGGTCGTCATGTTAAAAATTTTTTCAATGATGTACCAGGTCAAAATGTTACTTTTTGAATTTACAGCACTATTTTAATTAAGATATCCCAGACTGAATAAATATCAAATTGAATCGTGAATCAAATCGATTTGAGACCTGGTAATATTAAATTGAATCGATCCAGAAAGTCGGAATCGATACCCAGCCGTAGTATTTATTACTGTTTACCACGTGGTTATGTAAAGGTGATGGCCCACTTCTTTTCTTATTGTTGACTAAACCCTTAAATCATTGCATTTTGAAAATATATAGTTTCCCTCTTCCTGATGCACTTATAAGAAAAAGTCAACTCTAAAACCATTTGTTTAATTGGCTTTGGTCATGATTTTGATATGTTTACAGTATGAGAAAAACTCAGAATTTTAATTTCAAAAACCTCTTAAATGACTAAAAAATAGATTTTTGTTTTGACACTTTAACAGCTGAAGCAACATTTTACTATATCTGACTAATATTTTGGCCAGTGACAATTCAAAGCCTTTGTTTCCCCCTTTGGCTGTCTCCATTAATATGTAATACAAAGGTGAGTCGATCACCTTCTTTGATGTTGCTGGGACCCTTGACGAGCTACTCGTTTGTTGTTGATGACCTCCCCATCAGCCACATTCTCTGTAAACCAGTTTCGTATTTAGTGTTTCCTCTACCATTCATTTAGAGAGGTAAAGCCTCTTTCCTGATCAAGGAACAAAATACTGTATTTAACAAATATACCTCAAACGGAAAACCCGCTTTTGGCAAAATGAGGGGGTGATCTAACTTTGATTTTTACAAAACATATTCAAACTTGAGACCCACATTTTGTTTCTCTATGACTCTAACTTTCACATGTTTAATTAGTTGGTCTGCACCACCAACAAATACACTTAGGGGTAAACACTGATATTTACACACTGATGCTGTAAGGAATAAAAAAGTACTCAAGTTAGACGGCTTTCCGGGTGCTTAAATAACTTTGAACTTGTTGGTTAGATTTGATGTCTAGTTTTGAGCCTGATTTGACATTATGCACCTTGACACATCCCTAATGTAACACAAAGTTATGACTATCTGCCATTGGCTGTTGTGTAAACAGAACTTTGTTGAACTAAGATAGAGGTTTTAAACTGTATATTAAGCTAACGAAAAACGTAAAATCATCGCTTTCCAGTGGTTATTGAAAATTAATCACTTGTCTCATAATTCTGTATCTGCAGTATTTATAACCTAGCTTCCCTTTTTTAAATAAATAGCACTCACAAATTGAAATCAATTTGCTTAACGCACTGCTTCAGCTGTTTAAATGTTGGTCCTTGGTTCTAATTTGTGGTCCTGCTTTTTTTCAACAGCTCAATAATGCTCACATTCAGAGCCCAATTAAGTGTGACTGTGTTTATTTTTAGCTTTATGGCAAATGAATTAAAGTTCTCAGTGGAAGACTATTAGACATTCCCTGGCAGCCGCAGCCTGCCAGCCAGCCAGCCAGCTCGCTGCTTTGGGAACGTCAGCGAGCTGAACACTCACCCCGCAGAGCACATAATCGTGTTTACTTGGTTGGGGTCCCAAAATAAGTGTTATCTTAATTAATAAACAAATTACAAAATAATATTAAAAAAAAAAAAACTCGTCAGCATAGAAGTTCATCAATTACCAGGATTAGCCAGGCAAGAAGCATGTAATCTACACAGAGACATTTATAGGGCAACGATTGTGCCACCTTCCCAATAAGCCTTTATTGTGATGAAATTTGGAGCAATAAAGCACCTTCCCTTTCCCCCTGACAAATCCTGTACTCCTCCTCAAAATCAAAAGGTGAAGCATTTAGCAGTCCGCCTCTAATGGATAAAGCCGTGTGACGAATGAATTGCCCTACACACATGCAGCCGTGCGCTAAAGAGGGTGGAAAGTCAAGAAAACAGAGTGAAAGGTAATTAGAGACAGACTGTGAGAGTAAGAGAGAGATCAAGCTGTTACACATGCTCTTACACTTTTAATGAAATTCTTGAGATTTATGCTGTTATGATGTATTTTCATGTTTAACTTTTTACATAGGTTCTGTCATGGATGCTGGGGATTTATATGAGATATTGCAACATAAATTACTTGTTACAGAATCATGCTGGGGGAGATTTAAGCTATCCTCCCTCCACATGTGTTTTTTTTTTTTTTTTTGTCTCGGCCCGAGCTGAACACAAGCTGTTAATTATGTTCATTGGAGTGAAATGCAGACTGAAACCAGCATTGTCTCATCTGGCATACTGAGTCCTGCTTTACGTCTCTCCCAACACTTTATTTCTAGTAATCTGCTGATAGAACCTATGGATTATGAGCGGCGGAGCATCATAAGTAGGTTTCTGGCTCTCTTACCTGAGAATTTCTAACAGACCCCTCTCAGCTCACTCACGCAGCAAGGGGGGTGTGTGTGGGGGGGTGATACATGGATAGGATGCACATGCAAAGGAAATCTCCATGTCTTTCCTTTGATATGTATATTTCCAACCACTTTCTAAATCGGATATTTTTCCCCTCCCCTCACCAAATGCCACTCTCTTTTACCCGCTACAGTAGTCCTTTTTTATTGAGGATCAGTTTATGTTTTCACATCTCTCGTCTACACGGGAGTAGACACTTCTAATATAGCTTTGATATGCTTTAGACTGGCATTTTCATCTCTGCTCGTGCTTGTGTAGGTCTTTTAAGTCTTTCATATTATAAATAAATACAAGGTGATTCATTGCCAGTTTACTTAAAGCGTGTGCTACCTACTTCTTTTTTATCCAAGGATGATTGCTACATCAGTCTTAAAGTGGAGGGTTTTCATGCTATCAATCACTGAAGGTACTGTCTACGTCTGGTATAATCACTATCCCATTACCAACAGCACAACTTTAAATCACTTCTTTTTACGTCAGCAGGTTTAAATGTTTCTTTTTTTATATGATAGGGCTCACTATTGTGTTGTCCATTACCTGGCATTAATATCTCCATCACTGCTGAGTTTGATTAACTGTGTTGTCTGTCTGCCATCAATCTCTGCCTCCGGGGCAGGAGGGAGTCTCTGCAGAGTGATGAGCATACCTTTTGACAAAGTTGTTGTAAATGTCAACAAAACATCTCCACAGGTGTCACACACTTGAGTTAGTTTTGTAGGCAGTTAGATTTGCGTTTCTTCTAGAGCTGTAAAGATCAAATATTATTTAAATACCTCAGCAATAAACAATGTTTATATCAACCAAAACTGGTTATTTATTCAGTGATGATCTCCAATTACACTTTTGAGTTTTGGAGAAAAAAAAAATCTAATTTAAAAGTTTACATGAAAATAAAAGAGTTGCTTGTTTTCTGTGTTAAGACATATAATCAGGGTTTCTACATATCCAAGAAAATAGACCTTTTGTGGCTGATACATATCACCTTTAATTAAGATTGTCCTATATACTGATCATGTTTCATGTTTTATTTTAGAAGCTGGGAAAGTGTTGGCTCAACAGAGAGGCACAATAAGATCTCAAAGAACAATTGAAGAAGTATCCTTCAGTAGGATCAACTGACTTGTGCAATATAATAATTTATTACTTGTGTTTTTATAAATGAACACATTTTTGTTGGACTTGAACAGGAATCTTTTCATCAGGCTAAGCAGTGTAAATAGTAAAATGGTTTCAAGACAATGCACTTAGAACATTGACTCAGTCACACATTGCAGCTAATGTAATTATTCCTCAACAAACAAACCTCACTCCCTGCTGCATTATTCATCTGAGGCTCTAACCAAACTTTCCATTCTTGAAAACACATTTAAAGACAGCACATACTAATCTTTACATCACAATTTCACCAACTAGACCTCAAGCACAACCTACATACTGTATGTTGTGTGGCTCGTGGTCAGAGCTTGTTTAGCTCAGGTGATAAGCTGTTATTCTACTGGTCTCATTGTGTATTTCAACACAGTCACCAACAGTGGATTATTTGACTGTAAGGACTGAAGACAAAGTTTTGAGAGTTTTTTTAAGTTTACTTTAGACAATGACAGAGCATCAGGAGTAGCAGAAAAGTGGACAAGTGGGTGGGTGAGATATTGACGTCCTTAAAGTAAGCAGTTAAACCACAGGAGGATGAATGAGGAATTTGAGTCATTAATTTTGATTGTCCAATCGGACATCTTTGACAAATTTCAGCTGAAATTGATTGGGTTTCGATCCAGGTACCTTAATAAATAGGACTTAAAAAATGCAAAGCTAAATTCATTTGCAACCTTAAAATGTCTTTGTTTTTACCAGTGAGAGGCCTTACATTTTAGACAACACATTAATGACGACAACTGACACCACATTTATCATGGCTACTTTATAGCATCTATAGATAACAGTAAAGAACAAAATAACAAAGAAATACAAAATTGACTTCTGCAAGCATAGCATGACTTTTTGTCCAGAAACATGTTTATGCTGGATCATGTCTGAGTTTCTTTCTCTCTCTTTCTTTTTATAGTATTAGAACCTAATAAATCTGAAATGCTTGATTCCTCTAGAAGGGAAAATCCATGTTTCAGTTACTCTTGTACACAGTAGCAGTAGGAGCATCAAGGTAAAGACAGTAAAATTAAATGGAAGTATAAGAAAAAGTTAGCAAGGATTACCAAACTGAGAATCTTCTTAAGATCAACAAAAGCATGCTTTATCAAAAAAGTATCCTATTTCTGACATTTGACATTATTAGTGTCTTCATGTGTAGGATTTTACTTCATATGTTGACTCGATCAAACATTTCTGCTCATGACATGCGTTTTGTGTAATTAGCTCTGATTGTCATGGTAATAGTGTCACTAACTGCACAATTTTACTCCAACGCATCCCTCCTTGCTGTATATTCACAACAATGTCAAGCTTTACATTTAAAATGTCCATTCAGTCACAATGTGAACAACTAATACCTGCAACCATCCCCATGTGTTGAGAGAAATTAATATTCAAAGGTTAAGATATCTCCTCACAATGTGTAATGAGCACCTCTGCTCGATTGCTACCATAGGTGTTCCAATCCTGGGACTGCATTAGGGACTACACTCAGATAATTCATGATTCTCGTAGTCCCCCTCAGCGGGGATTAATTTTGAATTATTTATGCTCTTATGCGCACATAGAGCTGAAACATTTTAGTAGGTGTCAGACGCTCTCTCACAGATGAGGCTAATGTGCGGACTAGCAGGGGAACTGATGGCAGTCTCTTGTTATTTAAAGTCGAGCTTTTTATATTCCACTCATTCCCCGAGGGAGTAGGGGGGCAAAAGATGAAAACAGTATGTCTCTTTAAATAGAAATATACAATTCAGGGGGTGGTCGGGGTGATTCACAGCAAGCACTGTAAGAGAAACAGAGTAAGAAGAAAGTTTTGAGCTGGGGGGGAAGTGCAGGCTGGTTTGTTTTGTCAGGGCAAACTTCTGTCTGGCTCACATTGAGTTTGCAGTGCAGTAGAGCCACTTTGACGTATCGCTGACATCATGGGGTGTGTGACCCTCTTTTATTAAGCATAGGAGTGAAGTGTTTTATTTGTTGAATCCATGTCAGGTGTCACATCTTTAATCATGTTTTTGTTTTTGCACAAATGAAAATGGATGGACATTTTGAACCTTTAAAATGAAAGGTGCTCCAGGTTAATAGTGGCTTATATTCCACACAATTTATACAGTTAAGTCATTTCTAATATCATTAGGGAAATTAGGTGCGAGGTGATTTATTTGTTTATTCATTTAATAAATCATTTAAACCCATTCTGAATTTTAAGCGTGCCTGGCAGAAGACGAATCGCTGGCTCGCTGTGCCCTTATAAACAGGAAGCCACATAAATCAGGTAATAAACTTACAACATGTTTTGCATAGCCCTAATTACTAGTGTTTTTAATTTGTCCGGTTCAAGCAGGGGTCTGTTGCCATGTGTCACATCTCATTGCTCTCTGGTGAGTAATGAATGATGTGATTCAGCTTAATTCATGTTATGGATATTCCCCCTGCTTTGTTCTCTTCATGTGCACTAATTAAATTTCCTGCACTGGTGTAAAGTTGTTTTAAATATGCAAATTATTTTTTATATTGATTTTAAGCATGCTTTTTGTGGATAAGGTCAATAAAAACAACTGTAGTTTTAATGTAACTCATGCTGCTTTTATTTATCATCCCACTCTGGTAGCACAGAGGAGGACACGCACACACACACCACAGTGTCAGTCCTACCACCCCTTATAACTCAAGCCAGGCTCTGTAATTGTGTTGGCAGCAGTATTGTCCTTGCCATAGGATCACTGCTACTATTGTACAGAAAAGGTCCCCTTTCTCGCTGCTCAACAATGTCTAATAAATCCTGGGGTGGGGAACATTGATGCTGGGCACTGACTGTGACACAAAAGAGGGGAATTTGGGAAGAGGCTGCAGAGGATAATGAACAGTATTTTAACTCGGCAGTTTAACCTCCGAGCCTGTCAGGACTGACCTTTTGCCAACCCCGGCGAGAGTCTGATTTCTCCTGTTTCTCTGTTTTTTTTCTTGTTCACTCCCTTCTCCCTCTCTCCTCCTGCCCCTTCTTGCCTTTCCCTCTCCTTTATTCTTCTGCTGACAGAGAGTGTACTGGAGTAAAAGAGATGGAGATAGAGAGAGAGAGAGAGAGGGAGGGGAGTGTGTGTGTGTCGGGGGGATGAGGGGAGGGTAGCGGCTGGGATGTGTAAGAAGTGTCAGTCCAAGACATTTACATGAAAAGCAGTTAGTAGTTGAAAGGCGAGCTGTTTCACAATCTGCCTGTACATTTTCTTTTTTCTCACCCTTTCTCCCTGGCTAAGTCTCTCTCCATCTCTTTTATTGCCGTGGTCCATGCCTGGTGAATTGATGTGAGAGCATGGGCGACCCCCACACGTCTGCAGCAGACAGGGAGGTGTTATTGACTCTCATTGAGGCCTACGCCATCCTCATCCATTGTGACCTTTATACAACCTTTTGCTTCACCTGAAGTTGACCCAGAAGGAATGTGACGCACCACATTAATATGTCTGCTATTATTAGTGCCCCCTAACTTGTGTTTTTTTCTCCCCAGTGAGCCCTTTTTAGTCCCTTTTCCATGCCTCGTCTTTCTCCCTCGCTGTTTTTCTCCCACTCTTTTTCTCTCTATTACACAGCCGAGGGTAGTAGGTGTAAATCAACCTGCTCCATTTTCTTTAGCAGGGCCCTGATTAGTGCTGATGATGTTTCCAAAGAGGTGAAGGGGACAACTCAGAGGCCACTGCAGCTGCTCTCCCCTATTCACTGCTCACAGATTTATGTCTCCCTCTTGCTTTTTTTTCTCCCTTTCTCCCCCACTCTCGCTCTCTTTCCTGCCACATTTTCGACATTATCAATATCGATCAGGCCATGCACTTAGAACCCCTCTTTAACAATTGGCTCCTGCGGTTGATACAGGCATTAACGGTGAGTGCTTGAGAGAGGAGGGAGGCCGAGATTTAAAACAGTTTGAAAGATTTATGTAATTCCACATGAATAACCCACAGATGTCATGGCGGGGGGATACTGCCTGACGCAGACAGCTTCATCAATGTAATAGCAGTCCACATATGTCCGAGTTCACACATCATCATATCGTCTTATCTTGGGATAAATGTTTGCTTTTTATGGATATTTCATGGGGAGCTGAGTTGAGGTCATAGTTGCGATGACCTGGCGTATGCTGCTGGACCTGTCCTAACACCCTGACCTACCTGCTTTGATTGATGATCACAGAAGTTCGCCAAGGCTTGATGATGAGCTCAATCCATTCATCTCAATCACTTAATGAACTTGACAGTGGTTGGAACAAGTGCAGACACACAGCTTTGCCTCTAAGTATTCAATAATTTATTGCAGCATCTGCAAACTAGGGCCAGGAATTATATTGTTTTCTTTTTTAAATATTAGTGCTTTATCTAAAAACATTTAAGTCTAGACAGTACTGTTTCATTATATGCACTAAAATAGCATTACATGAGCCACCATCAGATACTGGGAATCCCAAAGCAGGTAGTATGATTGGTGATGATTATTTATTTTATGTCAACTTATTTTATTGTTTAAATATATTAATGCATATATAGAGAGATTTTACATCTGCAAATCACTGTTTAACTTTTTCGTATTTGTGTGTTTTTTTACACCATTGGACAATACAATGCTACTGGAAGCTCAATTTCCTAAAGGAGTCTTCCCAAGGGATAAATAAAGTTTGATCTATAGTGAGATTAATCTAATCTAATGATATATGTCTTCAGATTTCACATAAGCCCAACAAAGTGCCCTATGATAAAAGGTGACATACAACCCCAAAGCTTAAGCTTTCATTGCACTCTGCATCAAAACAGTCATACTTTGAGCTCTATTGATACATTTTTGAAATAATTTCTCTGTAAAATAATATAAAGACATAAATCAAATATCCCCTTTCAGCTAAAATATATGAATATTTAGGTTTTTGTCCATATCACCCATACCTACCTTCCTATAGTAGGTAAATAGCCTTTATGTCCACTTATTTCCATAATCATGTTCTAAATGAAGGCTTCATAATCTCATTTTAACTGATGTTAATCCAGTTTAAAAAGAAAAATTTATCAGCCCCCCAAAAATCCAATAGGTTTTTCATTTGCCCTAAGAAATCAGTCTCGTAATAAATATGATCCCAAACAAACAAAGCAAGGTGTGAAAACAAGAGGCTGATCTGATTGAAAAATAATAGATTTTAATTTTCACAGGGAGTAAGTAAAATTGAGCTAGCTGTTCCACTGCACCCCTCCTGTGCAGCATAAACAATTATGCATGGGTGACTAATTTGAAGACACTGCATGCTAAGTATACAAATCCCCCTTTCTTCCCCCTGCTCCAGGGTTCAGGAAGAATAACACATGACCGCAGAACAAAGCAACATCAAGCTCATAAAATTAACATAGCAAATGACCTGAAGAGGAGGCTTGATAAATATTCTGATCTTATCACCTCTAAGTACTGCGAGACAACTCGAGAGCAGCCAATGAAAACACCCTCGTTAATCTTCCATACCCTCGGATAAACTTTTTACAGGAAACCATCTTTCCAGCAACTCTGCAGGGGTCGGGACAAGGGCGCCTTCTCCCTAAGTTGATAGATATTTTTTTGGGAGATCTCCGACTTTTGTTCAGACAGCTCCTCACTGACCTTGGACTCAAACTCAATTTAGCTTTTCCTTTCTTTTTGTGCTGCCTCCCGCTCTGTGATGTAGAAAGAACTGTCTGTGAGACACCATTTTAAAAAAGCGTCTTGTTTTGATTCTGTATTCAATCAGATCTACAAAGGCGTGTGTAAGGGCGTAGGGGGGCTTGTGTTTGCGTGTCTCCGAGCATGCACGCCTGCATACATAGTTTGTGTCACAATCCAAACACCTTTTCTTGTCCCTTCTTTACTCCTAAAGCTATTTATGCAAGGTGAGGAGACAGAGCTTTGTACAAGTTTGAGCGTTGTCAGAGGGAAACAGTCGTTTTAGAGATGAAGAGAGGATCAATCAGCCTTACCCTCCTCACTTGCCACACGTGTCATGTGTCTTTTTGCCTGTCATTCTTATATGTGCTGCAGGTATATAAAACGCATAATCCCCTTCACTTGATGCAGATGCATGTTTTGTCATGCTACCATGTGGATAAAAGTGATTGCTCTCTGCGTCTGAGTTCTCAGGTGTCAGGTGTGCACATTATGCTCTCCACAAACACCACTGTGGGTTAGGCGATATTTGAATTTTTATGTTTTGCTACACATTTAAGTGGCTTCTTTCTTTGAAATGAAAAAAAAGCTTTGGGGTTTGCATACTTTTTAGCATGCATCCTTTCGAGATAAATCATCCTCAATAAAAGACTACTTGATCTGGTGAACACTGTATGTGGCACAAAATACCAAGAGACTTTACTCAGTATTATTATTTTTCATTTCGAAGCAAAAAAATTGTTAGCTAACTCCAACAGCACGGTAAGCCAAAGTGGCAGCCTCTAGTGTTAAAGTTACATGTCCTGGCATGTTTGACCATTTACATCATATCATGGGTGTCTTTTAAGCTATAATTTCATTAAAGCTGAGTAAAATTAAAAATTACATCTCTGTTGAGGATCATGTGCAGCTCTTTTGTCCTCCCCTTTGGAATTACTCTGATCTGGGGAAGCAAGGAGGTAACAGAAGGACATGAAAATGAGCTTTGCACTGATTGGCTGCCTAGATGATGCCTGATGAGAAAAGGAGGGCTTACAGGCCACAGAGAAGACTTTGAAAAGAGTCATAGTATGAGGATGTAATGAGGAGAAAGCGCAAATGTAGAAAGAGGTTGTATAGCTTTTACGTAATAAACCCCAGGAAGACAAAAACTAAACTTTTAAGTAAAGATGTCTTACTCATGTGCTTCCCAAGCCCTTCAGACAACATCAACAGTAAATAAAATTAATTCTGCAGGGAAGAGCCTTTAAGAAAAGAAGATAACAATATCCACAGGTACAAATAACTGCAGTTTCTTGAGTATCAACTTTAGTTGGCCGTAGAAGCACAAGAACTCATATTCATTCCCCCATATCTGCATGTTGTAGTGATCAATAGAATCATCAGATGAAGCATCAGCAGCACTGTATGGTCCCCATATCTACAACATTTTCCACTGCAATCAAAAGGTGTCGTGGTGTAATAAGTTACTGTGTCAACTGGTGACTTTCAGTCTGCTGTGTTCTTAAATCTCATCGTAAAGCAGCCGATAACCCCCCTTACAAAGAGGATGGGGACCACTGCTTCATTTCAGATTAACCATATCTGATGTGTAGTGATTTACCTTATATTTAAAAATCGTCAATGTTTTATTTTCTTTTGAAAGGAACAGGTACAGTCCCCTGACCAATTAGACTGTTGGTTGTTTATTAGCTCATTGACAAACTAACCAAATGACTGAAGGGCGTTATTCGTTGTTATTGCTTAGATTGTAAAAATGTTCCCAGAATGCACCCCAAAAAGTAAGCCAGCAACTTTACTGCAAAAATTCTTAGTACAAAACACCTCATTGTCTCATTTGTTGTAATAGCCCTTTCCAAAAACTGTGAGCATCCCTTATGAAAGTCAAATGGGTGTTTTACAAATTCCAAATATACTCCTGTATTTGACCGGGTCTCAGTCCTTCTGGTCATTAGACTCATTGTTTTCCTCGAGGCCCACAGGTGCAGACAAGCTAAAATTGTCCTCCTTTGAGAATACAAGCTTTTATCTAAGGCATCCTGCAGCAAGGACAAAATCAACACTGGGAAAAAAAGTTTGCGTCACCGCTGCCTGTATCAAAGCACAGGGGCATCTGATGCCCTAGTTTCCTTCCTAAAGTGTGCTTCTACGCTGAAGTTTATATAAGCTTCCATTAGTGTCTAATTGCTTTCAGAGGTGTGTTTGATATCTTATTTTATCTCTGACATTTCACTGGACATATACAGTACAGTGTGAGCCTCTGTGTGTGCTGACAGCTGCAGATAAACGGGGGGAGCAAGAGTGTCTTGGACGGGTCGAGTCACTTAACACACACAAAATATATGTCACTCGTCTGTGTTGTGCGAGAACTCAGCAGCACACGGGCGGCTGAAGACTGGGGCATAAATCACAATTATTAAAGCTAGAGACAGTGACTGGTCTGTCCGCTGAGTGCAACCAACACAACACGGGTAACTTTCTACCCTTGCTGAATGACACTCCCAGAATAGAGATTGGTGTGCGTACCTGGCAGCCAAACAAAACAGGGCAACGGCATGAAGGAGGTGCATTTTCAGGACACAGCCTCAAGCTTCAGTGTCAGCACAGAGGAGAGAAAACGAGAGGCTGGTGTGTGTTCACGCAAAGAGTCAGTGACCTGGGTAATTATGAGAAAGTGTGTGTGTCTGTGGGCGTATATCTGTGTTCAACTTTGTGTCTGACTACCAGTCCCAGGAGCCATGTCCCGTCTCCGCCCCCTTCCTGTTGGGTGACAGGGACAGGTATTTGTCGCTGCTATTAGTGAGCGATTAGGCCACCGTCTCCTTTGGTGTTTTTAGCATGTCATGAGCTGCTGGATTAAAGTATTAACATGTGACTATCAAGGTGGAGAAGAGACAGACAGGTAGACATTTTTAAAACGAAAAGTAGAGGAGAGTTAAAGAGCATGAAGCTGCCAGGATGAAAAAGTCTGCACAAACAATCACACACAGTTCTATAAGCAAATGCATGCACGCACACACATTGTTTCTTTCCTGGCTGCGTCTAAAAGATATGATTCAGGCTGACATTGGCTCCAGACTTCCTCACACAGCTAACTCTGATGAGCAGACTGACCTTGTCTCAGTCTAACCCTCTGTGACCTTCTGTGCTCCAGACCCCCTTAAAGACAAAGCCTCATTAAGATGGAAAATGGCCAGAGAGCGGTCACTGTAACAATCTGTCTGTGTATATGTGCAGGTTTGTGGTTTTTCTATCTCATACATCCCCGGTGGCTTTATTTGGTGTTATTGTATTTTGTTTAGCTGTATAACTCACAAAAATATTAAAGGAAAAGACAGAGAGATGTTGTCAAGTAAGTTGATGGCAAACATCAACTGCATTTGAGTGTACTGAAAACATCCCTACATGAAGGGCTGCTTGGTGGTGCAGTAGGTAGTGCTGTTACCTCATTTTGCATGTTCTATTGTGTATGCAGGAGCTTTCCTAACATGGACCAAAACAATATTTGTTAATCTAATTGATACCTGTACATTATCGTTAAATTTATGGGTTCTAATTTTGTAGACCAGGCACAGATCCCAATGGGGTGCGTCCGGGACCTTTTGCAATTTTCGTGCATGATGCAGTCCAGCGCAGCCAGGCGCACACACACCTCTGTCCCTCCCACTGGTGCAAGGGAGGAGAGAAGACGTGAGAACCACCTCACGGGACAGATGTAATCTGTTCCTGTGTCATGAATAGGAGTACAAAATTAAGTGACAGTTATATTTAAACACAGCAGCAGGCTAATCCATTCATCATGCTTGTGGTCCTCCTGCATTCCTGGTCGGTCATTGCCAAATAGCAGACCTTTGGTAATATATCCTCTCCCAGTATCTCCTCCTCATCCTCCTTGCAATGATGTACTCCATCTTTTAGATTATATTAAGAATAAAGCTTATAAATATGATTGATATAATGGAAATATGGGCAATCACAGGTAAATCCATAAGACACCAAGTGATTTACATTTGTTTAAGCACTGTCTCTCTCTTTTTTTCTCTGTCTTTTTTCTAGCTCTTTTCTTTTGAATTTCATGAGATGAGAGAAACCCGATATAATCAGTATTAGATGATGAGGCTGTTTGTGGTTGGCTTGAGAAATGTGAACTCGTTGGTTTTGTCACACTTCCACCTTCTCTCAGGTTAAGTTTCCGTTATATCAAACATCCTTGATCCGACATCAGTTGTGACGGGACCATTAATATAGATACAAATGTATATGCTGGTTCAGATGGTTACATTAACTAGTGGTTGCTGTGATGGTTTATTGCACTGAAATGTGCCTGACACTCTGGAGACCTGCCTCTGAGGTTTTGGTGAGGTATACACACTGTGCGCCTGTCAGCCAAATTACCATGCCGAGAATAGACAAGGTTCGAGCTGGTGAGCTTTCAGCGCACCTTCTGCGCAGTTTTTCAGCCCGAAATTGTCACTGTACCAACCTGAATCTGTCGACGCCTCCCCGTGGTGTGCCACCACACCCAACTCTGTGCAGTCGGTCTACTGACTTGCCAAATTGGCTTTGCACGGCGGTGCGCAGGCGAAATTATCACTGCGCAGGGTGTGCCAGGCTCCACCACCCTGCGCTGTGCCAGGAAATTAGGTCCCTATGTTTCTTGGTGTCGATGATTGTTTACCTCTAAATTAGGCATCCCTGGATTCTTGATGAATTTGAGCTGCTGCCTGTCTGCTAAGTTTCTAGAGTTTATGAAAGTGTAAAATCAAGGAATCTGAATGATGAGTAGAATTGATGCTAGCATTGGTATCATTAAAATATTATCAAATTCTAAAACTAATTGCACTTGTCTATGAGGCCAAAGGTCCGCCATGTGAATACGTTTGCATTGGCCAACACATTTCAAATCCACACATGCTTTATCCCTTCTTACATAAACTAAACTCAACATTAACTGTTTTTTTTAAACCTTTAACTTATTAAAGGCTGAATGTTCCCTTTATTTAGGTGTGTGTATTCGATTTAGATGACTGCTAGAGCAACAATCACAAGTGTTCAGTAAAACATTTGTGTGTGTTTTGGGGGGGGAGAAACTGTTTGAGGCAGCTACTGTCACTGTAAGAGGGGGAGAAGTCCTGATGCTGCAGACTTATTCTTGTTCTGGACGAAGAAGTTATCTGTTAATCTGACTCAGGAGGCGTAAGATACACGAAAGTGGATAGAAGACTCTGAAAGAAAAAAATCCTTGTCAATTTAAAAATAAGTTGTTGGGGCATAACCCCATGTATAAATTAGGCTATAAGCAAACCAGTGAATTTTGATTAAAAAAGGAACAAAAGGAATACAGCATAATCATCATAATGCTGCACACAGGTAGTATCTTTTTATGATTTTGGCTTTCCTTGATATTGAATCATCAGCATCACATGTCCTGTCTGCTGCTGATTCACAATTTGACTGCTGATTAGCATTTGTTACATCATTTCATACAGTAGTTTAGCCATTCAACTTCAAGAAGAAGGTGGCAATCAGTCATTGTGTTAAAGAGTTTTCTATCTTGTAATTTGTAAAAGGCTTTTATTTATTAATTTAACTTGTTTAATGATGAAAGAATGGAGAGATAGTTTTAAATGTCATTCACAGCACAATGGATGTAAAATATGCACTCTGCATGCACGTGTTGCAGCAGCAGTTTTATGATGATAATGATTTCTTGCCTTTTTTCTGTATTGACACCTGCCTTCCAGATCAATGGCAGACAATCCAACAGGTAGACAGAATGCAGGAAGCATTGTGCCGTTAGTTCTCTCGACATAATAAGTTCCCTGGGGTACACCCCAAGACTTTATTACTGCTGCTTTTCCCCCAGTAAGAAACTTTGAGGAGATAAGGAAAGAGCAGAAGAGAGGATGATGAGAGAGGGGGAAAATTGGGACACGCTGCATGTCAGCATTAATGATGAGAATTGAATTGAATGAAGAATTTCAAATAAATGAAATAAAAGCAGCTTTTATTCAATAAGTTGTTATTAAATTTCAGGTATTTGGCTAGTCTCAGCAGGGCAGTTGTTGAAGTCTTGTAAAGCACATTTCAAACAAATAGCAAATTTATTCCTTGTTGACAATCCTTATTTGTTTTGTAACGTTTCTGTCGTCTCTCTGGCTGGCAGACAACAAATGAACAAGCGGTGAAAAATACAACTGACGGTTTCAAGGCCATGAACTGATTGCACAAGATTTTGAAGAGTGCAGAAGTATTGGGCAAAACTGAGAGAGACTTGTTTTTTAGGAATAGATGGAACGAGTCAAAATTGTACATAACTGCCTCAATAAAGTGGACTAAGTGAAAAAAACAAAAACATTATGATGTAACAAAAATAAATGATACTTGGATTTTACATGTCAAAAGCCACTGATTCATAAAAACAGAATTTCAAATGCCTTGCATTGCATCTGTGTATATGTTTAACTGTCAGAAAATGAAATTGATCTTGATTATTCTCCTTCAGGACATAGATCATCATCATCATAGCAATATCTAATGGTCTGCAGTAAAATCTGCATTTTATTGTTTGGGTCTGTTTCAGTCTTACAGATCTTTAAGTCATTTTTTCCCATCCCTTAACATTGTTGTCATGGTTACCTTGTGAGGATTATTGTTTTAAGGGTAAACTGTGTGTACTTGCTGATGAAGTAAAGCAAATTTGAATTTCAGCTATTAAAAAACATCCAAGCAGGCCAAATTTTCCATGAATTTAAACTTTACCATGCTAATTTGTCTATATGTATGGATTGATATTCAAGCGGATAAGCTATGTTTCTCCAAGTCATGAAAGAAAGTAGTGTGTACTTGCCAAAAGGAGGAATGATATTTGGAGTAATGGGACGCACCACAGGTGTAGCCTACCTTCTGCTTGTAACAAATGACGTCCGGCCCCTTAAAGACAATTCTATTACCTTCCCAGTCATGTGCAATCAGTCTCTGTCAGGGAAATGGATATGCACACGTGTTACCAAATCGGTAGCCAAGGTCCTATCAATACAGGCTGATCTCAAGATTTATGCCACTGCTTTGGTGGCTGCTGGCTGCTGCACATTGCTGACTGAACCACAGCCAAGTATTTTACAGAGGAACTACAGCCAGTGTACCTTCGTATGAATTTCAAGGCATTTAAACAGAAAATTATGCTGTTGTTTTTAATAACTGAACTTTCCAGTTACATTGACTTCTTGTTTTTCTAATGGCTTTGACCCAAAAAAAAGGTAAAAGGCTGCAAGAGTAATTTTCCAAAGTCTGAACCTCCAATGGTATACAGGGATTCTTTTTTTTTTTTTGAAGGGCCGATAAAACTTTCCCCAGAAAGTATTATCGTCTATTCCTTACAAAAGTATCAGCATTACAAACTCACATCACTGGATTAAAATGCTGGGAAGTCTTTTGCCTCCCCCCTCTCCTCCCCCCTAACCCGGGCCGGTTGTTGTTTACTGGCAAGTGAACCACATGGCTTGAATTTTTCTGTATTATCCTCCATTTTATGTTTATTTTCTTTTTCTCTGTTTTCTTTTCCCTCTTTTTTTTCTCCTTTTGCCATTTTGAGTTTGCCCCGCGAGCATGAAACCAAAGCCAATGAGAACCAGGGGTGTATGGGTCCCAGCAGGGGTGAGGGGATCAGGCTCTCTTTTGAGTGTCACATGTGGGGCTGGTTAAATGGGGGGCAGACCCTGAACACACACATGCGCTCGCAAACTGATGCACGCACGCTCACACACTTCGATAGAAGGGGGCCTCTGAATCGCTGTGTCATTTTGTAACCTCATATCAACATCCAGCGCTTTCATTATTAAAACGTGATGCTTGTAATGAGACAACACTCTGGATATACTCAGCTAGCTGCTAATGATGTCATGAAGCTATAAGTTTACAGGGAGTGATCAGGGGATAAATCACTGGCTGTTGAAATGTAGGAGCAAATGAACTGGGGGTATCTATGCGGATGTACACTGCTGCCTAAAAACAGTCCTTGAATATCTACACACCAAATGCATCTTTTTTTCTTTTCTTTTTTTTTTTTTTGCCAAGTTGCACCTGATACATTTCGCTCCTCTTGTCACTGTCCAAATATTTGAGTGGGAGAGACATTTAAGAGAGGCCTTGAGAGGAGCACAATCACCCTCCACTTATATCTCCATTGGAAAGAGAGAAATAAAAGCGAGAAAGAAGAAGAGGAAGAAAAAAAAAAAAGGCTCTCTCAGGCAGAGGCCAGAACATCTGGAGCGCAGGAAAACACCCAAAGCTACCCTGATTAAAATCACACTTTTCCTCCTGAGCTGTGACAAAATGACACTTAAAAACAGCCAGCCTTAGAATAACACACTTGCATATTAGAATAATACAACTTAAGGCTCTCCTTTATTAGATAAGGGTAAGCACAGATGTAACTCTGCTCAGGTTCAGCTCCGGCTCTGATGTCTGTTTAGCCAGCGCGTTACACGCCACCTCAATAGCCAAGCAAGTTTTGTTTTCTTCTCCCCTCTTTAGCTAATTTGTTTGTGGACTTTCTCAATTCTCATAATTTAATCTTAAACTTTCCTCTTAAACTTTGACCCCTTTAGTTGTTATTTTGTCAAGTCCTGTGGGCTGAGGAGCAAGCTGGGTGGCCGGGCCTGAGAGGCAGGAAGGAGGAAAAGCTACGCAGACTCTTTGGGATCTGTTTACACAAACGGGAAGCTTTTTTGGTGGGAGATAAAAGTTAGCAACAGCATTGAAGTGCTTTTCCCATCGACTCTGGAATCCTCCTCACATCGGCCCTTCTCCTGTCATTTTAACAGATGTTTGGTTTGGGGAACTATAAACGATGTCTGCATTTCAATTTCTCTTATCATCTCATTACTATAACTCTCCCAGCGTCATATTTAAGACTTGGCCTTGAGTGTGTAAGCACAGACGAGCCAAACACACATCTTTGTGGTGCGTTTTACAAGCATCATAGCAGATGCTGACACATGATGATCGAGGAGCAGTTTGGTCATCAAGCCATGCGAAATATAATAAACGGCTGCCATAGTTGGGACAAATTATGTGGTTGACTACCTGATTCCAGAGAGGCACGTAAAAATCAATCCCTCTATCTATGACCCACTGTTTGTCTGCGTAAACCTCCACACTGTAATCCCTTTAGTGTTCAATTAATCCACTCGCTGCTGTTCCAACTTTGTGTAATACAACGATTTGTGTAACCCCTCTTGCGTAAGCCTGTCTGTATCTATGTTAGCTCAGCCTTTGGTTTTTGCAGCCTTTACCATCACCTCCACCAGCGGACAGGCGGAGGGGGAGAGAGGGGAGAAGGGAGGGAGGGAGGGTCAACATCAAATGTGATGAATGCCTTTCTACGGAAAAGCTGTACGGAATGTCCTTGACTTTAATCAAAACTATTTGTTTTTGGGGCGTCTCGTCTGTTGTCTCATGCGCTCATGTCCACTGATAGCCTGACATTAATGACACCATAAATCAGGCCAAGTGATGCTGGGGTTTTTGGTAATGTTTCAGAGGCCGCTACAGAGAGATGACGGTCACTGAGGAGGAGGATGAGGAGGAAGAATGAGGAGTCTGTTGCAATTCCTGATTATGTAGGGGTTAACTAACCCCCTGAGAAACAAACAGGGTCTGAAGCTGAGCTGTGTCAGAGCCAAGAGAAAAACCAACGCTGGAGTGTTTTTTTTTTTATATGTGGGACCAGAGCAGTTGATTGAATTAAATTAATATTACAGCTACTGTCGCCCAAAATTATAAACGCATAATAATCAAGTTTAAATGATTACTGTGCCACATAAGAGCAGATGGTGCATGTGCCACACAGCAAGAAGCTCGTCGGTTCAATTCCCAGTCCAAGCCTTTCTGTGTGTTTTTATAATGTTCCCGTGCATGCATGGGTTCTCCCCGGGCACTCTGGCTTCCTCCCACAGACCAAAAACATGCTCATTTGGTTGACTGGTGACTCCAGATTGCCCTAAGGTATGAGTGCGAGTGTGAATGGTTGTTCTTGACTCTTGTGGCACTGCGATCAGCTGGCGGCCAGTTCAGGGTGTCCCCGGAACCCCAAAGGGATAAATGGTTTGGATAAAGGATGCATGGATGGATGGATGTGCTACACAACATGTTGCACTGTTTTCATCTTTTTTTCCCCCCATCAATCATGTTTTAGCATTTGTATATTTCACTTTTATTTATGTTCATTGCTTGTCTTTAATTTTCAGAATGGTAGTACTGAGAGCTTGAGGCTCAATGATTGCATTTGATGCATGTTCTAAAATCATATATGTACTTCTGCATGACCCGCAAAAATGTTGGCAACCAGAAAAGAAAATTGCTGCAATACAGCTGAAGGAGGAAAAAAGGGATAATTCATCTGCTTTGTAATGTGTGTTTTATTTTCTGTGTCTAACTCAACAGCCACATGGTACCATTTGTGCTTGAGCAGCATCAAAGACTTGAGGCCAAACACAACTGATAAGCTGCTCTCCGTGGATATGTGAATGCCATGATTCCTCACTGCACATCTCTCATCCCCCGCTGTGATAGTCCACTCACATAAACACACAAGCCCTCTCTGGGCTGGGATCTAAACAAATCTGACATGATTGATTTGACAGAGGCTATGAGATAACTGCTCATCGAGCCAGTACACTATGAATAGACGGACCCTGAAATCTTCATACAGTAGGGATTGGCCAAGAAAACAGGGCTGCCCATTTGTATGTTTGAACAGAGGGGAGAGGGCTGAACAGATGTTTGGTGTTTCTGAGGGTCAGCCGCTGTAATTCCACCTCAATTAGCTTGGATTTTAGGCATTAGGACGTTCAGCTTTGAGTCAGTATGAACTTTCACACGCACAACTAGTTAAAATATTACACCGTTTAGGACTTGAAATTATGGACTGAAAATCATATCTCAGTGGGGGTTTACTTTTTATCTCTTTTTTTTGGTAAGAAATATTAGATAGCTTTCATAGTATCAAAAGTTAGAGCTTTGATATTAAGAAAGAAGGATTCAAATGATGTTGATTCTTGACTAATACAGAAAAATCAAAGATAGGTGATAAATGAAAATTGCAAACAACAAACTTTTCAAATAGTCCAAAAAACATTGTCAAAGTTCTGCTGATGAGTCTGACAGCATAGTTAGTACTCCTAATAACCTTGAGTATTTAAGTCATACAGTCTCTGTTATTGTGTGAATAACAAACGGCAGAAACTTTCTGCTTTTAGTATCTTTAATAAACAGGAAAGGAGCACTGCCTAAAATTTCACAGGTATTGGAAACACCGCAACAAAAATGGGTTGAGTTGGCAGGGTGTGAGCTGTTCACCTTTTTTTAGTTCCACCCACTTTTCCATCTGTTGCTGTTATTTAGAATTTATTTATATTTAATATTTCAATGAAAAACATACAAACTTAAAACATGGTACGGACAATGCAGGTACAGGCCTGATTTTTCTTTTTCTTTTTTCTCTTTTTTTTTCGACAGGGGTCAACATGGTGTACATGATCGTGATCTGACACGCTGGCAGGTAGGCAGACACACACACACACACACACACACACACACGCACACACACACACACAACTGAAACTCTAATTTTCGAGGCTAACTCAGAGCAAGTAGGCTCTGTGCCTGTCAGTGTGTCCACAGTTTTAACACAAGACTTCAGTGTATAAAGTCTGTTCTGTTTTATCGGCTGATGAGACTAGTGTGTTTTTGATTGATGCTTTTTCTCTTAAGGTATTTTTGTGTGCCATTTATTCAGTCAGTGATGTGACTCCAGTAACTCACACAGTTAATCAGCTGTTTCCCGTCATCTTTGCTAAACTTTATTCACAACAAAAAATTAATTCTCCAAGGCGATAGTATATGCTGTTTAAACTAAGGCAGAAAATCCTAAAAACCTATGTGAAACAAAACATGGATGTTTGTGGATCGCATTGCCCTTCAAATTTCATTCCTAATATTTCGATTAATATTTAATTTAGTATCTTTTTTATACTATGCAAATACTTTGCAACATTTGTTACACATGGGATTCCACATTTCTCTGCAATATTATATAACCAAACCAATGAACAATTAGCTAAAATGTCATACTGTTCTATAAAAACGCACCGGTCTTGTAAAAACAAACCATGTGTTATCCCTCTAACTGGGAATGCATACAGCTTTGCAGAACAGCACAGTATAAGTGGTGTGTGGCTTTGCTCTTGTCACAGTCGATGCAAAACTAAGGAGAAGTACATAGATCACAATCACAGGGGCTGTTTGGTTAAATCTCACATTGCCAAGAGAAAGCTATCTAGACAGTGCCTGCCAAAAGCACTGTGCATTTCTAATCCCTCGATGGCTCATAGGCGCAACAAATCTTATCTATCTACATGCTGTCAAAAAATGTCACCGCCATATCAACGAGAGGAGACGATACCTGAAGGAGAGGTGCTGGAGGGAGGAGACGGGAGAGAGGAAATATACAACAATGTGCATTTCCACCAGTGCACACAAACATACAGGAATACACTGGAGAGACATGGAGCTGTCGTCAGCTGACAAACAAATGACAGACAAATGACATGTTGGAACACCTCCACCAGGCCTGATAGTAATCGCCCTGTGAGATGCCAATGGCATCTCTTATGGAGAGAGAGCGAGGCCTGCGTGTCATTTTACACAAACAATACCTCTGCCAAACACCGGATGTGATTGCCTCCACCGCTGTCAACTGTGTCCAATCTAATCTGTCTGTCAATCTGGGTTGCAGGGAGTAAGGGCATGGTTAAAGGAGGGATGATGGAGAGGTGGGATCGTTAAGAAGGTGAGAAAGGGAGAATTTGTTGGCTCAGATGAGGAATTTGATACTAAATCTTAGGTGGTGTTTCCATTGCTACATTTGCAGTCTAACTAAAGCTTAAACATTAGAAGAAGACCTGCTGCCATGGGTGCTCACCCAAATCATAGTGCTCCAGGGAGCTTATTGTACTATTTTACGCCCCACATTTATGATCTAAAGGTGTTTTCTTTGCATTTTATTTGTATGTGTGTATGTTTTGTGTACATTTATGCACTGTGAAATGTATTGTACTGTGCAGGGTGCCATGTACCCAACAGTGAAGCTGGTGGATAATTGGCATCATGGTCAGACTCTCAGCAGTCAGAGCTGACCTGAGAGCTGCAGAAAACTGAGAGTGAGGGAGACAGAGAGGGCAAGAAACAGAGGGACAGACTGTAACATACTCACAGCAAGACTAAGAACATTCATAGCTCAGGGTCAAGCTGTCATCTACTTATTTAAACATAATGGGACATGAATGTGGCGTTTTCCTGTATGTGAATCTAGTTTTGTTTCCTCATACTGTACATGTGCACTTCCTGCAGTTTTTACATGCAGTTGATTCATTTGCAGCAGCTCATGTATTTAAACTGCAGTGCACAAAGATCAGTAGTCACCAGTGGGCAACTTAGACATCAAACATATACGGCAGAAGTCAATGTTCTTATTTGACAGCGGACAAACATTTCATAGCCAAACTTAAGTATTACATTTTAAAAAAGCATGTCAGGAGGCCTCAAGTTCTGTTTCAACCAAGCCATTCTGTCCATCAGTATGTTGATTTAAAGTTAGCTTGAGGAGTCGTTTGGCTCTGTCCACGTATTTCCTTCCAAAATGTACTAAAAGCTCCTTTAATAATCAAATGGCTGATGTTACATGGCTTTATCTAATTCTTTCTTTAACCAAAAATGTTGTTTTGATGTTACTCAGATGTTACTCAGAAAGGAAACTCTTTTAATAGGTCATTGATAATTATTGCAAAAGATCTATATAAAGTTGCATGTTTTGGAAATTGTTTCATATTGACCAAGTCACAGTAGATGGGATGTCAAATATACTCTCTACACCTTCATTTTTTCATGTTTTTTTGTCATTTGTCATCCATCTATACACTGCTTTCTAAAACACCCTCCAGTAACATCATCCAATTAAAAAAAGGGAGCTAAAAGGCCTTTTTGAGTGTTTATGTGTTCTGTGATGACGCATAATTTATCAAAGCTGTGGATTGCTGGAAATGTTGAAAATGCGTTTTGAAAGTGCTTGAAAGGTTTAAGTTCAAATCTTGAATTTTACCGCAGATTAGTTGAACAAACTCTGGGTGTGTAGTGTTTAACAAAAAAATAGCTTGGAAATATTGAATTTTCAGAATTACGCATAGTTTTAATATCATGCATACCTTTAAAATGATTAGTTCGGTTATCTGCACAGTTATCAGTCCTAATGCCAAGTTATGCTTTTATTTATACTGCACTTAAAACTCATTAAAGTGTTGTGTCTGGGCGTGCCCCATGACCTTTCTGTTTGTGTGTTAACATTGGTTTCAGGACCCTGCTGGCAGATACAGTATAATGTGTGCTTTTGCTTCTACTCTAATTCAATCAAGCCCTTCCCATTGCTGTGGCCTCTTTATTCAGATTCGATTAGTGGGCTAAAGCCATCAAGATTTCCTGGACAAAATGAATGCTTGTATTAATCCCTGCAATCTCCATTTAAAACGTAAGGGCATCGACTTGATTAATAAGGGCTGATGCTGAATAATTACACAGCAAACACAGGGAGGGTTATAGGAAGAGCACAGCTGGGGCTGCCCCCAAATGCCCTCTGGGAGCCCAAAGAGAGGGGGGGTCAAAGCAAAGCAATGGCAATGACTGAGGTGATGAATCTCTTAGCTGGCCCCTTATGCAATTAAGGAGTAACGCTTCTATTAATTTGGTTCCCCCAGAGTGGTGACTGGTCAGATGTCTCTGGGTCAATGGTCAGGGGGTCGAGAGCAGAGGTCAAGCCAACAACAGCACCAAATAAGAGAACAGGAGACGTAAGAAGAAAGACGGAGGCAGAAGGAGAGAGAGGAGGAAAATATTACATATAAATCAAATTATAAATTAGTATTCAATACTGGGTTAGCCTCCAGCTTTAACATACACAGTGCTGTGATATATCAGCCATACTGTTTAAAACAACTACCCATGACCACCAGGTATTCTGGGATGTTGCGTGGCATGAAAGGAAACATTCAGTGCACATTTAATTGGGAGTGATCAATCAAAGCACCCAGTGTTTGAGCATTCAATAAAAGTGCAATCAATCGCAGGGTTGAGGCTGGAGGGAGGGAAGACAAACAATGATGGTGTTCTTTAAAGAAAAGATTACAAGTTAACATTTATTTGTTGGATATGTTGTAAGTCCAGGACCACCGCAATGTAGTATTAAACAACAGATCCATCGACATCCATTACGAATGTGGCATTGATCTGACTCTTATTGACTTCTCCTGTGGATTCTTGGTCTTGGAGGGTGTTTCACCAACACTGTGCATCTCCAAACGTCCATTATCAATGAAAAAATGACATCAGATGTGTCAAAGATCCCCATTTTTGCTCTTCCTCAACAGGTTTGCATTAGCAGCATACCATGGCTCAAATATATTTTTGAAGTTTCTTGCCTGAAAATCTACTTAGATATTGGGATCTGACTTGTCTAGAGCCCTCTGTTTCAGCCTTCAGCAGGCTGTTTTTTTTTTTTTATAAATGATATAAACTCTCTCCAACCTTTCCCCTGTGAAGAAGTGACTGTGGCTCTAATGCTGTGCTCCTCTGTTTGCTGTGTCTGCAACCAAATACCTAAACATGCCCTCCCCACCTAAGCTACCCTTTGACTGCTCAAACACATGGCTATGAAGGCATCTCTCCTCTGAGGGAGGGTGCATGTCTCTGAATGATGTCATAAAGGGAAATATGTCAAACAGGGTACTGTTTCAGCACAAATTTCTGGATGAAGGGAAGGTTGTAGACAGGCTGTAGATATATATATTTTAATGTTAAAGATCAAAGTGGTTTTGGCATAATATAGGGTGTTTATCATGACAAATACTTGATTGTAAGTAGGGGTGGGACAAAAAATCGATATGGCGATTATCGTGGTCCTATCTCCTGTAATATGATAATCAATAAGCGGGAGCCAAATATCGATATTTTAATTAATATAATACGGCGCTCTACATGCTGTATGTATCCCTGTTTATTTTGAGGCACCACTACTTGGTGACTCCGGAAGGGGGCGCTCCACACTTGTAAGAGTGAAACTTGAACGGGAATTATCAGCCGAAGAAGAAAAAGTTTGCAGAGCGGAAATGTCGGACGTCGGCACGGGGGGATATATACTGAAGGATGCCCCAGCCACGTACAAATGGAAAGTGTGGCCACACTTCAGCTTCTACAGCATAGAAGAGACTGACAAACTCGACAAAGACTATGCAGTATGCAAGAAATGATGTACGAAAGTAAAGTACACAGGAAATACCACTAACATGCAGAGCCAGATGCAACGCGACCACCCGGACCTCCTGGCTGTGAGAGCGGCTGAAGCTAATGCTAGAGGTAAACAAGCAGCCGTGAATGCCTTGTTTCACGCAAAGCTCCCTTTCTCCCCTCCGAGGGCTGTCAACATAACAAAGTCCATCGTTAAATTCATCTGCAAGGATCTCCGCCCATATAGTGTGGTCGAAAATGAAGGTTTCCACCAGATGTCACAAACTCTTGAACCAAGGTATGAAATACCGAGCCGAAAATATTTCACAGAAAAGGCACTAGTAAGCGCTAGTCCATGAACCATTTTTGAAAAAGGAAATTCATTTGTTCGTATGTTAACAAAAAATAGAAAACAGTTCAATCTTGACGTATTGAATGTTTGTTTAAAAAAAGTTAACGAACTATGTCTGTTTACATGAAATTTGAGCTTTACCAATATAAGCACAAAATGTGTCCAAGTTTACATACAGCATGTGACAAATTTTGCTAAACTGTCTAACATATATTGTGATGTATCGTTACATTATTTTTTGGCAATATATCGATTGTCGCAAAATCGCTGTATCGTGGTTATATCGTTATCTTGGACCATGTATCGTGTATCGTATCGTATCGTATCGTGAGGGACCTCGTGATTCCCATCCCTAATTGTAAGTGTGCGCTGGCCAAAGAAATAATCACAATAAAAAACACTCTCGCCGACTTCCTTGAAATTCTGTATTTTAAGATCAGCTTGCATGTGTTTTATGTCAGCACTTGGATTTAGAGTTTTTGTCTAGTCTGAGCTCTAACGTTTCACTCCCCCTGTGCTCAAAGACTTTTCAGGTCCATCAGTTCAGATTTTTGGGCTGTCTCACAGACAAATTAAGTTAAAGTCAAAGCATGGTTGAACTTTTGCTGCGCTGGCTTCCCAACTTTGGAACAGTATTCCTGTTGGGATTAGGTCCTCTGGCACTGTCTCCTCTTTTAAATCTAAAAACCCATATTTATTGAATCACTCCTCTGACTGATAATAACTTTTCATTGCTTACAGGGAAGTGCTCTATCATGCTTAGTCGTATGTTAAATCTATATCTTAAACCAGAGTCTGTTAAAAACTTTAGCACCTCAAAGTCAAAGCCTCTATCCATTAATATTTCTTGATAATATCTTTTGTGACCTCACTCGGAATAGTCTCATGCCAGGCAGCAGACACTTCAAAAGAGGTCCAGAGGCTTCAAGGTTAACGCAGAGCCAAATAAAGGGAGAAATTGTTAAAATTAACACTGTGCCAAGACAGCTCTGTTTCCTTTTAGAAAGAAGGGAGTCTTGATCCTTTTATGTTTGAGAGAAAGCATTCCCACATGTTTTCAAATATGGGGTAAAATGCTCCAGGGATGGACTGTCATGGCCGCCTCCTGTACTGCTTCAAAATACCTCTTTTTTAAGTGGCAGCGGAGGAGGAAATGAAGTCTGACACTATTTTGATTCTAAAAACACCATCCAGACTTTCCCTGCCCCAACCATTATCATAGTTCTCTAAAGTGTTGCATACACATACAGAAACTCTGAGTTCACACTCAAGGTTCAGCTTCAATTGGCTTCCTCCTGTTTCAACTGCTCTTACTTATTTCTCACATGCTCTGGACTCTTGCAACTCAGATTAGTTTACACAAGAACGTGTTGGGATTTTTACTCTGAAAGCAACCGCCCTGTGATCAGTAACCTCCTCCAATTTGCATCTTGGATTTTCTAACTACTTGGATTAAATGTAAAGTTCCGACAGAGGACCTCTCTTACCCCCCTGCACCTTCCCCCATAGAACATCAGGCAGGCTGAGACCACTGTTCCACCACATCTGTAAAAATCCATCATTCTGACTGCGATAACCAACTAACCTGACACACCAGATGGACTGTTTCATATATCCATGGGTTATACTTGACATTCATCCCACAGACTGTTTGGGAAGGGTAGAACTTATATTAAATCAATCAAAAAATGTTGAACACATTTTCTGTCTAGCACTTCAGAACAACCAGACTGAGTTGGTAGCTTTGATTTCTTTCTCCTCATAAAGCTCTGATAAGTCTGACTGTGATGACTGATTGCAAGATGGAGCTGCCTGATGGCAGACATGGATATACGGCAAATTCAGCTACTTTGCAAGTCTAACAACAACAAAAAAAATCTAAAATGGACATAGCATAAATTACCTATTGTATCATCTGTAGTAATAGCAGTTATATTTTTTATTTATGTCTTGTCAAAGGAGAATTTCAGACACTGTTTGAAGTGGATATAAAGGTTTACCTGTCCATATTGCAGGGGCTATGCTTTACATTTAACACTAATTGAAGTCTGAGTTCATTCATTAACCATTTTTCAATTATAATGAAAACCTATGGGGAAAAAATGCGGTACATTTTCCTGAATACAACACATAGTGATCTATCTAAATCTGATCCTTGTTTTGTGATAAGATGCACCACCAGATTCCCAACCCAAAATAATATTACCCAATTACCTATGAATTTGCTATTTTGACGGTTCAAAACATGAGGTGAAGGGTAGTATTAATTCATTGTGAATCTCTCTCATTCTGCACTTTCCTATTTGACTTTGTGTCTCTGTATGTAGTTGCTTACACAATCTGTTTAAGTAAACCATACGTCCAAATGTAAATGAGACATTTTATATAAGAATGTTATGCAGATCATGTCCTGCTTTTAATTTTTTTTTAAAAAAAGAAGGGTTTCTCTTGATTTTTTAAATTATTTCCTTTTGACATCTGAGATGGTATCGGTTTACCGCTAAAATAGACGCTGTATCTAATAGATTTAGTTATTTATTATTAATTTTATTGATTTGCACATTCCAATGCCAACATTGTGCATTTTACTCAGTGTGGGCTTTGAGTAAACATCTTTTTGGTTATTGTTGTAGCCAGGACTCCATTTGAAAAACAGAATTAATTGATTTATATCACAGCCTAAGGAAACAGATAACAGTTGTCAGGATTTTGTCCCTTCACAGTTCGAAGAGCTCAGTGTAACTTTTAAGGTTTGTACCAACACCTGACATAACTCGAAATAAAAGATGACGAAGAGGCAGCTGGGTGCAATCAGATGGAATTTACTCGCCAGCGAGGAGGACAACAATACAGGCAAAGGCTAGATGTTGAACTGAAGAAATACAATGTTTTCTCTCTTTTATAAGAGTGAGAAGAAGGTGTGTGTATGGCGTGGCCTTTGCACAGGCTCCTCATCGTCTCGGAATGAGCCGGATAAGAAAGAGCCTCCACACGAGGTCACATAATGTAGTATGTAATGTGTGGATGTGTAACGTGTGTGTGTGTGTGTGTGTCAGAAGAATGCAAAAGCTAAACAATGATTACAAAGTGATTACAAAGAGATATTCAACTACCAGGACAATTAAACAAGATTAGGACAGGGTTATAAAGAGACAAATACATGAAAAGATTATATACAATATGTACAAATGTTGAATACATAAAATGTGTACAAAGGTCAAATTATTCTTCACAACAGTAGATGGACATAAACTTTTACAACACTTATCAGCACATGGCTTCTCAAACTGTTACTGTGACTCAGCTTATGTCACATTCATCCAGTGATGATCGATGCTGAAATGCAAGATGACCTGTTCACACTGCATCAAATTGCACCAATCTACACACTGATTATGCAGCACTCTGACCAATTTGGGGTTCAAGCTTTTGCATCAACATGTGATTAAACCTGTTGATGTAATATTACAACGGTGGGTCTTACGGGGTTAAAGGAGCATGGTAGCTCTCGTAACACTGATTGACAGTCAGTTCTACCGATTGAGCCACCGTTCAACTACGTGCCAAAATGAAAGCAAGAAATCTGTTCAGTCTGTGCAAGTACATAAAACTTTCTGTACAAGCACTTTGACTGTATGGTATTTAGTTTTCACAATCTTTCACAGTATTTATTTTCACTTGTAGTTGAGAACGACTAACTGTTTTCCTCAGAGCTAATTTTGCCATCTGTTGATACTGGGCTCCCCTCTGTGTCTCACAGCGGTTAAAGAAAGCAACACAGTTATTTCAGACTAACCCTGATCAAAAAGACAAAACATATGGGCAAACTTTTACAATTTGAGTAGATTCTCCTCTCTGAAATGCTGTGTTACAGATGACTGACAGTGGTTTGTCACAGCTGTTCTGGTCCCATCTGCTAGTACAAAACAGATCTAAATGATCCAGTTCATGTGCATGTGTTTGGATGTTTTTCTCTGTGGACATGTGTGGTGAACATGGCTTTGGGCATGTGCATCCCTCTTATTGGAAGCACACGTGAGTGAAGAATCAATCTCCTTGCTTAGTCTCTTCTTAGGATGCAGCGAGCAGTCGAGGAGGAACAACTGAGACTCTCATCTCTTTCCCCTTGGTCCCACTTCCATAGCATCTCTGAGCGTTTTTCACAGACAGATCAAGAACTAAGTGAAACTGTGGAGCCAAGGAGCCTTGATGAGATGGGGGGTAAAGAGCAAAGTAGGGGTTTCTGAGTAAAAGGCAGATGTAGAGAGATGCAAGGAAGCAGAACAGAGGACTAGGTCTATCTTCCTCTGCTTTCTTTAAGGCTGACCCAACAGGATTCCTAAGCCTTGCTCAAGGGGCTTATGCAGATTCAATGACCTTTTTCCCAGGGACCAGATTTTACACTTAAATTACCATTAGAGCAGTAGTCCCCCTTGAGGGGGCCTTGGACCAGCCAAACCACCCAGCAGGGGTTAAAAGTCATGGTGGCGCTGTGCTTAGGCTGCATGCTAAATGACATGGAACATATATAAAGTACAAAGCGGCCACGCTGTTAGCACTGAGTCACATACAGATGGTGAGGGTATTGGGAAGGAGTGGCTGTGTCTGACACACATTGTGTAAATGCTAAAGAAATGAGGGATTTAAATGTGGACTACAAATGTCAGTCTGAACCTGCTTGTTACGAAGATTGAAGATTACTGACTTGATTTGATCGATTCTAGTTCAGCTTCTGATTCTACTGGTTGAGTCTGATTATTATCTTTATTTTTTGCCATGAAAAAAAAATTAAAAAATTGAGCACAGATCAACAAGACTCACACCACTGGTCAACCTTCATTTTCAATTAAAAAAAAAAAAAAAAAAAGCCAAAGAATGGAGGACTGCTTTCCTTTTCCCAAAGATCCTAAAAGTACTCGGATCATTAATGTTAAAAACTTTTATGAATAGACAAATGTTAACAACCAAAAGACCAAAAAACACTTGCGCACGCATAGTTTAAAATATGGTATCCTTAATCATATGTATTAAGTAAATGAAGATATTAGGGATGTAACGCTTACCGGTAAAATGGTAAACCGCGGTAAAATTTCCCACGATAATCATTACCGTGTCCTATAAAAATTACCGTTATACCGTGTTTGATCACCACACTGCCTCAGTAACGCACGCTGATGCTGCTCTTTGACTGGAAAAGCCTGAACTATGTATATGTCCTCAATTAAGCAGGCTGACGTGAGGCATGCATGCGCAGTTTGCATTGTTTGACCTCTCAGTCTGAGAGCGAAAGTTAAAGACACAGTGGAGACCTTTCCTCTCAAAACGGACTCTGAAGTCTGTTTGAATTTTGGATTTTACAAGGATGTCGAGGGGATACTGATAGAAGACAGTCATCCTGTCTAAACATGAAACTGCGGTGAAAGAAAAAGACGTGCATGGTTAAAACTGCCGTAACTCCTGGAGTAAATGAACTGACCGAGCCGTAGAGGAAGAGAGACGGAAAGAGTGTGTGTAAAGTGTGTAATTATACACAGTTTAATCATTTATTACATAATAATGACAAATACTTTTTGGACTTGTATACTTTTATTTCTCATGAAAGAAGGGTAAAAAATGTACGCAAAGGGCATTTATTGACAAAAAAGATAAAAAGAAGTGTTATGATTATAACATTAAAGGGGTTAAATGATTTCAATTCTGTGTAAAAGTACTTTTTGAACATAATGAGCGCACTGCAACAATACCGCGATAATAATGATAACCGTGATAATTTTGGTCACAATAACCGTGATACAAAATTTTCATATCGTTACATCCCTAGAAGATATGTATTAAGTAAATGAAGAGCACCTATTCTTATATCTATTTGACTAACTTCTTGATTTTTCTTGTTTGTTTTCAGTGGTTGTTGAAAAGTTAAACCAACTACTGTCATCTTTTTAAGTTGATTCAGCAGAACTTAACTTTTGACAATGGTGATCCTCCTCTTTTTAAGTTTTAATGAATCTTATTTCAAATTAAACATTGCTATATCTACACAAGATTGGTGAGACTCCATGCATGGCAGTGACGTTGCTGCAGTTTCATTATGAAGAAATATTACCTAAAAAAATACCTGAAAATGATGTGTGTAATCAAATGTATGTATTAGTGGGCCATCTTCATGGCGATGAATTCAAATTTGTCCGTACAAGTTTTAAATCATATAGGCCTTTTATTGACACGATACAGCCTTTTGGGAGCCCCAAAACACACATTTTTTTCAAACAGATCCCAGTGTGGATTTGTCCAAAACCGCTGGCCTTTCATCTCCGTGTGTACATCAAATATGGATATTTTCAGATACAATGACCTGATAGCTCCACCTCTACCTTAAACTGCATGCACAAACCCCACAACAACAGAATAAAACGGCTGATTACAGTTTGTGCTGCAGAAGCTACGGAGCTTGTTTTGACTTTTACAGCAAAATCTGCTGCTCCTCTGCAACCACATGATCAACAACAGGACACGGGGAACAGCCTAAGTCAGTGTTTGTTTATGTTTCTCATGTTTTATGCACATGCTCCTTCTTCTCTTGTTTTGGTGTATATCTGCAGCAGTGTTACAGCGCCACTTACAGGCCTGGCATATGCACTAAAAGTGAAAATGTTTTCGTCCCTGTGTGGACAGGGCCTTAGAAATTTAGAATCAGTTCCACATTGGAACACGTTATTGGTTAGCCTATTGTATCTCCATATCCATATGATCCATACATGCATCAATGAATACATGTGTCCATATAACTCATATATCATCAAAATGATGTCATAATAATGTGCCTGTTATAAGCACACTAAGAACTAAAGCAAATTTCCTGTCATTCTTGAGTTTTACAAAGATAGTTCCACTTCCATGAGATGCTTTCAAAACTTAAAGCCTTTTGCAGTGATAAAAGAATCTCTTTCATTCTCAGACTGCACATTTTGTCATTTGCCTGACCTGTTTTCCTTTAAATCATACAGACAAAGGCACCAGAGACTTCATGGGAGTAGTTTTACAGCACCGCTCGTACTAGCAAAGAAGGACATGAGAGGAAATGGGAAAACAGCAGAGTTCTTTCCTTATTACTCCTCTCAAACGAAAAAGAATGACGGCATCCCCCATACTCAAACTGTAACTCTTCTACAGGGACACAAGGACATGCACAGAGAACACACGCACACAAAAACACACACAATTTCACCTCCTCTTCCTTTGGCCGCAGGTTTGTTTGTCTTTAATTCCCTGCTGCGTGGGGGTAATGGGGACTCTGTGACAGCTGTCATTCTGCCATGACCTCAGCGGACTGCAGATAGGTAGTGGCACTGTGATTGTCAGGATCAGGTGTGTGCGAACATCTACGCGTGTAAAGGTGTGTGCGCTCATGCGTGTGTGAGGAGGAGGGGAGAAGGAGGGAGGGTTTGATGTGAAAATAGTGGTTAAACACTGAAAGGGACTTCCTCTACTCTAAGACCCCCCCAGGCCCAACAATATGCCACTCTGAATATTTTTCTTCAGCGGGAGACTGGATGTGACAGCGGGCCAAAGCAAGACGCACACTCATAGACTGATGTGACACAGGGCATTAGCAAGTGGAAGCAAAAAATTTAAGTAGAGATGGGATGGAGTTTGAGACATTTCCGTCTCATATTTCAAGCTTTGTTGTAGCCAGATGTCTAATCAGGTTTGAAGTGTTACTTTTAGGGCCACAACTGAGAAAACTGTCCACAGTTTTACTCCTGATTTTTATCATTTTACCTTCACTAGGAAAGACACTCTATATGCCACATTCAACTATTTCCCTGTCCTCCCGCTTCCCTCTCCACATTCTCTCCAGTTTCTATTTCCTGCTGTAGAGGAGCTGTCACTGAATGTGGAAATAGAAGGAAAAGGTACACATGAAAGCCGGAGCAGAGCACGGTCGACTGCTGCTCCAGGGGTGTGCAGGGTGCACATCGAGGTGGGCAGGAGGAGGGGAAGGGGGGAGCAAAGAGATAGAAAGCGAGAGGGTTCATAGTTAGTGGTGATTCTGCTTCTTGACACATCAGACCAGGCTGTGAGGTTGGTGCTCAGTTCAGCGGTCTCACTGGGAGTGGGTGTCTGCGGTCGAAGCCTTGTGCTACCCCGCAGAAAGAGCCGCGTGCAAAAAATAAAGGTGAAAAAAAAATGGAGGTGAGGGCATTCGGGGTGCAGCATCTCCCACCATACTTTGCATTTCTTCTCAAACATACCCTCCTTATCATCACAGTCTGAGCTTCGCGGCCTGGGCCCTGCTTCAATTGGACAGCCTGTCTGCCAGAGTGAGGGCCAAGGTGCGTTTGAGTGTGTGTGTATTTGTGTACGCGTGTAGGTCCCTGCCGCTGTGCATGACTCATCCTAATTGGGAAGGTCTCTGCTAGGCAGCAGATCTTTCTCCTGCTGTTTCAGCCTGTTTAAAGTGATGAACCCTGGAAGAGATCAACAGTCAGGCACAACAGCTTTTATTGCCTCTATGTTTGTCCCCGTTCTGTCTTCTTCACCTCTGTGTACGTGCGAGTATGTGTGTATGTGTATGCCTGTGCGGTTCAAGAGTTGATCATTCACTGCATGGTTGTATATGTATGCAACACATGTGGTGTGTGTTTGTGTGTGTCTGTGGGAATTCGAGGAACAGCACAATTTGTATTGAGGCTGCCTTCTCTCTTTTTCCCTTCTCTCACTCACGCACACACATACACCCCTCTAAAACGATTATATGTCAGCAATCCCCACAATTTGGTTCCTGCTAAAGCTGCTGTGAACTCATCGCACCCATCTGGGGAATTATGCAAGCTGTAATGCAGGTCTCACCTGCCAACGCACAGCACAGGGCCAGCCGGGGGACTGGCCGTCATGTGATAAGTCTGCCCTGACCAGTTCAAAGCTGATTTGGCCAGGGGCTGATTGCTGGCAGCTAATCATTTTAGAAATACCTGGTAGTAAGAAAGTTCATGGGTGGTGGAAGAAGGGTGAGAAAGAGGAGTGAGGGAGGGAAAGCTGCACTTAGGAGGGAAGAAGAAACCGATCTTTATTTTATCGCCTTTTTTAAAATAATCTTTCTGCTGGAGTTTCACTGTTGAACTCAAGATGAACTCACTTTTTCCTTAAATTGAATTTACTTTAGCTGATTTGTTAGTGAATTTAAAGTTAATTTGTTTTTTTGGACAGAGAGAGTTGTCATTGATTTTGGACCTCTGCTTCAAGAGCAGAACCAAGTTTGTCATTAGATTTGATTTAGTATAAATTTCAAGCTCCAGTAAATGGATGTTTACTCCTTTATTAGGTGACTTGTGAAGGATGTTTCCTAACATCACTTCACATGGGTGTTGCTGATTGTGTTATCAGAGTTTTTAACTTTAAAATGATTTTAGCCCAATTTAAATTACATTAATGCTTTTGAGGAGAAAAGCATGCTAAGCACACAACAAAATCAGACAAATTGTAGCTAAAGGCAAAATAAGATTTTTTTTTTTAGAATAACAACAACGATGTGAACCGAAAATGTTTTTTCCATTCAAATTGCCATTGACAATCCAGAGAAAGCATGTACAGCAGTTTTGTTCTCTCCAATTTTTTTTTTAATTTACATAAACGGAGGTCATAGAGATGAGAATCAATATGTTTTTGTAGATACCAATGCCATTCAACAATTCTGTTGTATTGTATTGCGTATTGTTTACGCTACATTTATCAATTAATGCTGAATTGCTTGGTGGACTACAGTTGGCCCACAAAGGTTTTAGTGGCAACATCATAAAAAAAAAAAGATACCTCAGAGGTGCTGGGTCCTTCAGCCAGGCCAGGACCGAATTCAGCCTGTGGAGAGTTTGTAGTGTCTTCCCCTACTCTCTCTCACCCCCCTGTCTCAAGCCTATCCACTGTCTCTCTCCAAAGAAATAAAGGCACATAATGCCCAACAAACAATCTAAAAAAACCCAACATGATGCCTCTGATATTCAGTGCTGTGCTGATAAATGGTTTTGCAATTTTCTGGCGAAAGTTGTGCAGTGAGTGTTATTTTGTCATGAAATAATAAACAATTTTGTCCATTTCCTCCCCTGTCTGCCATGATTTTTGACTTCTTTGTCATCACTTTTACTGACTGCCTCTGATGAGAGTGTGATGTCCTTGATTTACAAAACATGTAGAACAACATGGAGGGAATTTCTAAGGGATTTTACAAACATAAAGGCGAATAATATTGAGTCCTTGAGGGAGTTATCATCTCCATCCCTTGTCAAAGTCCACACAGGAAAACAGAATAAAAGCATGTGGGCCATCCAGTGCTCCTGTGTTCAGTTTGTCTAAGACACTTTATAGAAGCTCCTGCTTCTTTAATGCCCTCAAATGGGCCCTGTCCACTCTGATTGGTCAACTGGTCCATGCTCTTCACTGGGCTTGCTTCCCAGAGTAAATGGGCTTAAAATATTTAAAAAAAAAAAGAAGATAGGATGTCACAATGATAGGTCTGCTCATGGAGAGGGGTTATCTGCCTATTCAAACATACAGGGGCTGTGTTGTCAAATTAGATGACTTGGATTCAGATCGAGTATAATTATTTTTTACTTGGAATTATGATTTAGTATTATATTATTTGTGATTAATTTATAATTATTTAAAGTTTGTGTTTTTGAAAGGTGCAAAGAACATAAAAAGTTGTAAACTTAGTTTCTAAACTAAGTTGCTAAAGTGTTTATGTATATATAAATATACTGTGTATACGTGTATACTGTATGTGTGTTTGTATATATATATATATATGTATATATATATATATATATATATATATGTATATATATATATATATATATATATATATATATATATATATATATGTATATATATATATATATATATATATGTATATATATATATATATATATATCTTAGGAGTGTCAACATCTGAACGTGTAAACGGACACACGGATATCAAATCATAACCATTTAGAAAAATCAGTAACCGTTTACACGTCATTTTTTGCCTCCTTCTCGTTCATTTCTCACTAATTTTTATATTATTTTTAGTGGTGATAATGTTGCCTGAAAGCTTTAGATAATAATATTAACCAATTATACACTTAAATGTTCCCACTAGTGCAGTTATCCGCATATATAGTAGATGAATGGGGCGCAATGTTACATTATTATAAAAGATCTTCAGCCAGTGTCGCGTCACTTCAGGTTGCCTTGGAGACGCGGAGGCAGCGAACATCAAGCAGAGAACTGTGTAGCAGTTTTTCATACAAACTACCAGTGGAAATACTGTTTAGTGTAGGCTATGTCTGGCAAAACTGGCTTATAACAGCACGGGATGCATGCGAAACCACCTGCGATGGAAACACCTGAACAAGTCGGAGGAAGAGACAGCTGCTGCTGCTATTGTGTATGAGTGCGGTGCTCATAATCTTCTCCATACGCAGATGTCGTGCAGCTGAAAACAAAAACTGTTAATGGCTGGTTCTTTTTGCCTGTATTATTACGTGTTGTTGTTGTACATTATATTGTTTGTGGAGCTCTGTCGGCTTTTCTCGACCTGATCACAAATCCTCGCGTCTAAAGAGGACAAAGTAAACATATTTTTTTCCGACAGTTTAGTGAATAATAATGAGAGTCCCCCTCTCCTTTTTTTTTTAAACTTTGTGCATATAAAGGTGAAGGTTCTTCCTCTCAGAGCTTACTTTGGCTTCTTTTTGAGTTGCTTTCTCTCGCCAATTCCAGATTACTTTTACTATGAGACACATTGAATTCAGACGTGGCTCCAGTTGTGAAAGAGGGATGCAGTTTGCACTTTGTTTAAAAAAATACTGTACAATAGTGAGTAAAAGTTAAAGCAATGAATTAAAAAGAGGGTTCAACCTTTTTTCAGCTTTCACTTGTATATTTTCTTGTTGGTCATAATTATAAATGGTTTTATTTTCAGCTCGTTTTACTTTCTGTCATAAGTAGGCCAACGCCTTAAAATGGTGAGATGGATTGCCTACTTATTAAGTTCTGCTTGCTGAATAAATGTTTTGTCTGATAACTCCTGTAATGTCTTTGATTTAATGGAATAAGGAGGTATTTTAAAGGAGACAAACCCTCCGGTGGTTATATAGCACAACTGCGTTTGAAAAAGATCCTTACGTGTAACCATGTACACATCGCTTAGTAGCCTCGTGTACACGGTTAGTAAAAGTTTTACACGTTCACATCCCTAATACACTCAACAAAAATATAAACGCAACACTTTTGTTTTTGCTCCCATTTTTCATGAGATGGACTCAAAGATCTAAAATTCATTCCAGATAAACAATATTATCATTTCTTTCAAATGTTGTTCACAAATCTGTCTAAATGTGTGATAGTGAGCACTTCTGCTTTGCTGAGATAATCCATCCCACCTCACAGGTGTGCCACATCAAGATGCTCATCTGACATCATGATTAGTGCACAGGTGTGCCTTAGACTGTCCACAATAAAAGGCCACCCTGAAATGTGCATTTTTTTGCTTTATTGGGGGTCTGGGGACTCAGAACCAGTCAGTATCTGGTGTGACCACCATTTGCCTCATGCAGTGCAACACATCTCCTTCGCATAGAGTTTATCAGATTGTCAATTGTGGCCTGTGGAATGTTGGTCCACTCCTCTTTAATGGCTGTGCGAAGTTGCTGGATATTAGTGGGAACTGGTACACGCTGTCGTATACGCTGGTCAAGCACATCACAAAAAAAAACATGCTCAATGGGTGACATGTCCGGTGAGTATGCTAGCCATGCAAGAACTGGGACATTTTCAGCTTCCAAGAATTGTGTATAGATCCTTGCAACATGGGGCCGTGCATTATCTTGCTGAAACATGAGGTGATGTTCATGGATGTATGGCACAACAATGGGCCTCAGGATCTCATCACGGTGTCTGTGTGCATTCAAAATGCCATCAATAAAATGCACCTGTGTTCTTGTTCTGTGGTCTGCGGTTGTGAGGCCGTTTGGATGTACTGCCATATTCTCTGAAACGCCTTTGGAGACGGCTTATGGTGGAGAAATGAACATTCAATGCACGAGCAACAGATCTGGTTGACATTCCTGCTGTCAGCATGCCAATTGCACGCTCCCTCAATGCTTGTGACATCTGTGGCATTTTGCTGTGAGACAAAACTGCACATTTCAGAGTGGCCTTTTATTGTGGACAGGATAAGGTACACCTGTGCACTAATCATGATGTCAGATGAGCATCTTGATGTGGCACACCTGTGAGGTGGGATGGATTATCTCAGGAAAGCAGAAGTGCTCACTATCACACATTTAGACAGATTTGTGAACAACATTTGAAAGAAATTGTAATATTGTTTATCTGGAATGAATTTTAGATCTTTGAGTCCATCTCATGAAAAATGGGAGCAAAAACAAAAGTGTTGCGTTTATATTTTTGTTAAGTATATATATATATATATATGGCTGATGATAGATGGATAGATGGAAACAGTGTCTTATTTGTTGTCATTTTGAGGGCTTGCTTCAACAATTGCACTTCTGTCTTTCACTGTAGGCAGCTAGATTGTTATTTTTTATGTGATAACTTTGGTACTTTTATTGAATCGAAACCCGACATATATTCTGTTTCAAAACATGTAGTAGAGACACTTTTTCAAGAAACATACCTTTTGACAGTCTTGAGCCGCAATTACACTGAAGGCGACTTTGTGACTGTGGCTCAGTGATGCTTGAGTTTCACCGCTATTATGTCATATATCATATAATAATACACTGCCTGGTCAAAAAAAAGTCACCACCTGGATTTTAACTAAGCAAATAGTTTCGAGCCTCTTATTGGTTTAATACTGCATTGGCAATTATCTTTCAGCAGCTAACAAGTTATTTAACGCCATCTGATGCATTGAGTAGCTTCTCATTTCTTAAACGACCATTTCAAAAAGACATCCTGTGGTCGTGGAAAAGATGTTAGTCTGTTTAAGAAGGGTCAAGTCATTGGCATGCATCAAGCAGAGGAAACATCTAAGGAGGTTGCAGAAACTATCAAATTGGGTGAAGAACTGTCCAATAAATTGTTAAAAACTGGAAGGATAGTGGAGGGCCGGTTGTCTTCAAGAAATAAATGTGGTCAAAAGCAAATGCAGAATGATCATGATCGGTAATCGCTTAAACATTTGGCCAAATCAAAGACAAACAACAGTAGGACTCAGGGGTATGTTTAACAGTGAAAGTAAGAGCAGTGTCACATGGACAATGTGAAGGGAACTTAAGGGATTGGGACTGAACAGCTGTATAGCCTTAAGAAAACCACCAATCAGCAAGGCTAACTGGAAAAAGGCTTCAGTTTGCTTGGTAGCCCAGAGATTATACTCTGGAGGGCTGGAAGAAGGTCATGTGGTCTGATGAGTCCAGATTTACTCTGTTCGAGAGTGATGAGCACATCAGGGTGAGAAGAGAGGCAGGTGAAGTGATGCACCCATCATGCCGAGTGCCTATTGTACAAGCCAGTGGAGGCAGTGCTATGATCTATGAGGAATCTGTGACATTGCAGAAGCTTATCGAATTAATGCCACAGAGAATGCATGCTGAAATCATTTTTTTTAATAAAATAGGGTGTGTGACCTTTTTTTAGGTGGTGACCTTTTTTTGGCCAGGCAGTGTCTGATGCATTAGCTGACATTTCAACTGTATTTCCCACATCTACACACCCACACAACGCTGATTGACTGTTACTGCACAGTCACAGGCGACATTGCCTGAAAAGACCAACTTGATCAACTGTGGCGACGGAGCGACAAGCGACTAGATGGCCTTGATGGCAGCCGTTGCATCGTGGGAGGGTTAACCCCGGCCCATCGCAGCTGTGCATTGACTTTACATGGAGAGTGGTCGCCAAGGTGCTAATGTACCTTTATCCCTATAATTTAGCCAGTTGTGAGAACCGTTAAACCAAATAAAAGCCAAAATGAAGCACATTGACAAAAAAGTCAAGTGTAGTTCTTAAAACCCATGGAGATGGAGAGAAACTAAAAACATTTAGTCAAGTTACAATAATTAAATAGTTGTTGGTGTAATGCTGTACTTTTGGTATTTTACAACCACTACTTTTTAAGAGTAATTTCTAAGAGAAGTATTGAACTTAGTTACATTATCTACATCCAGCTATTGAGAAAATATGATCTAGAGAAAAGCCAAGCCAATAATGTCTTTTATTGACACATCTGCAAATTTCTCACTTCAATTCTTTATAAATGCATATTTTTTGGCATTTTGTGCCTTTATTGATAGGAGAGAGACAGTGGATAGGCTTGTGAAAGGGGGAGAGAGAGCAGGGGAAGATCCTCTGCAAACTGGTCACAGGCGGGATTCGAATCTGGACTGGCAGAAGCATGTATGTGGGGTGCTAACCACTACGCCAAACCAGCACCCCTCTCACTTCAATTCTGACGGCAAATTCAGTGCCATGATACTTAATAATGAAACAGTACTTAAAACTAAGACAAAAGTGGTTTGATACATGAAAGATGTCGCCAACAACTGTTCATATTGTGAAATTTGCAACATTAGGTGTGTAAAAGCAGTTCCAAATAGGTTTTTGTGATCCATAACAGTCACCGCAAAATGCTGAGAACTATAAGCATCTTTCAGATTAAGTACTTTTGACTTCACCTGAGTAGATTCTTCAAGTGGTACTTTTACTTGGAGGCAGGTTGTCCGAGTAAATGTAGTTCTTCTTTTGTTCAATATTTGTTTACACTTTCCACTCTTTCCTGAAAACCTGTCTTACAAGCAACAAGCAAAAACTTGTCACCATCCAGATTCCTACACACTATACCGTTCTTGTCATTCACTTTAATTTATTCCTCTTGTGTCTTTTGTTCTGCTGTGCTATTTTCTCCAGCAGAGGCTACATCTGCCAAATGTTTGGAACAACCTTGGAGAGCAGTGTGACCAACTTCATGTCCAACAGTGCTTCATACTTCCACAAAAGACACTTTTCTTCAAAAAAAAAAAAAAAAGTGGAGAAATTTTGAGTTTCCTGACAAATACTCAAGGCCACATCACCAAAACTGACAGGACTTGGCACAGATAGTAACATCCTAAGTAGTTTCACATTGTCATCTGAAGAAAACCTAAAACCTCGGACAAACTTGTTGTCGGGCTTTTCATCAGCTTCTGCCAACCTTATTGTTTGGATTTATTTACCCATTTTTCCTGCATGTTGCATATTTTGTGCACTTTTGTGTGCCATTGTGTGGCTAGACCCCTCTGATTGAGACATCTTTGTGTGCACAGCCTCTCTTGGTCGATGTAAGCAGTGCTTTTGGCAGAAGCCCTCCGTCTTCTTATCCCAGTAGGGAGCAGTCTGCAGCCAAGCCCAACCTGGGCTTCACAGCCGTCGATAAGCCCTCAAATGGCACAGGCCAAAGGGCTAGAAAGGGAGAAAGAGAGACACACAGAGCGAGGGGGTGAGAACGAGTCAGGGAGAAGCAGTCGAGATAAAAATACCACACTGGTATGGCATAACAGGGTGGTCTTGTGTTAGTGGTTTTTGTTGCCTCAGGATTTGAAGCAGGATTTAGTCCATTCAGGAGTTCTTTGTAATAATGTATATGCACTAAAAAAAGCTCTATTTCTCCTGTCAATACTTTATTTCCAGCTCCCCCATACATCATATACAAGGCCTTGTGTTCCCTTGTTGATTTTTTGTCTTTGTCCCCCATCATCAGTCGACATAAATACTCAGTATGTCACAGCAGGCTATGCTCCGAACGCCCCCTCAGTGCTTATCTCCGCAAAATGTGAATCTGTTATTCTACTGTAATGGAAACCATGTTGGTAACATCTTAACATATTACATTCACTCAAACACACTGTGAAACTCTATCTTACCACTGTGTCAAAGCTCTTTTTATACTGTGGGAATGGGGGGGGGATGTGGTGGAACACAACGTTTTGCCCAAAGCACAAACTCTACGTGAATGCACACACAGACTACAAAGTTCCTTTTTTATTCTTTATTTATATCTTTTTTTTTTTTAAAGCGGACAATTCAAAAAAGACTGAAAACACAGGAGTATTGTGTTCTTTAATGTTTTGAAGCTCTTGTATGTCTCTCTCTGTGCGTTTGCAGACTAGCAGCAGTTCAGATTTCTTGAGGCAATTTGTTTCAGGTAACTGGAGCTTTCAACTGCAGTTGAGTGTATCCTGGGAACTATTAGGGTAAAAAGAGAGTGTTCAAGCTTTTCAAAATGTTGATGGATCCAACATAATGAGCATGTAACTGATCACAAAGATAGACAGATAAGATTTTTTTTCTCCTAAGGAAACAGTGTGCCGAAATGCATGATAGAAGACAGCCAAACACAATGTTAGCCAGCAGTATAGATGTGATGCTAAAGAGGCTCTCAGTAACACATTGTTATTCTCTCTCAGCTCCTGTTGGGATAGCTACAGGCTGTATAAGTCTTTCTTTTCTGCCAGAAATCTTTGAAATGAATCAGTGCACCGTCAGCAAGCATACTGTAAGCTCCCAGCAAGAAAAGCTAAACATTCAGTTTTGTATGGATCCTCTTTAAGCTCCGCAGACAACTTTCTGTCTTTGCATGTGTGTATTTTCATCATCTGTATTTCAGATTTGTCAGCTGTGAAACTGGCATGTTTTCCTCGTCGGCAAAGTGTTCTCAATCAACTGCTCACCCAGGTTTTCAAACACTCTGCTGCCTATTGGGACATCTTAGCGTAGGTAGAGGAGGGAGGATGGAGCCTCAGGTAAAACATTGCTATTTAGGGCATGGATTCCACAGAGGGCATCACAGAGACAAGAGGTTGGGACATGTTTTTTTTCCATGCAGACAGCTCTCATTTAGCCCCCAGTCTTCTGGTCAACTGAGACAGTCGTCACACACAAGTGTCTCTGGTTTAGAGGACATATGATAATGAGTTAGACTGACATGTGACTAAACCTGTTGGGAGGGTGCTACAGCTTGGACAGGAGGGAAGGTTTTGCCAGAAGTCATGGTTGGAATAGATCAAATTGTGAGTCCCAAGAGCAGATCTGAGAATGGGTCTGTCATTCAGGTAATTATGTCCATGGTTAGTGTATGTGTGGGAAAGGATGATCTCAGGCCTGACCACATCTCGATATGAGAAATCTAGAAGTATTTTTGAACATCAGTGATCATAAATGCACTGCAGTGGTTATCAAAATCAAGCATTTATTCCTGGGTCAAGGCAACATATGGTCTCTTAAAACAGTGCTACCTCTTCTTTCCTGAAAAATTGCTCAAGACTATACAGTATTTTTGATGCCATCAATAATTGGAATTAAGTATTTTTATCATTTTGACCAAGTTATTTTTGAGCTTGTTTTGGTAACATCAGAAATAAGAATATTGCCAGTGTCTTCCTGTATTTTAAACAATGCAGATTGTGTGCTATTTTTTTTTTAAATATATTTTCTCATATTAAGACACACAAGATGATAAATGCATGATCCTGTCATTATGACTGTTAATTTGTATATCTCTAAATTAAAGCTCAGTGGTGCTACTTCACCCTCTGTGTATGAAAATAAAAATAAAAAAATGCTGTGCTAGCATTAGTTTGAATCATTTTCTACACCTCGTCTAATTAAGCTGTTACAACCTTCTCTAATGTTTACAATGGTAGCACAATTAGCAGAGCTGAGTTTGTTAGTCAGCCAAGTTTGATAGAAAGCAAGTTCACAAGGCTGGAAAGTTTGCAGTGTAAGTCTGAACGTTAACTAAGGAATATGTCATCATTCTCAGAGTCCAGAAGATTAATTGATCTCACAAAAATTTTACCAAAAACACAAACTGTTTTCTTTCTGGACAGCTTGCTGTTAATGAACAGTTCACTGAATATCACCATCATTGTAGAATTATGTCTGGGCATTTTGTCCGCTTTCTTGTAAATCTCCGTAGGGGTATCCAAAATTTCCCTGACTGGAGCCCTCAGTGAAGAATGGGAGAGGTTAGTTTATGCTGGTCTGTGTTTGACTGTGAATGTGCGCTATGTGCTCTTGCTCCCAGTCCATGTGGAACACTTAAATTAAGTAAAGTCCTGCACTTGTACAAGTATGAATGCATTTTTTGGTATTTGTATGAACCAAACCAGTAGATCTTTATGGGAACAGTATTGTAACCAAACATACACTGTAACACCTCTAGTAACCTGGTCCAAAACCCAACTGAAGGAAATAAACAAAACCCAGGACAGGCAGTACAGTATGTAGAGGCTACTCAAAAGCATGCATAACTGAAGGCAATGTGCACCTACGCCAGCAAAGCTTGTGGTTTATAAAGCAAACTGGTGTTCAGCAAAGCAGGCCCCAAAGATAGGAAGAAGCTAGTAGTAGATAAGAAACATAGACAAGATGGACTCATAAGGGACACAAGGTGGTTGTCAAGGTTTAATCAGGGTGGAGTTCAGGGACAGCCATTCTGTTAGGTAGTGGGAAGAGTCGGTCAGAGAGTTGTTCAACATGGTTGCACAACCAGGTATTGGATGACTGAGAACTTCCACATAGACGTGTTTCTGGCAGAAATTAAATTAGAGAAAGACAGATGAAATTATGAGGCAATCTAAAAAAAAGTGTAGTCACCCTGTTTGTCGGTGAAGGGGAGAGATATTCATCAGGTAAGTTATCAGATGGCATGTCCACGGCTGTCATGACAGTGTTCACAATGTGAGATGTGAGTTTGGTTCATATTGCCCAGCCTTAGTTGATAAGACATTGCAGAGAATATGATATTGTAAATTGTTATCAGTAAGTTTTTTTGAATAAAGGTTGCAATGAAATGCAAGAATTTCTGAAGAAAGATTTTGCAATTTGCTAAGGACCTTCAAAACATACATGACAATATTAACCAGAGCAATCAGCAAGAGATATGCAACAGATTAGCTCGGCCAAGATCAAACAGAGTTAGAGGAAGAAGAAAAGACCCTGCGAGATTACTCCCTCTTGTGGATGCATTTTTTAGTGAGTATTACAATTTGAAGAATGCATGGGAGTATATGTCTAGTGATGATCATTCAGAAGGCACCTCTTCATTTTTTTTCTGCAAGGAAGCATAAATGAGCCTTAAATTCTGACTTTTCTTGTGAGTTAACACATTCATCCCACAAGCTTTCCACCAAACTTGGTGCACCAACAATCTCTGCCTCCATCATTTAGCTAACTAGCTTCATGTAACCCCTCAGAGACCAAACAGAACTCTGTGTGACCCCTCAGTTTTACATATGTCATTTTCAATTTGCCACTAACAGGTTGTCCTGAAGGGCGCTGCCAGAACAGACTGATCTCTCCCTCTTATTCCCTCCTCCTCTTTCCCCTCTCTGAAGTCAAGGGCAGGCTTTGAACTCAAACAGATTCTCTTTTTTCTGCCCTTTCGTCCTTTTTTAATTTATTTCTCACTGCCCTCTCCCCATCATTTATCGCCTCATTTCTGTATCCTGCTAATGATACAGATTTCACGGGAGTCAAAGGCCTGTCAGAATTAGGCCTCTGCGCTAATAGTCTGGCCGCTGGCAGAGTCACATTTACCTGGGCAGGTAAGATACAGCTGTTGCACTCTTTTGGATGGTGTATAGAAAGAGACAGGAAATCCAGACGTGGAGGAGATCAGAATGACACAGCTGACACACTGAATCTCTCTAAATTTGAAACGGTGTGACTGAGTGGTGCCTCTTGAAGACACATTCCCACATCCTCATCCCAACCACATCCTACATCGAGAATCGCCCCACCTCACTCTTCTATGATTGATTCTTTGCCCAAGGGCTGTAATCCCTGAACCCTACCCTTCTACTGGACCCTGTCTTTCCTGTCCTCCTTCCCCAGCATCTGCCAGTTTCCTGCTCTCTGAATGGCATCATCATTTACGACAAGAGAATAAATCTGAGAATAGCTACCTTCACCTAGCATCTGAGGGATGCCCGTGACAGCTCTCAATAAACTCTAAGATTGTTTTTTTTTGCCTCCTTCCCTCTTTTTAATCTCCATTGGCAGACGATGGAATCCTGCTGTCAGCATAACAGGAGCATATTAGCAGGGCTGGCCCCACCTGGACCCGCCGCTCCCCGACCTGTCCCCTCCCTGTAATTATCCCCAAGCCCCTTTCCCATTAACCTACTCCCTTTGATCCCCACACATGCTGATATTATGCAAAACTGCTGAATAGAGAGACTAGGATGGTGCAAAACAGCACACAGTTACCCATGGTTCTGATTTCCTCACTTATTCTCCTCTTCTTTCACTCTCTATCTCCCTCTATTTATCTGCCTCTTTGTCATGGATTAAATTAATTTCAAAGGAGTCTGTGAGGATAGAGGAAGGAGAAAGGAAGACGGATAGGGTTTGGGGGAAATAGAGAATACTGGTGTTGGACATTTTTACAAGGCATCTAAGATGAATAAGGGATCCAGAAAAAAATGACAGCAAAAAGGACCATTTCTTTCAGGCCCTCCTTGCATGTATCAAGTAAAATGTCTTCATTAGGTCGGGGGCCTAAAAGCAAATATCAGGGTCTGCAGAATGCTTAAGGTCTGTGACTGACCTTTCTTTGGTTTTAATCATTGCAACTCTTGACAGCTTAATAAGTTGAAGGTGCTGGGTTGCAGCCTAACTTAATAAGGCCCACACCAGAGCCTTGGCCACCTATGATTGCTCCCATAAGTCTAAGCACATCTGGCGCTGTGTCCTTGGGTGAGAGATATTTTCCATAACTTTCCTTACGCTCCTAAGGCACCATCGTCCTTTATTAAGAGCAGGGATGATACAGTGCACAGCATGTGTCCACGTGGCAGTGAATGTCCACAAGGCGTCACACTATCATAACGCCAGCCTGTAGTCCCTGTTGTCCTTTCAAATTACAACCAGAGTGCACTTCCAAGAGCATCACACCTTTCATTGTGTAACTTATTTGATATTTCGATCATTTATGGGTGTACTGTGCACTGTAAATCATATCCCCATATTTATGTCTTGGCTGCAAAGGTACTGTGTTTGGTTGACCATATATGCCATCCATTTTTTATGGTTTATTGCATCTATAGATAAAGTATCCACCATTTATGATACACATAAGGTGTATCATTCTGAATGCAGTAAAGCTGCATTTTATGGAGCTCTGGCTCCCCAACTCCAACTTTCTCTTTGTCTCTCTCACTTGACGGAGGAAAAGGTCTCATTGTTAAGCTGCTAATCCATTAACATTCTCCTACTTTAACATAAAGCTTTTCCATAAGAGGCATGATGAAATAACTTTAAGAAATGTTTTATTGAATCGAGTGATCATAGTTAAATCTGGTCATAAATGCAATGTAATAGCAAAGTATGTGTAAGTGTACCATGCAATGAAAAGAAAGCACCTTTTAGATGTGCTTCTCATGACCGTTTCATGAACTTGCTTTTTAAACTTAAGTGTTCAGAAAAACTAGTTAGCCCCACTGACATTATCCATGGCTATTTTGAAACCTCACCATCTCGCCATCCTATATCCTCATTATGTCAGGCTTTCATACACCTGACAGACATACCTTTACACGGCACACTGATCTCTTGACTGGCTGGTACAGAGCTATACCCCAGTGTTCATTTGAAAGGCTCCAGACTGCGGTGAGCTGCTATCATTAGCAGTCACATTAATAAAGGGGACTGGGAATTGTTTGATTGGACTGTAGCTCTTGAAGCCATCAAAGGGCCACATCTGGCCACCCACTCATTGTTCCTAACAGATGCTCCTCTGCTTTACCTAACATCTTCATTAGCATTCTGACCCAAAAGACCAGCCTGTCTAGTGTCTTAATGCAGAGGTGCTGTGAGCCTTGACAGTCTCCTTGCTGGAGTCCTCAGGTTTTCTAAAAACGGCCGCTCCATCTCTCTGTTGTCTACCTGTGGTTTGATCTCTGCTGTGTGTGAGCAGAGAGGCTAATGTAGTAGTTTGAACCCCTGAGTTTTCTGCTGGAGATATTTTAATGAATGGCCTTTGTTTGGGGTTCAGGTTTCCTCTGTGCGATCCCCATAGAAGCTTTGCGCGGCTCATGGTTGATTGGGTACCCTTAAAGGTGAGGATGAAAGCCCTTGTGGAAGACACAGGGGGTTGAAAAGAGTGATGTAAAAGGGGTGGAGATGAAGAGGTGTATGGAGACGGCATGAGGGCATTAAAGGCAGGCCCTTGCTCTTTTAAATCCACCTATAACAGAGACTGTAGAAATTTAAATGTAAATTGCCTATTAGATTTTCATGTAAAGCATTTCTATTCTCCATTGTGGCTGGGATTGGATGACACCTGTTCAGTTTTCATGAATACACCAGTGAGTCAGTCATGTGCTATGGAGCCAATTTGCTAATGTTAAAAACTATTTTCTCATTTCAGATGATGAGCATGCGTCAGATAGGCTGCAACTGAGGAATAAAATAGAATACATTAAAAAAAAATACAGTTTATCACTTATACTTGACGATTCATGTTAGGAATGCCTAACATTCAATTTTTACCAATATCTGATATTTCTGAACTGTTCTAAGTTTATATCAATACCTACATAAATGCAAACACATTTTTTGTAAGGAACATCAAGTTTGTGTCATAGAGAACTGACCTGTTCCTCTCATTATGACAGATTGATATACATATCTTGATGATGAGGTGGAGTATTATGGCAGAAACAGACAGTCTAACAATATTGCTGCCAATGACCTTAATATTGGCATAAATTTTCATATCTGTCAAAAAGGGATGCAATAACACACTCAGCCAAAAACCTTTTTTTGTCATGGTTTTTTGTTTTTGTTTTTGTTTTGTATTGACGACTTTGGAAATTTAAATGTCTTTTAACTTTTTCTATTCTGAGGCATTTTTCTGTACCACTGGTACGTGACCATAAAGGTGTTATTGAGAGAAAAGGTTTTAGTCATGTTTTCTTTTTCTTCACAGCAAAAAGACTGTCTCCATAAGTGTCTGTGATGCAGTTTATGATATTAACTTAATACAGACAAATCCATTTTAGTGCAAGAAAACCTGGCAGCGCACAGCTGTTTTATCTATTTTATTTTGCTGGAAAACAAAGCAAAAAAAATCCAAACAACTCTAAGTATTTGTTTTAAGTTTTCATAAAAAGCTTTTTTTAATGTTGATAGTGTTTTTGCATAAATTACAGTGACATTTTACAAAGACACTTAATTCTCGTTTTCATGAGCTGATGAATATACATAATTGTAATTCAGCTTGTTTGTGTCTGTTAAGTATGTTTTTTAAATCACTCTGCCAATTTCAACCAGTTATTCAAGCACATTGTTGATGCTCGAGTTAGAATAGTTTTTTTTTTTTTGTTCTGTTTTAGTGAAATTATTGTTGTTTGCTGTTTACTCTGTCTACCTGATCAGCTGATGGCAGGGGGATAAATAACCTCTATGTCCCAACATACAAAAATTCTAAACACAGGGGCTTGTCGAGGAAAAGTTAAACTCTCTGAAGACTCTTACTGTCATGTACTGACGAGCCAACACAGTTTTTTAGTCGTTTTTACCTTTAGGTGGGTTAATTACAAGGCTTCTGGTGACACCATGTACTCCTATGTACTGACTACAATCTACCCCCAGATATCTCCCCCAGGGGCAAAGCTCTCAAATTCCTGTACTGGCAGTCATATTTTGTGCCTTGGGCCCCGAGCAACCCCACTTTAGAAAACTAGAGCTAACCCTTCAAAATGGGATTATGGCTTTTAACCAATGTGACTCTGAGAAAATCTGGGGATGTTTATAACGAGCAGAGAAGGAGGAATTTCTCTGCTGCAGAAGTCAGTATTCTTTGAGTCTGTTGTGGACTTATCTAAGGACAGTTTCTATTTTTTTTTTTTTTTGGTGCAGAGTGTTGGCGTGGTTAGAGTGTTTGTTCCCCCTTCAAGCATTGATGTGTGTCTGTGCATCAATCGTGTGATGAAATGATACTATGTCACAGGGCCCAAGAGACTCAATAGCCATATCTATAAGCTCAAACAGTATTGATTTTAAGTTTTGCAAGTGTTGAACTTTTTTCACCTCTTCTCACTCCTCAGATTAGACATGTTGTGGTCCCTCATATAACAGCACATCCTCACTATGATGAATAATGGTATATTGCTTTGACTTTAAAACATTATGATGGGTTTGGCAAGGCAAGGTAAGGAAAGTTTATTTGTAGAGCACAATTCATACACAAGGCAATTCAAAGTGCTTTACAGAACAAGAAAAATGCATTAAAATCACAATACAAAATAAAATCAACATTAATCATTATAAAATAAATTTAAAAAGAAGAGCGCAGGTAAGATACTTTCAGTCATATGCACAGTTAAATAGAGCTGTTTTAAGCCTTTAAGTTTGGCTATTTGTAAGGAGTTTCAGTATCCCTGCATGCTGACTCACATATTCAAATATAGAGTAAGTTCTCAAAGAACTGGTCTGCAATGCATTATAGGTTACTTAAAACCAGAAGTATTGCTCTCTACATTTGTGTGTTAAACCATGGACATCATACCAAATGGTCAAATATTTTATTGAGAACTGTTTCATCCGTTTTGCTGACACAACAGTTATCAATTTGAGCAATAAGGTGCCAATACCATATGCCTAAAATAGTTTTCTTCCTTAAAGGGATAATTTAGTTTTTTAAAGTGGGGTTGTGTGTGGTGTGTGGCATGAGCCTGAATATGTGCCACAGTGTCACAGCTCAGTTCTCCCTGTTCAGAAATATTGGGACATATGGTAATGCTATAAATTGCTGTTCATGGTGCCAGACTCTATGCATAATCAAAAGAATTGTGGGAGAAAACAAGCTACAAAAACAGTTTGGGGTCATCACACACTACAACCTATGTATTTGTATCCACTTAACTTTTCCCTAAACTGCTGCCTTGACTAGGCACTATTTTGAGACACAGCCCAGCCTACAGTGCTAACTAGTTTGCATACAAGAGGAAACAGTCACTACCAAATGGGATAACTTAACATTTTTTGCTCTGATATGACCGCAATTTACTTTCAGTACTTTAGCATTGAAAATGATGGAATCTGCGATGAGAACTGGAGGACTGGAGAGACACTGTACCTCCTGATTCAGGTGAATAAATCATGAGCTTGTGTCATCAAGCTGGATGAAAAAAAGTGGGACTCAGACAGAATTACCTCAGGTTATATCAGAATGTTCAGTATCAGAGGATAATATCGGCTATATGTTTTTGGCTAATCATTATTGGGCTGAAGGGTCATTTGTGTACTTGGCAAAATTTGAGTCAGAGAATTTTGAACAGAGAGAGAGCTGAGCTGTGATACTGTGGCACATAACCCCGCTTTAACAACCCAAAATATCCCTTCAACATACATCATGTGATTAAAAGTGTAATTACAAACAAGACAATGGCTCAGTATATTAAACTGTAATGTATTTGTATTCCAGGCATTTTACTTTTAGTTTTAGCCTTATTTTTCTCAGTTAGTTACAAAAGCACCTACAACAATGTAGGTAAGTCCATATCTTAGTCTGTTTATTAGTCTTTTCTCATATTTTATTTTGTTTATCATATTTCCAATTAAAAGTCCAAACAGATACTTAGAATCAAAGATGTGTTATCATGGCATAATTTAAATATATAAATTCTTCCAAATACAGCAAAGTCTTTACTTTGTGCTCATTTCACCTTTGATCCTCGTTTATCACGGCAACTCAACTTAGAAATACACTTTCGTGTTTGCTCTATACTCCCCCTTGTTCTCTCTGTCTTGTTTTTTTTTTCTTGTGGTGAGGACCAAATTGAAAGAATGAGGCGCCAGTTTAAAGGGCAGACCCAGGACCCTGCCTCCAGGGCTTTTACATCAGCACTGACAGAAAGCCGTGTGAACCATTGGGAAATGTTTCATCGGTCACGACACATTATGCAGTCGAGTGAGAGCTGCATTAAACTTTTCACTTACTCAGTCATTGCTTCACTTTTATTGTTCAGCATGCCTGCTGACAAATCTGCAACCCCGGGTCCACTTGAGGGTTTAACAACTCTGAATGTTTCCTTCAATTAATGTAATTCCTCTGGTCTTTGAAATATGAAAACAAATGTTTCTGTGTTCCTGCAGCGAAGACATGTACACGGGTGGTTTATGCAGCCTCAGGGACTGTCACCCCTCATTTAATTTGATGAGAAAAAACAAACACCTGATTGATTTAGATATGTTTTATCACAATAAACATTATGTCAACAGTTCATATCATGTGGATATTTAAGACCCTGCTGTATTGACTTAGTGAATGATATCTTTACGATCAGAGTTCACTGACTTACAGGGCACAAAACTGCTGCTCTATGAAAAGTTGACTTGTCAAAACTCCAAAACTTATTTGTTTTTAATGCTTATGTCATAATTTTCTTAGGTGTCTGGGTTTTTTAAAACTTTTTATAGAATTATTTAAAAACAATTTTCTCCTGTCTTTTTCCTTAAATTTCACTCCATTCATTTTTTAGGAAACAGCAGCTTTCACTCTGTCATACAAATCCGAAATCTAAGTTATGAAGTGATCATCTCCCTTTTTACACACCAATCATTTCATCCATTAGCCAGGACTGATGTAACATTGTGTTATTATCTTGGAGAGTTGAAATGTCCATTGTTGCACTCTCTATTTTCTGAGGAAATAGAATGCAAAGGAAGTATTGTAAGGCTCTTGGGGTCTCCTTGTTTTGGATTGAGTCATTTTGATTTGGCAGAAGAACTGATGGATGGTGACAAGGGGATGTAGATCTTCAAATGATTCAAAACTCTGCAGCCCGGATCATCACCAGAACCCCCTCCTTTCATCACATCACCCCCGTCCTCCAGCAGCTTCACTGGCTCCCCATTAAGTTGAGAATACACTTAAAAATCCTGCTGTATACTTTCAAGGCCATTCACAACCTTGCCCTCACCTACCTGTCTGATCTCCTCAACATCGCCACCCCCTCTCGCTCCCTTAGATCGTCCTCCTCCCTCCATCTCTCTGTGCCCTTCGCCCGGCTCAGCACCATGGGTAGAAGAGCTTTCAGCCGCTCTGCTCCCAAACTCTGGAACTCTCTCCCCCCGGACCTCAGAAACATTGACTCCCTTCCCCACTTCAAATCAAAACTCAAAACCCATCTTTTCCAAACTGCATATTCTCTTTAATTTTCCACCCTCATTTAACTGTGTCACTCTTGTATGTTGTTTTTATTTATTTTAATTGTGATTTTAATGCAGTGTGTTTTTATTATGTATTTTGTAAAGTGTCCTTGGGTGCTAAGAAAGGCGCTTTTAAATAAAATGTATGATTATTATTATTATCTGAGTGCTGAGCATGACCGTCTCCTGTGCACACTCCACTGGATTGGTAATTATGTGACGATGCACATGACCAGCAACTAAAACCATCATGTACAATATGTCAAAGATCTCCATCAGGATTATTTTGTGTGGATCCACAGTGCATGTTCTCTTGTGAACTGATGCAGACATCCAGGTTTGATACTGATAAATCTTAATCTGTTCCATAAATTATATGGATAAGTTTGTGTGTAAGAATTTGAATTGATCTAAAATTTTAAAAACAAAGACATGGAAAAGCCATTAGTTGTCTGATTTTAAGTGCACTCACTGGTTTTTATGCATGGACTTTAGTGGCACACAGTTGTAGCCAGGTTTATACTTATGTCAGCTGGATGCACATTTGCTAGATGTGTTAGTGAAACATGTGAGTAAGTACATTTTGGATTTTACAATGTCAAAGAGCTTAACATAAATTCAGTATGCAGACTTGGAAAAAAAAATGAAGTTCTTATCTTATACACCATCACGTGAAGACTATAACCCCCAATTTCCACCGGACGCGAAAGCGCCGCGCCGCGCAGCGTCCTGCGGAGCACTTAGCTCCCATTGTAGTCTATCAGGCAATTTCCACTGCACGCGAAAGCGCCGGCGCGCGCCTAGGCGCGAGAGATACGCTTCAGGTCTTCTTTCTGCGCGGCTGCTTCCAAACCTAGTAAATTCAGAGTCATTAAGAAAGCACCTGGCAGGAAGTCACCGTGTGGAGTAACCGGAAGTTTCAAAATAAAACACAATGCACGGACTTTTGCACGTAATTTTCCTCAATTAATTGTCATTACGTCGAAACCGGAAGCACGAGCTTGACACCATGGACAAAGAAAAGTGAATTGTAGAGGTACAGAAGTATATAACAGTGCATGCATGACACCATAGTCTTTCTACACGGATATAGGCGGACAGAAGTTGAATAATTCACGAAGCTGTGTGGTTGGGACCAGCAGAGGGACCTTAGAGAAGTGAAGTGAGGTGTTGTTTATTGCTTTTCTCAGTCTATAACATGTTTTATCAGCGTGTGACATCACTATTCTCATGAGAGCCGTGGCTCTCCGGGGATCAGCCCTCCCCCTCCGGATTAAGCTCCGCGGCGCACTGCGGCGCGCCGCTTCCAGTGGGTTTTGAGATTCGGAGCAAGATTGCAGCGCTCCGCTCCGCGGCGCAGCGCTTTCGCGTGCGGTGGAAATTGGGGGTAAGAAATGAAACAGCTGCTAGCAACAATACCGACATCTGACAACTGTATGCTGAGAAGTTTTACTCAACTTTCAGTCAACTGCAAAAAGACTGGTAGAATTTCCAAATCCACTGTGAGTTTCATTCCTTAATACTTGTGTCCCTGCAGAATTGTAGACAGCATCAGCTCTAAAACTGCTTATGAAACTCACTTGTAAGTATAAAAATTTTATTTAGTTCAACTGTTACTATTCTAACGAGTCATTTTACTTCTTTAGGATTTTAAGCATTTTTTTCTAAGCTGTCTGTCATTGCCAAGCACTCAACATAATGGACTTAGTCTTGGTGTAATCACTCTTTGTAACAAAAAGGACTGATTGATAAACTTGAATCAGTCTGAATCAAAATTGCTTCGACGCATATCACTTTCATGTAACGCCACTCCAGCTGACATTGAGCAAGAGGCAGAGTACACCTTTAACTGGTCACCAAACAATCTCAGGGCCACATATTGAGACAGACTATCGCTCGTATACTCACCCACACTTTAGGTCAATTTAGAGTCACAAGTTAATCAGTTAACTTAAAGAGACTGTGAGGAGTTTCTAAGTAATGCAAAAAAGTATCACTTTTAGATATATGCCTGATCGAAATACACACTTTAAGATGAGTTTTATAGCATCAAAATAGGTTATCTATAAATGCTATTCCTTAGCCTTCCGGTCGGGTCGGACAGAACTTAACTGGCCTGGATACTCAACTTCGGGAACAAGACAATTAAACCAAGAGCAAATTTACATTATTCAGACACGTCTTGGAGCACCGGGCTGTAAGTAGCGATATATAGCCGGCTACAAAACTACGATACTAAGTTTTCCAAAATGTGCTTGTTGTCACACATCAAAAACTACCGCTATGTAACTAGAAAGAGATACATTACCTCGTCGCTTTGCATCCTGTAAGTTGTTGGAAAAAGAAGTTGTAAAGCAATACAGAGTTCTGAGGAAGGTCCGAGCTGCATTCATTAGCATCACAACAAATGCACGCTTTGGATAACACACGTCTTGTGGTGCGTTCCAGTTGTAGTCAGAAGTATGAATTTTGAGTTCCAAGTAGGAAACTGCAACTGGAACGTCCCCCAAAGTCAGAATTTCCTCCTGGGAACTCGGTGAAACCTTGCCACTCCCGAGTTAACGATCAAAGATGGATGCCCCCAGTGTGAACAGTTATTTAGCTCCTGTAATAATCAATTTATTTGCACTTCTGACTGGGGTGTGTCGCTCTAGATCAGCTGTTTACATAGTATTGTTAGACTTATATTTACAAAAATGCTGCCATAGTGATAATCACATTCTTCATGTGATATTTGTGAACAACAACGCAGGCGTGCTAACAACAGCTAACAATAGCCTGGTAGATCGGCATGTTTTTTTCCGACTTCAACTGGAACGCTGATAACTCTGATGATGTCACTCCCAGTTCCGCAGTTACTGGAACGCAGCATTACAGTCACCGCGCGTGCTCATGGGTAGCAGAGTCTTTTACATTGCCGGTAATAGATTCTCCTCACAGTCCCTTTAACCAGCAAATATTGGTTTATACTATGATGTGTTCAATATCTGCTCAGAAAATTGATGTTTACTTGATCTGGCTCATAAACATGTTTTTTGAAGAGAGGTACGCCTTCTCAGCCCTGCCCAATCCCACTGCCCTTTTTTCCCGTAATGTCCCTTTTTAACAAAATGCAATCCATAAGCATATTTACTGAACAGTAAGCCATTGTTTGTGTCATTGATGAGTTTCCTTCAGGAGAGGGAAAGTTTTCCTGATTCATCACAGAAGCAAGTCCAGCTTTGACAGCTTTTCTCACTTGTATGTGAACTTTACAAACTCTTTTGGCTTAAAGCCTCCTGATGACACAATTTACATACTGTGAGTTTAACTTGGCCAGAATATGATTTTGATGTTGTGTCATGTTGTGTCTAGGTGTGCTCAGTACTTCATGAAAGATTTCAGCTGATATTTTTCATCCCGATGGCCGTGCCATAATTTGGCCCACTTTGAGCAAGGGGGGAGGGCTTCCTCCCACACCACGTGAAAATAGCTGGCTCAGTCAGTGAGTCAGCCCCAGCCAGCCAAGTTCATGCCATCAACCACCTTGTTAGGTGTGAAATGCACAACTGGCATTGTATTTGGTATCAATCTGAATTTCCCTTTGCTTTTTCAAGGGGAAAAATGTTCCCAGAGGTCAGCCAAGGGACATTGTGAGTTAGCATGTGTGAGAGAGGGAGCGATGAGAGCCAAAAAAAAAAAAAAAAAAAGTAGAAGAGAAGGAGATTAGGGGGAAAATAAATGCAACGCGGACAAGAGAGCTTTATTAATAGGATTAGGGGCTCATAGGTTTTGATATATCATTGGCTTGAAAAGGGAGTGAAAATGTCAGGGAACACAGAAAAGACGGGAGAGAAGAAACAGAAGTTAATAACAGTAATTTATTGAATCTGTGTCACGAGGAGGTGAGAATCAGATTTGACCTTAAAGCATTACTTTTTGTTTGGGGGGGAGGGGGGCTGTCCTGAGGCAGTAAATGTTTTAGAGCAGACATGCAGGAAATATTGATGCTCACCAAAACACATCATTAAACCTGGCATTTTATCTGTGTAAATAAACTCTAAAATGGCTCTCTTTCAAGATTTATTGATTATTTTGTTGTTTTTATATCAGAGTGCCAAGACAAAATCATCATAATCTCTGAACCGGCTACTGCTTGAATGCTGTTTTGTGAAATTATGTTTACTGATGCCATCGAAAGACTGCAAAGCTGTGACGATTCACTGAAGCTAGACAATAAAGGAGGCCACCGCCTTTAATGGGAGGAGAAGCATTTCTTGTTACTAAACACAGCCGTTAACCTCTTCCACACACATTATTAGGGCCCAGTGTTAAATCTTATTTCTATTACTTTCCCACTCACTTTATGATGGCTATAGTGCACTCAAAAATTGCTATCACTATCTTTTAATGACCTTTTTCTTGGTTCATTAAGCCCTAACGTCCCTCAGAAGATCCAATTAATGACACAGTGCTGTACAGAATAACACCATGGAAACTATTTTCCTCTTTTCAATTATATTTACCCATATTTACACATTTTAGAGCCTCTACCTGCACATCTACAGTGTTGTATCTTCACTTTTGGCTGCTGAAGAACAATTAGATTAAATAAAACAAGGAACACTGTGTGCTTGTGATTATCGCCTAAGGCTGACAAGAATCTTTAGATTTATGTTTATCAGATGAAAAATAGTAACACACATTGCATAAATGATGGCTTTTGAGCAGAGAGGTGTACCTACACAATATGTAGGAGAAACAGACAGCCCACACAGATACACAGTCTGTTTGTTGGATGGTTTTATATCTGGATTTGCATTGTGGGAAAAGAGACCCTATGAACCAGGAGGTGGGGAAACAAAGTTTTCAGTCTGTGCGATTGTCTCATTTTGTTTTTAGCTCATGGAGGTTGACTCTGTGTTATTGAAGTGTGCTGATGTCTGGCTCTGTTTCCACTTCAAGAGCGGTAGCAAGCCAAAACTCCTTAAACATCAATAATCCAGCAGTAGCTACCAGCACTACGTGTTGTCGTTGGTTTTCCTCTGGCTGCTCACATGGCAGAGCCTTTATGTTCCCCCATATAAGAATTTAGTTACAGTTGTCTGCTGTCATTTATTATCTCAGTGTCGGTATTAAATTTCCCACAGTGGAGACCAGTGTGGATGTGTTCCACAGCTTCCTTGCCCTCTCTTATGTGAATTGGAATAGCTCCAAAGACTCTTAACACAGTAAAGTACAACTTTCTGAGGCTGTTGTTAAGATGGATTGCTTTCTAAATCATTTCAAACATGAGGAATCACTCTTGAACGTTTCACTGTATCCGACTTTAGTTCCAATAGCAGGGCAAAGTCTATTTTAAGCATAAAGACGGGAAATCAGCTATCATTTAGTGCACATCTTTTCTAGTGGGTGAGGGGGTGGAGAAAGGTTGAGGTTTTGAATGCCTCATTTTGATGAGCTTTGACAGTAATGCAGCCACATTGGCAAATGTAGCAGATTTCTATGACACCCATGTCATAGGGCTGTGGTTATGCCTCAGCTGGATCATTAGAGGAGACTTCTAAGAGAGACAAGTGAGGATGAGTAATGGTGCTGAAGCGAGCTTGTATAAACATGTCAGGGAGCAGAAAAGTTCTCATGTCATCGAGGTATTTTACTCTCAAAGAGTGACAAACTAAATAGCTAAAATCCCCTGGGCTAAAATCTCCACATTACCGTATTGGCTCCTAATGCCTTAAGAATGTGACAATCGCATTTTGCATATCCTTTCTCAAACAGCCACCTTGTTTGCCAACTCTGTTTGTTTTTCATTGTACTTCCCCCTCGTGTTTCTCTGCAGGCATGGCTTTGGAAGTGGTGATGAATGAGTGGAAGTTGACTCATTATTAAAGGTGGGAGATGATTAATAAGGACCATGTGTGTTTTCCTCCATAGTGTAAATAAAATATATCATTCACGTTATGCAGGGCCGGGTTCTGAGAATGATTTATGGTGTGTTAAAATGCACAGGGAGCCAAAGGCTGAAGCCCTCTCCGACACACAGCCATGACAGTGCCCTACCTCGCCGCTTTAACACGACTTGGAGATCTCACATTCCTGCTCCCGCTATCACTCTCTGTTTCCTTATCTTGATTTATGCTATGATGGATTTATTTGTCTCAGACTTTCAGGAGAGTTCCCAAGATTGTTCTGAGGTCACCCACAACTAATAATGTTACATGAATCCCACAAAACCCTCAGTTTTACGGTCTACTCAAATTAGATTTCATGGGGTTTTAGGTTTGTTTTTTTGTCTTGGAAAAATTGTCAAACTGATTTTTCTCTCATAGATTGTCAGATAGTGAGTTATGGTAGAACATAAAATACTCTTTCTAAATAATTGCATGAATAACTCTGAGCACAAACCCCCATCAAGACATTTAGTCAAAATTAACTGTTTTTGACCCATGTGACACACATCTGCATTATTTTTTTTCAGAGTGTTTCTGACATTATTTCTGAGTTTTTAATGAAAATGTCAAAAACCTCCCAATCTCACAACATTAGTAAATCCTTCAAAAATATCCCGGATCCAGATAAAAATCCAGATCACCACCAACATGTAATCAACTCTTCCTGTGCTATTGCTAACATTCCCTGAAATTTAATCCAAATTTGTTCATAGCTTTTTAAGTTTTCTTGCCTACAAACAGAAAAAAAGACAAAGCCACCAAAATGTAACCCTCTTTAGTGGAGGTAACAGCAAAAAATAATTGCACAAATGAGTTTCAACAAACATCAAATGTGGTGAATTTACAAAAAAAAAAAATTGAAGTGGTTTATTTCTGCCAGTATTATCCTATCTTATATTCATTGTTTGCAGTTTTTTTTTTGCTGATAGGCTGATATTTGTGAACTTATTTTAGCCAATACTGAAACTGATGTGTGCTTTTTTTAAAAGAAAGTCAATCGTCTTCAGTACTTTGATTAAGCCATTTGGCTCGATGTGACAGTTATCAGGGTTCCCGCGGAACCTTGAAAAGTCTTAAAAGGCATTGAATTCATTATTCTAAAAATAAGGCCTTAATTGGCATTAAAATGTCTTAAATCCAATTTTCAAAAGTCTTAAAAATTTAACACATTAGTAAGATTTATGTCAGATTTAACTAAAAAAATTAAGTGACGTTTATTTATTTTTCAAAAATAATTCAGTGATTTACTCTCACTGCAACATCGTGTAATCACAATAGCAGAACTAACAAAATGGTGATGCGGTTGCACCAGGATCTTTTAGAGCAGACGCATGTCTTGGTTCTACCTACAGTGCCTGGAGAGGAAAAAAAAATCAAAAAGTGGCTTAGGAAAATTGATAATGGCAGCAAAATTGGGAATTAAATTTGAAATTAAATTTCAAAAACCATGTAAAAATTCTAAATAGGTGCAAAAGGTATGAAATTGAAAATGGATTAAATTTCAAAAACCATGTAAAAATTCCAAAAATGGTTCTTACAGTGGCCAAAAAAAGATGAATGGGGGCAAAATAGGCATAAAGTTGTAAAAACGGGGTTAAAAAGAAGGCAAAAAGTGATTTTTTATTTAAAATAAACAGTGGGTTAAAATTGCCTCTAACCAAGGTAATTCATGTCGTGTTTTTGTTTGTTTGTTTTGTTTGTTTCAATTGTGGTTTGTTGCCGACTTGGTCTTAAGTTTGATTTCAAAAGGCCTTAAAAAAGTCTTAAAAAGCCTTGAATTTAACTTGGCTTGAGCTGTAGGAACCCTGGTTATGGTGCATGAAAACAATGTCTCAATCTTTAACACATGAAACTGTATTGTCCCCTTCTTGTGGCATTTTTTTAAACTGTGCAGATAAGTAACATATCATCTTATCCCCATTAATTTCTCCAACATCTTGGAGCAGACTGCATTGCTTTTTTTAACATAGACAGCCAGTGATACCAGGTGGAGCATTGTGGTACTTTCATATATATAACGTACTTTTAGACGTTCTTAGGGCATTATAGTTCATGAGCGACATTTGTTTGGCCGATATGTATGGCTGATATACCTGCTGCAATAACAGAAGTTAACTATAACCCTTTTAAGCTTTTTTTTTTCATGGATACTGATGTTTGCCAACACTGTCATGCAGCCCTACTTATGCTTTTCAAGTTGGAAGGTGGAGATGCCAGTGAATCAGTTTTTCTAAATATAAATGTGAAATAAAGGAGAAATTTAAAGATTTGTACTCTGCAGTCAGCTCTGCAGTCCCTTTTTCTTACTTTTGTTTTACTTCTACTTTGGTGATTGACAACCAGTTTTGCCCTAACAAAAGGGTAGGATCCTCTATGCTTGGGGATGTTTAAGATGAATAATGTGCATCATAAAAAGGATCTTATTATCAAGGAAAGAGAAATGATTCACTCATATGCAAACAGTACGTTGGTCAACAGACTGAGAAATGTTCCTGCTTTAAATTTTAACAAGAGCAGGAACAGGTCAGGATGAGGATCAATAATGGTTTAAAGCATGCAGTGCAGGTAACAGCGAGTGACGATATCTAGTGATGTCCAACAATGTTATCACGCAAAAGACAGCAGTTCTTTGTTTGAATTCACATGGGCTTTCAAGAATAACATCACACAGACAAGCACACTGCTGCTAAAATGTGTGTTTTACGCTTTACAATCACCCATTGCATGTCAACACCCTGCAAACAAGCCTGTTTCTCCAATGTGCATAAGACCAAAGACAGATGCTTTAATTCACTGTGTGCAAAGTTAATGCTCAGGAAAAGATGTTTTTTTCTTAACCAAAGCTCTCATGTTTAGTCGAGATCCAAGGTGTCATGTTCTTGTCCTGTATCCCATGTTTTGAAAGTTTTTCCTCTGAAAATCCCTCCAACAAATTATCTGAAGACTTCTCTTGTAAGGAATTTAACAGGGAGTTTGGTGTGCTCAAGCTTAACTGACCTTGCTTTTGTAGACATACAATAACTACATTTGCTTATAAGACTGTGAGGAGGTACAGTTTACAGCCATGGCCATGCCTTTGTGTCTTGAAACAGTGGACTGAAAGGCCATTCAGGCTGAAACTGAAGAAGGTAAAACATTGTAGAAGCCTGACTTAACAACTGGTATAGTGAAGGATAAAACTGTTGAAGCAGTACATGACAAACTCTGAAAAAATGCTATAGGCCTGACCAATGCATCGATTTAATAGATCATTTCATTTTTTTTTTGTTGTGGAAGATTTAAAAAAATAACAGAAATATAGTTTTTGTTTAGTTCATGTTGCTCTCCCTGGACTCCCTGAGTTTATTCATTCCCTTATGTATCCTGCTTACAGAGACATAGCAACAGCAACGTGAGCTTTATCACTGTTTGAAGATAGAAATACTGATATTTTTTTAGAGTTTTGTAATGGAAGGCTGTGCCATTTTGTGCCTGGGCACATTTCCTTGTTTATTCTCTAAAAAAATCAGTGATAAGACAGCTTCATGCTACTTTGTGAAACAGTGAAGCATTCATATTCAGTCTTTAAAATGTCTCTACTTTCAAACTACATAGTGTACCTGTACACCCTTACATTACAAAATTGCAAAATGCGTTTAACTTCCTACAGAATAATTCATTTTACCTTTGTAACAGATATTTCAATATAATAAATAAAGTAGTGCTGTCAGGCGATTAAAAAAATTAATCTAATTAATTACAGGATTTGTAATTAATTAATCTAATTAATCGCATTTTAATCTCATATCTGCTTAAAGTCCCCACATAAAGAATTTGAATTCTAGGACATCACAAAATTGTAGTGGATGACTAATCAAATGAATACACTAAAAAGAGAAGATTGTATATCTACATTTTTGTTAGTGACTGAATAAAACCAAAGTCAGGGCATCTTGTCCAGAAAATTCTAAGCTCAATCAGGCAACTCAAATTATGCTTGAAGTGTGTTTCATAAATCAAATTCAAAAAAAGGAAAAAGGTGGAGGACATCCAGCAAAACAATTAGGCCTGATCCATTATTAAAGAATGCAGTACAAATATAGATAAATTAATTCAATAAATAAAATAAAAAATAAAATTAAGCGGAGTCTCAAATAGGCCGTTCCTGTTGTCACCTCAGCTTTGTTTGGTTTGACTAGCAACGCATGTGTGAAGTGACGTGCCACTGCCATGTACGGGTCCTCCAGCTGGCCAATATCAAAATGTTTGTGTGCTATGATTTATCGCGATTAATTTTTTCACGCATTAATTTATGTTGTAATTAATTCATCTAATTAATGCACTAAAGTGACAGCCCTAAAATAAAGCAATACCTGTTTAGTATCATTTCAGTGTGATTTGGAGATTCTATTTTTCTTTGAGAGGGAAAAAACAATTAAATTGGAAATCAATCTTGCATGCAGAAATTGGAGATTTCATTTTCAGGCTATATCTCCCAGCCCTACCACCATTGTATATGGTGCTCAGCTAAAGAGGGAGAATTTAAGCCCCTTTATAGACAAGCAATGTTGAAACAGGGCATGTAGTAGCATCATTGAGAAAGTTTCTTTTTCTTTTTTTATTTGTGCCTTTTTTGTAAAACATTTTAAAAGAGAATTAACTCTCTAAAGTCTGTATTATACAAGCCTTACGCTGGTGTTTCAAGACTCACTTGCAAATTTTTATACAAGGATTTACCCTAATATAGACAATATTAAAATGTAAACATTTTAATTTTTATTAAAAAGTTCCGAGCCATCTGACAATTTTTTTAGTTTGCATTGTAACATGGCCCAGATTTAGAGGACATGCTGTGTGAGGAGTCCTCTGCTTAAAAACAGACTCACTACTCATCCTCGATGTCCAGAAGAAGACGCATTAAATGTGCCAGTCTCTTTGGCAGGAGGCCACCACTCCACAGCTACGGTATTGATTCACTTTAGACCTCACCTTATTTCTCAACTTCAAATCCTGATGGAGTGTCCCTGTTTAAGAGTTGGAGGGTGGACTCCCAACAAGACACATCTTACATGGATTATCTCCTCATCAATCTGAGAGTCTGTTTGTGAAGTCCAAAAATTAGAGAAAAAAAGGTTTGTTCTTCTCATTTCCTGGCTGTATTTACACATACTGTAATGCATAAGGTTTAATTCAACATGTAAGACTTTATTGTTAAGAGCACCACAATCCTGGAGCTTTTCTGTGACCGATGGGCTATACAGGGAAACAGAGACCAGAATCGTCTGAATGACTGCTTTGTTCAGATTCCACGGTCCAGAAATGAGTTGTTTGTAAAATTTGCTGTGTAGTCATCCTTTGCTCTGATGACTCTGGTTTCACTTAGCATTTTGGTATTTATGGTTTGTAATATTTCCTTTAGCTTTCAGGGCTTTAGCATTGTCCTCTCTTTCAACCATATTACTGAGCAGCGTCCATCATTTTGCCTGTAAAAAGCACAGACAAGCAGATGGCTACATGTTAGTTTTACAGCTGTGAATAATCCTCTCACAAAGTCATGGAGGGAAGAACAGGGCTTGGGGGGGATGTGTTGATTTTCAGTTTGGCGTTTATTGAACCCTTAAACTTTGCATCCTCTGGTGGAGGTTACCTCATTTTTTTTTTTTTTTATTACTTACTCTTATTGAATGCCGTGTTTGTTTTCTCTCCAGACGTTTCCACAGTGTTCAGGCAAAGTTGGGTAAGTGTAAACATGTATTTATTTATTTATTTTTTTTTTTAATGTATTTTTTTGGCATTTTGTGCCTTTATTGATAGGAGAGAGACAGTGGATAGGCTTGTGAAAGGGGGTGAGAGAGTAGGGAAGACACTCTGCCAACTGGTCACAGGCGGGATTCAAACCTGGACCGGCAGATGCATGGACATGGGATGTGCATGGTTGCTAACCACTCCGCCAAACCAGCACCCCAACCATTTAGTTTGAAATGATTCATTTTTTTCAGAGGCTTTACAGGTAGTTTTAAGATACAGTATGTACTGAGATGTTCACAATTTATGTTTTTGTTACAACAGACTTGATTAAATAAAACACTGTATCATAGGCATAGTTCCTGAAAATGATTTTTTGCCATAATAAAGGCCTTAACTTACAGAACTTACAGAAGGAGCTGGTCCTCTTCTATAGAGGCCACTACCTTGTTTCTACTGTAAGTGAGAAGGAAAAAATAAATCAAAGTTTGTTTTTTGAAGTGAACTTGACCTCTGGTGGATCTTACCACTACATCATAGGAGCCGAATTGGAAACATAAACAGCAATACAAATAAGTAGGCAAGGCAAGTTTTTTTTATATAGCACTTTTCCTACAACATATGTAACTCAAAGTAAATCTAAATTAAAGCTAGGATATCAAGAAATGAGAATAACTGTGTTGCATCTTTTAGAACGAAATCCAACATGATAAATTTATGTTTGAATGTTAAACATCTTTTCTCTCTGAGTTCTTTTTTTCTCAGATGCCATTATTTTGAGTCTGTTAAACCTTATATGTTTTGTCAGGCGTGTTTATTTTTACATAAATTGCTAAAGTTACAGTGTCTTCAAACAGCAAGTGTGTTAGACTCATGCATCACAGCATTGTGCCAAGTGCTAAAGACTCAGTGGAGAGAGAGTGAAAGCGTGTCTTTTCAGTTTAGTCTGCACTACTTCACGAAAAAAAGTAAGTTTGTGCCACTCACAGGGATTTTGACTTTGTGCTAATATGATGATAAACAAGAATGTGACTTGCAATCTTTCAACCCAATTTTTTTAAAGAAGTTCAAAACACACTTTTTGCATTACATTGATATTCACCTATTTTACAGAAACATCAAGACACTCAGAGTATTTATATTACAACAGAGCTACAACTAATAACTAGAATGCACTCGGAGAGCGCCGACCTCAGCCATATTGTCATTTTGACCATAAATATTACTCCTACCTTTATTTCATGTAAATATTTAGATTCCTTGACCATGAAAACATACCATTAGCAACTGGATTCATAATGATATCTATTTTAGTTCAGCAGTTTTATTCACAGAAATCACATTTTTTGCCATGGCGGCCAGACGCTGATCCCGATCAACACCAAAATCGAATCAGTTCTTCCTTTTCCCATGCTGAACATTTCCTGCAAATTTTATCAAAATCCATCCATTACTTTTTGAGTTATTTTGTTCACAGACGGACAGACAAACAAACTCTCCCAAATAACATAACCTCCTTGGCGGAGGTAACAACTTATTATATTGTTTTCCCAATCACTTAAAAAATCTGAAATACTTAACTCTGTCCTCAATGATGAGTACTTGTTCTCTAAAGCCAGTGTTGTTTGTGGAACTTCACTGAAAGGAGTGAGCAAGTAAACGTGCCATCCTAGAATCTGACTGCTATAAATTACAGTGTTACAATATTACAATATCCTTTAGCATACACTTTTGTCCATTGTGGTATCCTCATTTTTTCCTGTACCTTTCCCTCTTTGATACAGCAACAATACAACATTCATCTGTAACCGGGAATATCTGGAAATTCTATTCCACAGAAGTATGAGTGTGTCTAAGTGTGTCTGTGGGCTCTTGTGCATGAAAAGTATGTGCATAAACACAGAACATGTGTATGAAAATGTGTGTTTTTGACATCAAAAAAGCCCTGACAATGGAACCTTGAGTAGGCCCATGATTCAGTATCCTGCCCGTTCCCCATGGTTCTTGACCTGGGGGAAGGATTTGTCTGTCTTTTGGCAGCCTCCATAACCGCTGCCCTCCCTCCCTGCAGTTATCATCACTTCATCTCAAATAGGAAAATAGGGGCACCATCAGAGGCTTGTGGCTCACTGAGGCTGTTTTTGGGTTACAGCTATTTCTCTGAATTTCTTTTTAAGTCGGGCCCTTCCAGGCCCACTGGTGGCAGCTGCCTATTCCACTGTTCACTGGGGGCATGCCCTGGTTTCATGTGTGCTGTTGTGGCGAGAGAGAGAGAGAGAAGATGGAGGAGGGGAGTATCAACACTCCCGTTGTGCCACTGTGCCCCAACCTCAGCCAGGGTGACACACTTACCAGCCGACTCTCCGCCACCTTGCCCTGACGCCGCGGGAAAGCCACACTCTGCCTCTGAATGGGGGCACTGGGTGCAGAGGGAACCTGTTGGAGAAGACTCCTAAATCAGGCTGCTGGGGAGGCGGATGTTAATGTGCTGTCTCAAGGTCTTAAAGTACAAAGTTGGAGCTGCAGACTCTTGCTGAGTGTGGCTACAAGGCAGCGGCTCCCTCATATCCTTTGTTTACACAGCCAGTGGAGTGGGACTACTTTACCTGGACCCACTGAGTTCACTCACACAAATCCTCCAGTATGTACAAGTGAGCATAAGGAGCTTAGCCCAGAGAAGGCAATTCAGTCTGCTCTCCCGGCCGTCCCCTGGAAATGACAAATTAGAGATGTTAAACAGCCCGGTGTGGGTATTATAACTAAAGAAGCATTTTAGGAAGAGTTATGTACGAGTTCTTACTACAGGCAGCCCAGCTATAAGCTCAGGCTTAGGCTTAAGTTCAAGTATTAACTTCATCTAATATGCTCAAGTGGGAGTGATAACATAGAAACATACATTGGCTGCAGCTCTTTAGGAACAGATAGAGTATGTCATGTCTAGACTTATTTTGGTCATGTATGATGACTGACAGTGGTATTTGAGTTTCAGCTAAATCAAACAGCCCTGTGCATTTCCTGTGATCCCCTCCCTCTGAAAGTTGCCCCCTCATTTTCCAATGCTAAAGCGCAGCAAGAGCCATGTTTAAGCTAATACATGGTATTTTCATGGAGTGGGTGTAACTGACACCAATCCCAGTTGGGCAATTACAGGAAATTAATTACCAACCATTCCTGTATTAATGGTTTATTCCAAAATAAAGCAAGCTAATTTATTCGTTTTGACACAGAAAATTGATTCAGTGAGGATTATAAGAAAGCTATTTGCTAAACAAAATGGAACCCAGGAAGGGGGAATGGAGTAGGGGTTAAAAAAAGAAAACGCAAGAGAAATCCGTAAATTTGGTAATTAGTGGCTGATAGATAAAGCCAGGGCTTACAGTTTGCCTCCCAAATGTGCGCTGTAGGTATTAACTGTTTATTCTGCCATCTCCCAGTTTATGCTCTGGTTTTTTTCTTCCTGTTTACTCAATACCAGACCTCCTACCACAAGGAAAGTATTAGAATCTCTACAGAGAGGATGATGAGGGTGGGGTGAAGTCCTGTTGGCCTGGAGCTTAAGGTTGCCAAGAAATCTGGGTGGGGTTTGGCGGTAAAAGATTAGGAATGAAGGGGACATGGAGCCTCGCAGTGAGAGAGTGAACTGGGCTGGAGGGGAGTATCTGCGAAGAGGGAGAGTGCACTCTTGACAGCCTGAGAAACCTTAAGGTGCCATCTGGTGTTAGGGGGGCCAAAGGACTGGGCTCAGGGACCTTTGACCCAGATCCCCCTTTTAGCAAACATCTCAGCCGTGCAGATTTATGGGCTGCAGAGGAACAATAACTGTCAGAGAGCAGAGACGAGGCAGCCAGTTTTCCACTATGTTCAGGTGACTGGAGACTGAAAATGAGTCCAAACATGGATGTTCAGGATGTTGTGTCTCGATTGTGAGTTTGACCTCAGAGCAGCTCAGACAACAGCAAGTAGAGAAGAGTAGGGGGAGTGGGAAAGGCGGGGGGGTTGTCTCACAGTGCTTGACTGCTTTTTTTCTGTTTGTTGTATTTTTGTTGTACTTCTCTGACAGTTTTGGCTTTTATACAGAGGGGTGATTCTTTTCTTCTGTCGAGCCACATTAAATCCGTTTTAATTTGAACATATTCATTACCACAGGGAGAGAGGTGAAGGTTATGTCAAAGGCCATGAGTTAGCACAGTTGAGCCCTGTTTGTTTAAAAGGGGGTTAAAATGGTGCTGTCTGGAGTGGAGTTTTTTATTAAGTCATATTAAGAGGAAGAGTAAAAATGAAATTGATATTGTGAGAAAATTTAGAGAAATAATTAAATTATGCTTCTCCTACACAGTTTTTTTTTCTGTGTTTTTTAATTAATCATCTGTGAAACCACTGCAGTTAAGCTTGAAAAACGACTAACAAGGAGTCAAGGCAAGACCTGAATTGAGACTTTTATCTTAGTGAGTAAATAAGGTTAACCTGACTTGCTGGACATGGGTGATCCAAAAAATAAAACTAAGCTCAAATGAAATAAATAAGATTAACAGGATCTTTTTATATTGGGCACACAAACTGGATTAGGTGCATTTGTTTAATTTACATTGGCCAACTTTGCCCCTTTTCTGATGTACTGGCCAGATAATGGGGAGTGAATAAATGTTGATTAGATGCTGATTTAGTAGAAATACTTTTTTTTAAGAAATGGAAATTCAAATGGAAACTGTTTGACAAACCAAGATCTAATTTTTAATCATGCATTTAAGGATATGTATACATTGAAAAATAGTAATTAAGCATACACTGGCATTGGCATTTTGAAGTGGATGTTGAAACAGTGAAATAACTCAGCTGATGAAAAGCATCTAGTCAGATGTGTCTTTATGAACAGGCCTGAATTTACTTAATATTGCTGCTAAACAACTTAAAAGATTTGCAAAGAGTGTTAGATTCACTAAAATGGAGAATGACATTGTCATAAAGAAGAACAAGCTAACAAATATTATTGTTTGGCAGCCTGAAATGTGGAATCATGGGAGTCAGTTACCCCACACAAGAATTTAAAGGCACACCTACCAAAAGTGCCTTTGTCGTCTCTACAGAAAAGGCACTGGTTTGATGAAAGACATGATTGTTTATTACTTTCTTTTTTCAAAATATCAATTTCAAGCCCTGACATAGGCACAGCCCTGCATAGACTTTAGTGTAACTCATTTTTCTGGATTAAGTGCATTTGTAGGGTGTCTCTTGTGACATTACTCTCAGTTTCAGATACAGCCAAACTGCCTAGTTGCTGGCTAGCATTCATAGCAGTCATTCTGGCAATCACCAGAAATGTCTGCGATAGGGGTCTGTATGACTCTGCCTTTCTTGGAGAACCTCCAAAAGTATAATTAAAAATGAACTTTTGCATAACAGATTTAAAATATATTTATGCATTTCGTCTCTCACTTTTATCACTCATTGTTTCATTTCTTTATGTTTGGCTTTATTGTTAAGACTTAGACTTTCGTGTGTTTATTTTTAAAGTCAGCGACCTATATGTTTTTTTTAATATATTGGGTAGCCAGTGATCTCAAGTGTGATGTAAAACAGAGCACAGCTTCTTTTTTTGAGTTTGACTTTTTACTTCATCACACTGTTCATGTTCTTACCATGGAGGCATGAAAGTATCTGTAATAGTTCAATTTAATATGCAGAAAGCGTCTGTCTTACTTTCCCGGCTAATTATCGCAAGTAATGCTTTACTTAATTAGCTCTTTGTGCGCCTCTATGACTCTGACATGTCAAGGATTCCACTGGATAACCAAAACAACTGCCTAAAGTGCCTCTCTTGTTCACCCTCTCTCTGCCTCCTTTTGTGTAGCGTGGTGACATCACATATGCTAATATCTGCCAGCTAGTGTGGCATCTCTAAGTAGGCGGCCCAGAATTCCAGACATTTACTCCAATCGAGAGGCTGCGGGACCAGCAATGCCAACTATGTGGATCATTCGGAGGAGATTGGACCACAGCCGGCATGCCCTTGCAGTAATGCCGTGCGTTCAGCAGTACATCTCAATTGAGAGCTGCAACAACCCAATGCCTCCATTGTTCCTGCCGTCTTTTGTGATGCAGTCAAGAAAAAAAGTCACATGCAGGCCTTCAGATTTAATTTCTTTTCTAATGGCATGAAAAGATTTCATTGAAGTGCAGATTGAGTGTGTGCCGCGGCGGGCTGTAGAGCTGGGCCAAAAGCTGTTGTGCCCTGGAAGATGCCCTTGCTGGGCTGCGTCACTCCAGCAATGCACTGATGTTCTTACTGAGGCTGGGCAGCAGCATAGCAACCCAAAGAGATGTGTTAAAGATGTCAGCGGAGACTGCACACTAAACACACCACCACAACAGCAGCACACGTGGTGGGCTGAGGTTAAATGAGGCTGAAAGAAAGATATTTTGGTTCTTTATTTTTTAAACTTCAACATATGACTGCATTTAAACGAACTAAGCATGTTACTTAAGTGAGGATCATGTTTGTCTGATATGTAACAAGTATGCATTCTCATTCTCTGCACATGCCTTGTAAATGAATGGATTGTAATGCAGTGAGGCTGTCAGTCTGCCTAATTGCTGTCTACTCTGAACATGCACACATACCAGAGATGATATGCTCCGCTCTGGTAAATCTTGTAGGGAGCATATGTTCAACTAAAGCACTGGCAATTGCCTACCAGTCCATCATCTCACACATCTCTCTGACCAGGAGACAGTAGATGTATCTTTTTAAGCTCTTATAGTGAGGTAGGCTGCTGCTTAACCTGATCACCTTCTGCAGTTCCTTTTGATGGGTCATGTGTTTGCAGCTGAGGGATATACATCCCTCTTCCCAACCCAAAAGAAGTTGCCCTGCAGAGATTTTATCGATACTGATACAGATACCGATACCGATACTTATCGATGCTCTTATCGATACTACAACATGTAATTTTGTGTAAAAAAATAAAGACTTTACAAGATATTATAAGATTCAACCTTTTTTTATTACCACAAGGTAACAATAAAGCTTCAACAGAATAGAAATAATGCATTACAAATGCTTCTCAGAGGCAAAAAGAAAGCTATGGAGATGGCAAAACCCCTTCATTCTGCCCAACAGACTGCATGTAAAGGCAGACCCATATATCTAGTGGTGCTAAAATCGATGCTGTAATGATGACTACTAGGGCTCTCACTTTATATTGGATAGTCGTATAACCGTTCGAATATGGGGACAAAGATCCGTAACCAAATAGTAAATCAATATTTGAGTGTAAAATATTGAGTGTAGCACCACATCAGGGCGCCTGGAGCAGTAGACCGTTTCATCCAACAGAGGGCGCTGTGAGCGCAGCTTGACCGTCAGTCACAGCCGGTGCTCTGTTGACCTCAGTAAGCAAAGAGTTTCTGCTCCGAGTGGGCATTAACAGCTCTGAATCATGAGTAGAGCTGTGCCGTCGGCTTTTCAGTTATACGGCTGAGTGCAGCGGTGCTTCATCAAGAGTTTAATCCTGTGTGGCTGTGTTGTTTTCGGCAGGGTTTTTACCGAAGGGACGGATAATAGAGTCTCTGTCGTACTGCAACCTTTAGTGTTAGCTGGGCTGCTAACTCTACTCGTGTTGCTATAGCAATCAAACAGCCTGCACTCCTTTAGCTTCACACTATGCGCGCGCGCCAAGTGTTTGGTGATGTAGCTAGTATTTCCCCCCTTGGACGCAACTTCTCTCTGACAAAGATTGCATCGGGCCGAGTTGTCATTAACTTTGCTAAAGTGAGCTCAAACCTTCCAGCGCTTAGCCCTGACCGACATGCTTGAGCTGGACGGCGGTAGTGTCATAACTACTCGACAGTTGAAGAGACGTTTAAGTACCGATAACAGTACAGTTTTTTCAGATTCTTAACGGTGTTCGGGTACCGACCCAATTGGGGACCGGTACATGAAAGTACCGGTCCACGGTATACATCCCTAGTTGGGACAATGAGAGAGAAAGGTGGGCTTTTAGCAGGGATGTAAAAGTGGCTTGATTTGTCAGGCTGGTCTAAAAAAGATGGTCAAATCTTTTTGGTGTTTTCTCGGCTTGCTGTGCATCAAGCCCATCCTGACCTCTTCCAGGGAAGTAAGTTCAAGGCATACCAAGTACATTCAGGAAAAGAAAATGGCAAAGGGCCTGGGTAGGTGTGCATTTGCAGGAAAAAGTGTTTACTGTATGTGCTGAGACTGTGTGTATCAGTGTGAGCTGACAATACAGTGAGAATGGGACGGTGTTGAGAAAGAGCAATATTGTCCTGTAGGGCTCAGACAGTCATGAAATTAATCTATTATCTTTCTGTGCAGCTGCCATGTATGATACAAGGTGCTTGACAATTCCGTGTGCTGCTGTGACTCCGTGACATTTGCCCATTCACCAAGCTCGCTGACACCAACAGGATCTGGCCTTGCCGTCGAATTAAGGCAACGAGTGGGGAAATAAGAGTGGTGGCATCGGTGGGGGTGAGCCTGAGAGGCGGGATAGATTTCCCCTTGTGTTTAAAGACCTGACCTAAGCACCTTGCCCAGGGGCTTTTTATCAGCTGGAACTGAAAAACACCTCCAGGAGGGAGACAATGATACAGCCACAGCCGCTTGTAATAGTGTGACAAGGCTGAGCTGTCCTTGCACACACATCTTGACTCCCCTCCATCCCCCCTCTTCACTACTTTCCTTACTCTTCTTCCCCTCCCTCTCTACCTGGCTGGGTCCTCCAAAGCTCCATCCAGTTTAGAACAGGCAGTCTTTAAACGCCTGTCGCCCAGTGTCATAGAAGCGACTACACATAGAGTGTCCAGTGTCACAACACAGCCCGGGCTCTGTCAAGGACAAAATGAATTTGTTGGGGGTAGAAAGGTAGAGGGGGAAAAGAAGGGATATATATTACGGAGAATGATGAATAACCCAAAGGTGCGCAGATACTCCACACAGACGATGAAGAGCGGTGGGGTGATAGGAGGAACTGAAGAGGAGAAGTAGAGGGGGTTCTGGCTTGGCTGCTGCTCAGGCTTACGGATAGCGGCTGTCAAAGGAGCAAGGTTTTATTTATTTATTGTTGGTCTGCTCAGGAGATGGTGAAGGTCAGGCTATGTCTCTGCTCCACAACTTTGTTATGTGAGCTGGATCAATTTATGAAATATGTTTGTTAACAATGCTGCAGATGTAATCTCTCTCTCACCCATTGGTGCACTCGATCACACTCCCATTTTGTTCTTTTCTATGTTGTCTTCTTCTGTGGCTGTGGTAGCCTCATCTGTGTTGCTGCAGCAGTGTTGTGGGATGAAGAGGTCACCATAATCATTTCTTGAAGTAGAAAACGTAGCAAACGTAATTCTCTTGTACTGTGGCTTTTGAAGATGCAATCATGGTGTGAGTTATTGATTGATAGGACAAAGAGAGTTGGACTTAAATAAATAAAAGTGTACTGTACTGTATTTCAGGTGTGTGTTGCTGAATCCATTAGAGTCATGCTGTACTGTTGCACTGCAGCGTGAACAGTGCTGCTCTGCATTGTGGTTGCAATCTGCATGGAGTGTAAGTCATATTATTTATATGTGTTTGGCTTTAGCCTGACAGGTCATTGGTTTAGAGTCAGATTCACATAACATGATGCACCAAGTTGTACTCTATAGCTGTTAAAGCCACTGAAGATTTGTTGGACCAGTTGGCAAGTCAAGTCCATAACATGGTGCAGTTTTGTCACAGCAATCTATTAGATTGTTTATGCAAAAATAAAAACAATAACCTATCTATTCTTCTCAACGAGCTGAAAGTCTTAACATTTTCCCCTCTCATGACACAGCGGATCCTCAGACAACCCTGAACCCTAACCACCAAAACCACACCACCCGGTCACTGTCAGTTCGCGTTAGGTTTGCCCCAAGCTTCAGTTTAATTTATGCTTAAACATACTCTTAGTTTTATTTTTATCCACTATACAATGTGATCTCTGCTGCATATTACAAGTTTTGTTGTTGCTCCCCTTGCTCAGTCTCATCTCATTCTGACTGTCTGGCAGACTGAGCTGACTGTGGCCTGGATCACTGCTGCGCCGTTGGGCCCTGCGGGCCTTTTCTTGGTCAGCAAACCGGGGCTGGATCAGTGGGCCATCTATCTCTCTTTGCATCTCCCCAACCTCCTCAGTGTTCACACAGCTCAGGTCAAACCCCAAAGCATGTCTGATCAGACTGAAGATATTTTTTGAGGAGATGCTTTTTTCACTCCATGGTTGAACCAGAGCAAAGAGGATAAAAGCATGTTGTTTGGAAAGTGGTCGCACATCTGAGTTTAATAAAGCATTTTGGTTCTGATGGGTCACATTGTGCGTCTTCCCTTAAGTGAACTGAAGGTAATCTGGGACATCCAGGGCTCAGGGGCAGTCGCTTTGTGTACGCATTTGTGCGTGTGTGTGTTTGTGTTTCACATGTGTTGTTGTGAAGGAGTTTGGGGGGGATAGGAGGGTGACAAGGGGTAAGTAAACACTTTGCAAAAGAGCAAGGCGGCTCGTTTGTTTTGGATCGCTTGGGGCCCAACAATTTATAGACATAAATATAAACAGAGAGCGGGAACAACTAATCCCCCAGACTGCAAGATTAAGAAATGAAATGATTCCAAGATGACCCTTGATTACAGAGTCAGGGTGAGTTTGATGGAAAGGACAGATGACATGGGTGCTTAGCAGTGGGTAAGAGAAACCAAAGGCACAGAGGGAAAAATGGGCCATGGAAGGCCCAACTCTTAATTTGCATTTTGTGAGTGATGTAAATAAAGGCTTTGGAGATTTCCAGCGCAAGAGCCATGACCATGTAATTATCACAACTTAAGGATCAATATCTGCTCATTTGCAGAACAAAGCTGTAATCTAACCATCAGTCCTCCTCACTCACTTTACTCGTATGTGACTGAGTGACTTTGACAACTAAACTGTATGTGTGCCCGGCTTTTTAAAATAGCTTGTCTTTCTTTCTCCCATGCGGCATGGTATTGAGCTCTCCCACGCACATTTTATTTTTACGAAATATTTAAGTGCTGAGCATGTGCTCCTTGGCCCTGAATATCAAGAAACTGACACTGATGGAGAATTTATTTGATCCATACAGTCGCAGCACTTCACCCTTAGTCAAACTGTGGATTCATCTAAATTCTATGGAATCTACAGCAACACATTTCTCTTTTTCTCTTTCCCTCTTTTTTCGCCCTCAGAGTTCAGAAGCTTGTAGGTCTTTAATTATGTATAATATTCTTTTGCCCTGTTTTATGGAAACTCCAGACTGGATTCGCTCAAGTCATCGACTTGAAAGTTTGAAAACCTCCAGTGACAAGAATATTAATGTGCCAGCAGTGTCATATCTGTTTCAGCTCATGCATATTCAATGTCCCCCCAGCTCTCCAAGATTTATGTCAGACTTTGCCGGAGTGTAGTTTTCCACCATTGGAGATAATAGCATGCTAAATTGATGTTATCGGGGGCAGGTTTTTTCCCTCTCTGCTCCTCTCCAGGTCAGGGGGTTGGTGAGGGGAGAGAGGAGCAAACCCGCTTGCCTGGCTGCTTGTTCAGACTGTTGGCGGCTCCGGCACTCACCTCCACCCACCGGTCTGTTCTGTAGTAACAGCGGACTGAAAACCACCGTCATGGGGGGAGATGGAGAGCATATTTTGGAAGAAGATTAGGGGGCGATCCTGTGGATTATCTTTTAATTAAGGACGGTTGAGTTGTGCCCACTCTGGTGGAGCAAACGCCCAGCTGCTAATGAAGTTTAAACAGACATACTTTATTTAATTACTGCTAATCGCTGGGGCCCAAAGTCCGGCCCTCTTTGATCTTCCTGTCGCACTGTAATCTTCCTGGCAGATACCATCTCCCGTTCTACCCGGATCCCTTTTAGAAGTTGCTACGGGAGGTCCAAGATTAACCATGGGTTAATTGAGACAGCCGGGGTGGAAGTGTGTGTATACTATGTGTATGTCTATCCGTTTGTATATGTGTGTCTACATGTGTGTGACAGAGAGAGACAGAGGACTAGAGAGAGAGAGAGAGAGAGTGAGAGCAAGAGAGAGAGTGGAAGAGGGAGGGAAGGAAGGAGGATGGGCAGTAGGTTGATTGATGTGTTTTGTGGCCTCAGAAGTCGTCCTGTTTTCATGTCCTTTGCATTCTCTCTCCCTCACTCGCTCTCTATCTCTCTCTTTCTCTCCCTCCCTCCCTCTCTTTCTCCTCTCTCTCTCTTTACCTTTTGTGGTCACTTAGCACACCAGGATAAAGCTCACACAATACTTGGCTCGGTTGATGGACTTTAAGGACACTAGGGGGCGAGTTTATACCCGACTACTTTGAAAAAATATTAAAACAAATTAGCAAGCATTCCTCCTGCTTTTACTTAGATTAAATTACATTTGTGGAAAAATATCCCACAGTGGAATTTGTATATTAGTGACACTTTTTAAGATCTGCACAAATATTGAAATATTTCAAATTCAAGTCTTCAAAAGTGTTTAGAAAAGAAATTCTGAATCATAAACTATGGCTGCTTCATAATGGCAAAAACCATGATTACAGTGATCTTAGGGATGCACATTATTTGTATTATTTGTATGATGTTAGTGTCTGTAGAATTGTCTGAAAAGTTAGACACCAGGATTGTTCGATACGAAAGTTCAACCAGTATTTACTCCCAATATTGTATCCTCATATGTCAGCACTATAGGATCTTGTAGTTAATGTCCCTGCGAAATTGTCAGATTAGGAGGTTGAAATTGAATTTGAAAGCATGAACTTCATAAAACTGAGGCCAAAATTCCATCAGAAGGTTGTTCCAGTGCTGACAGTTGCTCTTTAAAAGGTAGAGAATGCTCATGTTTTCTGTTACTATTAAATATATTTTTATACAAGGCAAGTATAATTAAAAATGTGATAACACTCAGTAATTTCAATTTGCATTTGGATTAATGCCAGCTTTGAACATTAATGCTGATTCAGGGCTTTACTTAACAAGTATACATATTTGTACATACAGTATATATACATTCATATATACAACAAATATACATATGCAAAACAGCCATTTGAAAATATGTGCTTTATTTGGCTAATAGGCTTATTTAGTTGATAGCAAAATGATTTAATTCACTTAATTATCCTCATTTTTAAATCTGTAAGTGGGGACAAACACTTAAAGTAGCAGGCGGGCGATACACCGGCAATGTAAGGGAACAGAACATGAGCCACTTTTTACACACAAACTCGTCAGCATGTCTGAAGTGCAGCAAAAATGTCCATATTATAAGGGAGATTACAGTGTTGCTTTTGTTTTTAATTTAATATAGAAATGCGGTCCATTTCTGAAAAAAACTGCTGCTGAATCTGTTAGCATCTGTGCTAATCCCTGCCTGAGAAGTCACTTTCTGCTGTCATCTCACTCATTGCTCCCACATCTTCCTGTTTTAAAGGTCTTTGATTGGGCCGTCTCACTTTGAGCCACTCACAATTGTTGTACATTGGAGCTTGGCCAGATGAATTTAGCTGATTGCTGACATTATCATTATTACATTATATTGTCAAGGTTATATATGCCACCATCACTGCAAACAACTGAAGAGATTTACAAGAGAGGAGCAGCAGATTTGCTAAGTGTCGCCCGAGTGGCTGTAAGTATAAATTTGCACAGATATCTCAGAAGAAACTTAAAGTATATTGATGTTTCCCTCTGCTATATCCGGGTAAAAAAGCTCTATAGATGTAATTATATCTCTTTTGTGTCTTTGGGACTTGTCTATTTATAATAAATGCATTTTAGGCACTAATGAGCCACCAAAGACAGCAAAGTATTAGGCACTGATTTGACCACCAACTTCTGTCCCTAATTTGTAGTATAAATATCAGTATCAGCTGAATTGAGTTTGAAACTGGAGTAATTCAGGGATATACTAATTTTTCCACGTATGAAACGAGAATGCAACAGGACACACTGCGTAGTAAATAATCTCAGAGATCTTGTTTTCAATATTGTCAGAGCCACTATCATTATCAAACTAGGACCTCAGTTAATTGTCCAGCCCTATTGAGAAGCCAGATAGATTTCATTCTTTTTGTGAACCACGCAGGTCACAACGTGTACCTCTACAATAGTTTAAGACCAGCTTATCATTTACTATTGTTTTACTGGGACCATTGTTGTCTTTGGTCATATCAGTGTAAGTGGATGGTGAGCAGCTGTTATCTTTGTGAGCCTCAGCGAGGTCAGCAGGAGCAGCAGAAAGCATGATGTTGGTGTTTGTGTGGCTCTGTGTGTGTGTAGAGAGAAAATAGTGAGTGCGTGCAGGGGAGAGGAGGGGGGGAGAGGGGTGTCTTTATCTGACCTGGGGGAGCCATGGTCTTCCTGTTAATTGGGTTAGTGCAGCGACCAGGAGCAACCCGTGTGACTGGAGAAAAATACTGTGAGAAAAACCCTAAGAGGCACTTTTGTCTCAGCTGAGACATATGGCAGAGAAGCTGGGAGCACACTGAGTCTTCATCTGGAGGGAGAGGAGGATGAGAGTGTGAGAAAGAGAGAGAGGGAGAGAGAGGCAGAGGGTGAGATACATGTTTCCCCAAATTAATGTGGTATCCCCATATCGAGTGAAAAAGAGCCAGAGGACACACTTGCTGTGGTAAACTGATCTCCCTATCTGTATCTCTATCTCTCTCTCACACACACACACACACACGCACACGCACAAACTCTCCATCCTTTGTCTTTCCAACTCTCTCACACCCACCCTCTTCAGCGTCTCTCTTCAATCCTCACCCTTTCAATATGTTTCTATTTCTTTCCTTCACCCCATATACCCACCCGCCTGTTCCCCTCCTCCACAGCTGAAAGATTGCCAATAAATGAGTGATTTATATTCCGATAAGAGATGTTAACTAAACCGCTGCATGCATATTCATACCTGAAGCTGTTGATTAATGCCGGCTTCACCATAACAGAAAATGCGTATTGTTTTCTTTTTCATTGTAACATGAACCATAGAGTCGGTAAAGGCCGTAACGTGCCTCACAAAGAGATTTACTGCTTTAATTATCCAAAGTAAAATGGCAAAAATTATTCATAGCCCTGCTTAAAACATGGTTGATAGAATTATGCATTGCAATTTGTGAATAATTGAATCTTTCCTTCAGATTGTGACAGAATAGTTAATTTATTAATAGACGTACACAAAGTCGAGTCAAAGCCTCAGTTGGTCCTGCGGGTAGATCTGCTTTCAAGAGAATGAACCCTTGTTAAATAAGTTACAGAACACAGTCCTGTGCAGACATCTGAGCTGCAAACAAACCCAAAAGACAGAAACAGAGAGAGAGAGAAAAGTGCGAGGAGTTTTTGCAGACACCCGGTGTTAAACACAGTGACGTCTCAGAGGCCCCTCGGTAGAGGAGATGAAATATTAAATGCTTTAGTGTTTATTAACGGGATGAAACAAAGGGCTGCTTCCCTTTGACTTGTGCACATTGACACTTGGCACAGAACAAACAAAATCAAATGTGGTATTGATCCATAATGGATGAAAAAGGCAACTTTGAATGAGCGGCATTATTTAAGAATCTGGAAAGGGAAGAAACAGAGTACAGGGAGGCACAGCGTTTGTAAACAGCAACATTTTGTCAGCTGCCTGGCTCTTGCACAAGTCAGGTTAAATCTCCACCGCTGTGTCTTTTGTGTTCTTTATATATCCAGGCTTTTTTTTTTTGTAGTTTAACAAAATAACACGAGAAACTTTATTAATCCCAAAAGATTGTATTAGCAGACTCTTTCATATACTTACCTCCATCATTGACTTTTACCTTTCTTTTTCTTTTTAGAGCACACGTTGAGACCTAAATTGCCTTACTAGAGATGGCATTGATATCCACTTTAGCTTCCCAACCCACTAGTCAGTAACAACTGGTATGGATATGACAAAGAGGAATTGATTACGGCTGTCAATGGTTTCGTTTTTTTATCACAAGTAATTTCTAACTTGATCACTATTAAAATAGATTTTGAGTTGTGAGAAACTACTTAACATATAGACAATGTCAGACAGGAATTGAATCCTGGCCATTGGAAGCATATCTTTGATGTTTGTGATTGCTACACCAATCTTGTACCCCAGAAAATCCAGTTTTTATACAAACCACGTGCTGAGACCTTGCTCTGATCTCAAACCAGTTGCTGTAAGCTTTACCAATTTGAGTGAAGAATCTGAAACAACTTTACCTAGAAATTAAACTGGGTAGTTAAGATAACTACTTTGATTAAGCTTATAACACAACAAAAAAGTTACTGAAAAATATCTAAGTTTTATTGATTTCACTAAGGATTTATAGCATTGGAATTGCAGGTTGAGAATTGTGCTACTTTTTTCTTCCTTTTTTATTGTCTTACCTCTTAACTGACAACAGCCTATCATTAGACCCTGTCTGGTTTTCTCTGCATGAAACAGAGTTTGTAGAGTGGCTGTAGTAACCAACTCATAACTGTGCTACATTGCGTAGAAGCTCACAAATCTTATGATTTCAGCCAAATAAACCAATCTGGGATACAACAATAACAGCAAACACTGTGCCTTTTTGTCAGACGAACAAAAAACAAAGTTGCTTTCAAAACAATGACATTACTCACATATTATATAAAGCCTTCTGATCTATTACTGGATGCAAAAAGTTAAGCAAACTTAGCATTGGCATATTCCTAAAAAGTCCATAAATCAATCTAAATCCAACATTTGTTCCAAAGTACAGTAATATATCTAAACATGGCCATGAATTGCAGTTTCATTTACTTAGAAGTTTCTGCTTGATGTAGAAATTTCTTCTCTTTGTCTTTATATGTGCTGTTAGCTCAAAGCTTCGCCTACAATACTGAGTCTGCACTCTGACCTTACAATTGACACCTTATTTGCAAAAATAGGACATTGTATGTGAACTCCATTTGGAGACACCAAATGGGACAGCTTGGAAATGCACAGATGTATTCTGAAACAAAAACAGTAGTAAAAAAAATATATTCATTTTTTTAATGAAATTTTGATCATGAAATTTGATTAGGAAGACTTGATTCTGTGGTTTTATTTTTGTTACCATCTAATAGTTTTAAGTGACAGTCATCTACAGGCAACTGTTTAAAAAAAAAACATTTTGGTGAGGAAAATCACCTTGTTTTTGTGTGCGCTCAAGCTACCGTAAGTCAGATGTAGTAGCAAAGACAGTGACTGTTTATTGTAAAGCAGCCATTTAAGCTCAATTACAGGACAAAAAAGTACCAGCTAAGGATTAATTGAAAATTGCTTTTTAGGGCAGGAAAAGGTGCACTGTTTGAAATCATAAGATGCATATAACACTTAGTTTATCTTTTAAACTGTTTGAGAGTTCCTTGAACTGATATGAGACTTTTAGAACAGCAGTGGTGAGATGCTTACCTGAGGCTGCCTGCCACAGTTAGAGGAAGTTAGGCTTGGTCTGCCTTTGGTAGGGGGAGGGTGTCTCTGCACTGGTTGTGTGCTTAGGCAGTGACTGGAATATGAGACTTAAAGGATAAGTTCGGTTTCTACAGCTTTCACATTGTTTATAGAATGATGTAGAACAATATACTCACCCAGAAGGCTTTCCTGATCCAAACAGCACTTCGGGAGATATTTAGATCCAAAATCTAGCGGCAGACATCCATATAATGGTAGCACATAGGGCATACAGCGCCGCTCCTAAAACTGCATTAATCGTCCAAAAACGTATTAGTTTCACCAATATTTCATCATGGTCCGCTCATTCTACTCCTCCATTACAGTCTGTGTCACCCCAGACATGTTTTTGTGACTGTGCCGACCTCTGAACTGAAGAAGAAGAATGTATGCCTCCACCCCTGCGCAGTACTCTCTGGAGCGCTGCCTCCACGTCCTCCTTTTGATGAGCTCCTCATCTGTAAACTCTGGCTCGAAACTGTAAGGACACCCATCATATTCAAAGTTCTCCTCCACAACATCTTCATTCGATAGATATTCGTCCATTTTGCACAAAACTGGAAGAAGAAAGCCGTTGTGTAGCTGGCTGTCTTCCCCTGAAACAATGAGCCCCACTGCGCATGTGCAGAGCAAGCGCTCTTCTTCTTCAGTTCAGAGGTCAGTACAGTCACAAAAACATGTCTGGAGTGACACAGACTGTCGTGGAGGAGTAGAGTGAGCGGACCATGATGAAATATTGGTGAAACTAATGAGTTTTTGGACGATTAATGCAGTTTTAGGAGCGGCGCTGTATGCCCTATGTGCTACCATGATACGGACGTCCGCTGCTCGATTTTGGATCTAAATATCTACCGAAGCACTGTTTGGATCAGGAAAGCCTTCTGGGTGAGTATATTGTTCTACTTCATTCCATAAACAATGTGAAAGCTGTAGAAACCGAACTTATCCTTTAACATATTCTGGTCAAAGGACAGCTCACACCAAGAGTACATGCACAGTACTGCATATTTCTTTTCTTATCCTGTACTGCTTTCCATCAACAATATTACTGCTGCATTGCTTCCTAAAATGTATGAACTGGGTCAATGGTCAAGAGTATATATGTAGGAGTATTATGGTCATGCATTTTAAAAAATAAGTAAAGTGCCATTGAAATGATTTGTCCTAACACATTAATAACACATTACTTTTGACAGGATTAGCACATGCATGTTTACACCAAGAGCTACATTGTAAATCTTGATATATGTCTCTATCTCAAAAAAGAAATATCATTGAACTGATTTTTTCCGTAAACTTCCAGAGGAGTTTGTCCTTTGTGAAAGAAATTAATTTCTCTTTTTGGGATATTAGGCTATTAGGAGGCATCATATATCACATAACCTTGGTGACACTACTCGATGTAAGCCACTTTGCATGTCTTTCATAGAAAAGCAACGTCGGGGTGACATTTAATGTTGTTAGCAGTTTAACCCCTCGCCCCTGTCCTTGGGGCCCTGTCATGTCCGAGTGGCACCCCAAATAAGCACTTTTGACACGGGGGCTCCAGGCTTGCGGCCCCTGCCTCCGCTGACAGTTCCTAACAAAGGGCCCCTCTTCCATTGATTGCCCTTTGCTGTTATGCAAATTCAAGAGTCTCACTGCTCCCCAACCAAGGGAGGAAGGTATGGGGGTTACAGCGAGTAGCAAAGTTGGTTTTTCTTTATGGCAGACGTCCCTGTGTTGTGCCGCAGAAGTTAAAAATCCACTCCCTCAAGTTCCAGACCCCCTTCCTCGATTTTGTGTCTGCTTTTTCTTCTCTTATGTCTTTGCGTTTCATCTGCACTTCCGAGAACTGTTTCCCCTCCTGCAAGCCTTTCATGGTACATAATAAAGCAGCCAGAAAATGTATACAGAGATAAATTTAGGGATGAGTTCATGTAGGAACACACAAATGCATGCACACGAATATACCCAAGCAAACTCCACTATTTACAACCCATGCTCTCTCACTCACTCACCCACATAGTTAGTCTCACATGCTCACACTTGACACGCAGGAGAAAGTCCCCTGTAGCCTTTTCCTTCTGGACGTGGTTCATATTCTGTGCCCTAATGCCTTCCCCAGCTGTGTGTTTGTGTGTCCCTGGGGAATCCAGGCATAGCTGCTGTGGTGACCCGATAACATCTGGGAGTAACTGATGGTTTTGCCCACATGCTTCCTAGTCTCAGGACCCCACGGGCGTCCTCGCAAGGGCCTGTCTCTCATGGACCCTTTCAACACCTCCTCAACACCCGCTTAATACAAATTCCACCGGTGAAAACCAAACATACTCTGTGTTTTATTAAAAAGTGTGCCTCTAGGACTATTTTTCACAAACTTTGAAGCAGAAGTTCTTGTCCTTGTTTATGACACCCAGACAAGGCGAGGTGAAAAGGAGATAAATCTGAAAAACACACTTTTTATATGGACATCTTTTGATATGCACCTTCCCTCACTGAGGTACTATATGCTCTAACAGAAGTCACGTGTATTCAGAAATTCCTCTAATTCCACATTTGTGTCTGAACTTCAGTTAAACTTAAATATATTTTAAAGCCTTTTACTTTTCTTGACACCTGCTCTTAGCCATAACCATGGTCCAAAATTAATATACGCCAAGAGTTGATCTATAATGTGACAGGTATGACCCCCAGCCCCTGCCTGGGGCTGGGGGTCATAATCAGCCCTCCCTCTCACTCTCTGTGGCCCACAAGCCAATTTCATATGCAAATAAATTGTCGTCATGATGACGACATGATGCAATCTGCCTTGAAAATATGAGAAGTGGAAATATTTCCATGACAGTCTTAGGTTATTGGTATATTCTGACTCACCACTTTAAAGGTACACCTGTTAAATCGCTCCATAACAACAAAAAGGATTGTCAGCCAAACACATAGCAGGAAATCAAAGCATCAAGGTATATAGACAAAGTCAGGAGGAACTGCTGAAACCAGAATGGGGGAAGAAAGGGGATCTAAGTTAGTCTGAATATGGCATGGTTGTTGGTGCCAGATGAGCTGGTGGAAGAATTTCAGAAACAGCAGACCTACTGGGTTTTACCAAACTATCATTTCTGTGGGTTTACTAAGAATGGTCTGAAAACTAGAAAATATCCAGTAAGCAGCAGTTCTCTGCATGAAAAGGCCTCATGGATGTAGGAGTCAGAGGAGGCTGGCTAGAGTGGATTTAGGTGATAGAAAGGCATTCGTCACTCAAATAACCTTAAAAAAAAATAATGATATGCAAAAGATGGCCTGCAAAAATGATCAGTGATAAGGATGCAAGATATTGGAATTTTGCCTTTATCTGATATGCTGATATTCTTACCCTTATTTCCTCAATAACGACACCTTTTGTCAAGAGTAAAAAAGTCTTGACCTTACGAAAACTGACTTGTTGCTTTCAGTGTGAGTTTAATTACCTCCGCCAAGGAGGTTATGTTGTCGGGAGAGTTTGTTTGTCTGTCTGTCTGTCTGTCTGTCTGTCTGTGAACAAAATAGCTCAAAAAGTTATGGATGGATTTTGATGAAATTTTCAGGAAATGTTAAGCAAGGGAAGAAGTGATTCAATTTTGGTGTTGATCCGGATCACCGTCTGGATCCAGGAATTGTTCAAAGGATTCTTTTTCATTGGGAGGTAGGGAACTGTGCTGCTTGGTGGAGGTCTGCGCTCTCTGAGTGCTTTTCTAGTTGTTTAAGGAACCGTTTTAAAACAAACAAACAAAAATAAAAAACAACAACATCATTCAACTCTTAAAAATGAAACTTTGATTTTTGGGTCTTCCCATGCAGTGATGATAAGGTGAGTTATTACGGTAGATTTGTGTATTTTGCAGATATTACAGCTGATATATGGCCCATTTGTACGGCCAATACATCGTCTGTAAATATTGTCATAGATTGAGTTATGAGTTACTGTTATTGCACTGATATTTTGCATCCCTGCTCAATGAAATATTTGACTGTTCAACATGATGTCCCTAGCTTAATACTGTACGTAAACCATGGTATTTTCAGTTTTGAGAACCAGTGACTGTTTTCATGTATTTTTGCCCTTTTCTCTCTGTGCTTTGTGTGTGCTTGTAGCTTTTAAAATAGTTGTAGTAAGTAAAGATGAGGAGTTCACAAGATGGGGGGTTGGATATATGAGACAGGAAGTTGGATATCACAGTGGACACTCTTGTCCTCAAGATGTTTTATGACTGCCTTGACCTCTCAATGACTCAAGGTTATCATGGCGTCAGAGTGCTCTGGTGGTATTCTAAGAGACATCATAAAACTAAAATAAAAACATGTTTATCCAAGGTAGATGTGGTGATGAAGTTTCATCCTCCCTTCAAATTTGCCAGGACCTCCTTTGTGAAATATTTACACACTGTTAGAAAAACTGCTGTGAGAGTTGAAGTGAGATTTAGGGAGAGGGCGAGGAAGGACATGTGAAGTTTAAGAGTGTGCCTGTTTTAATGCATGAACCACATCACATCAGTTCTCTAACATGGTAGTTATTTAGAATATGTAGTTTACCCTAAGTGTCAGCTCACATTCATGGAACTAAACTGTGGTATGTGTGTTGTTTATGATGGTCCACTAGGGGATATATAAGACCCTCTCTGTAGGAGGACAAATAAACAAAAAAATGGAATGAAGAGGAGGAGGAAGAACAGAGGAGGCAGAGGAATAATAAAAACACACAAGAAGTGTTACTGTGCTTCCTCCAGCTGTTTTCCCATGGAAAGGAAAGACACCGGTTATCCTACACAGCCTGTTACAAAAGACTGAACGAGCCTGGTGGGATCTGGAATTGACAACTTGTGTCTGCTTAGTTACACTAGTTAATGACCCTAATTATCTTCCTCTTGCTGTGAACAGTCAATAAACAATTAGCGTGGCATATGGACCCCCTAAACTCTGTGTTTTCTATCTCCAAGACAATGGGGTGTCCGTCTGTGGCAGTGGTAGAGTGTCAGTACAGGCTGATTAAAGTACGTGGGAAACAGTAATCAATGGCTTATCCTGACACCTTGAACACCATCCTTTCCTTGTAGCCTTTGCCTCTTAGCCTCAAAAGCACAGACGAAAGGGAAGACACCATCCACTCAGTCTATCTATGCTACTTTTATCTCCTGTCCACTTAGATCAGTAGTTAAGAACCAAAGGAGACAAGGTGCTGATTAATTTGATTTCACTGACCTGCAGAGTCTTCAGGCCTCTGGCCAGCTTGTTCAGTGTAAGCCTCATTCTCTCCCCTTCTCCCTTAAAGCCAGGACCTTGTGCAGTTCTGTCACACGTTTATGACTTCTACCTTTGAATGGGGTTCTCTGTCCTCTGTAGCAACAGTTAGATGGGAAAAGCTCGCTAGAGGGAGAAAAAGAAGAAGCAATACCCTTTGAATATGGATGGAGCTCAGGTGAACTACACCTGAACCCTGTCTGTGATGTCTTTATAGAGAGGTGTTTCTGACTTTCTTTTGCTTTTCAGCCACCATCAAAAGTTCAAGAGGCAGTAGTGTTTTGTATTCAGGGTGAAGGGAACCTTTGAAACCTTTGGGATAAAAGAGCTGCACGGTGTCAGTAGAGAAGTTAAAGGAGATGGAAGGAGGAGGGCTAAGAGGGTGCAGAAGAGGGGAAGAAAAGGGTGCACTTTGTTGTGCCATTTCACAAGGCTAATCTGAAAGGAGCAGAAAGCTCCATGAACAAGAATAATTGATAAATGTTAACAAGGTTGGCCAAAGTTGTAACTTTCTAATGACCTTTGCTTCCTGGTATCAGTGTTTTTCAGAGCTCTTTACTGGGCAAAGACTAACAGAGTAAGCTGAGCAATTCAAAGGTCATCCACATAAATTGTCTTTAAAAAAGAACAACAAAAATGAATAGGAACAAGATTATTGTTTAATGATGCACTTTATAAACTGTTGTTTTTAAGTGTATGCGTGTCGAACAGGAAACCGCAGAAAAGAAGTAACCACCTGTCAGTCTAATAGCATACATCACATCCTGATCGTTCTCCCCTCCTTTCAATTCCAACATTATTTCGCTGGCAGCCTGAAGTGCTAGCTGATGTGAAGGAGGGGAGAGAACAATGTAGGAATGTGACACAGTTGTTTTTGGAGCCGAGTTGCGAGCTTTGAGAGTTTTATTTTTCATACTGATCATTTCCTTGCAGAGTTAAGTTCATACCACACTTGGGTTTAAGGAAATTTTCCTCAGTAATTTTGAGGCTTCTTTTATTTAGAAAAAAAGGAAAAGGCCCAGTAGCACTGTTCTGAAAATTTCCCTTTGGCTAGAGAAGAAGAGTTCTGATCTCTTGGTGCAAACTGTATCCCTACTGGCAGAGGTTCTGACGCCTCATAATGGCCCTCCATGGATTTGATAGAGATTATTGCTTTTCTTACAGTTATGTTTTTTCTTTTCTTCTCTATCTCCATGAATAATATTGCGCTATACATGATGCAGAAATGCATTTACTGTCTAAATTATGGTATTCTTTCATGCTGCTTTTCTCTGCCATTTTCAAGTACATAAACAATGACAGTAAATGACACACCCAAATGGAAACCAAATATGAGGGTTTTCAGATCTCAGATTATGTTTTATGATTTAAGTGAAATCATTTGTCCGGACTCATTCGTTGCAGGGCTACTAAAATATGTCACAGACTTATTTTTTTCATTAAGATGATCTTTTGGGCATTTTGTGCCTTTATTGATAGGAGAGAGAGACAGTAGACAGGCTTGTAAAGGGGAGAGAGAGAGTAGAGGAGGAGACCCTGCAGACAGGTTACAGGCTGGATCAGAACCTGACCTGGCATCAGCATGTTTATGGGTCGTGCCTGGTTGCTTACCACTCAGCCAAACCAGCACCAGACTTTTACACCCAGATGCAAATTGGCTGTGTAAGACAGACTTGTGCTTATTTCGATCCAGTTGAGCTTTAAGGTTTATTTTAATGTGAACAATGTGTGATTAAGTAATGATGTGAGGTATTTTATGACACTCTAATCTGCCTTAAAGGTCAGGACAGATCTGAGCTGCCAAAGCCATAAGTACAAGTTGCACCATTTCCTACTGCATGTATCCTGATGTATTTAACTATTCCTCCCTTATTTTTTTCATTAAGAGCTGTTGCTTGTGTTCAAAACGTGTTGAAATACAAGATGATGTGAAGGTTGATAACTTGTTCCATTTTTCAGGTCACAGTCTAGAATTGGATCCATAAGTAGAATCAACAAAGGTTTTGTTATCAAATTAACATATTAATTTTCCCACTCCTTCTCCTGACAGGTGTAGGTCTAGATTTATTTTATCATGTGTAAAACTCACAAAGCACATGATATATGCTCTCATACATCCAAGATAGGCAGCAGCACAATTTACAATGTAAGAAACTTTGTATATTGTGCTGCTGCCTATCTTGGCCAGGACACTCTTGTAAAAGAGATTTTTAATCTCAATGAGTTTCTTTTCCTGGTTAAATAAAGGTTAAATAAAGAAATAAAAAGTTACCCCAGATTACCATAACTACTGCTGCAGAAGACAAAAGCTAAAAAGAAAAAAACTTTTGCTTAAGTATTTTGAGTAAAATGTCTTATTGGGTTCTACAGGAACTTTTAATAAGGCTCCTACTTTGTCCAGAATCAACCCTATTCTGTATAACCCCACTAACACTGAAACCCCCCCAAAAAACTGAAATTATCCAGACATTATCAGGGTGAGCCAAATGTGAATGCAAACAATCTAGTTTTTTGCTCATTTTACCTCACCCGGCAGTGTTAACTCGCTACTGAGAGGACCAAGTTTGAACAACCATGTCAGTGAATTACCCAGGCAGTCTGCCCGGGTATTATCCTGATAATATCAGGGTACATGTGTGAAAAGGGCTCATTTTGCCTGACGTGCAGGTAAAAGTGCTGCCATAAAGGGGAGTTTCATTTGATCATGGCAGACTATCAACACTATAACTTGTGATTTAAAACAGGAAACATCAAATACCCTGAGAGCCCAAAGATTGTACTTATAGCTGGTGATATTACAAAGTCCAATTGCAACACATAGTACAAAAAGAGCTACAAGGCCTCTCATACTGTATATTGGAAGCTGAGGACATTGCTGGTTGAAGTAGTCACAGAGGAAGACAACCTTTTGCCCTTTTGCAGACAACATTTAATGGCTTATATTTTTTTATTTCACATCAGATATTCACATTTTGAAAAGCCTACACTACCTGTTGTTTACCCTGACAAGCAATAGTGACTTTTGTTTTAAAGACTTTGCATGTTTTTCCACAAAATGTCCTCAATGTGTAACTTTGTAATTGCAAATAACAGCATCAACAACATTTTCCTTAAGTGGTACCCCACTACTGGCGGACAGCCACTTGAAACTTGCCTTTTTTTTACACAATTAGGCTAACTCAGCGCTCCACATTTAATAGCAAGACTTTGGGCTCAGGGGATTAACTTGGTCGTGTTGGAGGGTTAGTGAAGGGGTCTGCTCATGAGAGCGCCTATTGTCTGGGCAGTTCACTGATCTAGGGGTTCATACCCTCTCAAGGCCAGGACTTTACCCTCCTTCTCTCCACTTCAGCGGGCAACAGAATTGGCTGCATTGTGTGATATGAGCTGGAAAAGAGTCCTCTGCCCCACCCATCCACTTGGTTCCTGGAGTGTGTTTTGAACAGTGCTCATCACAACACTGGTCGTGCACATGCACACACTTGCACACAAACGTGCGGTAGTGTCCCAATCCATGCACAATAACCAAAGGGAAACTCCAGCTGGGCCTGCCATTGAAGCCTCCGTAACGGGCTGATTGTCTCCTTTAGGAGAGGGAGGAGCGTGGAGGAGAGAGTGGGCAGGTCACTAACTCCACCCCCAGGCATTGACTGGGGCCTAGCAGGTGTAAACATCCAGTGCTTCTCTTTCCATGAGTGGGCAGCGGGAGAGGGACCCCCAGGTAGTCACGGATGGCTGCTTTGGAGGAATTGAGAAATTAAAAGTGAAGAGAAGGAGGGGATGGAGATCCAAGAAGGATCACAAGTCAGGCTGTGTACATGCTCAAGTCAGGCCAGGTGTTCTGCTGTTATGATAGGAGGTACCTCAGCCCTGCTGTATGGGGTAGATAACCTTTCTATTGACCACTAAGTCTAGGATCAAATTGCTATAGCCTCACAACTTAAAGCAGCACCTGAATCAGGATATATAACTGCATTTTTCTGGTTGTGGCAACACTTGTCAAGAAGAAAGAAGCTCATGTGGTGAATCTAGGACCCATTCAGATGATGGAAATTCAGCCCTCATTGATTCATCTCCATTTACTTAGCTATGAGTATCCTATCCCTGCCAGTTTGGAAAGCGATATAGCACAGGAGCTTAGCTTGTCCCTGAATGGGGCTCTGTTCGAGAAGTTAGTGCAGTATATGTTTGAGACGCTTCTGATGTTTATAATGCATACTCTTTGGGTAACGCTGCTGGGATTATAGAGTAGAAGGAGGCAAATATATCGACCAGCCTGCTGTTTATCTGCTGGCTCCACACCCTCCAAACAGAACCCCATTACACAGGCCAGTTTGGAGAGGCTTAACACCTGTTTTTTTCCCTTCTCCCCCAACCCGTATAAACTCATTCTCTCCCTCCCTCTCGCTTACTTTTTGTCTTCCAATGCAAAGAGGATGAAGCAAGGGGAATGAGAAGAGCTCCATTATTGCTGTATTTTCTTTCCAGAGAAACGTTATTTACTAGAAAGATATCATCCTAGCTTTTAATCCTCTTAGCGGTGGATTGCGGTTGTACTTACAGCGCCATGCACCTGCTAAATGCCTTCTCTTAAAGCTGTATAAACACAGCCGCAGGAGCTATTGCCTTCCCGAGCCGAACCCATCAGCTTTTTTTATGAGAGTTAGAGAGACAGAGAGAGCTGGGAAGAAGTTTAGAGGACATCATTCTCATGGCAGGATGCTTGAGGCCCTTTTTTGCTCTCCCGTCGGATGTGGTCAGACCCCACCTGAAGCCTGTGGCTGCTGGTGGGCTTTTGGAGAGGAACCTCAAGACCACAAACAGAGGAGGGTCTGTGTGTAGTTGCGTTTATGCAGGAACTGTTAGTATGATCGCAGACCCACACTTGTTAAATCTCACAAGAAGACCACTACATTGCATTGAGACCCTGTTTCTGTTTCTTTTCTTGACCTAGAAATAACACTTTTAATGCTTTGTCCTAATTCTACCTCACATTAAGTTTGTTAAAAAGTGAAATAACTTGAACTTCTGAGCTTGTATTTGCATTTAGAAAGTTGAGCTTGCTTTTTTCCTACTTGTGAATAATCCCTCTCCCTCCTCTTTAGTAAAGGACATTATGTCTAGCTGGCATGACAGCGGCACTGCACTGTGTTAACATTACCTCCTTCTTTCTAACCGGGTTACAGACACCACTCATCCTCACACTCCCTCGTGGGAGAGACAGATACAAAGAGAGGGAGGGGGGAGAAACAGATATAGAAAGCCTGTCCTTTATGTATATGTGTGTGTGTGTGTGTGTGTGTGTCTCTATATAGGCTGGAGGGAGGGAACTTGTACCGCAGGCAAACAATATGGAATTTGAAATATTAGCTGGCGTAGTGATTGAACATGGCTCCCTTATCACTGGGTTGCCAGGTTGGCCAGCTATAACGATGACTTATCACATGGCTGAGGAACATGGAGTATATAACAAGATTCTCCGACATGACAAACACTGCCCTGAGGAAACAAAAAACACACTCTGCACACTGCCCCAAACCAGGCCATCCAGGACTAGAAATTGAGGATTCTCCCAGGACTGTAACACAGGTGGAGGTGAATCTTAGAATGAGGATGGTGGATGTTGTATTCCTGCAGAGGGATATTGTGCAAAGAAATATGCTCAAGGAAAAATGTTAAAGTGCAGTGACATTTTTCTGTGCCACGGTGTAACCTGAGCATAGTGTATTGTAGATGTTTCATTGAAGTGTTACTTCACTGCCAGTGCCTCTATACTAAATTTTCGAGACACTGACATTTCCTATGATATCTGTCTTTTAGTACAACAACCCTAAACCTCACTGTCTGTGTTGTCAACTGCTTTTTGTGCTAGAAAAAAATATCACGTTATTATATTTTTTTCAAACAAGTCAAAGGGCTCCACAGTTGTTTATGTCAATAAGGTTTTATTGGTGTTGATATTAAAAAAGTTAATAAGGGTTTGTGATCACACTAAAAGTTCCTGTGGAAACACGACTACACACAGACCCTCCTCTGTTCATGGCCTTGAGGTTCCTCTCCAAAAGCCCATGAGCAGTTAATAAGTAATCCAACCTAATACTTTCTGGGAAAAGATTGCTGACATCAAGTGAGTGATCTTTTTTTTCTCTATACTGGACAAAAAAGGTTAAAAATTTATTTTTGGTCCAAACTCACCAGCTCTATTGTAAATCAAAGCTAAAGTGTTGCGTCAGTCAAGATTATTTGCTTTTTGTATTTTAGGTATAGATAATTTGTTGCTTTCTTGGAAATGTAACTTTAACGTGTAACTTGATTTTGATTACGAAATTATGACCTCCATATTTATTTTGTTGGAAAGTTTTAGATAAAATAGCCAAAATACTAAACAAAGAAAATTGCTTCTGATTGTGTTCCATGTGAGCCTCTAAATTGTTCTCTGCCCTTTTTATGCACAATTTACCAGTATCCTAATGATATAATGCTGGGTTTTTTATTTAATAATGAATTTTTGTTTTATTCCATCATGTTTGTCATTACAGTCTGGTAAGTATTTGTAACGTTTCCTCTCTCTCTCCCTTGTTACCTACAAATGGTGTTAAAGAAGTACAAATTTTAAAGTTTAAGTTATGCCCTTGAGAAAGAAGTGTCCTTGCATGATTTCAAGCTCTTTCTACATTTGTCTTGAGTAACCATGCTGCTAACCCTTTTTTTACTTGGAGGAATAACAGAATTTGGTTAATCACTAAAATCTAATCATTTGTCCCCTGTGCTATGACCAACATGCTCTGAAAATGCCATCAAAATCTGTTGAGAATGTGCTGAGTTATTAGTGAAAATGTAGAAAACTGCCTTTTCTTGCAATTTTAACAAGTACTTTTAAAATATTGTTTTGATCTACATCCAGATTCAGATCACTCAGAAAATCTAACAGACTGGTCTTTTGCCCTTTTCTGACCTATGCTGAGAATTTCATAAAATTCCTTTCTTTTTTTTTTGTAAATCTGTCAAAAACTAACAAAAAACTAACTAACCCCAGCAAAAACATAATGTCTCTGGTGGAGGGCATTAATTTTTATTTGTTGTTGAAAAGTGTGCTGAATGAATTTCATTGTCTTTCGTTAGTAAATGTCAATATTTTTAAATATATCTCAAAGATCAGCTGTAGTTGATTTCATTTTTTGTTTGTTTTAAATGTAATCAAGTCTCATAGTAAAATTCATGAGCACATTCGAGTATAGAAGTGTTTGTTGGTTTCAGTGATGGTTTTTGCTTTATAAGTCTGGAAATATCCTCCAGTCGGTCACTGGCAAAATTCCAAGTGGTACATCTCTGCTGATGACCTTTCTACTAAATGCTGACTCAGCAAACATCCTCAAGGTAAAGAGAAGGGGGAGAGATCAGATAAAGCCTTGACATCCAATCACAAATACGTTCTCTTTCTAATCAGATGCATTTGCTTATTTGTTTTGTGTATTTTAGGGGGCTATAATCAGTATGCTACCTTGGGGGTGAAATGCTAAAAGTCCCTACATTACAGTCAATCTCTGGTGGTCTGAAATATTCCTCCTGTTGTTCTGGTTTTCTGTTGTACTGGCTGCTCAGAATAAGAGCCATGAACATTGACCTTTCGAGTTTAAACCAAAGCAGATGCCAGGTGAGGTGACAAACATCCGGCTCAAAATACACTGGTGAGGAATTTTTCACCCTGTTTTCGGCAGTGTTACAGCTTCGTCTCCTCCCTCTCCATTTTTCCAGCACTCATACTCCTTATCCATGTGAAGACCACCCCGTCTTATCAACTTTTTTCTCCACTGTCTGTATCCGTCCCTCCTTTCCTTTCCCATTCTCTCTCTTAGGAGTTTTCATTAATTATGTTCCTTTGCCAGAGACTTGTTTTCTTTCTCTCACTGTGTATGTATTACTGGCGTTGGAATGGATTTGTTTATAGTTGTGACCCTTGCTGCTTGAAGTCTTAAAGCAGCTCTGCTGTCAAGAGCCCAAACTCTGGCAAGGTCAGCTCATTTCTGTTTACTTTTGGAGCACTATTTACCCTCTGGGGCTTTTAAAAGCACTTCTGCAAAACATCACTTCTCAGAGAGAGAAAGACGGAAAGCAAAAGGAGTTGGACTGAAAGAAAAAAAAGATTTGTAAGGATTTTGTTTCCCGTCTGTGATATAGTTGTGTTGCATCAGGATGTCCCGAGGGTCTTAAGACATCATTGGAGCTAAGATTAGAATGTGAAAATGAAGAACTTTAAAATGTATCAACGTAAGTCTTAAATGTTACATTATAAGTTATTCGATTTTATGGCGCATCAATTTGTAAGAAAACAGTGTTGTGGCTGTAGAGGCTTCCCAAGGCCGAGAAGTGTTACTGAATTTTTGTTAAACTTAAAGTATTGTTTTCTCCTCCCTACTGGCAATAAGAATTTGTTTATATGCAGAGTGTGGTTGGGGCATTGTAGAAAAAAAAAAAGAAAACTATATGAAATCTTGAGGAACACTGTGATATTTGTGTGAAAAAAATGTCTTTTTTTCCTGTTTTGTCTGCCGTTGTTTCTGAACTATTTGCATGTACTTTGTGCTTGTCATGAAGTTTTTGCAGCCTGCCTCGAAGACCACTTTGAAGAGTTGAGAGGTTAAATGGGTTTATGATTAAAAAAGGTAACAATTTGATAATACAATGGCCGATCCAACAAATATATTGAACTTTCCACTTTGCACCAGTCCAACAACATCTGACCAACACAGCACTGACTCCTAGCCTCGTCAGTTACTGACATCTTTTGTCTTTTACCTCAATGTTCACATGGTCTTTGTATGTAGTGCTTAACATGTGTTGCACTCAGTGGAAGTAATCCTCTATTCTATTCTAGTCAATCAGTTTTCATGTCCTCCAATCCCCCCACTATGTGTACAGGGCGTGCCAAAAGTGATTCCCCAAGCTGGTTAGCTGGAGATGCACCATGTTTCTATTTTCACCAGGAGCTGCTTCAAACTTGTGTCAAACTTCACCCTGCAGATAAACCCAACAGGAGGTCAGAAACAGAAGGCACAGTGCATACAGTAAATTTTAAAACTACACACCATGAAAAAACTTGCTTTTCCACCTGAATTCATCAAGTTTATGCCAAATCAGGAAGCAAAGGAACTGCACAGACAGGCAGGGTGACCTAGTGTTTGCATCCTGTTGTCATTATTCCCACATAAGTTTCTCGTAGTCCAGCTGCTCGGCTTTGGGACATGCTCTTGAAATGGACCCAGTGGCAAACGTACATTCTTATAAGCTCAAAGTCTTACATAGTGCTATATGCAAGCTCTGGGAGTTGAAGAGACAGCTCTCAGTAAAGAAAAAAAATAAATTGCTTAAACTTCTTTGTTCTAATTTGTTCATAGGTTGGATGCATGTCTTTTATGCTAACAAGTAGCTGCTTGAAATTGCTCTCTCCTCAGCTGTGCTGAATCAACTGATGTGATGTCCTATCAGTGTTACCTCTGCCAAGGAGAATTGAAAATGTCAAATGTTTTGGTTAAGGGTTTTGTTCTGTGAGCTCTTCTAGTTTTATAACCTGATCATTTCTTATCTCCAGTTTAAGGCCTTTGGTTTGGGATACGATGCTCAGAGCAGAACAGAGATGGTACATTGAATGCAAAGTTATTAGGGATGGGAATCGAAAACCAATTCCAGTTGAGAATCGTTAACAGCTCCATCAAAGAATCGATATCATTAATTTTTTGCTTATCAATTCCCTTATCAATTCCTTCCACTGACAGGATTCAGACACAACAGAATTCAGGACTTAATCCTAACTGCACCTACTACACAACCTGGCGAGTGGACACACCATCAATCTGCAGAGGCATTTATACATTGTTGCCTCAAAAATCAGACCAACATTTGCTCACATGGAAAATCTGCAGGAATCGATAAGGGAATCGTTAAAGAATTGGATCGATTAGCAGGATCGTTAACAGCATCGATATTGATAAAATCTTATCAATTCCCATCCCTAAAAGTTATTGACAATATGGCACTGAGTAGCACTGAACTTACCAGCCACCACAAAGCTGACCTCTTATCTAATCAGAGCTAACTAGGCCCACATAAGGACGCCTTAAAGGGGCAGGAGACTTTCCAGAGCCTCTCAGACATAACTAAGTGTTCAGCTTGATCAGGGTTACTCTGTCTATGAAAATTGGAAAGTGAGCATTAGCATTTGCACATGCTCCAGTCATCATCAATAACTAATATTGAGCCAGAGTTAGTGCACATATATGGGCTCTTTAAGGGGTGACTTGGGTCTCTGATTTAAAATTGAAGATGTAATGATATCTTAAATGTATGGATATCCTGCTAAGTTTTGACTTTTGCCAATTCCAAGTGTTGAATTTAACGTCAAATATTTAGCATACGCCCTGTATCCAAAACCAGGAAGTTTATATGAGTTTATGTGTTTTGAAAATGAAGCTGCAGCAGTCTGCTTCAGGTAACTGTGCTAAACCAATATGAATATGGTGCATTAAGCATAATGGGCCTAATTTTCCCTCTGCAGCATAACCACTCTGCATATAACCAACACACCTAATGCCTTAATACGAAAGCGATAAAAAAATTTAGCATGATAGACCCTGAGGCTGTTGCCTGAATGCAAAGCCATGGAGTTGGGATTAACCCATCAATAATCACTATCTGCCGTGCCATGCATTTGCCCCTGCAGAGCTAATGATTAATCTCCTCTATATGGGACTGATCACTATCAGATTGATGAATGCACCAACCAATCATGTTCCAGCAACCCCCGGCATGTACATACACCAATAAGTGATGATGAACAGCCTGTGTTGTTGGTTATTTATGCTGGCTGCACGGGGGAGTCCCTGAGGTTCCTATAAGGATGTGGTTATATGGTTTTTAATGCTTATGTGTATTTTTTGGTCATGTGTGTGGGTGTAAGTTTTTTTGTGTGTGCAGTGTGAAGTGAATTGGTCAATCCCCTGCAGACCAGAGGGATGTAATGTCTGGTTAACCTCTTGTTATGGCTCAGATCACAGGAACATGCAGAGAGATCCGGATAACTCGTGCTCTTAAATCCCAGTGCAAACATCCTTTTTCCAATGTGTGAGGGCGGCCGAGTGAAAGTTATTATGTCACTGTGCAAGGGTGTGTGTGTGTGTGTGTGCGGGCGCAAACTCTATATGGACAAATTGTGCTCCTGCATGTAAGACGCACTGTATCTGCCCTTGAATGATTGATGTAGATTTTGTCCTTGTTGCTTGTTGTTGTTACTCCGGCTGGGCCTCTGTGTGCTCCATGCTGATGTCCTTGTATAGTCAGGCCGGGGTTTATTTTCTCTGGATCGACATAGACACCTCCTCTTGAACTTTTATAGCTCCTCTTAGTGATGTGTATCTGAGAGAGTTGACCCCGGTCACCAGGCTTTACGAGCTTCCGCCTGCTTCTCATCCCTGCTGTTTGTTTTTCCTTTGCTGCGCTTTTTTCATATCATTGCTTTTCACACGTATACACACGAACAGAATGACAATGAAGGAACAAATATGAGAGATTCTAAGATTTGAGAATCTGGCAACAAAAACAGAAAAAGATCTCCTTCACCTTAAACCATGATACAGGGTGTACTTGAATGCACCCTCTCTCTGCTAAGTAGATGATTTTAATGATCTCTTTACAGTTCATGCTCCTCAGTGTAGGTGTGTTTGTTATTGTTTGTTTGTTCTTTGTTTCTTTTTCTGAGGAATGAAAGAAAACACTGCATTAAATTACCTTTACTGCACAATTTCTTAAAGAATTGTATGTTCAGTGTGTATAGTTCCATCTTACATGTCTTAAATCTCTTCCAGACCAACAGACATCTTAGGGACCTCACTGAATCAATGTGTTGAAAAACAAGAAAAAATATATTCCGTAAAATGTTTGAGTTTACACTCTACAGTGAGTCATCCCTGAATGTTTTACCTATTACTTTGCATTAAAAATTGACAAATAGGTGTGACTTAATGAGAGGAACCTTTGCTGACTCATTTTGGATCATAAAAATGGCCTTAGTGATGAAAAAGAAAAACATTTTTTTGCATATACTGGTCAATAGATTTTTAATCTTGAATCTGACAAGTATTATAAAAAGGCAGAAACAGGTCAGGATGAGGAGAGTCAATGGTATCAGGACAGAAATAAGGGTTTGGTGTTATGACAACCAGTGAGAACAGCACAGGTGTAATGGTTACTTACAAAAATAAGCTTATGATATCTTCTGATGTATATATGACAAAGAAGGCCACACTTTGTATTTTATTTATGTGAAATAATTAGATTCTTTAAGCATAACAGACCAAAGCTTTTGTAGTATGGCCACTTGCCATTAGTTGGGGCTATAGCTGCAGTCTTCATTCCTGCACTATGACCCAGAACTACACAACTGGCTTTGTGTCATTACATCATTTTGCTCATTCTCATTTAGACTGAAGGATGTGTAACCACACATTCCGTACAACATTTCAAACGTTAAGCTGTGTTAGCTAACTTACTGTTATACTTTACGAATTTAACGCACTTATCACTGCTTTTTTGTTCACCTGCCTTGTTTGGTTCAGATGCCTTTCACGTCCTCTGCAAACCAAACCCTAGTTCGCTTGAAAACAACGACCCACTGAATTTAGGCGGACCAGAGTTCTGTTCCCCTGTCTACACTAGAGTTCTTGTGAGCTTTCACGAAACTCCAAATTAACCAAACTCTCCAAAAATGGGAACCAAGGTTCTTCTGGTCTGGACCAAATGTGTTTGGTGTCAAAGCACCCTGAGAAAAAAAAGAGATGTTTCTCTGCTCCTGTCTGCTTCAGTTCAGACTGATATGATAAGTGGCAGTTGCTTCATACATCCCTATATTTTCTTGGCTTTTTTAGTCTTCAAAGACCTTTTGCAAATAAACAACTGGATATATTTATAAGGAGAAATTTATAGAAAGTACAATACGTTTAAAGTGTGCTCTGACTGTGCAGAGATACAGAGATTAATGCTTGTCGGTGACACAATGAAGAGACACACTAAATGAGCACAAAGCTCCATTTATTTTTGTGTTGGGGTAACAGAGTACTTAATGTCCTCTCAAACTGGTGTTTATGCTTAGACACACACTTTATTGTTCATTTATCTTAACAGGTGAAATGTGAAGTTGTAAGGCTGTTAAAATATGAACACAGTACTGAACACCTTCTTAGATCATGTATTTCGCTTCAATATGAATGCTTTCTCCAACTTGTAAAGAATCAACAGATGCACAGCAGTCATCACACACATTTTTGTATTATGTCAAGTAAGATTTTACCTGAAAGTTGCATTTTATAAAGGGGAATAGCTAAAGTAAAGAGCAAAGTAGCAGGGTTTTTTTCAGGGCATGTATCCAGTCATGGTCAGTTCATTGAACAAATCCCAATAAAGATTAAGTGCACAGCGTAAAGCCCAATAAATGCCAAAACCAGTCAAGACAGCTAGAAAGAGCTGGGATATGAGACCCCACAAACCTAACCCTCCCTTTACCTGCACTAAAAACCCAGAGCGGCCCATGTGATAGCTTACACATCCAATCGTAGATCCATCTTACCTTAGCCTCACACTCTCACAGGTGCCTCCCAGAGACCAGGGCTCTGATCTCATACAGATCCCTGGAACAGGTCTGAGAAAATTTTACCCATTTTCCAAAAGATCTGCCTCTCCGAACTACGTACCAGACATGGAGAGCTGAGAGGCAGTTGGCCTAAGCTAAAGTGACAGTTATTGGGCCCTCTAGCCCTGGAGAAAAATCTGTAAAGCCATTTCCTGTTGTGTCACATTTCTTAGTGGAGAATGAAGTCCTGTGCATTTGATACAAGGGCATTTTACTCAAGAGTAGGGTCCATAACTCTCGCTGAAGTTTATAGCACAGAGTTGCATTGTGAGATAGTCATGTATACACGTGTACGGGTGAGCTCCTTGCTTTGTTTCTGACACACCATTAAGTAACACAAACCCCAGTGAGCACCTCTTTCTGTCCTTTAAGTCTCTGGCTCCCTCTTTGGAAGCCTGTTTGGTGAGTAAAAAAGGAGAGCTGCTTCAATTTTTCTACCAACTTCTTGAAAAGAAAAAAAAATCCCAATTAAAATGATGTGTACAGCTGCATGAGGATATCTGCATGCAGAGTCTTGGTTAGGATTAAAAGTAGATAATTAGATTCAGCAAAAATTATGGCCTTTGAAATGTGTTTTAAAAGTCTAAATGCAAACTTGAAATGTGAGATTTTGTAAAGCTTAGATTTGATTTTTGGTAACATCACCCCTGTTGCTTCTCTAAAATGCAAAAAAAGTTAAAAAGTGTTACTATGAAGGTCATACTTTAAGTTTTGTTTGATTGTCGACGTTAGTTTTTAATATTCTGCTTTGGTCCAGTTACCTAAGAAAAGTTTTATGCTTTGTCCCCAACCAAATGAAAATCTTTCAGTTGTGCCGATTATTTCAGAAGTTTTTTGTTTTTTTTTTAATCTTAGTCTTTGTCTTGACTTGCAAATGCTCATTAGTTTTTGTCACTTTTTTGCCACGTTACTTTAATATCAGAACAGTCTATCTATGGATGTTATTTCTAAAAATACCACAATAACTAATTTTACATCATATGCAGAAAATGAGATGCCATATCCCAGAGTTTTGTCCTCCAATAAATCTAAATTCCATAAAGACAGTGATCATAAGGACAAATTTACGGTCCAGGCTTCCATAAATTCATCGCTTTCAACAATACTCATTTTAGTCCCTTTGTCTATGCCCGGCTCAGGCTTTGCCCACTCACACCTCCGACATGGCTTCACTGTTCAGCTCGTGTCTGCTTCTGTTCAAGACTTTTTACTAGTTAACAGAAGTTTTTGTTTGTCATTGTTACTATTGCTGCTACTTATTGCAGAGTGCTCATGGTGGATTCATGTTGGGTTTTAAATAGAATTAAAAAATAATACACAGTAAGATTCAATTAAAGATATTAATAAAAAGATAAAGCCATTGGTTTTTGCCTTCTTTTTTGGAAAGTGTCTTGAAGAAGCATTTGATATGATTTCATCCTATTAAAATAAAAACTGATTTACTGATATCGATTGAGTTCGTAAAGATGTAGTTAGTATATGATGCACGTTTTATTAATTTATAAGTCCTCACATTTTCGTCATTACAAGAGTAGATGCATTTCTTTCTGTAAACAAACTCAGTAGGCCAAATTGGAAAAATATGATTGTGATGAAATGTAATGTTTACACTATTATTTTTTTAATTAAAAACAAAAATACTTGAGAAATATCTGCAATTTCATTGTCAAGTAAGTATTTTTTACATTAGCAACAAGTGTACATACATTTTGTGTGAGGTTTTATCATCAGATATTTGTATCAAGTGTTCTAGCTTTACAGGTTTGCCAACAAATGTATACTGATACGTAAAACCTTGTTTTTAGTGTCACTGGTTGGAGATCAAAGATGTTATCAGGTCATTAGATGCTTTAAGAGGTGATTGATTCAAAAAAAAGGCTTACAAAGTTTAAACTTGAACTTAGATTTTCTGTGCATACCCTCATCCTACAGATCCTTCAAAGTCTTATTCCAAAAGTCTTTTTTGTGGTCATTTTAGGCTTTAAAAGACTTTAAGAATATTTCTCTGGTTCAGCACTTTCCTTAGATGATATATTTATTTATTTATTTGACTGCTTTTGTTGGAAGCTATTGATCAGTCTCAAAGTGTGACTTGCCAAAATGTCTTGTATTTTACAACTTAACCTTTGTGTACCTTTGTGTACATACCAATTCCTACAAATCTGATACCCCCTCTCAGTCATGAAGCAGGCTGACAAGGACCTTTTTCAAGGTCCTGTCTAGTTATGTTGAAATGTATTTGTAAAACACAAAATGGAAATAGAAAAGTATGCCAGCTCACTGAGAACATGTTCAAGGAACATTCTGTATTGTTGGGCCTGTTTGTAATGTTTATGATTACAGCATTACTACTTTGCATTTCTCTTCTTTGTGATGTGTATGATACACATCTTAGCAATATATTTGAGAAGCAGATGGAAACCATCTTTTGTCAGTCTGCAAACATAATACGATGCACAAACACAGACACAGCACATTGAAGCCAAAACAGGCATGAGCTTTAGCAAACAAATACAAAAAAGCATACCCTATGGAAGCAGATCAAATCTGTGATTGAAAGCACATGGTTTTAAAACATCTCTAAACTCAGAGCAGAGGATTTTTTAAGCATTGTTTACTCTGTTTAATATTTTTTCTGTTTGATTCAATCTGCCTTATTCTCTTGTTTACCTCTCTAGGTATTTATTTATCCTTTTGGAGCTTTGTGTTTAGATTTTAATACAGTGCGGCTTCATTGGCACAGCAGTGTGTAAACTTATTATGGATCCGGCTAATCTTGTTCAGCAATTCCAAGAAAAACAGCTGATTGTGTGCTGTATTTGTTTTATTAATTTTGCTTGTGTGGATTGGAGTCTGTGTTTGGATCATTCAAGGACAGGGAGAGTTTGGTGGCATTACTAAAAAAAAAAAAGTCAACGAAAAGAACTTTTAAATGTTTAAATATGTTGATAACACATTTTTCTCCTTAACATTAAATGTCAGTTTAATGCATTTTCATCTACATATATTTATATATGTGTGTGTATATGTCAAATAAGAGTTGAGTTTTGCCTCCTGAAGACAGAGCTGTTTTGACTCTGGTAATCCAGGTTTCGATATACTTCAGTACGACCTTCCACAAAGATGATATCTTGGAGTACCTTTGCATGCCATGAAGAAATGTGAAGACTTCATTACGTTTCCGGCATTTTTTAAAACCTTTGGCAACCATTTTTAGAAATGTAAATTAAAATGTATATGTACAATTATAAAGTGGATGCGTTTACTCCTTGCATTTCTTCATGCCCAGCCTACATTTGAAATGATCTTCTTCCATAGGTCCTGCCCAAAGTGTCCAGGTCCTTTTGCTACACTAATCCTATATTTTCACTGACTTTTTTTGTTGATATTTATATTTTTATAAAACACTGAAACAGAGTGTTGCATGATACAGATCTTTAGGAATTCCTCCTTTTCAGACAAACACACTGCTGGACCTAAACAGGAGCACATGGTGATTTCTATTTCTTTATTTTTTTGATTATTGATTATTTTTATTGATTTTGAGTGCAACACATGCAAAATAGACCCCATAAGTGAAGAGGGATTAATACAAAGATTACATCTGTGAGACTGGGTACTGACAAAGGGACAGTATACCTCCCACTCCCCACCTATGTCCCTCACTTGCAGGAAAGTAACATTGAGATAGGGTACAATAGGTACAAGCAGTAATGACAGCAGTAGTCCAGTATTAACCATGCATAACTAGACTCACCCATATAGAGACTGACGTACATGCCATCCATGCCCACACACTCAAACATGCAAACTTAATAATCAAACAATACTAACAACATAATAATAAAATAATTATTAAAGAAAAACTAGGCATTAAAAATAAATGAATAAGATAAATATCCAAGTTAGTTTAGAAAAAAGATGAGGGTTACTGTGCTTACTTGCAAGCTTACTTTTTCGACCAGTGGTTGATTTCCTGTTTGAACAGCCTCAGGTGCGTGGCATATAAACGACATGCTTCAGGAAGAAATTAGGGAGGACACCTGCGCCTCATGCCAAAACACTTTGTGCCTGTTTAAATATGGGCCCCAAAGAAATTGTCTTGTGTGTAGCCAGCCATAGAGGCAACCTACAGCCAATCCTCTAGCTGTGAGCGGCAACTGTCAACAAGCAACCACTTAGAGTTAGAGCTTCTAAAATATGTTCCTATTTCAGTAGTGCAAGTGTGAAAATAGCTCATCATTAATTATATGACACAAAATCTGATTTTCCCACACATTTATCAAACATGCGTGCTGAAGTAAAATTAAAGTGAATTTTCTTTTCTTTTCTTTCTTTTTTTTTGCTTTTTCTGACAAATTAGTCTCAAACTGTACTAACCAGCTAAGCACATTCAATGAATCAGTACTTGTATTCTAGCTTATTATTTAACAAGACAATGTCAGTGTGCATCTCTGCTTATTTAGCATTTGGTCACTGAGAATTAGTAGTACAATTTTAAAATACAGTATTTAATTATTCCCTCACAGTGTCATTCAAACAAACGAGTCAATAAATTTGAGCTGTAAAGTCTACAACCTTTGTGTGTCCCTTATCACCTCTGCTTGTGTTGGTATGCGTTGGTGCCTCAGATGCACCACCAACCACTCCATAAACAGGGAAACACATGAGTATACACACACAGACACACAGTGCAATTAGATCACATCTGAGGAGCATTACCCGGTCCTCCAGTGTTTACACAAGGTCAGCCCTGACAAGAGAAAGTGGGAGGTTCAGATATTATTCTGACACTCACTGTAATGCCTGTCTCCACACACTGGCCAGCCATGTGTTCTCCCTCGGGTTAAGTGTGGTATTACTTGATGTTTGGTTTAGTGAATGTCAGAGCTAAGTGTCGGCTCATGCAATTGGTACATGGATGGGAATTTTCTTGAGCTTAAAATTTGATCATTTGGCATTACTTGTACCTCAGTGGTGGTGTGTGAAATTGCCTTTACCACTAAAACATAGTATGAAATGTTTTTGAATGGACCTGTTGTACCATTCAATGAGTTCCTATGCTCATTAACACGTACACCCACTCTTTAACATATGGAACGCTTGGCGATGTCTGTCATAGCCATTTAAACCCTACTATTCATTGGCTAAATACTATGTGTGATTGTGGAGACACAGGTGTCACCACGGCCGTTACCCGTCTGTCTCTGAGTCTCATTATCTCACACAACTGGGGGATGACTCCTTTTCAAAGACATGAATTATCTGGGGGTGTATGTAACGTTTGCTGCTGCTCCTTTTTTTTTTCTTTTTCTGCATAAATACCCGACTTGAGACTTTGTAGGCAGAGAAAGGCAGAGCAAGAGAGAAAAGAACTGACATTTTAAGACCTGCATAGACTGAACATGTCAACAAGGATGCAAGATTCAATCAGTGTACGACTGTACGTGGATATTCTAAAATGTAAATGAATCTGAAAGCCGATACGATCATTTCTGCTGATGCCTACCGACGATACACACAATGCTTGACTTAAGAATGAAGGGAATTACCAGTGGGAAGTTTTAGGCAGGACCAACAAACACTCCTTAGCCAAAGTTTTTATCTTTTTTTACCCTTATTATTTAAACTGTAGAGATGCAAATTACTGTTCCAATATTTATTTAACCAGATAATACCAATTTCCCACAGATATTTAAAGAGTCCTAAAGTGTCTTTAAGTATTCTTTTAAGATTTAAGGCCTTAAAAGTCGTATTATTGCCTGTTAGAGGCAATCAGTTTTGTCTTTTATAACCAATTTATCTGAAAATCTAGCCCTGTTCATGTGCTGTAAGAAATGTAATTAATTTACCTTTCATTTTAGATGATTTTGGCGCAAAAACTTCATATAACACGTGTTAATTTCCACTGAGCCTTGTTTAAACTCATTGTTAACTCAGTTTAAGGCATTAGGAGAGAAATTCTGACCATAACAAAAACATGTACAGCCTGTTTAACATTTTTTTTCAAAAATCAAATCTGTTATGGTAAAATTTAAATATGCATCGGCCGCTTGTTTTTACAAATTCCTGCTAAACTGAGAAGACAAAGAAACTACAACTTACCAAAGAAACGGAGGCACGATCAAGTCATGATTTCTGTGAACCTTCTCCTGTCAGTTCTGGTGAGGGACTGACTTTAAAGGGACTGTGAGGAGTTTCTAAGTAATTACAAAAAAGTCTCACTTTTAGATATATGCCTGATCGAAATACACACTTTAAGATGAGTTTTATAGCATAAAAGTAGGTTATCTATAAATACTATTCCTTAGCCTTCCGGTCAGGTCGAACAGGGCTGGACCGGCCTGGATACTCAACTTCAGGAACAAGACAATTAAAACTAGAGCAAATTTATATTATTCGGACACGTCTTAGAGCACCAGGCCGTAAGTAGCGATATATAGCCAGCTATAAAACTACGATACTAAGTTTTCCAAAAGCTGCTTGTTGTCACACATCAAAAACTACCGCTACGTAACTAGAAAGAGATACATTACCTCGTCGCTTTGCATCCTGTAAGTTGTTGAAAAAAGAAGTTGTAAAGCAATGCAGAGTTCTGAGGAAGGTCTGAGCTGCTTTTAGTAGCACCACAACAAACACACGCTTTGGCTTGTGGTGCATTAAAAGTTGTAGTCAGAAGTAGGAATTTCCAAGTTCCGAGTAGGAAACTGCAACTAAAACGTCCCCTGAAGTCTGAATTTCCTACTGGGACCTCAGTGAAACTTCGCCGCCTCGGAGTTGACAATCGAAGGTGGATGCCCCCAGTGTGTACAGTTATTTAGCTCCTGTAATAATAAATTTATTTGCACTTCTGACTGGGGTGTTGCTCTAAATCAGCTGTATACATAGTATTGTTAGACTTATATTTACAAAAATGCTGCCATAGTGATAATCATAGTGATAACATTCTTCATACAACAGGGCGTGCTAACAACAGCTAACAATAGCCTGGTAGATCGGCATGTTTTTTTCCAACTTCAACTGGAACACAGATAAGTCGGAGATGATGTCACTCCCAGTTCCGAGGTTACTGGAACGCAGCATTACGACCGTCGCCGTGCGTGCTCATGGGTAGCAGAGTCTTTATTTTGCCGGAAACAGATTCTCCTCGCAGTCCCTTTAATGATATCAAGAATGATTTAAAAAGTTTCAGCATTTCAGGAACCGCCAAAAATACTGCACAGTAAATTTATTCTTTTGGTTTGTTCCAGGATAAGTAACAGGTCAATTTAAAGGAAAGTTAGGAAAAGTCAAAATTCCCGTATTTTGTATCCCCACAAGTGTAAATTGGTGAATTTGTTTCAAAACCATTTTTGTCATTGAAACTTTTTTGTAGTGGACAAAATCATTGTAAATTCTTTGTTTTTGCCTCTTAATGTCAATGTCTATCTGTTTGAAATGTTTCCTCTATTATTTCAGAAATCACAAGAATATGCGCTCGTATGATTATGCTAATTGTAAGGCTGAAAGCCATAGCGTGTGAGACCTGGAATATAGAAGAGATTAGTGAAACATAATTGTTGTGTGTTGGCTTCAAAGTCAGGCTGTGCTACTTTTCATCCCCCATCCATTCTTCTCATACTGTCTTTTCTCCTTCCATCACCCCCACCGCTCTCTCCTTGTGTCTCAACCCCCTCCACCTATCCTCGACCTGGTTCTTGATCCCTACACTCGGAGCAGCTACTTCTTCTGGGATTAATATTCCCGCTACTTTGATGCAAGAACTGTGATTCACAAAGACAGAGTTAGGATGAGGGGGCGATGGGCAGAGGAAGGATAAGACAGAGGGAAATGAAAGAAAGAGAGGGATAAAGACGGAGAGAAAGGGGAAGTGAAAAGGTGGCAGAGATGTGAGGGATCCTCACTTGGCAGGCAGATGTATAATCTCATAGTGTGTGAGAGAACAATTGTGTTTGATTCTGCATGTGAGTGCTTGTCTATCAGTGTGTGTGTGTTGGGGAGGGGGATCCCTGTTGGCAGCCACCGGGTGCTCCCTCCCCGGGCTCTGTTTGCAGAGGCATGTTGCCGTTGCTGTGGGCTAGCGGAGGTCAACAAGGCGGTACAGGACAGGCTGCTGCTGCTGCTTCCCTCTGGCTCCCAGGCAGTGGCTCCGGCCTTGCCCATTAAGCCAATCACTCACAGCCAGCTGACCCCTGACAGCCTATCAGCTTACTTGGCCTGGAGGCTGAGAGCAAATAGACAAAGGCAGAGGCGTCAGGGTGGGTTTTGTTATTGAAAGAGCGAGGAAAGAGATGGAGTGAGAGGGAGAGAGAGAACGAGTGAGACAGTGCAGCATGATTTCAGCTCAGGAGCCAAAGGTGAGAGCAAGTGGTGGGCGAGAGCGCCCTTAATCTGAGGCTGGCGAGGGCACTAGGAGCCTCTGTACAATAATTACATTAGAGTCAAATGGATCCCTGTATCTGAAAGCAACACATTTATGCCCTGCAGGAGAATCCCTGGCTAATTGTAATCCACCAAGACGGCGCAAGCGCAAAAAGTGCCTACCTTTTTAAAGTGAAGAGGTTTAGGAGAATGCTTTTGTGTGCATTATTGTGTGTGCTAAGTGCATGTGTTTTATGGATTCTATATGGTTAATGGTTAGACAAATAAGACAGAATGCATCAGAGAAGAAAAGTATGATTATGTCTCCATGTGAATGAATTCATCCTGAGAGTGGATATCTGCACATCATTACGGGCTCTTGTATTTACATTCATTATGCCTCCTGGCTGAGGTGTATGTTGGCGGTGTCGCTTTAAGCATCGCTAGAGGGAAAGGTGGATGATGGAATGGCAGGACGGAGAGAAAGAAGAGAGGAGGAATAGATGGATGGAGTGAGAGGACGGGGGTTAGTATATCTAGTGAGCAGAGCCAGGCGCAGCCGGAGGGGAGGAGAGGTTGATCTGTTTAGTGTCCGTCTCCTGCCAGCTTTCACTGGTCATTAAAAGTAGGCTGTTATCAGACAGTGCAGGGAGGACTACCCAACCAGCCTGCACAGTGCTGCGTCTTCAGGTAACAGCTCCTTATCTGTTCGCTGATTGCCTTCACGCTCCAAATCCGTCTGACGTTGGCATCTCAATCAGTCTTTAAATAATCTGCCTCCTCACGGAGCAGCAGCAGCAGCAGCAGCGCATGGAGGTCCGCCTCCATACCTCCATCTCTCTCTCTCTGTTTTTCTTTCTCTGTCTGGCGCTCTATCTTTTCCTCTTCTTGTTTTGTATGAGTTGATGCTGAATATTAATGCAGGAAAGCATTCTGTCTCGCACACTTAGAGGAAATAAACAAACAAGACTCTAAATCTGCCCGGGTGTGCTGTGCTCCCTCGGAGCATGTGTTCTGTGCACAGCCCAATCCCACAGATCTGAGCACTTGGCTCTGAGCTAAAGAGGCAGCAGTTCACACGGCAGTGCTGACACTACAGTCTGGGCCGTGCCCTCTTAGAGGTTACCCACACACAGAATAACAGCCTCAGTGAAGAGTTATTAGGAATTATTTGTTGAACAAGTTACTTTATTGATGCTTTCTTATTTTAAAAACAAGTTTCCCTGATGGTGTCAAAAAGAGCCATCAAGGAAATATTTTAAAACCAATTAAAAAAATAAATAAAGACAATCATGGAGACAAAGAGAAGTTGGCTAATATCATTCTTGACTGGGAGCCTTTCTGTGACTGAAGAAAGAAAAGCAACTTTTCCTCAGAGTTGTTGAAGCTGTTTAGTACGACTTTAGGGCAGCGCTTAGTTGAGCTGCCAACAGTATGGTGGACATGATACACTTAGCCACCCACTCACCTCCCAGCCCAGCCCATGGTACAGGACCAGACCCACTGTCAGCTCCACAGCACTTCTATCTCCTCCACTCTCAGAGGAAGAAGAAGAAGATGCAGTGAGGAGTAAGTTATTCAGTAACTAAAACAAGTGAAAAGAGGGAATGAAGGGAAGAATCGGATAATGAGGGAGTGAGTGGGTGAGAGTCGAGCAAGAATCCACATCCTTTTCCTCTTTATTTTGACTTGATGAATAAAAATAGATTCCTTGGCTTTAATACAGCATATTGATGCATCTGTCAATTTTAACATTGTCCTGTTTGACTCTCAACCACTCATATCATCTCTTTTCTTCTTAGTGTGTTTGTCATGGAAACTCATCATTTAAAGGCTGTGGAGAGAAAAAAAAGTCATATGAAAGCTTTCTGGGTGAGACTGAGTGTAAGAAAGAGCTCCTTTGTTATACTTCTACCAGCACTGAGATATTTCCTGCTTCTCAGAATTCTTCCATCATTATGCACTGGGTGTTTGAGGAAGGACTAAGGTTCACTGGAGAAATAAAGCATTATCATTTTTAAAACATTCAAACCCTACCATTATAGAGCATAATGACTGTGCTCTCCTTTTTTAATGCTTTTCCAAAGACTACCATATTTTTTTAGCTGTAAACATGCTTGAATAAAATGTGATTTCTGACAGTATCCTACTGTTTCTAAAGCAGAATCAACCTGTACAAAAACCAAAAAGGAAATACGCATTATACTGTATCTGCTCCTACTTTTTTTCAACCCTCACTTGTGTGGCCTTCATGCTTCTATTGCAGGTGAAATAGCATCAACAGGTGACTGTGCTGTCAAAGAAGAGGGTCCAGCAGGGTCTAGTGCAGAGCTTAAATAATGAAATAATGATTAGGAATAATCAGATTAGGAATAAGGTTTGTTTTTTAATCACAAAGTTTAGTCTGATGTGCACAGTGGGTCATTTTAACACACCCTTAGATAGTAACATTGTAGCATAAATTGTGGTGCTGAATAGTTGAAAAAACAAATATAAAGAGCCCATGTTTTTACCTTTATGTGGGTTCACATAAATCTTTTTTGGTTTATTTGTGTTTATTAATTGATCAAACATTACATTTCAAGCAATTGCTCCTTTATTCCAACTATCAGAGAGGCCATATTATGCTTTTTTCAAGTTTTTTACTGTATGCCTGCCCTCCATGTTATAATGTACCTTAATGCAAGGAAGAAAAGGCTGTGATATCTGGATTTCTTCTGTTTATACCTGAAACAGCCCATTCCCACAGACTAAAGTGACCAGCTGTTTTCTGACCATTGAAGTGTTTCCTTGTTTTAAAATTCTTATCCCAAAAAGTGGCATAAAAAAATCTGTTGTGCCATTTAGACCCTGCACTGAATAGGAAATACAGTGTTCTTGCATTATTTGTAATTGTTAAGTGTGATAAAAAAAGGTGTTTGTTTGAGGAGCTGGTAACAGCCCCAGTGGATGGTGTATCAGTGACTGTACTTATTGACTGTACTTGTACCTCAGACTGAGTCAGATAAATGAACGTTCCTCCTCCGTCACCACTTCACCACTGATGTCATATGGGATTTTAGACTGCAGGTGACAACCAAGTAATAACTCCTCTATCTCTTCACCTCCATCTCTCTTTTCTCCTGCTCGCCTGCTCGCTCCCTCTCACCTCCATACCTAGAAAGCAGACTTCCATTCCTCAGTTATCTGTCTCTCTCTGTCTGCCTCTCCGGTCCCTCTCTCTGTCTCTCCTTCCTCGGCCCAGCTCTCATCCATGTGATGTGTGATATGTATCATTGGTTAAGACTACTCCAGGCCGGCATGTTGACATTCCCCCGTGCCTCTTCATCTCTCCCTGCAGAGCTGAGTGCTGTTGAGTTGTGTTGATTAATGATATTGATCGCTCCACACACTGCTTGACTTTTGGTGAACGAGGGAGGGAGCAAGAGAGGGAGAGACAGAGAGAGTGGGAACAGAAGAATGAAAGAGGAAAAATTGGAAGAAAAAATAACTCACTCATGCTCTTTACAGTAGTTTTTTTTTCTTGCAACCTCTGTTTCCATGGAAACCATACCATTGGGGTAGAGATGGAGAGAGTATAGATGCATAAAAAGGAGAACAAAATCAGTCTGGTTTACAGGTTACAAGGGTGCATGTAAGTTCACCCTTGTGTGGCTGTCTGCTGCCAAGTTTAATGCACGTCTGCGAGAAACAATGAGGAAAAGTGTGAGGTTGTCGTCAGCATGTGACAATACATCAATGAAACTAAAAGCAGGATGTCAATACCCTCTCAGAATGGTCCCCCTGATGCCTGATAAGTCGTGTCAATAGCAATGAGGAAGTGTCAATATCTTTCCAGGAATGGTTGATGTGGCTCTGATAGAGTTAGTCACATGGATAGATGATATAGACCTGGATGATTAGATGCCCGCTCAGGTGACATTCACCAACTCTGCACTTCCACTGCAAAAGGACTTTGAGGCCAAAATACGTCTTTACACATTTATACATTCTTTTTATTAGTTTAATGCCAAAAAATTATGATAACAAAACAGGTACCATCTAAGATCATTTCAAAAAGACAAAAAAAAAGAAATTTGAGTAAAGGGTTAAGGAGATGGTATAATTTGTGTGTAGCTTTAGTTCATGTTTTGGTATAACTTTATAGTTCAGCTTGATCAGCCTGCCCAAATTCTTTTATGAGACACATACTCCCTCTCTCTTTCTCTCTCTCTCTCTCTCTCTCTCTCTCTCTCTCTCTCTCTCTCTTTTCCTCTCTATGTTTATCTGAATCTATCTCTCTCTCTCTTTATATTTATCTGTCTCTCTCTCTATATATATATATGTATATGTATGTATATATATATATAGATATAGTTATATAGATGTAGAAGTAAATATATATGTACTGTATATATATATATACGTATATATATACTGTATATGTGTATATATATATATATATACTGTATATGTGTGTATATATATATACTGTATATGTGTGTATATATATATACTGTATATGTGTATATATATATATATATATAGATATATATATATATATATATATATACTGTATATGTGTATACATATATATACTGTATATGTGTATATATATAGATATATAGATGTAGATGTATTTATATGTATATGTGTGTGTGTGTAAGCTTCAACCTGGATTGAGCTCACTCTATAAAGGTGCTCACTATATTATAACAATATTTCCGTATCAGATGGACAAAAGCAAAATTTATTAAATTTTTCCCAAGTCTTTCCCAAAAGAAAAGTTATTTTTGATAGGGGTGCAACATTATGTTTTACCTCGTAATCACTGAATGTTCACTTTAATTAACCAAAATTATAATTTATTATTATATTAAATCTTGTTTTCTTGCTTCATATCTGTTTCTAACACAAATAAACAGTCATTGTGTAAGGAAGAGGTCAACTTCAGTAAAGTGGAAGCTTTGTGCTCTTGACAGAAACAGCAGTATCACTATTGGAGAGAATGAGTTGAGTCAAAGGCATATCATATACAGTATTTTCAGAAACGCAGTGCTATGCATTTGTAGGTTTGTAGGTCTACAGATGGTTAAAGTAAGAGTTTGATCAACAAACAATTCTTGGGTACACCTAAGCATCAGCACCTGGCTCCTGCATCACTTGGTTTCCCTGTAATAAACAAGATTGACTGAGCAATCATCCAGTCAGTTTCAAATGTTTTTGAAATGGATGGATGAAATACATCCTGTAATTCTATGGATTTGTATATCTGCTGTCTTGTTTTGTTTTTTGTTTTTTTTTGAAAAGGTAAAACACAAACCTGATCATTATGCATAAACTTTGTATACCATACAGCATGACCTCAAAATGTATAAATACTATAAAGTGCTGTTTTGCTGTAGGCATCTGCCCATAAAACATCAGTGTGTTACAACAGAATGGTAAAATATTTTGAAGTTTTAAACGAGAACTGGAGATCAGCAGCAGCTGTCACAACTGGGTATAATGATTACATAATATCAGCACAATGTGAGGAAACCTGACCAAAAGAAAAGTCTGAATTTGTCATCTTTTCCTAAGATATCACTGGAAAGAGTTTTGTTAGTTCTTTGACAAGTTTTGACTAACTTTGAAAAAAAAAAATCTAAACAAACAAAGTAACAGTAGTTTATGCCTACAGAGTGTGCAGAGGACCCACATGGATTCTGATAGAAGAGAAACAAAATTACAAGATTAGTTTTAACTCCTTGAGATGGCATTTTATTGAACATTCCTGAGTGATACATTAAATGATACTTTTTAATAAGTTGGTGACTCATACAGTTGGGTCTCTTGTGTTTCATGTGTGGAGGAAATATGTATATGTTATATGTGGGCTAAACCAGATGTTATGTTGACTGTAGCTGGTGTCTGTGACGTGCAATGTTGTTTCTTGTAATGTATAGTTAGTGGAGATGAATATCCCTCTGGGGACCAACAAATCTAAATCTAAATCTAAAAATCTAATCTACCATCATTCTGCTCTCCATGAATACTTCCAAATATATGTTGTTCATGCTTACTGCCTATAGCAAGAATGCAACACTGATGTTTTGTGTGGCATGGAAAATTTCTTTGTAAAGGATGCAACACATTTTAATTCTTCGTTTAAATCAGATTTTTTAAAATTCAAAACACATGAAAATTAAAGATACTAGAAAGAAATAAAGTTGCTGCAAATACTCTTGGTGGCTAGTAAGAAAACAATTACAAGACGTTGGTTAGGTCCATTACAGCCTTCCCTAGATGACTGGATTGGAACTGTTTTGGAGATATACAGGATGGAAAAACTGACCTATCAAATAAGGATTCAAAAGGACACATTCTACCAAATTTGGAATAAATGGATCTCATTCATAGCCCCCATGAGAGCAGACTTTATTTGATCTCACTGATATTTTTATTTTGTATACTAAATTAATTGATGTACGGTTAATGATGTTTATTCCTAGACGACAGCGACGGGTAACTCCTCCCCCCATGAGTTCTGTTCAAAGTTAGGTGTGAACTGTTTTACTTTCAACTAATTTATGTTAATGTTTCTTAAAGGTGAAATATTAAGCATCATTAGCTCTGCTATGCCGGGCAACTTAACAGGTTGATCCTTAAGATAAGTGTGGTGTACTCACGGACTCCACTCCTAGACAAATGTGTGTTGTTTAAAGTTTGTAAAAGGAAGTCCAACCCAGGCATTGGCCTGCATGATCACTGGACTTATATACTGTTTGACTTTGATGCTGCTCATACTCTGGACTAAAACAAAAACTGGAATGGGAACTGCTTTTGGCTCTCATATGGTTGCAATCATGATGTGATATGTCTATGCATTCCAAATAAAATACAATTACAAAAAAAGAAAATTAAAGATACTGATTCTTTAAGTCTTCTTTTATGCAGTTCTTATTCGATATGTTGTAAAAATTGATTTAATAGTCGAATAAAGTTGATGAACTTAATGAAGTTTCAGAACACAATAGCCAGGATTTGGTGTTTATTTACTTTATAATTTTCTATTTGTTATTAATACTTGTAAGATTATTAATGATCATTATCTTGTGACCAGTCAAAGGTTATTCACCAATAAATGACTTAATGTTCAGTGCTAGGGAGGGGAATTTCCCCTGTGATGCTCTCTAATGGAGCTTCCTTTCTCCCAGGCCTGACAGGACACATGGGGAGAGTCATACCACAACTATGGTGGGGTTTGCAGGCTCCCATGAAAGCTCGAGTCCCAGGGAAATGTATTTAACATGCTGGTATGAAGTGTGTGTCTATGCGTGTTTGTGATGGTGTGTCATAGAGGGACAGGATACAGAGTGTGTGAACCAGCGACTGTCCCACTGAATCAGCTGGGGTACAGGAAGAGGGGAAACATAATAAGTATGAGGGGATATTTGAGTTTCTCGTCACTACACTGTGTGACTGCATTTTCCCCTCATGTTATCGAACACAGTTTTCCACAACCCCTTACGCAAACATGGATGAGCAGACTTTAATATCTACTCTTGTCGAAGTGAGCAATCATGTCTTCAAATCACTTTTTTTTTTTGTAAATTTTCATGAAACTGAAATTTTTCATCAGATATATCAATGTAACAACTCAGTTTTGTCTCACACATGTTTATGTTTGTGCATGTTTTTTTCCCCTCATGTGTGCTAGTGCATGTTTCACGTGTTCGGGCTTTTTTGGTGTGCATGTGTTGCTCAGCCTATGTGCGCTCATGCTTTCTACTGTCTGGCCTTCCCTTGTTCTCCCAGCTGTCCTAACACTGGTCTGTGTTGACAGTAAACACAGCTGCAGGTCACAGAGGCCCCGCTCTGGTCGGACACGGGGCTCTGAAGGCCATGGGTGGAGAGGGGAGAGAGCATACAGGGAGCATGAATGCAGCAAAAGGAAGGTTGAACTGCAGGGAAAAGGCTGATTGTTGGTCAGGAAAAATCACACTGAGAAACGTTGCTGTTTTAGGCTCTGCTCTTCATCTCTGTTGTAGAATAAAGGGGGAGAAATAGCTGCAGTATGTTAGAAAGGACAAAGAATAGATATAAAACATGGAGATGTCATCTACATCTGGAGGTCAAAATCAACCAAAGCTAATCACATCAGACGCTAAGTGACCCTTACCCATGTGTCCTGTTAAATCCCAATACCATCAGACGTTTAAATTCCTGAGACTTTTCAATAACAGCAAATGGGATGTATCTTTTAGTGATCGATACATTGAGATAAATCATCTTTGACTATATATTTCTAACAGATGACATTAGCATTGCTTACAGACACACTGCCATTAGGGGTCCATGACCTTTATATGCATGATTGATAGATTGTCTGACCCTGTCAACGTGTCATGGCCTCGTCTGTAAGGGACACGTTGTTTTGGTAACCCACCTATCGCTATGTATACGCTCCCCTGTGAGGGTCCTTGCAGAAGGAAGAGACAAAGATATGTGAGGATTTACAGACACATACATAAACACAGTCACAGATACATGCACACTCCCTCTCCCGTTTGTACACACGCACACCACACACACCAGCACCAAAAAACCCCCATTTGACGTGTTCCTTTCCGGCCCCTAAGGACAGATCAGGCACAGCTGTGACTTGGGAGGTCACGAGGCTCCAGGAGGGGGTCAGACTGAGCAGACTCTGAGAGAGCCCGGCATAGGGTCACAGGTCACTCCCAGCAGCCCTAGCGGTGTGAAAGGTCATGGGTCATAGTCTCACCACGATGCGTCGGCAGGGTAGGGTTTCAAAAGGCGGCTGGGGCCAGTGAGAGGCACAGATTTATAGATACTGAGCTGAGCCCCGGCCCTCAGCCCGAGGTAATTACACAGAATATGAGCATGCCCGTTGAGGCTTGGCCGCCATATTTCATTTCCACCCTGAGCCCCTGTAGACTGAAATAATACATGAGATAGCCAGGGAGCTACGAGAGGCGAGACCAGGGGGCAGAGAGGCAGAGAAAGGAAGATCCATTGAAGCAGCAGAAGACGAGATAGAGAGAAAGGAGGGACATAAAGAGTGTGAATAAGCACGTTATGGAGTCAGATTGAGCACAGGAGTGAAGGCAAAGGGTCATATTTGTTACTAAACAAAACTCCATTCTTAGCAACGAGACCTTTGACGTCAAATTCCAGTAAGACAGGGAGAAGGTCACAGGGATCATCCCCGGGGAACGCCGGGAGCCCGAATGACACGAAGCGCGGACAGCAGGGAGTAACAGCCTTGCGAGAGGAGAGGAGCACAGGAACAGATGGAGCGAGGGAGGGGAGTGAAAGAAAAGAAGAGCCCAGAAATTAGATTAGTTTAGAAAGTGAAGTTGTGATGCAGAAGGCTTGATATCCTGCTCAGAGCAGTTTCCCGTGAGAACCTGATCGGGCCACCGCGGGCTCAGCGAGACAGTTCAAACATATTTACCCCTTGTTGGAAGGTACAAATTAAATTAGGCTCTTCCACAAAGACGAGATGCTTTCCCCTTCTGTTCTGATGTCATGGTAGTGGGGCGGTATAGAGTGGGGGTCGGCCCACTTTGGCCTGCATGCATTTATCTTGGAGGCCATTCGTCTTCTAATAACCCATCACCCCCCTTTTTTCTTTGCTAGATCCTTCTATTCCTGTTGCTAAACACTGTATCAAAGTCAGTGTCAGTCTGCTCACTAATACCAAAACAGACAAAAACAAGTCACACCTCTTCTAAGTTCACCCTCGTCTCTCCTCCCTCTCTACTTCTACCTACTTATCTCGGGATGTGGGATTTCTAAACAGTACATTCTATTGAACAATTGGGAGTGCCCTTTCTTTTGTTCCTGCTTTAACAAAGTCCTAGCAGGTTTCATTGGAGATCATTACAGTAATTGCTTCATAATTGCATTGACTTTAGCCTTGGCTGCAGCCCATTCTTTGAGTACATCCAGGCCCAATCTGTGCTGCACAGCAGTGTGTGACCTTCGACCAGTAACTAGGAGGTTTGCTGTCACTTAGCCTTTGGCCAACCTGGCACAGAGACAACATTCCTGTACTGTTAAAAAATACTTTACCCTTTTTTTGGCTGTTTTTGTATAACTTTCATGTTCTTTTTCTCCCTCTTTCTGCTCATTACTCTCTTTCTCCCTCACTGGCTCTGTTTCTATCTTGTGTTGTTGGATTGTAAATGTTTCCAGATAGTATTCCGAAGGACAGTTCAGAGAGGCCTTCAACCTCCACCCTCTCGTTCCTGTATTTATAGAATCTAGCATCTGCTTTCAATGTCACTGATTTTTCAGAATGAGGAAGACTTGGCTGACTCAACCAAGCATTCTGATGAAGGTTCACATATAATGGCTGGGGAGATAGAGAGCTTGTTGAATCCATGCATCCACTCTTCAGGTTTCTCCTTTGCGTGCATCATCCCACACATGCACACACACACATAATGAACATGATTAAAACAGCCTCATGCCCTTTCCCTTGAGTGCCTTTCTAGCCCCAACTTAACTCTCCCTCGGAGAAAAAAACTAAACTGCCACTGTGACACTCTGACAGGAAGAAAATCCTTGAGAGTTGTACAGACACACAATAAATCAATCCATTATTTACGAGTGAACTCATTCAGAAAGGAAGCATATGTAATCTACTCATCCATGCTGAGAGGATGCGGAGCGAGAGAGGAGAAGAAGAGAGGGAGAAGCCGGGTGTGTTCAGGGACGAGGCAGGCGGCCAGCTGAGAACGAATTCTGTTTTTGTTCCTAACTCCCCAAAGAGAGGTGGGAACCAGTAAACAAACAAACCGAGTGAGAAAGTGTTTCCTTCTTTAATGACAAAGGGAGAGGCTGAGAAAGAAAGAGGCAGGGAAGGAGGGAAGCACGGTAAGGAGCCTGCCCAGTGTGTCAGCTGTCAGCCTTTCTGTGTGTGTTAGTGTGTGTGCATGCCCTCTGCCCTGTCCGTATGCAGGCCAGCAGCCCACACAAAGGCGCAGAGGGTGCACACACACAGATGGGTCAACAAAGCCATTGTTTACTATTTTGTTTTTAATATGTTGGGAGAGATTAGTAGATATTGATTTCTCTCTGTCAGGGCCAAGGGAGAGTTGAGGCAAGCAGTAAGCGTTCCCATCAGCGGCTGTATCTTTACACAAACAGGCAGAAATACACTCGCACAGCTCCTCTCCCCTCTGCCGTACCCCACCACCACTGAGCCTGTCACGCCTCTGTCAGTTCCTATCACAGTATGTCTACCTGAAGTATGCAGATGAGGTCTTTGTGGACCCCTGCTCCAGCCTGGATGCCCATTCTTTCGGGGCTCATGTCTATTATGGCCTGAGCCTGGGGCGGGTCTCCAGCGCTCCACGCATACACTCACACAAAAACACGCTCGCAGCACTCCTGGGGTCATAGCCTTTCAACCTCAGGGGCTCGACTTCTGCCACCGCAGCCTGACAAATCACCCCGCGACACACACACAAAAAAGCGCCAGGGACCCAGCGTGAGAGGGGGCCCGGGTCCAAGCAGCTCCTCCAATCTCAGCTCTGCTATACGAAGAACGCCAGCGAGCTGCTGTTACCCCACTCCCACTGGATTTGGACAAAGGGGAGGAAGGAAGATGAGGGGAAGGAAAGTGGGGTAAAAAAAAGAGAGAGAAGGCCGAAAGATGGGAAGAAAACGAGAGACGGGAGGAAGAAAGAGACATTTAGGTTCTTTCATTTGGTGGACTATGATAAATGGCCTGGCCTTTAGCTGGTCTGTGCTCCCCCAGTGCTCTCTGTGGGCCTCCCCTGACAAGAGGGTCTTTGAGGGAGAATGGACCCCACAAATATTGCTCTTTGTCCCAGACAGCGCAAGACCCCAATGCTCCAACTTTAATCAAGTAAAACCAGCAAAGCAAGGGTCTGCTTTTATGTGCAAGAGTCAATCACGATGTGTCTGTTTGCATGTGTGTGTGTTCCACTAAGCACTGAGTGTGTGAGAAGAAGAGACGGAGAAAGAGACAGGAGGGGGAGAAGTCTAGGAGGACTGAAGAAAAGTCAGCACACTTTGTTACTCTGGCACGTCTCCCCATTACTCCTTTAAAGACATTCAGAGCTTTGCCTAAGGGGTACGTGGGTAGATTTGGGGGAAGGCAGGATTCAGATACACCCCAAAGGCACATTACAAACTGACTCAGCGATCAAAACAACTTGTGAAGTTCACCTCTTAACAAGGGGAGGTCTTAGTGCGACAAAATAGTCTGGAGAGAAGATGTGTTTTTATACCTGATGTTAAATTAACAAGGGTACATCTTTTTTTTCACCACGCTACACCTCCGTTAATCATCAATCTCAACGTGCAGCAGTCACCTATTAATCAGATGTAATGCAGCTGCTTTATAGGTGTTTCTATGCTCATGTTTACTGTGATTATTTGCCCAACTTATAATTACACAGTGTATCACAAGCATTGCAATAAGCCCACAAAAGAAAATTATCCAGTTGAAAGCGTTACAATCAAGTTAATGGATCGCTAAAGCTGATTAGCAAGGTTGACAAAAAGACGTCTAAAAAGGCAAGAGTGCGCACGTTTGTGTCATAGATGGAAGTTTACGGTGGATTATGTGTTTATGAGCGAGGCCTACTGGCAGGGAGAGTGTGCAGGGTGGAATAACAGTAAAAAATGTTTGGGTTCTTCTAAAAAAGAAGAACTGGGTGAAGCTGTTCTGGATTCTCAATATGGTTGTGGGATGCGACTGCGTTTGGATGTGCGACTGGGTCTGCAATGGTGGGTCTTAAAGAACGCGTGAGACAGACTTTTTGTGTCAAATAGAGGTTGTATGGAGTCGTGGGTGGAGAGTGGAGGTTATGGAGCTTTTTGTCTTTTGTCAACCCTGAACATTCATTTCTAAGCCCTCCTTCGCCTTTCACACTCCCTCTGCTTTCAATGTCACACTTGCCTTGTGTCTGCCTTTTGCCTGTGGCCATTCTTCAGAGATAGATCTGGGTTTAAACTTAGACTCCCTCCTTGGTGGTTGATTCGAGCAATGATATTCTTCATCTGTGTTTGTAAACGCACAGGCATCTTTTTGCACATGAATGGCTTCGATGTGTGAATTTCCATGCGCGGATCCACGTGTGTGTGGTGAGGGCAAACCTTAGTGCCACACAGTGCCACCGTGCCATAATCCCCGCCCTTGCCCAGTGGCCCAGATTAAATCCAGGCTTTGATCCACCCCCTAATCTGAGTTTTCAGGCTCTGGGCTGAGGGTGGGTGCTCCACTCTGCCTGCCAGCAAGATTCTGCTTGCTTCTTTCCTTCCTCCCTTGTCTGTCTGCTTCCTCGCTGCCCCCCCACTGAGGAGCTGGCAATTGAAATCAGCTTTAGAGTTGCTTAATACAGAAGCGGGCAGAATTAGGCCCTTTAATGCCTGTCATGGTCGAAGATTATATCAATGGCTCTTTTTGTCACAGCTACATTGGTGTCAATGGAGAAGCAGCGAGACTTCCAGGACGAGACAAAGGAAACATTTTTAGATTCTGTTGTACTTTATCTTGTCTGTGGCTGTACTCAAAACTTCTTGCACACTCACACACACACACGCACACACACACATACACACAAATCCTCAAGAGTGAAAATGTATACAGCACACACTCACAGCCACTCATGAATAAAAACCTCAACATATGTTGCTTGTTTTTGTTAAACTGTAGCTTGGCCAGGGTTTAGAGTGATGTACATTTTGTGATTGTAAAATCAACTTCAGTGGCAGCTTCTTTTGAAGTGTAGTGTGGTTCATTCGTTCAGGGTCAAATGCAAACATAGTCTCAATTGGAAACAAAAGCCTGAGTCTTGGCTGCGCTTTAATGCTACAGTGAGTTTGATTTACTGCCCATCTGCAACCGCACAAACACTCTTTGACTCAGTGCGGACAAAATGAATCAGAAAGAAAGAGACACACTGTCGTTAACCAATTTACCAGTTTATATAAACAAGCACATGGGTGATTAGAGCAGGTCTTCCTAAAGTAATAGTTTACAACACAGCACATTAAAAATAATTAGCCTTAACACAATAAAGTTAGTGGAATTTGGGAGCCACAAGACTGGGCAGAGTAAGGGTATTAGGCCTCGTGCTTGGTGTGCTGCTCTCTGTTAGCTGCTAACATTTGGGGTTAACCAAGCTCTGAAAATATTTACAAAGATAATTGACAGTCTGAAAGAATTGTATGCATTGTTACACAGTGTGATGCAATTACTTGTTGTTTTGGCATCTGAGCGAGTAAATAAAAAATGTAGGACTTGTGCAATACATTAGCTGATGATATACTTTTAAATTAGTATGACACACTTACTCACCTACTACATTCATTCTCTACAGAGGAAAGAAGGTCACATTTCTTCACCTGGCGTGAAATTAGCTCTCCTTGTTTATGTTAGAGTGTAATGAAAATGGACATGGCAAAGAGGGGGAAGCAGGGAAGCCTAAGGGAGGGAAAAAAACAACATGAAACCTCTTTTTAGACTTTTTTTTTAACCAAGGGAAGTCTTCTGCTCGGTGAAGAGAACATCGCACGCCAGTGTTTTTGCTGTATCACTTTGACACACTCATCATGTCAGTGCTGAGCTTTAAACACCGCTGCTACCTTTCCCTCTGCTTCCCTGAATACAACCACATCCCACACATGTTCACTTTCATGTGAAACACAGACAGGTGCAGAACAAGCTGACTGACCAACACACACATACTTTCCTGCTCTTCCCAGTCAGATGTGAGTGTAATTCAGCCCCAGGGGATAGGAGCCTTGCAGTGGTAACACCTGAAACACTGCATTTCTGGGTGATTTTAGAAACTACACATGTACACAGCTACTAATGTGTTGCACACTAACACACACCTGCTTTAACTAAACAAGACAAAAGCATGAGGCTTCAAAATAAAGGACACAATCTACAGTAACTCAGTAAAAGCCAAGGCAGTCATGAGTTATTTGTCTTGCTTATTGGCAGAGGTTGACCAATTAACGCCCCAGTGCTAGGTCCAGATCACTGGCTCTCTGCGCGGTGGTGGAGTGTGAAATGTGCCATAAATCCAGGGCACGGCCCACGGCACATAAGGGTGGCAGGAAAGGCCTGGCAGAGGGCTCCTCTCACTTGGGTGAGTGGCAAATCAGGGTTCAAGGGGCCCTGGTGGCTGATCCAATTAGGTACTGCCCAAGATATTCTTTTCTTTCTGCTTATTGGCAGAGTGCTAAAATTGCTAACTGCATTTCTGATGATCTGGCTGCATTAAAATTTTACATTTTCTAAGATATAAAAACTGAGGTACTCTTAATAACTGGGGAATGGATTTTTACTAAATATGCATGATTTTCTTATTGGAATTTATGTTGATCTGTATTGATAACACAGACATATAGACAAGCAGGAAGCAGACCAACCTGAAACATTTTTTTTGGCTCTTGAAGCACACACACTTGTTTTCTGTCTGTGCAGTTAATCACACTCATGCTTCATCAATGAATCCAACATCAAACTGTTTTTCCAGCTACTATACTAAGTAGAAAAGGTGATATTTTGTATTGGAATATGTTGTTTTAGGGCGTTTTCACATTAGGTCCACTTGTTTAGAACCGTGCCACGGCGCAGTTCGCCATGGGTTCACCCCCCTCCCCCTCTCCCGCTGGCTTTCATTCACACTGGCAACATCGAACCATGCCTGGATCCACTTGTGTATTTACTCAATTTGAAACAGCAGGGGGCAATATGCACGTAACTGGTTACCAAACCTGCTATGGAGGAGAACGAAGAAGAGACTACCATGGTAACCATTTCCTACACCAAACAACCAGTGTTTACGTTTCGCTCTCCTCTACATTTTGCTTCAGGTGTGTTTATTATTGTGTTTGAGACGGCATCAGCAACCTTCTGGACCCTCGTAAATCATCGTAATCCTCAACCAAAATAAACAAATCGACCAATTGAGTAAGTAAAAGATTCAACCGCGGGATTAACAGGAAGTAATGCATCAAAAGTAGATCGGTTAGGACCACTTTGTTTCACACCAGTGAAACTGCACCAAATGTCGGGAGATGGAGCGGATCGAAACCACCCCTTCATGGAGGTCTCGGACCGGCTGATTTGGTGCGCACCAAAGTGCGGTGGTTTCATTCACATTGATACTAACGTACCAAAACCTGGGCCAAAACTTCTTTGGTGCGCACTAAGTGTGGTTGGTGTGAAAACGCCCTTAGAGGTCTGGGTCAAATTAGCATCAGATATGTCTCCAATATATTTGAACTTAAGTACTCAGAATGTATTTCAATTCTTTCAGCCGCAAACACCTGAAACACCTCATGCCCAGAGGGCTTGAAAGCTGATGGATGTTCCTCCCCTGTGTCATCTCCTGTGAGTAACAAGCCTCTTTTAATGTTTTCTCAGACAAGTGTCCTCAAACAATCAGTTAGTAGATATCTGAGACAGGTCAAGGGGTCGCTGCCCCCTCCTGTTGCTCCCTGATAAGAGGATCATTAGTTTGGGATTATCTTCAGGTAGGTGCAGAATGTTGAGTTCAGAAGGTTAAAGAAGAGTCACTTAGAGAAAACAGGCCAAATGTTGTATTGATTTCCAATTGACGTTGTGTTTTTTGGGTGAAATTCAAGCTTTTTTTGGCTAACTTCTTCAAGGCGAAACATGACACAAACATAGACTTTAGCATCGATGTCATTTGACACAGTCATCTGCCAATTGACATGTCAGCTGCTCACCCTTGACCCACATCACAACGGTTGTATGACCTCCAAGCCTGTTTAAGAGCTGATAGATCATGGTTAATAAGCCGGGCATCTTTCACACTTACATGGCAGTAAAAATAGGGGGCACAGTCTCTCAACAGTAACACCTCTAAGCATCTCATCACTGACACTTAGTAATATGACTCTGAATTTGAATGTGTCAGTCCGTCCAAAGGACTCAGAGAAGGTGTGAAGGTTGTCGATCGTGCCAACCCCACCTCGTCCTATGGCACACCCCCAAACTCGGCTGAGTGGTGGAGGTCTGTCAAGAGGGATGACCTGAGGTTGCCTCCTCTTCCTCCTCCTTTTAAGTGGAATAAGAATTGTGTCTAAATGACTTGGCATGGAAAGGATGTAAATGAATGCTGGGGGTTGTTGTGTTCAAATCCAGCCAAGGTCAAGCATCCAGCTGTCAGCTCATGTTTGGGACTAATCGTTTATGTGCCTGCACCACTCTGCGCCGGTCCCCTCATTCTCCCCATGTCTGTCACACACCTTTCTCCCTCTCTTTAACTCAATGTCCTGCCTTTTATCACTCACTCTTTTTTGCATCTGTCCTATGCATACTTCATCTATTTCATCCTTCACATTTCATGTCCTTTTATTCAGTCCTTTCACCAAAGACAGCGACCTGCTGTCATTACCTCTGTTATCCCACGACTAATGACTTGTGCAACAGAACCGGGGAGGGGAGTTTCAAAGTATGACGTTGTGGTCACCTTGGGATAACTCTGGTCATGTTAACATGCTTTAGAGAGAGGCTTAAAAGGATCCCCCCCCCAATTAGAAAATAGATGTAAAAATAATAATCCATATGTACAAATTACTCTAGGGCTGGGCAATATATCAATTAAATCGATTAATATGAATTATTATTAGCAGAAGATTTTAAACTGAAATTGAGAATATTAATGAGTTTTTTTCTCAACTTTCCAATCACAAGTTGTTGCAATGTTTGAAAGCAATATTAGTGAAAATGTACTGTTTTCTTATGGTAGGCCTTTTCAGGTTTTGCACAAGCACATGTTTAGACTTTTGTTTCTCAAATGAGATTAAATATTGGTTAGAATAGCTCATCTGTCAGAGTCTATGTACACAGGCTTTTGTAAGTTTAAACTACATATCATTTTAAGACAAATTACAGCATGCAATTTAACTTTAAGAGGTAACGTCTGTGTAGGACATGTTTTGACAAAACTTTATTCATATAATTTGTGTCATTTGAAGTTTTTTTTTTTGTTGCTGTTTTGAGGAGAAAAAAAATCAAAATCGTAAATCGAGTTTTGTGGAAAAATATCAGGGATTTGATTTTTAGGTCATATTGTCCAGCCCCAAATTATACACTACTTGTGAGATCTGGAGTCATTTTGGTCATTTGCTCTAACTTCCATATTGAGTTCAGCTTTTTTTGACAATTTCAAATGTAGATCATAAAAATGATCTTTTATGAGAAGAGTGATTTTTTTTATTAATATGCACTCAACAGTCAACAGACTTTGTCTTGATCATTCTGTATTACGGCGTGTTCCACCGAAAGCGTCGCAATTTTTTCGCACGTTAATATTACATACAAAGTCAATTTAAAGACGCAAATTGACGCTGCATTGGGGCGAGCATAGAGCGGCGTTGAGCGGTGAGCGGCGAGCGTTTCCAGCGAAAAAACGCTCACCGCTCCACTCTTGACGCTCGAGTTGAAATAATTGAACTTAGCGAGCGAGCGTGTTGACGCACTGTGACAGCCTATCAGCATGGAGATCGTCACTGACGCAGGGCATTCTGGGGGTCGGAGTCTTGCTATTTTGACAAACTACTAAACTCACCCAAGACGGATGGAAAGGCGCTCCGCAGCAGCAGCTGGACTGTCTTGTCTGTAGTTGGTATCCAGGCGGGAGATCCTGGCACCAACCCTGGCTAGCAGGACTTCAAACTGGGCAACAGTCAGCCTGAAGTACCGCTGAAACCGGCCGTCGTCCGGACGCAGCTCTTGCAAGAGACGGTGGAACTCACCGAGCTCACACCGCCTCCCTAGGGTAGCATGCATCCAGTACCGATGTCGCCACCTAGCCCGCAGCTGAGTTCTCCACAGCAGGTACAGAGCAGCGATGGTGGCAATCAGAGCCATGTTCGACGACGGAATGATATGATGAATCAATAATGGCGGCTTTTCGTGCAACGATGCCGCGGCAAGCGGTGACCGATTTTTGGCATATTTGTACCAGCGTCAAAACTCGAGCGTCTAGCGCGGCGCGAATTCACTTGACGCGCAAATACACTCGCTTTCAAAGCTTTCGGTGGGAACACACCGTTAGGGAGAGCAAGAATAAGGTCAGTGACGTCACCGGGAGATTAGAGCTGGGCAAATAATTGATTAAATCGATTAATTTGAATTATTTTCTGCAGAAGATTTAAAAAATTAAAAATCAAGATTTTTTTTCCTTGCCTTGGTCCAATTGTAAGTGGTTACAATTTTTGAAAAAAAATTACAATTTTCATGATGGTTGGCCTTGTAGGGTTTGCACAAGCACTTTTATAGGCTTGTATTTGTTATTTAAGTAAATTAAATATTGATCAGAAAGTTTCATGCTAATATTATAAAAATACCTCAGCCTTTTAGTGATTATGTAGACAAACCTGCCTACGTTTATACTATATTATCAACCTTTTATGACCCAAACTTTGACTTTAAGAGGGAAACATTTAGACAACATAAAGGCAAAACTTGAGTTGTTTCATTTTTAATGTCACTGGGAGTTTTGTCTTCTTTTAGGGAGGGAAAAATCGATTAAAATCGTGAATTGAGTGTTGTGGAAGAAAATTGGGGATTTTATTTCTAGGCCACATCGCGCAGCCCTACGAGAGATATTAAATCATGTCCCCCTGACACATCGGTAGTATTTTTCGTGTGCTATTTCATAATCATGTTAGTCTGTATGTGCAGATTTATACAGATAACAGACGACTGCTAAAATATGTGTTTATTTTATTATCACTCATTACAAGTTAATAAGGCACAAGACTCCTTACCCTAACACAGTTTTGCCAATATTTACCTGTGTGTGCATGAGAGCAGAGAAAGCATACATTAGTCAGTATGTGTATCAGAAAACAATTTTATCCTTTATCTGTCATATGTCATTGTTAATTTAGCTCTCACTAAGTTTTAGATCACCCCGTGTCTGATTCCCTCCTCCCTGCTCCTAAGTTCAGACTGTTATTGTTTGTTGTACAAGGTGTCAATCCTCTAAACTGACTAGGAGATACGATATACATACAGTATGTCTTATGTATGTTATACGTATGTAAGACAGGAAACACGATATACAGGTAGCCACACTTCTTTTTGTGTCAGAGACAGTTGCATGAATGTCCTCTCAGTATGGAATTTACGCAAACCATGATGGAATTTAGCAAACAAATTTAATGTAAGAATCACATATGCTGATTTCTTGAATGCTTTAAGTATATAAAAAAGTGAAGACAGTAGTTTTTGTACTCTCTTAAATGTCATGATTTTTACCATGCAGATGAGGTAATTCAGAGAGCTCTGACACTTAAAACAATCCCCACATACTTTTTATCGTACCCCTCAGATCATTTGCACCTCTGACACACTCCCAACTTTCCCATCTTGGCCTAAGAGTACCACGACCGTGGCCATGGCCATCGCTTTTCCAAGTAAAATGTGGCAGGTTGCAGAGTTTAAGTCCTTCGAAATGTGAATCGAAACAGCTGCCCCTAATCACTTGCACAAGCTGGGCTTAAGGGCCTCTCAGTTTCACCCCTCATCTGCCTGGAATTTTGAATTTCCTGAGCGGAGATCAAATGGCAGCCCGAGTCAGTGAGACCTTTGATATATGGACACCCATCTTGCAAGGGCCTTCTGCAATGGGATTTACGCTTGACAACACACTCGGTGTCACCTCCGCTCCCGGCGGACGCTCTGCGACCCCTGGAAACATTGGGCCCCTTTGACAGGACAGCAGAGTCCCCCTCCCCCCGGAGTGCCCAGCAGTTATTTATTAAATTTGTTGTGCCCACCATGGTATGGTTTCAGAAGGCCACTTAGTTTTGGATTGCACTCTGGATTTTTCAATTATGTGGTTCATTTCACCTGCTTGTGTTCCTTCAGGGTCAAGGGCACGAGAGATCACATTTAATTATTTCAAAACAACAAGTCTCAACTGGTCTCCACTGATCTATAACATCATGCTCCCCTATCTATCCCTCCATCAGTACTACTTCAAATAAGCACTGTTTGGTCTGTTAAAATAAAAGGAACTGAAAATATCCTCTACCTCCGATCACCACATTACTCATGTCAATAAGGAAATTTGTCTACCTATCAGGGGGGTAAATAAAAGGGCAGAATATGGGATTTCCAGAATTCCTTGCTTGTAGAGGCTCATATGGAGCACATTAGTGGCCACTTTGATTGACAGGTACTCCTGTGTGTACCCAGAGGGAGCAGCAAGGAGAAATGGGAGATGATTATATCCCAGGTAATATGTGTGGGCCGTTCACAGCAGGCATGAAGATGCTATCGGGGAGAGGCTGCAGCCTTTGGATTAGAGGATGTTAGTGGGTCAGCTGCCCAACTGAACAATGTGTATGTGTCTGCAACTGTGTGAACGTTTGTACCATCCTATTTATAGAGTGAACATGTTAGTATAAGTGTGACTGGAAGCCTTTGGATCTTACTTTGATATGTACAGTATTGAGTGTTAACCAGAGACGCACTGAGAGCAGGGTTATCTTCCATTTTGTACCTCTAACATTAGAAATAATACATAATAATGCATATGATTAGGCACTCTACTGAAGTGCCTCAAATGGCATTCCAAGTGGTTAGGAGAACTTCTTCTGCTGTTCCTTATGGATGTATTACACTAGAACAGATTGTAAGGAAATGTTGTTCAACACAGACTGTACAATAAAATGAAACAAAATGCTTTTTGTGCCATTCTAAATTCAGGAACTGCTTTGTTTTATAGGCTGACATTCCCCAGTTGCCCTCTTATTGGTCAAAAATATTTCTTCATAATTTTTCAAATGTCAACAAATCCTTTTTTACAAATCCTTTTGTAGGCCTGAACCTGATATGATCTAAAATTGGTTAAAATGACACCACACAATAAATCATCTTATTTTTCAAGCATAACATTGTTATTGCTGTTAAACGTAATGGACACTGCCTGTACCACAGACCACCAGATTGTCAATTGGTCTGGGGGCCGCATTCTATTTAGTGCTGCGCTGCGGGTGGGGGGAAACCAAAAAAGAAGGAAAAAAAAAAAAAATGCATTGACCATGCTTTAAATAACTGAGACTGAAGGCTGTTTTATTTTGAAAGGATGGCCACATCTTTGCATGACATGGTAGACTTAACACTGAGGCTCATGAATGAAATAGTTCAACTTGAAATAAACTCTTGTCAAATCTTGTGCTCATGCACTCTCCCACATGTGCACTCAGTGTAGCTATAGATATATTTGACTCTTCATGTTGTGTGTATCTGGATGACAGTCAAATGCATGTGTTGATACTCAGCATCCCACTTACATATGGGTTTGTTTGTCACCGTTTTGTTTAGTTTTTTTTTTTTTTTTGGGTATGGCATAAAAAAGGAAGGAGACCACTGCTGTATTTCTGATTTCACCAGCCAACTGTCAATATGAGGAAAACGACCTATACACTGATGCTCCTGCTCTATGGATGACAAGTAAACATAAAAACAGAAGATTGATAATACATAAGGGAAATGCCCAGTCGGCCCCTGATTAACAGCCCGGCCCTGGCACTAGATATTGTTTTTTAAAATATTCTTGTCATTGTCTGTCTTTTTAGAAAAACTAATCATGCTGTGTTGCATTGCAAAACAATGTGAATTGCTGTCATCATAGACATGCATAGAAAGCCTATGTGTTGTTCGCCAATTGTGACCTACATCCTCACATGGCAGCCATCTTGGTACAGTGCACTTGCTCACTCATAACACTTATGTCTGTCAAGCATATACTGAGAAATAAGCGTTGCATTCTCTGCTAGCAACTGATTTTCAAACAATTTACTTTGTCTGAAATGTCAGAGGTGTAGTTTTAATCCTGCATAATTAAGGTTATAAAATTGTATACAACTTTAACGTAAAATTTCTTAGAACGTTTGTAATAAACCAAACTGTTTGTAAATCTGTTAAGATTTCCACGAGTAAATCATGAATATGCTTGAGCAGGTGTCTTACCTTCAACTGAGTACTACAAAGCAGAACAGAAATGTGCCCTTTACCAAAATGGCCACCATGTGAGGATGTTGTTGGCTCCGCATCAAGCCATCTAGCCTTTCTCTACATGTTTATGCCTGTCATGACCATGGGCACAACTTTGGGAACCACTAGGACAGGTGCTAAACTCTCATCCAAAAATAATTACAGTGACTGGATAACCAAATGTTATGATGTGGCATGAAACTCCTCCTCCAATTATTCTAAAAACCGGCAGTCTTTTAACGTCAAGTCGATAAGCCTTACATTTTTCCCTCTTTTGTGACCTTACACAGTTACTCATAAGGAAAACTATTCCCGTCTCTGTCGAATATAAAAAATGGGCCATAAATTCTAAATGTCTTTAACAATAGCTTCTGCAAATGGCTGTATTTCCTATTTTCTTTTGTTTGTGTCTTTTTGGTTCATGGGAGCCAAATGGTGCTTTGGACAGGATGAAAATGACCCTTCACAATGTCTTGAGTAGCGTTGTGATTTAAGAGCTTTGTTTTTGTAAGGGTCTCTTGTCATTAAAATAATTAATTGCCAATGAACCTTCAAGGCTCCACAATGAATCAGCTGGCTTTTTTCCTTCCTCTAAAGACCAAAAGAGGTGAGGGGTTGACTTTATGGTTAAAACCACAGGGGAAACAGAAATGCCGGAACCCCACCGGAAATTTATTCTGCTCTGTGAATGTATTTATTGTATTTCCTGTCATACACAACGAAGGGAACACCAGGCTTTTATTTTTAATCAGGAGTTTTTCAGAACTCTTGTAAAGCACTTCTCCTCAGCATGCTTATTACATAAATCAAGCTAATAAAGAGCATTGGTATGACGACAAATATGTCCAGGGGGAGTGCATAGTGACCGCTTCACGACCCTGAAGTGAGGGACCCCACCTGACCTCAAGACATGGGTTCAAACGGTCAATTGCAGGTCACTGGCAGAACAGGAGGGGGGTGAGAGGGTGTACCAGAGGGTGTGGATTGTGAAGCTTGTGTGTTTGTGAGTGTGAAAACCATTGCAGACACGATCACTGATACCTGATTAATGCTGAGAATAAATGACCTGCAGGTTAGTCATCCACAAACAGGGCTAAATTACCTCCCATCCCTCAAACCCTCTCAAAGACACCTGCCCTTCTGGAACACACTCGTGATTTCCCACTTGTTGTTGCCACTGTGAAGATGACAGTTTGTTTTCATCCACCTAATCCGCTGACTGCCCCTAGTTCTACTGTATTCTAAATCGCTTCAGCCCCCCTCTCTCTTTTATCTTTGTTATCATCACATCTTTCTTGCCATTCATCCATCTCTCCAGCTCGAGCCACCTGGCTGACTATTTATCCCTCTAATGAGCTCCACACACTCTTCTAAACAGTTGTCAAACAGTTCCCACACAGCCATCACTTTAACTGGACTGAAGCTGAGACACAACAGCAGCACACTTGTAACAATCTGCCAGAAGAGGGAAGAAGGACAAGAGCAAATCTGGCTGAACACAGTTGTGCTACATTGCATGAATAGTGACAATTTAAGAGGTGGAGTATGAGTACTTATGAGTTCATCTGATCAAGACCAAAGTGCCACTGCTGGGTCAGCTAAAGTCAAAGGTTAGATGGAGAGATCCTGTTTTTTTTTAAGTTTTCAAGAAGGTTTGTAAAATGATTATGCCTGATCTTGCAATGCGGATTGACAACAGATTTAGTTCCTTAGATATGATAGTCTATATGTTTCATTTTGATATATGGGGTAAAGCCATACTGTTTAGATCACTTTTTGTTAAAGGGATAGTTGTTTTTTCTAAAGTAGGGTTATGAGAGGTACATGGCATAAATGTGTGCTGGAATGTCAAAGCTGGGATCTCTTTACATCCAGAATATCTTAGAACAGATGCTAATGCTATACATTGCTGTATGGTGCCAGATGCTTCGCGTCGGTGGCGCAGTTGGATAGTGTGCTTGGTCAGTGATCGGGAGGTCGCAGGTTCAATCCCAGCTCCGGGCGACACATGGCGATGTGTCCTTGGGCAAGACACTTAACCCCAAGTTGCTCCCACTGCTGTGTCAGTGGTGTGTAAATGGGCGTGAAAGTGTTAGAGATACTGATGGATAACTAACATAGAAACTCTGAACCATCAGTGAGTGAATGTGAGAGCAAATGGGTGTGAATGGGTAGGTGTGACCTGCGGTGTAAAGCAGCTTTGAGTAGTCCAAGACTAGAAAAGCGCTATATAAGCTCAAGTCCATTTGTAATTAAAAAAAATTGTGAAGAACAACCTTCAATGGAAACACATACAAAGCGCAAATATACTTTGTCGAAATTTGAGGAATATTATTTTTATTTTGCAGAAAACTGTCATGGAAACTCAGCTACTGTCACTGTCATGTGACACTGTATTGTTAGTAATTAGCTTTTTTTTATTTACAGACAAAAAATAATGTCCCTTTGTATCATGAGTTGTTATTCAGCAAAAAATTATCAGGATAACATTTTTGGTCAACACTACCCAGCCCAATCCAAATAATAAAAAATCTTGGTCTGACTACGGGGGAAATCCTAACAGATGTTAAACTGTGAACTGTCAAGGTGTTACACAAACACAGATAGATTTGAGTTACAAGCACTGGATGAGAACATCTTTTCCTTGCACCATCACCTCGCTTCTAATTTCTCCAACCTCGTCCTTCTTGAGGCCAGCATGTGAACATCACTCACAGTGTCGGTACGAGCCAAGCACCCAGTTCATCAGAAACACCTTCCCTGGCCCCTCGGCTGACCCGTTCTCTCCTGGGGTCAGGATAACAGGCTGCAGGGCTAACACACTGGATGAGAAATGGACCGGAGTTGTTGGTGTTAGTGTATGTGTGTCTGTGTGTGCCTTCTCGACTCCTTTTGGAATATCTGTTTCGGTGTGTATAATGTGTACGACTTGCCTGTCAGAGGGGGCCTGTGGAGGTTACACAAACACAGAGGAGGGTTATTTATATTTCCAGGAAATTATGGTGCTTTCTGTCAGATCTGGCCCTCTGTAGCCTGATCTGGCTCAGTCTTTGTCTGGTCTTAACCTATTTTCAGCCCACACGTTTCTTGTGGAACATAGAGATGCAGAATTGTGTTAATACTGCTGTCAGTGACAACCCCAGTGGCCAAACTCTGTCAGTCTACGGCTCTGAGCCCACCTCCACAGATGGTCCAGCAGTACTTAAAAATTCACCCCCAGGGTTTTACTGCTCCGTTGTATGGAGGACTGTCACAGCACAAGGAGCATGTGGTTTAGATATGGGAACAGCATCCACCAAGAGCTCTCATGGCCTGGCACAATGAGATGTATCCACCCCCAGTGAAAGACAAGGAAAGTGGGCATGCCCTCTTTTATGGCAGGGCACACCCTTCCGGCAAAGACAGTTAAAGATACCGATAAACAGAAGCTACATTTGAGTACAAATTGATTAAATGTTGACAATGAAGATTTTAATTTCTCAAACTTTGATTAGCATTTCTTTCTTGCTTGTAGAACATGTTAATGAGCCATCAGTTGCATGTATGCAGTCAGTCAGCCTGTCAGGCACTCAGCCAGTCAGAGGACTGTGATTTACTGTCCTGCAGCTGGAGAAAGGAAACCTGCTGTTACCTCTCGTTCAGCCGGCCACCCTTTTATTCCAAATGAGGCCAGAAAAAGCCACAATTCCACAAATCAGCGTTTACTAATTTGTTTATTGCCCTCGTTCTGGCTGCTACTCCTCCCCTCTCACCCACCCTCAAACCACCCCTCCGTGCGGTCCCCCTCCCTCTTTCTCTGCTATTGATCTCCCCACTAAAAAGTGTAAGTGTTACAGGGTGTGTTAGGTCCTCGGAAAGAAGCTGTCATGTGCATTAATGCATACAGAGGGAGTGGGTGTAATAAGTCCCTGAGGCACATTGTCCTTCTGAGTAAACTGAACACATTCAGTGACAGTTTTGTTTAGCCTGTTTTAAACTGATGACGCAGAAGCAGCAGCAGTGGAGCTGTGCGACTTCTTGAGGTCAGAGCACATGTTAACTGTGCACACATGCCATGTATTTTACATGTTTGCTACTATGTCTCACACTTACTGCTGTTTGTGTAATCAAGGGTGTTGGGGAAGTGTGATGAACTTGGGTGGATGGCTTCTGGAAAGGTGCCAGGGTGAGTCATAAACAAGCTGGAGGTTGACTTTAGGGGTGAGGGGGCGAGACAAGGGGGAAGAAGAGGAGGGCACCGCAGAGCGTGTCTGTCCTGGCAGGTCCCCTGCTCAAATTCCACTGATATGACTTTAATCAGTCCTAATCTACTTATTGGCCTCCTGGGGCACTGCTCAGCCTAAAGTGCTTAATGTGATGCAGGGACCCATAAGATGCTGCCACTCGAAGGCATAAAGTGGGTTGTTACTTAGAGTTTTCTGCTTAATCAGATTAATTAAAACAAACTCTTCGAACAGAGATCTTCTACCTCTGTGCCTTTTCCATGACTTTTTCACCAGCCTGCAGTTTTGTGTCATTTTGTATGCAATTTTTCAGTGTCTGTATACTCTTACATTCTATTTATATCTAAAAAGAAGTACTTAATATTTAATAGAGGAGCAAACCCCCCAAATAGTGTTAGTTTTCAGTATACCCCTTCCCACAGAAAGATAAGTAAGACATTTGTAAAATGTAGAAGTAGCTCATGAAACTGAATTAGCTTCACTATTCAAACCCCTGCATAGCTTCAACCCAAGCTATAGAATAAGACAAAAGTAGCTCCCTGCATTTAGCTTTTTTAATACGCTGATATATTGTTAATAGCAATAACAATGATTATAATTGTTATTGTTGTTGTTGTTATTGAAAATGGAAAATAGATTTTACCTCATGCTGCTGCTCACTTATGATGTTGCTCACCTACTTTACATCATGGAAAAAAGCATTTTTGTTCTCATAAACAAGTTATCAAACAACCACATAAGAGAGAAAGACAGGATGGACTCAGCAACAGCTTCATGGAATAAAATGGTAAAATAAAGTCAAGAGACAGAGCATCTATGATCCTAATTTTACTGTTCATCACACCAAACTGTAAAAGTTCAGTCTGCAGTATGTAATACATTTTGTGTTACCATGTACAGAAGCATTGTCTGGTCTTTGAAAAAAGGTGAAAAAAAGAAGCCGTGTAGAGAAACTGTCTGTGCTTTCTGATTCCTCTCCTTAATACACCTGACACTGCGGGATGAGGTGAATGTGACACCAGATGAGGTCACAGGCCGTGTCAGAGCACTTGTCACCTGTGCCACCCAGTGATCACAGATTATCAGATTAATGCTGATGCTACATGTGGGCTGTCTTCAATTTCATTTGATTCCAAAGATCACACTGGGTCGCTGCGGAGGTGGAAGTGCTCTGACCTCAGCAGGGTTTGATTCATTTAAACACAATCAAACTGTACCAGCACTGGCTACAGTTATTTCTCTGTGTTCATAATTCTGTGTACCTCTGCAGCCCACTCAGTTTTTGTTGTTTCCTCGCCTTATCCCAGCATGTCCTCTGCCAATCTTTTTCCTGCTCCCATTGACCTTTCATTCCCCTCATACGCGTCTCCTCTCAGAGGACGGGTGGTTGCATGGAAGTCCTCCTCATGTTCAATGTGATCAATACAAAGGGCAGGGACCTTGCACACAAACTCCCCAGCTGACTAAACGCAAAGGATTAAAGGCTGAGGAGACCACGGTGGGTGCAAGTACGTGTTTGTGCATGTCTACGAGTGTGTGTGCGTGCTCTTGTCCTTGTGTGGCTTCAGCTTGTGTGTGCACTTGTCTGTGTGTGAGTGCCATAGAGGGAGCAACAGATCCTAAAACTTGCAAATGAATAGTGATGTGATCTTTGTGAGACGAGCAGAGTAAGCCCAAGGTTCATGACCCTGGTCTGTGTCACATCAAAAGGTCCCTGCAGGTCACACAAACACACATACAGATGCACACTTACTGCCACAAACGGAGAGGAGAGGGAGGGACTGAGTAGGAGAGGGATTAACACAGATATTCAGCACCAACAGCTGGTTGGTCATTTGGAAATTCCTATTATCAGGATGGTGAGGTATTAATAGAGACTTGCACTTGTGCTGCACTTTCCTCCAAAATAGATGCTTATTTCCCTGACCCTGCTTGCCTGTGGTGTGCAGATGGATGTACGGTTCAGGAGGGCAATGGTAAACAGGTGCAAAGGTGACAATCAAATACAAGATCAAAGGCTAGCTGCAGTTCTTGCTGTCTGTTTTTGTTATACAGCCACTGACACCTGTTCTGTGCTCGGAGTCAAGTTTAACCTTTAGATGGTCTTCACGTCTTGCGGGATACAGAACCTTTACTGGCTGTAGATAAGAGTTGCATCATATGTCTGCTGCTGTTTCCACAAAACAAAACTATTTTGATCAAATCCTCGGGTCATACCACTTTACTCCAAAAGGACTGAAAAATAATTCATTTTATTTGAGCCACTTTGATTATCAGTCATCTAAGTTCATATGATATTTAGTTTTATATGCCCTTAAGCATTTTCAAAATGTCTCCTCCGCTTGACAGAGCACCTATATGAACAAAACAAACAAGCAAAAAAATAAGATCCCTCCCTTTCCTCAAAGACCTAAAGGTGTAGTGTTCTAGCATTGTTTCACATCAGTTTAAGCTGAAAGGCCCAAGCTATCAAGCCTGTTGCAGAGTGTGGATGTAAGGATGAATGCAGAGTTGTTGACAACATGGTACCAAGCAGCACTGAACTAACCAGAGCTGACCTGCCAACCAACCAAAGCAGACTGGGCCCATGAGAGGAATGGGGCCCTAAAGGATCAAATGCTTGAACACTAAGGTTTCCACCTTAAACTTGATATTCTAATATGTGTTCAAATTTTGGGGTAAAAAATTGTGTTTGAACGAAAAATTTGCATTTGAATTATACATGTACATTAAATATACAGTGCAATAAGACACTAGGGCACCTGGAGCAGTGAACCACCCAATCCAACAGATTGTGCTCCCAGCACAACTCAACCTCCTATTTTACTCTCTTAAACCTAAGCCATGTAAGAGAAGTGCTTCCAAAATACACATAAAAAAATGTAGGACAGGCAAAGCCATTCTCTGGAAGCACTTTTGGCTCCACACAAAACAATGAACAAAGATTAAGCTATTTGACCACTTTGTGCAGGACTGCTGGCCCACTCCTTATCCACGACTACTTTATGGGTTCATTTGTCGTCCTTCTACCCATGGTCAGATATTATTGCAAGATACATATGAAGGATGTGGTCTACCAGTGTGGCCTAAGGGGAAGGGTAAATAGTGAACTGATCTCATGGAAACACCCTTTGCTGTGTTGCAGTCAGCTTGACAGGCGGGGTTGGGGTGGATTTGGGCATTCTTATATCTTTGAGTTTTAGCATGTTTGTTTGAAAACCATTCAAGTTCAATTGTTAAAAAAAGTGACAGCCCTTTCTCAGACACACTTAAAAAATCAGCACTATCAGGAGTAGTCTATATATGAAAACTAGACGGTCTTTTGAACAATAGTGATTGTGAACATACCCTGGTGGTCATCAAATATGATTATATGAACCTGATTGAAGGTGAAATATTGCCTCTTTATTATTTGTATCTTGGGGGATATTAGTAGAGCCTCATTTATTTTCTAATTGCAGTCTGTGTTGAGTACAATCATAACGTGGCTCTGTTCTTCTTCTACAGGGACATGGTAGTGGGAAGGAGATTTTAGAAAAAGTAGTGCAGTGCATTAATGATACCTGTTGCTAATTGGCTCAGAATATGCTCCAGTGCTGCTTGCCAATTTGTTTTTTGCCCTTTATTAGAGCCAAGGCCATGTTGAGTTATTGATTCTTAAGTGGACTGAAGATTTTCTTAATTTTCCCAAACAATCTATATGTCTGCAAGCTCTCACCATTTCTAATGAGGGCACAAGGCAGGCTTTTATTGGCACTTAACGTTACCCCCGCAAATATCCAGTACTTTGAAGAGAACTATCATGGAGGTAAATGCCAAACTGGACTAAACTCCCGCAACATTTATCCAAAGTTACAAGAGTGCTGGTAATTGAAATGGTATAATTTTGGTGTATTTGGTGCTTCAAGCTGTAAAAGTTAAAAAGAAAGCTGTTTTAACCATAAATCTGCTCTTGACAATCTGAAAAGATTTCTGTCTTGGATGTTGTGGTTGTTTTTTATTCCTTAACTTTTTTTATCTCCACTGTTGTGGTTTTGTTTTTGACAGCGGTTGTCAGGTCTTTTCATATTGTGAACAAGATAGCTCAAATTGTTATGAACAGATTTAATGACATTTTCAGGGAATGTTAGTCATTACACAAAAATGCAGTAATTTGATTTTGTTGATGATATGAATCTGGATGTGGATCCAGGAATATTTAAAAGGATTTGTTAACATTTTGAGATAGAGCAATGTTCCACTTTTGCGATAGTTACTCAGTAAGTTCTGAACAGATTTTGATGACATTTTCAGGGAATGCTGGTCACTGCTCAAGGAGGTGTTGATATGATTCTGGTAGGAATCCAAATTTGGATGCAGATCCAGGAGCTTTTTAGAAGGATTTCTTATCAGTGCAAGATAGTAGATAGAAGTTTTCCAATTTTTTCTCAATAACAGGTCAGTGTTATTATTTTTGGAGATGCCTTGGTGGATGTGTGTGCACTCAGAGCACTTCTAGTTTTGTTTGATTTGATCTTGTTATCTTTTTTATCTGTTTTCTATGTTTTTTGTGAACCCTAGATAAAGACTTTCTTTGGTAGCAACGTATGGGGATTCCAAATAAAATCATAATTTCAATGATTTTTTTTTTTTTTTCAATGAACAAAATTAATATTCACAAGCAACAGCCTATGCCGAGACACTAAATGTGATCAGTTGTACAATTTATTCTCTTTCCCTTTCCCCACTTCCCAAGGTTTGTCACTTCAGGACCCATTAGAGGGCGTTGAATCAGCCCCCTTTGCCCTCTGCCTGGCCTGCCTGGTTGTCACTGAGTGGGGGTCCAGCCCTCTCCGCTGGGCTTATCATGGGTCAACATGCTGCAAGGGCACATGTGCTTACGCACACACAGAGCACAAGCTGGACACTCCTTAGCATAACTCCTCATTCCTATAGCACAGACCTTGCCACAGGGGGTCTGCTGTGTCACTGTGTGCATTTACAAACAGATAAAGCCCAAACACACTGAAACACACACACGGACAAACATTCTTTTACTATCTCTCCACAACACAAACGCACACACACATTTTCCCTTTCCCTTGCCCCCCGTAACCCTACATGCGCACTCCCAACTCCCACCTCTCTTGTCACCTCCCATCTCCCAGACCAAGGTCAGCTGTCCAGGCCTGCGGCTCTTGATGTAGAGGCTTTGACCCAACATGGCCACCTCTGTCTCTCCAGAGAGATTAACACAAGGCAGGGACAGAAAAACTGAGCTCGGCGTGGCTCCGCGTTATCCCAGCCGCTCTCTCTGCCTGTACTCTCACTTCTCATTCTGTCTCAGATAACTCCTCACGTCTGCAGACTGGGGGGACCAGAAAGAGCTGCAAATTGAATATGTCTGGCAGGCAGATCTGTGAAGACTCATGGGGGATGTTAGCGAGAGAAAGCAGACTGCAAGTGTCCACGTTGTGTCACTCAGGCAACATACATAAAGGGATGTTTACAGACAGATAAGAGAGGTTTATTATCCTGCTTGTGGCTTCTGTTTCTGTCTTGCCTTTCTTGAATTACTTTTTTTCAAGCATTTAATGCAAGATAGTGAAGCAAAGCAATACTTGCATCTGCATCTTTTAACAATGTACAACTTGTAGTGACATCAGTACAGTGTTCCCCCTGGTTTGTCAGTTAGGGGCAATGTCCTGGCTCCATCATGACAGGAGAGTGCGAATTTGATCTGAAAACAAATACACGTATACTTATCAACCCATTCATCTATTTTCCTTTGCTTATGGTGTCTGGTGCTGAACCTGCAGGCATAGCAGCTCAACCCAGAAGTCCCTCTGCCCTGCAGCATTTTCCAGTTCCTCCTGGGTAATCCCAGAGCATTCATAGCTCTTTTCCAATGAAAAGGAGCTGCAGCTCTACTTTGAGATCTAATTGGAATGCTATGCTCCTCACCCTATCTCTCAGGCTAAATCCAACCCCTTTTCTAAGAAATCTTATTTCATCCACTTGTATTTGTGATCTCATTCTTTTGGTCACTGCCCAGAGCTCATGACAACAACAGTGAAATAAACTGAAACTGAGAGCTTTGCCTTTTGACTAAGCTCTATCTCAACAGCAACAGTTCAGGTCTACAGTAGTAAAACTTCAGATGCTCCACCAATCTGCCTGTAAGCCACTTTGTCCATCTTATCCTCACTTGAACAAGACCCCAAGACATTTACACTTGACTCATGACTCACCCCTGAACCCAAAAGGACCAGTGTTTCCCAGTGGAGAACCATGGCCTCTGACTTGGAGGTGCTGACCTTCCACCCAGTCCACAACTGCAAAATACGCCGATAACTGCTGAAGGAAGTCAACAGAACCACATCGTCCGTAAAAAGCAGAGCTGAAATTCTGAGGTCTCCAAACTGTAAGGATCCATGATATCATATTCTTAAGAAATTCAGTTTCTTTTAGATTTTCTCAAAGTTGCTTTTTTTGCGTAACATGCTTTTATTGGATCAATAGGGTAGTGCCGAAATGTCCAAACTATGGCATGGTGTGGGCAGGGCAACTGCAGCCTGTGGTCAGTTCTTATTTAGCCTTATTAAGCCTGTTACATTTCAACAAGGTAGAATTGAATAGGGCCTACACCAAAGCATGATGTGTTTGCTTTACTGATAAATGAAGACAAGTGGATAGCAGCAGCAATAATCATGCTCATTTGCACAGCCATCTACTCTGTCTCAAAGTATAACAAAGCATATAGTGCTGATCATCTTTAAGCAATAGCACTAGTTAGCCAGCTTTGTTGTGTTTATTCTTGTTTTATCTATTTAAGGGGAGATGAGCTGTTAACTTCTCTCATCTCTGCTGCATAGAACATTTATTCAGACGTTCTTACCAGGGGAAGCCGGTGGCCAGCCAGGGCTCCTTCAATTTGATTGACTTCCCCAAATTCTTAATTTTCGCAAAAGGGAATGCATATCAAAGTGGACCAGTCATTCTTCTACTTTTGAATGAGTTGCACTCAAGGAAAATGTTTCTACATCCCATAGTCAGTGGGTAGAGTTGAAAAAAAGGCAGAAATGTAGAAACCACAGACCATATTTATACCTGGGCAGCCTACATTTAGGAGGACTACCTCTAAAGCGTGCACTGACAATACCACTATCCTACCTGTGCCCCTCTCTTTAAGTTCTTAACTAGTTCCATGCTCTCTTGTTTCTCATTGCCCATCCCATTCCTTTGCTTGATTCCCGCTCATTATTTGTTCTTTTGCAACAGGCTGAGGGGTGGCTGCCCTGGCAGTTGAAAGGTTATACAAAGTGCCGCGACTGTCAGGCTGAGTGAAACCAACTGGTGCTCGGCTATCAGAAGATAATCAAGGCTAATAGGTACATAATAGCTAACAGTGGGGCCGCACTCACTGGCAGATGCATCATGGGGGACAGAACGCAGACAGCATGACCTCGCATTCCCACCACAGCTCTCACCGCTTCAGAGTCATCAGGCGGAAAAGGCCAGACAACTGGAATTTTACCCCTCCTTTGCCCTCGGATTACTCACCAAAGAGTCGCTCTGATTGTAATATCCCTATTGTTGCTGTGTGATATTTTCCCCTCTTTTCCAATTCATCTTTTTTTAGTGTTGAGTGGAAGTTTTAACTACTCAAAGGCTATCAATTAATGTACCGTGAAGTGAACTGTTATTAAGGATGATGTCACCCTGCTGGACTGAAACAGTGAAAGCATCACTCAGCATCAGTAAATCCAACAGGGAGATGTGTGCATCTCAGTGAGTTATAGTTCCTGTAGCATATGCTTTCACTTTTGTCTAGACCAACAAACAGAATGTTTGTGTAACTGATGGTCAAAGGGCCCAAGGTCCTGAAGGACACTTTGTTCTGAACATTGAAGATTTATGACCTGGTGAAGCAAAGAGGAAGAGAGCAACATTGTAAGATAGTCTACTGTGGTTATGTGTATTAGAGAGAATAAAACAATGCACTGTATTCAACTACACATTAAAAACCACATCTTAAGACAGAATTTTGAATCCATCTAAGATTTAGCAAATATAAATAACAAAGCCCTACTCCAGACCTCGACAACTTGGCTACACATTCACCATGAATACATTATATCAAGAAAGGCATTCATACGAGGGTGATACTTTGACCTGCACAGAAAAGAGTTAACATGCTCTAAATTGATGCAATTGAGTAGAAAGGGTCACAAGATCATGTGTTAACGAATGTACACATGCTCGGTTCTCAGCGCTCTGCGAAGCATCCAGCCAACACTTCCCCTCTGACAGCACTCGGTTGCCCTGGACTCCTCTCCAAAGACTCTTTCTGTAAACAAAGGCTGCTTTTGTTGAGGCCCTGTGCGTCAGAACCATCATCTCCAGAGGGAAAGAGGGATATGGAGGAGAGATGTAGGGGTGGGTGGAGAGAGTTCGACACAGAATGAAAGAGAGAGAGAAGGAAAGTGTTTAGGTGGGGGTGAAGGGCAGGGGAACTGAGACAGAGGTCTGGGTAATTGCAGCACAATGGAGATTGTGTTTGATCTCTGAGGTGTCCAGGCCTATTTAGTGGGGAATGTGCCAGGCTGAGGAATGTTGTAGCTCTGAAAGGCTGAGTTTATCAGGAGTTCAGCAAGTGAGAACAAGAGGGGAGGAGGGGAAGGGAGAGATAGAAGAGAGAGAGCGACAGAGAGTTTAACCAGGCAGCCTTTTCATTATTGGCTAATTATGTCTTTAAAGCCTCTGAGAACCTCTCTGTACACACTCTACACACATGTTGTATGTATTCTATCATGCCTCTCCCGCTGTTTTTGAACTGAAGTGAGAAAGGCCAGTCTGATCTGTGGTGCAGTGCAGCAGCAGTAGCAGCCTCCTGATAGCTGGGCTAAACTGCTGGAGAGCAGAGAGTGCCCGCACAGAGCAGAAGGCTCTTTGAACTCTGTCTGTACTCTCTGCTGCAGAGCTTGAACTGGGTTAATCGCTATTAATATTTAACATGCTGCCAAAGTTCCAGCCCAGAAACTATATCAAAGCCAAGAGCTCCATCCAGCAGAGCCCTTTCAGTACTCTTCTATAGCAAGCTGGCTGCACATAAACACACTGAAGCTGCCAACATAAGGCTTGATAAAGTTATTAAATAATATCTTCTAAATAAGCGATGGGATTGTTTGCACAGGCAACCCATTTGAGATATTTCACATCATCTTTCCAAACTGAAATACAAATTTTCATATCTTATTTTTTTTCTCCCATCTTGGAGTATTTTATCTGTGTGATGGCAAAAGACCAACATATTTTAGCCACAAGCTTCTTGCATTATGTTGTACAATATGTTGATTTATCAAATACAGTATAATTTAAAATGATTAGAAACAAGCAATTAAAATGGTTTACTTTGTAATCAACAGGACGAGGTCGGTTATGAAACATCTTCAGGTCGCTGGGGGGCTGTTGCTCTGTTGCTGCTGCTCATCTTTCTGTCTGTCTGTTCTGTCAGCTCACAAACTGGATTATTTCATCAGAGTTCAAGCCTCTATTGCATCTGCCACTGCAGTCTTTTTCACTCTCTGCCCTCCTCTTTACATCTATCTCTCCATCTCTCTCTCTCCATTGCTCTCTTGCTCTGCTCCCAGAGCCAGGACCTCAAACAGCATGGTTAAATACCCAGGCCAATGTGTCGCTCTTCAAAGAGACTCAGGTAGTAGATGTGTTGGCAACAGGCCAGGATCAAAATGAAGAGTTATTGTAGAGCATTGTGGCTGCACTTCACGTGGACCTCAGTCGAACCATATTAAGGGGCCCCACCTGGGCCAAAACCTTCATACAAGGCAGCTGAAATATGGGCCTGAAGTCCCTGTTCGCCCCCTCTGAAAAACCCACTAATACCACGCAGGGACCCATTTTTATTTCACTTCATAAATCAGGCCAGCAGGACGAGGAAGTTCATTTGGCGTGGAGGAGCTTATGTTAGCTTTAGCCCCTGTCGTAAAGCTCCTTCTTTCTGCACATCTGCCTACACTGTTCACCTCACTGCAGCATAAACCAAACGGCTGCACGAGTACATTTATGTGTTCTGAATTAGCTTTGATTACTTAAGATTTAGCAAATGAGTGGTAGTTTGTTGCTATAAGTCCTGCCTGATAAAATATTAAAGCACAGCTAAGGGGGGAGCTTTGTGAAAAACAAAAGCTGGAAACAATTTGTGCAGCTACCAAATTAAAGTTATTCAGCACCAAGGGTAATTTAATTACTGTTCTTTAAATGTTTGAATGACTTTGACCTCAGGAGTGCTCGGGGGTCACACAGGTGTGTTTACTTAAGCTAATTCAGAATCAGTAACATGAAACAAGCTCCCAAATCAAACAGGCCTCCTCCTCTACTATCTGGTTACACAGTACTAGCTTAGTGTTTGGAAATCAAATTAATATCTATCCACCGTGTCATTAGGCCTGTTCTCTCAAAACCTTGAAATCTCTCCTAGGCCCCTTTTATCCTCTAGAGCAAATATCGCAGTGATGAGCATGACAGGAGGAAGATAAAGAAAAAGAAATCCAGAAAATGAAAAGCAATGAGAAAGACGTATACAGCTGATGAAAAAGGCTGACAGGCTTTCCCAGGATGCACCTCTCCCTGCATGGCTCATGAATGGAAACAGGTGTGTGTGATTGTGCGGTGGGTCTTGGAGATTCTGGCCTATATGGTATGTCTACTGCCTAGGTGATTTGGGTCAATGGAGCACATCTGGTACTAGTCACAACAGAGTGCACACGTCCACGGCCCTCAGACACCCCACCAGGCGAGCGGGGAGAGAGACAAAGGCAAGAGCGAGGAAACATCTGGGTTCTCTCTCTCTCCCACACACACACACTCACTCATTGGTTTGGGATCCTGTGCTTTTTTGGGGGTTGCTTGGATTCCTCCAGGTGCACCTGGACTGGGCTGGAGGAGAACAGCAGTGTATGAATGTGTGTTTAGGGGGGTTGTGTGATTGACAGCCTTGAACCAGAATGTTCCCTGTGCCGGGTGAGTAACTCTCCCATCATGCCCACACTCTTCCTTCTCTTTTGTTTCTTCCTCCAGTTTGTCTATGCTTCATAATTTTCCCTTTTTGCCGGCATTCTGATACAGACTCACTTCTATAGTTAAAAAATGCACATTTGCAGCATAGCTAGAAGAGACAGGGCGTTCTCCTCTTTTGTTTGGATGTACATTAAAAGAACAACATTTTATAACCGTAATGTCTTACGCTGGATCCTCATGAGTCATGCAGCAGTGCAGAACTAGACATATGCTAATGGACAGAAAGGACGCATTTGCCCACACACTCACATACAAATGCAAACACATACAGACAGACAGCAAGTCAATTTTTTTGCCATAGCTTCAAAATCCTACTGGACTTGATGCACTGAAGTAATGATAGGGCGAAACTGTCTATGAGATACTGTATTGAATTCTAATGCAGAGATTTTTCTACTGCTGACAGCTCTCTCTTTCTTTCTCTCTCTGTCCGTCTTTCTAACCCTCTTACCTCACTTTACCCACTACTTCACCACATGCCTAAGGCAACAACAAAAAACGTGATTGGCCCTTTGCACAAAAGAAGGCGGGTTTTCATCTGGACAGGCATGACAAGGGGCAAGTTAAATTGATTTTGAGTGAATAAGTCTGAGTTTGTGCACCTCATATTGTGTATGTGTAAGATTTAATTTATTTTTACTTAGAGCAAAGTGACGACCATGGAAAGTGACGGCATGCAAAACACAGAATTCACTCCTTTTGCTTGTTAAGGAAACACAATCAGGTTCCCTTTTTTGTGTGCACAATCCCAACAAAGAGCCACGTGTCATCAATGTAAATGTGTTTGCAGATGACTATGTGTGCCTTTATGATAGCCTCGATGTTTTGTGGAGCACAGAATATTACATCTGACACTTGGACAGCAGAAGAAAAGGGGAAGTGTTGGAAAACCTAAACACGATATAAAACCCTATTCATGTAGCTTAAACAAAAAATGCATCAATTATTTATCTTGTGAAGACTTGTGATCAGCATTTTACCACATTTGCTCTCTGCAGATGATGTGATGTGAGTTGTTTTTTTGAAGAAACTTCCCGCGTTTCCTCCTCCTAAAATCACAATTTAGCATCAGCCAATCAGCCATTTCTACAGTTTTAGCCTTTTAGAGATGAGCAGGGTTGAGAAGCCAGTCCAAGCTATCAGTGGACAAGGCGCAGACTTCAGCCTGAAATGGCATCCAGTCAATCATAGGACTTACATGTAGAGACAAGTAAGACATGTTCACATTCACACCTATAGGAAATAAAGAGTTTCAGATAAACCCATCTGCATGTTTTTAGTCTCTTGGAGGACAAAAGAGTTTCCACACACTGCGACATTTGCAAGAGGAGGACATGCAGACGTCCAGCAGAGATTTGAAACAGCTATCCTCTTGCTGTAAGGCAGAAGCTTTATTTATTGTTGCATCATGCAGCCCATAAACACTAAAAGTTATTGCTATTCAGGATATACAGTATTACAGTATGTGAGAACATGTGTTATGAAACTCTTTGATGTGATACATTATAGAGCTGAAATGATTCCTCGAATAATCGCGATTATTCGATTACAAAATATCCTCAAAGCAAATTTTGTACCTCAAAGCCTTGTTTAATATATAATTATACATATACATATATATCTGGACTATTATACAGTGCACAGTGTTTGACACGGACGGTAATTTCTGTGGCACAACGCGCCTGCTACCTCTGCTGCTGCGCGGCTTGTAAAATCATGAAGGAAGAGAAAAGAGAGGGACAGAAAGGAGAGAGTCTGCAGAAGAAATGGCAGAGAGTGTCCCAAGTGTGTGGTCACTACATGAAGGGACGAAAAGAAAACACAGTGCAGTGTGTCTGATGTCACATGGAGTTAGCTTAGCATGTAGCTTAGCATGATAGCATGTTGTCAATGCTGCAGCACGTCAACAGTAAACATCCAGTCTGTGTGTCCTCAGAGCGACACAACAGGATTACACTCATGATACATCAACAGAAGCAGCTAATGTGATCAATAACTGAGATATGGGCTAGTGAATAAGCTACTTTGATTATGGCTCCGTGTAAAGGCTGGTTCAGAACATAAATCAATGCGGAGGCTACTTGACCAGAATCATGTGTATTTTGTTCACATACTTTTCACATCCAATAACTTTACATTTAGTTTGATTGCAGAGAGTAGAACAGGAAACACTGACAGTGAGTAGAGGAAGCAGGTGTAGGGAATGCTTCCATATGTTATAGAAATGTACATTAGCTAATTAAATTATCTTAGTATCTAAGTATGATATTATTTGGTCCTAGAAATAAAGTAAGTGAAATAAGATCATCAATATAGTACAGCAGTAAAGGCAAAAATTTAGCAAAAAGAGATCCGCATGAATACAAATAAAATAAAAATAACCAAACTTTAAAAAAAATACTGAAAAAAGCAAAATATGGCCCAGAGTAAAAAAAAAAGTATAGATTTTGATTTTGAAATCCCATTTATGCTCAGAATGTTCAAAATAAGTAAAATAAAAAATAAGTTGTTAATTTAAGTGACCTGGCTTTTCTGTTTTGTGTGTTACTAATAATAGTAATGTGTAGTGATTCAATGTAAAAAAAAAAAAAGCAGTTAGCACAATGTAACTGTTATCCGATTACTCGATTAATCAACAAAAATTTGATAGTGTAATCGATTACAAAAAGAATCGATAGCTGCAGCCCTAATACATTAAAGTATTCTTTAATTCAAAGGGATATTATATGATACAACACAATACAGGGCTATGATGATACCACTCTACAGTCATTTTGATACAGGACAAGACATTTAAATGATGATACTCAGAGATCTCTGATTAGTTGAAGAATTTAAAATAGCTAAATGGTTAATGTTGTTTCACACCAGGTCATAATCTGGGACCCTGCTCAAGACTCGCTGAGTAACCTATTAAAGGTCAATGAAATGGCTCCAAGCTGTTTTTGTTTTGTTAAAGTGATAAGGGAAATTGCTATAATAAACTTTTACTGAAAGTCTCCCAGTGGTGATATGTTTGCTTAATTATTATAACTATACTTTGAAGTTTCTTGAATATTAGGTCAATTTTATACATCATTAATAAGTTAACTCCATAAAATATTGAAAACAAACATAATATTAAATGATTGTGACCTTGGTGATGAGGTAAGGCTAATATTAACCTATCTGATTCAGATTATTGATATGAAATAAAATGTAGCCTACTAATACATTCATGTGCTACGAAGAAGTCATTAGCCAGCAGTAAAAAAATAAGGGATAACCCTTAAAGTGTGCAGCATTGGAATGCTGAATACATTTAGCCCTTACCATCAATGCCTATATCTTATTTTGAAACTCAATGTCATATTTGTCATGGTAAGTACTGATTGTTTACCATTTTTCAATTTATACAAGTATGATGTTAGTGTTCAGGTTCGTTCACACCGGACGCTACTTGAACTACCTCGGCGATCACTCTACATTCAAAGTCAATGTACAGCCGCGATTGGGCGGGGCTAACCCTTCCGCAATGTGACAGCCGCGTACAAGACGATCGCTTCACTTGTCGCGCGATGTCAAAGTTAAAAAAAAGTTGATCTATTCAGGCGATGTCGTGTGTGTCTGTGCAGCATCAGCCAATCAGCGCTTTGTGTATGTGTGACGGTACCCGAGACAGACAGTTACTCATCCGGACTACAGGGTAACAATCCATGTCTGTGTGGGAAACAACAGTCAGTGAGGACATTAGTTCCGCCTAGACGGACCGCAGTAAACTCACAGATAATGCTGCTGCAGGGCATCAGCTGCAGTGTTTCGTGTTTGATAAGTGAATGAAAAGGACACAGCTGGAATTATGTCCGCTGATACATCCTATTATATGACATATGATATGATCGCGGTGAAACTCATGCGGACGTGATGTCACCGAGCGACGGCCGACGGCAACGGTGACCAAAATGAGGTATTTATGGACACGCAACGCTACGTCAGTGGGCGACGCAATTTTGGTAGTTGGGGTTGCTTGCGGTGTGAACTCAGCATTAGACTGATACTTGTATTTATTTTAATACCTATCATTTTTTAACCTGACAAGCCAGATGGACAGCTCCATATATCTTCAGGATTTCAGAATAAGGCAGGTCTGTCTGCTCTGCAAGGCTAATCATTTTTATTATTATTATTATTATTATTATTATTATGAGTATCATTATTATAATGTTATTATGTAAAAGTCTGAGTCTCTAACTAGTTATATACATGAACTGTTATAAATGTACAATATTCTGCGACTTCTGTTGCTGGTGTTTATCGGGACAAAAATAAGCACCTGCCACTGGATTTTTTCAGTAATTTGCAACAGAAAAATTGCCAATTTAATTTTGAATTCTCCTCTGCTCTACCCTGTCCTTAAGCTCCATGCTCGCTCTCCATATGTCTGTGTTTAAAAAGTAGGTTTATTGTTTTGACATAGTATAAAGCAGAATAGTAGCTGAGCTTTGAGTGTTTCAATATTTAACAATTCTATTTCTGGTTATCTCTTTACAACAGAAGAGCGCTTTGTATAGATACATATAATTACTTTTTTGTAATAACCATGTTGGAGAAAGGGTTTTCTGCAGTTGCAACTTAACATTTCTTAGATGTTTGCATCTAAGTATTGTGCTGGAGTTTGCAATATTTAAAGCATTAATGTCCCAAAAAAACATTTAATTATGGCAAATGCAAAACAGTATTAAAGGTTGTAAAAAATACATTTTCAGTCAATCCACAGCCAGAACACATCCATCTTAATTTAAGAGGATAAAAGTGTGTGATTTTTTGTTATTTTTGTACTATTATTATTGTCTTCACGAGTAATGTGTTGTCCAATAAATTGATGAATTTTAATGGGAGTGTTGTTGATTTGAATCCCTGAGACCAGCCGTTTACTCATCAGTGTCCTGCACAGAGAGGGTCATCTGGGTTTTTTTTTTTTTTTGTGCTGTTGATTTTGCTGATGGCACAGACTATTGCGTGTTGTTTGTGCAAGTTCATGTGTGAGACAGAGAAAACGAGACAGACAGAAGGAAGGGGATTAAATGGTTGTCCTCAGGTGCCCATCTGGCCAGTGTGTGTTTGTTTTGTGTGTGTGACAGTGTGTGATAATTTTGTCCTGCAGAGTCATTGGGTGAAGTGAGGTAACAGCGTGTGACCCAGGGTTCCTAATCTGGTTAACTAGGGCTGGATGGGTTGGAGCAATAGCTGTAATCCTCGCATATACACATAGAAAGCAGACCAAACTAAAAACCAGAGCACTGTTGGAGAGTATTTAAATGTACCGTTCGCTCAAAGGCCATCTGCAGTCATATTATTGGGCACTGACAGACATGCATTAAACCGCCACTTCAAACTTCATCCCTCTTTCCAGGCTTAATCCTGCAGTAATTCTTACAAACTATAAACAGACTCATTAAAAAAATAAAGTTTTATGGCTCTAATTCCATTAATTCCCTTGATGGTTTGCTTCTTGCTGTGTGCTGTTTTGAGTCATCAAGCTGTTTCTAGGTTAGGGGGATCTTAGAGTGTGTGTGGTTGCTGTGTGTAGGGGTAGCCTTGTGACCGGAGTTTCATTGTTCATCCACAGATATGGACCGTGGCCCAGAAAGAAAGCCCACACACAGTCAACGAGCTATGATCCTGCTTGGATACAAACCAAATAATCTTACATACAAGTCAGCCTGATTTGTGCCGCAACACCATCCGCACTTCTGAATTCCCACCTCCTCGAGGGCTGCTCAGTTTTTTTAAATGAGCTATAGACATGCAAAAGACCTCCATACAGAAGCGATATCAAAATGCTAAATTGATAAACAGGTTTCTATAGTCGTATATGTTTCACATCCTCTTTAATTCACATTTTAAAAATATGCCTCTTTAATGATGCGTACTTCAAATGCTGCTTTTTGTCCCTCATGTCATCTGAGGGGAATGCGTGCAGTCACACATGATGCCGCTGTTGTGAGTTGTTGATTTCTCTGGGAAGCCATTAGTGTTGTTTTTCTATTTAAAACAGTGCAGGGTTACTGGACCCCTTCTTCCTAACAGTTGGCTCATATTGGCAGACAGTCAGGGCACTTGTCTATGAACAGGAAAATGACTTGCCCTGTTGTGGATTCGGTACAAATTACCCAACATGTTTCACTTTCTCCACTTTTGTGGGAGTTTGCAATTAAATCTGTCTTTGGAGACTCAATTTGTTTGTGTTTCTTTCTTCCATTCAGGCTCACATCTCTTTTTGTTTACTCTGTTTCATCATTTGACCCTGTGAAGTTAGTTTTTTTGGCTCTGTCAATGAAAACTTAAAAAAGAGACAAGGTTAACAAGCATCCTGATTGCATATGTTGAAAAAGTTAAATATCTCTTTTTAACTGTGTTTCTTTACCACAGAGAGTTTGATATTCTCGAGAGTGTTGGTGAACCAGCTACTACAAACAAAAAGAGGAACCCTGTTGAGATAAATAGAGCGAAGGTGGAGGAGAAAGATAGAATTTGGATTCTCTGTTTTAACCCCTGCTGTGACATCTCTGAGGCAATGAGGGCTTGGAGAGGGTAGCAGAAGAGTGATGCATAAATCCTGTTTTCCCCCATCAATGAAATGGATGTCATATCAGGTATGTCATTGATATTTCATTCTTACCACAATCTCCAGATACTATTATAACCTTTATCAAATGTGCTATGCTGAAAATGTATCCACATATCTATTTATATAAGTCCTTTTTGATTACTGTAATATTTTTTGTCCACAAACAGCTGATTTTATTTCAGCTGAACCACAAAACCTTTTCCCTTTACATTTAAATACATCATAATAAAGTTTTATTTGTCTTGTCTTAATGCTCATCCTACTGTCCCATTTTTAGACAAATTATAATGTAACTTTATGGCACCTTGATTATTTAGCTAACTAGCTTTTATTCTGCTTGTACTGTACTTCCTTGTGTCTTAATTTGAGTCTGACCAAACCACCAGAAGTAACATACATGCCATATGCTCAAAATCCTGCCTTTTTCAAAAGACGGTTTTGGTCTGAGGAGTTCATAAATGTGTATCTCATAAATGAAAAAGGGAAATATCAACCCATGAAGACGTTTAAAATTATAATTCAATCACTTCATGAATTAAAATAACTTAGGAGTTGCACAAACAAGTTAATCAAAATCTATTTACAAATACAGTTAATCTGCCTCAGTGACAGGAGCAGGAATTGTTGTGGCTCACCAATTAGACAACTCAATCATTAAACAGTCACATCCAACTTTTTAAATATTCAGAGATGATTGTTATAGGGATAGTTGCAAGTTCCTTATATGCTATGCAACAGAGATGTCCAAACTTTTCTCATCAAGGGCCTCATACAGACAAATAAGACAAGGTAAGGATGACTGAGCCTCTTTAATATTAATATACCCAAGCTTAAGTGTAATAAAGTTAAGGATTTGTGGTTGCTACATCAGATTTTAGGAGACTTTGTTTCCTCTGTTTTAATCTCTGGTCAGGGTTAGAATGACATACACATGCCAGGCACAGGGTGCTTGTGCCATATTGAAAGGATAAGTGCTCGGTGAAGAGACTCATTCGTATTCCCTTACATTTTTGAGGAGTTGTGTAATCTACCGTATGATCCTTTGTTGCCACAGCATTACCACCCTCAACTAACTCAGGCTACGTATATGAAAACTCCTGATTGTGACACTGCTGATGGTATCTATTCTACCACATGGCCTCTTACCAGGCCTGTAACCCCACTTCTTAGACTGATCAGCAGCAAGAGCCAGGACATCACTGGTGTCATCAGGTGGTCTCTGGTGTTTCATCCTGTTGTCTACCACAGCACCTCAAGAGCCTAACTGTGCGTTCACACCAAAAGAGGCAAAAGCAGCTAAAGTGGCAAGGACGCCGGAAGTTAATACATTTTCAATGAGAGCCCGGCGTCCTGAGCGGCCAAAGCGTCCTGAGCGGCTAAAGTGGCTAAAGCGGCACCAGATGAGAAGTTTATAGTAATTAGCTATGACGCAGTTCAGCGGCAAACGGTGACAACCAATCAGAGTAGAGATGTCCTTCGACTTAGCGGGCCCTAAAGGACAACGCATGTAACTTCGGTTCCTAGTTCCGGCGTCTCGAGTCCTGGATGACACACTGCACAACAAAGCATTTTATCAGCAGAATTTGAAAACGAGCAAGGAAAAAGGGCAAAAATGCTTGTGTTCTCTGTGCATTAGCTGAAGAATGCAGAAAAAAATGGATAGGTCTGAGGGACCACTACAGGAAGGAGAAGAGGAGAGAGAAAGACAGGAGGAGAAGTGGGTCTGCTGGAGGTGTGGGCCGTGTGTGGCGGTATGCCTCCGTGATGGGTTTTTTGGACCCTTTCTTTGAGGAGCGTCCTTCCACCTCCAACCTTGATGAAGGTCCTGTGGAGGGCGAGGAGAGCAGGGAAGATGAGGGAGAGATAGAAGAGTATGTCACACACACATGAACACACACTGTGCAAATACGCGCTCCTTACCACCACAGGATTTTAGTATATTCAACACTGTAAAAGTTTGATGTCGTGGATAAATCAATATTATCTCCTTTGTAAATTGCTTCCTGCCTGTCAATCCGCTCGTGACTGATTAGATGGTGATTTTACGTTATGTTCATGCTATGTTTTAAGCTGAAGTTGAACAACATCAAGCAGCTGCTGCTGTGAAGAAGTCCGCTGCGCGGCTCCTTTAAATGACAAGCAAGATTTTACGTTGACGTCATTCAAGTGACGAGTGGCCAAAGCGGCTAAAATATTTGGACGCTTTGGCCGCTGTCCGCTTTCTCGGGCGTGCTGGCCGCTTTGGCCGCTTTTGCCTCTTTTGGTGTGAACGCACAGTAACTTTCATCATCCGACATGCTAGTACGAGTTCATACTTTTTTACCTACTTTACCCCAACACAGAGCAGTTACAGGAAGTTGCCAAACTTTGTTGGATGGTTAGTGCTTAAAGACAATTAACAGAATACACATTATTATTTGGATTTTTTGATGGAGCACAAAGTGGAGAAAATAAGCTTAAGTGGGCTAATTGTATTAAAAACAATAACTTTATTTATCAGTCAAATGCTTGCATTGTGCTCCAATGCAAGCCATATTTCACTACCTTTTGGATTTGACTGTTGACTGATAAAAATGACTGACCCCCTCAGCCACAGTTTGGACTATCTGCTTGAGGATCACTGCACCAGTACAGGGCAGATCAGTGGATCTCCATGTGTTTCTGCTCTAAATACCTTTGAGATCAATCACCTTATTTGAAGGAGCCCCTTGCATTTGTGTTTAGGTAGATTAAATCCAGTTCTCTACTTTGTTATTTCTATTGTTTGGAAATACCTCATTCATAGTTATTGTTTAAAATGCAAAGTAGCCTAATGATAACAGTGGGTATTGTTATTACATTACCTCTGGGTGTTGTCATAGTAATAGTATGTGTGCAAATAGTCAGCAAGACACAAGCACTGATGAGTTTGAATGTTATGGAACCAGGTTTTGACCTCCACCACTGTTGACTACACCACAAGTTAAACCCCTGTTGCCTCTAAGCTGGCATTCATTGTTTGTCAGTGACCCTACCAGCTGGTTTATTTGAAATGTCTTAAAAGAGTTATTTGACACCACTGCAGCCTCCTTGATGTGTGCTGCATTGATATTTTTGCCAGACTTTGCTGGTCCTGATTGTTGCTCCTATCATCTTTAATCGGAGGCTTGTTTGTGTGTATGTGTCATCTGTTAACTTCCTTGCAGCTTCACTCCCATTGTACATCCTGCTCCTAAATCAGTGTGTGTGTCCTTGCTCAGCATGTGCAAATACACTCCGACCTTAGAGGTAAGGACACAAAATGTGTCCCAGAATCCTCTGCTCTGCGAAGGTCTGCTTCACCCCACTAATCCAACATGCCTGCAAAGCATGCTTACCATTTAAGAAAACACACACATACAGTTTAAATATGCCCATAAATCAACTTAAAAAACAACAGACACATTCACACGTACACCAAGATTAACACAGTCTCCCTCCTACTGCAATTACCAGTACAGGAAGGTTATTGGACCCCTGACAGGCTTACTCACTGTCGTCACTGTACAACATGATTTTGGCCAGAAGGTCCTCGCTGTGAACTCCTGAACCTCTCCCATAAAAACAGCAATACTACTTTGCTCTAATGCTGTTCAATGTTACCTTTAAGCCCTCAGTAAGTGGGATTTTAGAAAATAATGCCCTTATGCAGGCTGTTTACACAAGATCCCCGCCACACTCTTGCCGCCTCAGCCCCCCTCCTGCCTCAAATCACATTTAATAGGGCTAGTTTGATCCAACGCCAGCATAAGCATACACTCGCTGTGACCTTGGTTGAATTTAATGGGGGTTAAAGAAGTTTTCACATTGGCAGTGCGCACATTAATAGTTTGTCTGGCTGATTTGGTAAATTGGAAGAGACGGAAGTGGAGTCAAAGTGTCCGATTAATTGGGTCTGCAAAACCCCACCAACCCGTCTGTTTGCTTGCTCGAGTCTGCTTTTATCCTTGGCATCCTGTCCAGGTTCACCTTGGTGTACTCTGTGACACTATGTTCAGGTCAGGACTTTCGTGTGCGTACTTTGTGTGTGTGTGTGTACTTTATGTCTGCTACGTATGAGTTGGAAAAATATGCAGGGACTGTGGGGGAAATAAAGCATGAAGTAGGAGGTGGACGAGAGGTGAATGAACATTGGTGGAATGAGGGGGCGTAAAAAAGTGTGAAGTAACTTCAAGTGCCCTGAATCAATAAAAGTCTCTCAAGCAAGAGGGAGTTGCAGAAAGTTTGAATCTGTGGAAATATGGGAATTACAGGAAAGAGGGTCCCCTTAGAATGTTTTGCAAAAGCTTGATAAGAGTTATTTAACACACTTTAATTGCAGCATGTGTTGATTTGTATTTACGCACATTTTCTTGCTTAGTCTTGTTCCTTCCCCTGTCATTTATTTATGAATTTATTGTTTTGTTCCACATTTTAGTGGATTTTCTTGGATTAGCATCACTCATAGTCTATTAAACATTTTCCTGATATGGCAATGCCTGCCTCTATAATGTTGTTTTTTCACAAGTGTCTTTGCAACCACCAGACTGTAATATATGTGATAATAGCATGGGATGTAGCATCAGAGTGTGAGCCAAACAAGTCTAGTAATCCACTGTAATTGGTTGGATTTTTGCAGTGAGTCAACCTCTCTGTCTGCCTGCCTCTGTGCCTTTGATAATCCAATTTACATTTCTTTAATCTTTACCCTCTGCGTTTAGCAAATTAATTAAATATTGACAAGAAATCCAGCAAAACCACAGAAAAACAGAATGTCACAGCTAAACTGATTACTTCCATGACAGAGGTAACAGAGACATAGAGGGATATATGGTCCATCTCACGCGCTAGAAATGATTAAAGACAGAGACAATGCCTGAATCCCGCAACCTACTGAAAGAGGGTGCAGATTGAAAGCTGTCTTCGCCAACACTCTCTTTTATACACCATCAGTCTGTGGCCTCTTGTCAATCTTTCCCCAACATGGAAATGATAATAATATCTTTCTGAGTGTTTTCCTCAGTGAGAGAAGCCCATTTCCCTCCCTTTAAAGCCAACGCACCATCTGTCACTTGGGCTCTGATAATGGAACACAAATAAAAACACTCATAGGATCATACACAGGCAGGAAAACATAACATGATGTGGAAGCCGATTTGAGCAAAGTCCATACGAGCTGATGATGTTTTCATCCCCCACGGTAACCTCACTTTGACCCTTGTCCTTCACAAGGGTAATTGGCCAATCTGGTAAGCACACACATATAGTACATTGTGGAAAAGAGCCAAAAGTACTCTGGAAAGTGTGTGTGTGTGTGTGTGTGGACTTGCTGTGTCTATATTCCTACCAGCCTATTTGGTGTTGGTGTGTGCACTTAGGCACGCGCATGCTTGTATCGGTGTACAAGCATGCCTGGGATTGTGTTTACGTCTGTCTATTTGTGAGAATCAACAGACACACTGACGATGGAGCTGATTTTATTAGGGATGAGATTAGGGTCATGTTGCAGTGTGCTTGCTGTGGTCTTATTATTCTGATCTGTCCCCTTGGAGTTTCTTACTTCAGAGACAGCTGGTCTGGTAACATGATACACACCACAGACTGCACTCTGACTACTTCACAGCCAAGGACCAAAGCTGATTTAGATTTACTTTAGTAAACACAGCAAAACCCATCTTTGTTGCTTTTTTCCTCTGTCAAAGAAATATTCCTGCAGAGTCCTATTTATCCCCTGAAGAGTGACTTCTTGAGTTAATAATGCCAATGTAATATTTGACTAAAACAGGGTGACCAAAATCTGAAAACCCAACAAGAGGACCCTCAGCAGCATCTGTTGCGTCATGACACAAGCGACATGTACCCTTAAAATCCTGACAGGGAGGTACATTGGAAAAATGCCAGTAAAATAACTATTAACCCTTCACTACTATGTATACACTTGGCCGCTTGGTCTTTTTTGCCTTTTTTGTCAATAAATTTGTCAGAAAATGCCAAAAGGCTTCAGAAAACGTGTTCCATATTGGAAGAGATTCTAAATGTTTAAGATGGCTTGCAAGATTTGGCTTTGTCTTTTACTTCCTGACAACTACGCAGCTATGTCAAGTGATGACATCTGTCCATAATATTGCTACTTATCAGCTGAACCTGCTGTGTCAGTGCAGTACATGAACATAGTTATGAGAAAGGGATCATGACCACCACAGCTGCCAAAACTTTGCTGAAACTACAATTTAAATATAGTGACAGCAGGTGCCATAAAAACATTAATGGGACATACAGAAACAAGTACACATCTGATTCAAAAAGTATTTCCTTTAACCCTTTAACTACCAGCTCAACTGTTTGGCAGAGGTCATCAATAAATTCATGGATATTTAATGTTTTAAAAAATAAAACAAATCAGATCATTGACATGATTCTGTCAACATTTCAAGGAACAGAGAAAACTACAAACAAACCAAACACTAGAAATTTTCTTGGTGTGGGATTTAAAGGTTTAAACGGTTAGTATTTGTTCATGTGATGACATAACAATGCATAAATATTTGGGACAAAATCCGCAATGGATGAAAAACAGATTATATGTATATACAAATCATATCAGTGGTTACGTTTTTTAAATAATAATTATGGTAGTAACGATAACAGCTTTTAGCTTTTGAATCTTTAAATCCCACACAATTAGAATATAGTTATGTTGGTTTGTTTTTCAGTTTTTTCTGTATCCTAAGAAATTGACAGGAACAATAACTTTATTTTGTAATATATCAAATATTCATGAATTTATTGACCTCTGCCAAACCATTATGCTGGAAGTTAAAGGGTTACCGCAGCATAAATGTTTGGAAATCCTGACTGATGTTCGCATTAAACCATTATATCCACAGCCACAGGAAGAGGACATAGATTAGCGCACATTCACATTTGTGTTATTGTAAATAAGTCATGCAGACAAATATTTCAATGACATTTTCTTAGATAATCTAAACAACGCCATTCCCCACTGGTCACTTTAAAGGGAACCTGTACAGAAACTTTGTTCACTTCAGTGATGAATAAGCCAGAACAGAGGAGGAGGGATATCCCCAGAGTTAAATATTTATATTGATTAGTTTTGATTTTGTAATTAATTAATTTTGGTTATTTAGTATTTTTTTCAGTGTGTTTTCTTGTTTGTTTTTATAAACAAAAGCTCATAAAAAAATCTCTGTCACGCTTCCTCAGCACATAAGCAAGTACTTTTTAATGCAGTTAAATGGGTGTCATAAAATGTCAAGGGCTACAGTCAACCAATTGATCACATTAGAATACACAAACACATTGACAAATTCTTTGGTCGGTGGAAAATAGGAAAAAATGCAAGTTATTGCTCAATTAAACTAATCAGTGATAGTGCACTTAATGCAACCTTGGCAGCAGTCTAAATTAAATTAAAGCAAAAATTAGTGTTGACTGTTTTGACTTTCCTTTTTTTCAAACATAAAATTTATAACTAGAGAGATACGCATAAGATTTACTTTCTTTTTATTTATAATTAATGCTGATTTCTAGATGAAAATCCCTCCAAAAAGAAAATAAGGAACTATATTTATCTAAGCTTCCATTCCCAAACTTTAATGTCATTGTTTTAAATTCACCTGTGAACACTACATGTGCTTCCCTGACTGCTGATTATACAGAGCCAACATAAGCGCATTATAATGTTGCAGACTGGATCTTAAATGTTTACATTTTCACCTCACTTAGTTAGCCATCTTGCCGGACCAAACACAGATTTCAGGGCTGGATTTATATTTTCATGTACCTAGACTGAGACAAAGCTTTGAGGATGGTAACATGGTTTGTTGAGTGAATGACAGAGCAGCAGACAGGTGGACAGGTTTGCTTTGCAGCCCAAAGCTACTGCATGTAGTAAGAACTATTGTGCATATTTCGAGAATATTAACCAACAATGACTAACTAGCTCCTAATAAATTGGGGTACCTCAACAAAAATCCCTTTCATCACCACATCATATCTTGAAAGGTTATGTGTGTCCAAATCAAGTCTCTCGCTGTCTCTGAGTAATCCTTTCTATTAAGTCCTGCTGTAGAATCAGAAAACATATGCTGTAATACGTAGAGAACCCAAAATATCCCAACCATAAAGGCAGCCCATAGATCTACCTGCAGTGGAAGGAGAAAGACATTTTTTTTCTGCCTCCTCAAAACGATGAAGAAAGAAAGGAGTGGATTGCTGAGAATGAGTGTGGAGGTGTTTGGAAAAGCCCTCTGGCTGGTAAAGGTAGGAGAGCAGTGAGTGTTGGGGAGCGAAAGGAGGCTGATTCTCACTACCATCATGTGGCTGAACCAAATCCCTCCTCTCCTCCCCTCTCCTCATCTGCTCTGTGTGAGGAGTGAGTTTGGCCCGAGGCACATGTTTAGATATGGGTGCTAGTGATTGGTTTGCTGCCAACAATGGCAAAGGTCAAGCTGCTCGGTGCTCTTTGTTGTTGTTTCCTCAGAGTCACCGTTGTTTTCTGTTCTCCACTGCAATCCCGTGTTTCATTATTACTGTTGGAGGTGGGAACGCTGGTGTGAGCTGCATCTGGAAGACTGCTGTTTATTTCCATTTTAAAGCTTGTTTTGAGCTGCTTTATTATATTTGTTCTTATATAAGCTTCTGTCTTATCTCTCCTCTCTTCACAGTGGGAAGTTGTTTGAATTGTATCTTAATAGCTGTGTTCAGAAATAACACCATTCTGTGCAGCCTTACAGCAGGTGTGTTCAGATAAAAGCGTTATCAGTTTGCTGCCAAAGAAGAGCAAAACATGGCTCTGCTGATTAAAAATTAGGGGGAACTAATTAGTCTTAAGGAAAATCCCAAGTGAAACAATGAGCAGTAAAAAGATATTATTAGGCGTATGTCATCAATTATTAACTTTATGGAAGAAGAAGAAGACAAAGGAAAAATTCCCTAAAGTTGCTTTCTTCAGAGAGAGAAAAAGTGTTCACCCCGATGGATCAAAAGCAGTAAAGTGCTCTGTGGCTTGACCTAATTCAGTCCTCGGTGTCATGTGACTGTGAAATATTTATGTTGTGATGCCAAAGAAGGTTGCGGGCTGTCATCAATAATGATTGTGTTAATAATGATATCTTGTCTAATCTCTGGATGAGCAAAAAGTCTTCACTATTGTTTGACTTCTATTCCATGGCACCTATTTCTCTGTATACGTGACTGTTTGACTAAAGAATCTAGCAATATCTTACTTGTGAAGCATAATATGAACAAGGATCAAAATGCTCCATGACTGATTTAAGTCTTTTCTTGTTATCAAATTCCTTTTAAGAGCTCATCCGGCAGGTGATTGGACAATTGTTCCGCCAATCACATTCACTACAGGTCAGTCAGATAATATATTAGGCAGACGCTAAAGGACACAATGTGGGCCACCTCATAAAATAAACTGTTGGCATATATATATTGTATGTTATAATGCTGTTTGTTTTTTATTCAAATACATTCCAGATCTGATTAAACTGCTGCTGAAGCTGTCAACTCCAAAATATTCCAACCATAAAGGCAGCCCATAGATCTACCTGCAGTGGAAGGAGAAAAGACATTTTTTTCTTGCTCTTAAGGATGCTGATTGGGCCGTGTGGCTTTGGGCCACTTACAGTTGTTGTAGACTGGAGCTCGGCAAGGTAGATCTGCCTGATTACAGAAACTGAATCAGGCTGATCCATCTCCACCACAGGATTAAAGTCCTTTAGGATGTTAACAAATGTCGTCTATGTGATGGAAACCTACAAGGATGTTCAAGCCCATTGGCTCAGTGGAGCAAGCCCAGTGCAGTGTGTGGATCGTAACATTCATGCAAAGTTATTGACAACATGGGGCTGAGCGGTGTGGAACCAACCAATTTCCACAGAGTAGACCAGTTAGATCAGACTGAAAAATACAGCTGCATCAGGGAAAACTAGACAGTTTTGAACATTAGCAATTGTGAACATATTCCAGCAGTCATCAAAATGACTATACAGTTAAGGCAAACTATGCCCCCCTAATGGTAACCAAGCAATTTATATTATCATGTAGTTCAAATGTGATATTGCATTTTTTGGGGGCTTTTTGATGTGTTTTAAGGCTTAACTGACATAACTAGCTTGGCTCTGTCATATCTTGCCTTTTGCTAGCTACAATGTATGGATATACCCACTGTGACTGATAAGCTTTTTAAGTCATGCAAAAGCTAACTTACAAAAAGAGCAATAATGTGATGTGTTCCACTGCCATGTTAGTGAAAACACCCAACAGTTGATTCAACCCAATCACAACGACTATACAGAATCAAACAGCCCGTTGTACAACCATTCCTAATGTGTTAGCTTGATGAACTAAAGTAAGCCTACTTATTATTTATCTTGGCTTAGGGGGTAAGAGTAATTAAAGACATACATAAAGAATTTGCATGAACTTCTACTGTGCCTGATAGATTTTGTATTTGGATTAAAAATACTATGATTGATAGAAAGATTTTGAGTCAAGCTTGGGGAATTCACGCTTTTACATGCAAGTCATTTGTAGTTAGAGCTACAATTTAGATAATCCAACACAAAAGCTCAACAATTAAAAATGGGCATATCAATAAATCAAAAACGTGACTAACAAATATGACTTAATATTTTAAAATAGCAGATTTCTGTAAGTATTTCTTGTATTACTTGAGCATGTCTGTGGTGATTTTCATTGTAGTGTCAAAAGTGTGACTACTTTATTACAGGTTACAAAAACAGGGAGATTTCCTTTCCCTTTGCCACAAGGCAATTACCCCAGACCACGCCCCACCAACATTTTAGTGTCTTATTTTTCCTTACTTTAAAAATAAAAAACAGCTTGATTTCAGATGACCTGTACTTGATTACAGTAAACTAAGCTTACACTTTGCAGGTTGTCATTACAGGCCATTTAAAGATCATCTATGCTGCTTATTCCTTTTTGGGTCGCTTCTGACTGGAGCCTATCCCAGCTGACGTAGAGATCATCGAGCTACAGACACCCACACTCACATCAATACCATAGGGCAATTTATTGTCACTAATTAACCTGACAAGCAAATTTTTTTTTTCTGTGGGAGAAAGCCAGAGTGCCCAGAGAGAACCTATGCATGCACTTGGAGAACTCTACACAGAAAGCCCCTGACAGTCAAGAGGTTCAAACCAGTAACCTTATGCTGTGAGTTGCGTGCACCACCAGCTTGCTCCACTGTGCTGCCCTACGCAATAAAATGCTTAAAGCAAAAGCCACATAAAGGTCACACTACAAATGTAATATTTTCCTTCATAGACAGAAAACACAATTTTTGATTTAGAAAGATTTTGTGTGGCCAGCTTCCCTGTCATTTATTTCACTTGAAAAAGTGTCAGATTAATTTGATTCATTTACTATATTTCCAAATTTTGAGCCTAAAATAACAGTCTCTTCGTAATTGGCACGAGCCCCTAAGTGATTCACTCCTTGCTCTGTAGAGCTTCCAAATCTTAAACAAAAAGATATTTATTAAGCGAGTGATTCACCTCATCATCTTATGTCAGACCCAGGTTAAGACTTATCTTTGTTTAGTTTTACACCATACACCATGTCTATCTGAAGGCACCCAGTGTAGTGTAACTGTTTTGTAACCAACCTTTTCACAGTTTCACACTCTCTGGTGCCATTTGTTGTTGAAAATTTTTTTCAGTTTGTGGTGTATACTGTATGCCATCTTTGAACCCCTTGGGTGCTTCTGTTTCATCTTTTGCCCTCTTGCTCCTGAGAGGTGAACCAAGTACTCTTAAAACTGATGTGTGTCAACCGTGCAGAGCTTGTAGCCTGCAGGACTTTCATTTCCCATCGTGTTTTCCTCAACACTATTGTATGTCGCTTTGTGGCTAAAATGAGAAAGGTTCAAAGCCTCGCAGATTTACTTCTCATTTCTTAAATTCTCAGATGTATTTCTTATTTTCAATTTGTAAAGGTAGCAGATTTCCTTTATTTTCAGGTATTTGGGTTTGGATTAAATAATCATTAAATACAGTTTTACCCATAATAAAATGGTGGGTTTCTGAAAACACATTACTTTAAGGACACTTCCTAGGTCTTTGTCTCTTCTTCATCATTGGGATTTTTTGTCTGCTCAGCTAAAATTAAGTTTCCCTAAAATCCACATTTCCCCGTCTCCCACCATCCCTTCACTCTGTTTTACTTCTCTTCCACTCCTCCCCTCTCTCCATTCCACTCTATTATCATCATCTCATCCTCCTCGTTTTCCATATTGGCCTTTTTGGGTCCCTCAACCTTGTCGCTTTTCTTCACAGAGCCTGGAAAGGCGCTTGAGCAGTGAATAATTCCGAACATGATAAATCCCACCTTAAATCCAGCCATGAGACTCCAACAGGGTTCCACATGTAATTCTAAGCCCTATTATAGGGCCACTAATGCCGGTTGAGGATGGCGAATCACGGCACAGCCTGCAGCCATGTAAGAATTAGAAATAAATATGCATCGGTACCAGATAAATATAGCAAGCGGCAAATCTTCAGTGAGACTGTGTGTGTGTGTGTGTGTGTGCGTGTGTGTGTGTGTGTAAGAGAGAGAAGCCACAATTTGCAGGCGATGAGACGAATTCGTAACAGCTCTCTGGGTAATTGATGGATTAAATTCACTGGCTAAGGGGTTGGAGTTAATGTGCGCCATAATTTAGGAAAAAGAAAGCTCAATAAAATTTTTTGGTCCTTATTCAAGGAAATGTGTTTCGCTGTCATGTTTGAACACCTCATTTCAGCGCTTGTATTGGGTGTCTCAAGGGTGGCAGCCAGGGTTTCTATCACTGGTGTTTATCTATCTGTTTATTGACTGCGGAATTACTTGGACTAAATGAGAGCTGTAAGCTAGCCTGGGTAGAGCTCCGGCTCTGGATTTCTTTCTGCATATGCCCCCTTTGAAGTCATAAGTAAAAATGTGATATTATTTTATTGAGCCCCCGACCAGACAAATTCTTTATGCCTGTTTCCTCGAGCTGCACCAGCCGCTTAGAGCAATGGTCCTGGAGCTGATCTCTCTCTCGAAGGCAAATAGTGAAGTTCCTCAGATTCACCCCATGCAGAGTCTCCCTTTAAATCACTGACCATCCAATCAGGATGCAGGATTAGAGAAGTCGATTCATGACTGAAGTCACTGTTCGCTCAGTCTATCAGCATAATATACATGGCTTACACATTATGGTCTTACTGTTGCCACCATGATACTGACTTCAAATCTTTCCACCTCATACTTTTGCAATTTTTCAGGCTTAAAAACAGTCTAAAATGGGACTTAACCAAGTTGTGCTATCAAAATGTCGAGGTCTATTCGAGTACTTCAGAGAATCTCTGTGAGTCAAGCAAAACAGCAAATTCTTGAACCTTATATTAAAGCAAATGCAAACCTGCATTATTCTCTGAGATGATGGTTCATTATTTTATTGACTACATCAGACCAGAACGCTTCCCCTTTAATCAGCACATTAGCATTACCTTTTAATGTTGATATGTTAGAATTAGCACAATTTATTATTTCTAATTGGTCTTGAAATTAACAGTAGAGGAGATGGAAACATATTTTCATGTTAGAATTGCAGTTATCAATTTCTTTAAATCAATCAGTCAATCGTCATTTGTATTGTCCATCCATCCATCCATCCATCCATCCATCCATCCATCCGTAATCTACACTTCCTATCCCTATTGGAGTCATGGGAGGTTGGAGCCAAACCATGCTAACTTAGGGCAAGAGGCTAAGTTACACCCTGGACCAGCCACCAGTCGATTACAGGGCCACAAAGAGAGATGAACAACCATTCATGTTCACACTCATGTCTAAGGGCCATTTGGAGTCACCAGTTTACCTACTGTGCATGTTTTGGACTGTGAGGAAGCTTGCCGCCAAAAAGAACCCATGCCTGCATGGGGAGAACATGCAAACTTTACACAGTAAGGATGAAGCAGCAACCTTTTTGCCGTGAGGCACATGCACTACCTGCTGGGCCACTGTGCTGCCCTATTTGTACAGTGTCAAGTTATGACATATCTAATCCCAAGAAACTTTTCAATAAGACAGTCAAAGCCATTCTCCTTTTTTAATGTAGTCTTACTTTTTATTCTTTAATTTAAAAACCAGTATGGATCCATAATGGATACAGCAGTTTGTCACATTGAGCAAAGTTGCAGCTGTAACAAAAACTCCAGCTGTTAAGCACGCAGGATTTTTTTTAACAGAACCAGACTCATGTTAAACAGCCTTCCAGCAAAGCTATGTTTTAGGTGTGAGAGGATATAAAGAGAAGCCGAAAAATCGAGGTGGGCAGAGACAGAGGAACCACAGGTTTGTGAACCCTGTAATAACTTCAATGCTAGACTCAAATAGCCTTTTAGAAATAAACTTTTTCTGCACCCCAACCTCCACAAACCATTTCCGATATTCCCAGTCAGAACTTCAAGACATCCTATTTCCTGGACAAACTGAGTTAACAGGTTTGCCAGTTCATATGTACAGTACTCAGCATAAGACAGAAGCAGCTCCTTGTGAGAGATGTCACATCTCAGAGGTTTCTTGGTTTATCTATTTACCGCAGCTCCCCTCTTGTATTAACTTATGCCTTTTTGTGCAGTAGTTCAGACTTGCAGTTTTTCTCCATGCCTTCCTTTCAATGGCACACTGTCAGTAAGAAGTCAATACATCAAATCAAGGTCACAGTGGGTAACTGTAAGATAGCCCTTTTTATTGAATAAGAGAAAAATGCAATGCTGAAAAAAAGAGAATTATAGAATGACGGATGGAGGAAAGCTTTATTGATAGTGATTTTGTTACTTTCATATCTCATCCCACTCTGTGTAACACCCTGTAGACTCATCACTTGTTGCAGTCACTTAACCTGCGGGGGCTTATTACCCCCTGCTGCCTGCCATCCCCGCCATGGCAGTTACATTTTAATTAAGTATTTTGTTGTATTAGAGACCTCAGTTTAAACTTCAAACGTCTTATTAGAGCTTTCCCCCCTCTGTGCCAATGACATGAAGACTGAAAGCTGCAGTGTTTTTTACTCGCTCTATCTGAAGGCATATGCTAGTTTTTGTTCTCTTACTGTGGAGTGTGGCACTCTGACACGGTATTTGAAAAGCCCCGGTTTTGTTGACTTATTAATTTCTTGTGTCTTTCTAACTGAGTAGTGTGGAGATGACATGGCATGCTGGGATATTCTCTTTAGATGGTGATAGTGGTTGCGGTTGGGGGTTGTTGGGTGGTGGTGCTTTTATGAACCAGACTCATGTTAAACAACCTTCTCCAAAAGCTATGTTTAGGGTGTGAAGGGATACAAACAGAGCGAAAACAAACCCTCTTTTTCCAGACTTCAGTCAGAACAGTTTGTAGAACCCTGTAATAACTTCAATGCTAGACTCAAATAGCCTTTTGCAACACAGAATGGTACATCTCTAGCTCACTGCTCTAACTAGCTTGACCCCAACCTCCACAAACCATTTCGATATTCCCAGTCAGAACTTTAAGACATCTGATTTAATTGGATTGTGCTGAACTCTGGCTTTCTGTTGCATCTCTTATGATCATCTCGGAGACTCTTTGACTCAGGCTTCCTGTGAAGTTCAGCTTCCAAACGTTCTATGAACTTTGGTATCCGTCTGAAGAGCAGCTCTATTCCAGGTTTTTCCAGGTATAGTGTGGAGATGAGTTCAATTTTCTGTAAAGTTTTGTGTAACACAAATGAGAAGTGGGTTAGAGTATAGGCGGTCCTGGAGAGAAAATCAGGACAGCTGGTAAATGTGTTTACAGCACGACCAGAGTTTACCTCGGGTTCAGGGTCTGCAGAGCCAAATGAGACTTAGTCATCCAGAGACAAACAAGCTGCCTCTTGGATCCTCCACAACGCAGGGCTCATATCTTTAGGCTTGCCCCGGTGGCTCCCTCCATACCCTCTCGCCTCTCCCCTCCCCTTCCCCTCTGCTCTCCTTTCCCCAACCTCCCTGAGCTCGATGGAGGGAGATGATTAAGACATCAAAAGCTGTGCCTCACTGTAGATCAAAACTCAGGGCTGACGGGCGAGAGCCTGATCCCACATAGACTTCCGCTGCATCCCCACAGCCGGAGATTTGCCATTCCCAGCAGCTCTCCTGCTCCACTCCATTAGTATCTCCATGCCAATCGGAGGCTCCCCGGGGTTCGACATGTAGCCTAGGATGAGTCAGGGCTGTGCAATCAACCCCATCCATGGAGAGTGCAGGTGCTTTCAGATGGTGAGACAGTGTGTGTGGGTGTGTGGGCATCTGAATGTGTGTGTTTGTGTATGTGTGTGTGCATGTGTTTATCATAGCTCAAGGCCCTTATTCACCCCCACTGTTTTATCATCCCCAACACTGAACAGCAGCAGCCATACACTGCCTCTATCTCCCTTTCTCCTCTTCTTCTTTCTCCTTTCCTCTCGCTCTTTCCCTCGAGGGGCTTTAGTTCATGTGATTCCACGCTCCAGCTTTAGCTCAACTTTGCCACTTGGCAGTCTCGAAAGATTTTTTCTGCTCGTCTCCCGTTTTGTTCCTGCTGTTAAAGTGGTGATAAAGAGAACAGAAAATACATACAGGATCACGACGAGAGACTTTTCCTTGCTTGTAAAAATGAAATGCTTCATGTTCCGTGAGAGCAACGTCAGTGGAAAAGGGTGAGAGCCAGTTACACTTGGTAAAGACAAATTGTAGAAGAGGGGGGGCGAGAAATTAATAAACGGGGTTCCCATCCAGGCATGGAAATAATGGGAGGAAATAATTGGAGTCTTTTTAGCCGAGGGGGGTTGATAATTATTGTCCAAACACAAAAAGGAGGTTTACAAAATGTTTTCTTGTTTGTTTTTAGCAACAAGAGATAAAACTGAGTGGAGGACATATTGCACAGAAAGTGTTTTTACCCTCGTTAGGCGGTCCTGGAGAGAAAATCAGGACAGCTGGTAAATGTGTTTACAGCACGACCAGAGTTTACCTCGGGTTCAGGGTCTGCAGAGCCAAATGAGACTTAGTCATCCAGAGACAAACAAGCTGCCTCTTGGATCCACCACTACGCAGGGCTCATATCTTTAGGCTTGCCCCGGTGGCTCCCTCCATACCCTCTCGCCTCTCCCCTCCCCTTCCCCTCTGCTCTCCTTTCCCCAACCTCCCTGAGCTCGATGGAGGGAGATGATTAAGACATCAAAAGCTGTGCCTCACTGTAGATCAAAACTCAGGGCTGACGGGCGAGAGCCTGATCCCACATAGACTTCCGCTGCATCCCCACAGCCGGAGATTTGCCATTCCCAGCAGCTCTCCTGCTCCACTCCATTAGTATCTCCATGCCAATCGGAGGCTCCCCGGGGTTCGACATGTAGCCTAGGATGAGTCAGGGCTGTGCAATCAACCCCATCCATGGAGAGTGCAGGTGCTTTCAGATGGTGAGACAGTGTGTGTGGGTGTGTGGGCATCTGAATGTGTGTGTTTGTGTATGTGTGTGTGCATGTGTTTATCATAGCTCAAGGCCCTTATTCACCCCCACTGTTTTATCATCCCCAACACTGAACAGCAGCAGCCCATCACACTGCCTCTATCTCCTTTTCTCCTCTTCTTCTTTCTCTTTCACTCTCGCTCTTTCCCTCGAGGGGCTTTAGTTCATGTGATTCCACGCTCCAGCTTTAGCTCAACTTTGCCACTTGGCAGTCTCGAAAGATTTTTTCTGCTCGTCTCCCGTTTTGTTCCTGCTGTTAAAGTGGTGATAAAGAGAACAGAAAATACATACAGGATCACGACGAGAGACTTTTCCTTGCTTGTAAAAATGAAATGCTTCATGTTCCGTGAGAGCAACGTCAGTGGAAAAGGGTGAGAGCCAGTTACACTTGGTAAAGACAAATTGTAGAAGAGGGGGGGCGAGAAATTAATAAACGGGGTTCCCATCCAGGCATGGAAATAATGGGAGGAAATAATTGGAGTCTTTTTAGCCGAGGGGGGTTGATAATTATTGTCCAAACACAAAAAGGAGGTTTACAAAATGTTTTCTTGTTTGTTTTTAGCAACAAGAGATAAAACTGAGTGGAGGACATATTGCACAGAAAGTGTTTTTACCCTCTTGTAACCTGGCTATTTTGGGATTTATTTTTTCCATGGTCACTGTTATTTGGTGCTGATGTCATGGTTAGTGGAGGCAGCAGCACAATCATTAATGTTGCTGGAAACTTCGCTAAGAATAGTATTTAAATCCCTGAGAGACACAGAAGAATGTGCACCACTGCAACTCTCACACACACGCGCTCACACGAACACACAGACTAGGCATGAAAGACACGAGTAGACAAGAAGTGTATTAACAAATAATAGTGCTGGAATCATCCCTAATTAATCTCCACTCATCAAGTCATTGAGTTCTTTGCCAACCCTCTCTGTGGCGCTGGTGTTAAAGTCAGTCAGAACGGCCGCCCGGTCATTCAGTTTTAGCCAGTCAACCAGTGAGTCAGGCCCTGGGGCTAAGCTCATTAAGGCAGGAGAGTCCCCCACTATCCATCCCTCCCACTATGCACCTACGGCCCCCCCACCCCCCTCCTGTCATCTCCCTGCCTTTAATTGAGTTCTCACTTCTCTTTATTTTACTGTCAGCATTATAACCCTCTCATTGTTATCCCCCTCTACGTCCTCTTTCTTGAGCCCATCTCCCCCTCTCTTTTACTGCTGCTCCCACCAACACTTCTTTTTTTGGGGGGTATTTCAGAGAGTAAGCACTTTCTCCATATTAAGATGTGAAATTCATTTTGACACTGGGCTAGAAATAGAGTGGAACCAGCAATATGCCCCTATCTGTTCCTCTCTCTCTCTCTCCCTTCTCTCACTGTCTCTCTTCCTTTCTCTTTCTCTCTTTTCTCTGCTCTGTGCTATTTTTTTCTGCTTCAGTCCATGAATTCACTCTCCCACCTCGCTCTTTTTATATCGCTAAGAGACTATCCTGCAAGGTATGGGCTCGCTTGCCCCAAATTATATTTTCATAATGGTGGCAAGGAACATTTAACCCTTTTCACACGTTGCAGCAAAGCCCTGAGATTATCCTGAATATACCCGGGTGAGCTGCAAGTGTAAATGCAAACGGCATTTTTCATCCTGACTTTACCCTGATTTTACCTGCTGCCCGCGTTGTATTTCCCACCTGCCCTAATCCTTCACTGACTGTCATGCAAACTTCAGAGAAAGTTCCTTCTGTGAGGGCCAAATGTAAACAAGAAGGTCAGGGGATTTTTTCTGATTAATCTGAAAAATAAATTTTGTAATTTTTTGGTTGGGTGGGTTCTCCTCAAGAGCTAAGGACTGGTTCAATAATGAGTCGTAAGAAACAGATATAAATTAGCATTTTAGCACTTTTTGTTTTGCATCTCATTGTTTTTAGGATTTATGACAATGTTTAGAGTATACTACCTGATAAAGGTTCTTGTTCAACTCCAACTTGTGAGAAGGGAAACAAACTCCTCATCTCCACATTGAGACACAAAACAAGAGCAAACTGCAAAAGGCTGATAAACTTCAGAAGAAAGTTAGTGCATGAGAATGAACAAACCAGTAGGGTGAGTTATTAAGCAGTACGTGAGCCAATGTTATTTGTTTTTTAAATATGCAGTGAACCGATTGAAGAAATGGACTATGACCCACATTTGGCCCTGATAGCACTGGTCTGTACAGTACTAAATCTTTAGTTTCCAACATTGCATCCCGGCCTCCCCCAGAGTTGAGGGGCTCTGTCAGCTTTGAGATTGTCCAGATTTAGTTAACATATATTAATCAATCTTTAGCAATTAATCTATCAGTCTTTATTTGTATAGCACCAGTTTATAGCAAGTGTTAACTCAAGACACTTTGCAATGGAGCAGGCTGAAGACAAACTCACATATACATTTATACATTTACATATACATACATACAAAACAGCATGAATCCATCATGGTGCCAAGAAAAAAACTGTTTGGCAGGAGGAAATCTTGAATGTGGATCCCAGACTCATGATGAACAGCAAATTCACACAAAACTGTTGAGTGAGAGTAAAGGAGGTGGGCGGAGATAAGTGGACTAAAGAACTAAAGTCAGTGACAGATCCATGGGCAAATTATAGACCTGTCCTTGTCATACTTGTCTCTGCTGTCTATAAATTTAGTAGAGGTTCGCCCCTTGAGATGCACCATCTTGTTTTCAGGTGGGTCCTAATGTCTGTATGATTGTAGTGATGTTTTTTTTTTTTAAGTAAAATTTGAATCAATAGTCATCATGAAAGGAGTAATAATCTGATAGTAACATTAACAACTATAATGATTATAAGGTAGAGATGACTGATGTTGAACAATGCAGAAGCATCAATATGAGAATTTATACATGATGTATTTTCTGCTGATATTTGGGGTGGGGGTGATGGGGTGCATGGACAAAGGACTGAAAAAAAACATTTATGATAGACACAAACTTCTGGACACCTAGACCATAAATCTGTCCCCACCATATAAATCTGTCCCAATCAATAAAATCAGGGATTTACACACTTAGCACCCACTATCTTTATGGATTTCTACACAAGGATGTGTGTAGGCCTATTTTACCCATGTTTTATTGATGGAAAGAAAATTAAAGTCATGTTAATTTTACAAAACATGAATTATATTTTTTGGTTCCCCCAGGAGTGTTTACCCTTCTTGAATCTAACAAGGTTGGCTCTGAGTAAAAAAGGCTGGGTGCTATTGCTCTAAGTCAATCATGCAACATGTCAATTGGGAAGGACACAATAAAAACAAAAGAGAGGTCAAAATATTGCAGATAATTTGCTGAATTTGGCCTGAAGTATTTCTGAAGTGCATGATATTGCATCTTTTGTCTTCTACACTCGATTACTACAGGTCTCTATGGACCCTCCACTCCACTCCACTCAAAGAGGGGGCATGGCCACTTTGTTGTAATATTTGACCACCCAAATTTGTGTATGATTGATGTTGCTGCTTCAGCTGTAAGGTAAAGAGATTGGTATGATTGAACAAGATGACAAGACAAAGCAACGGTGTATCTACTAAAACCGTAGGATTAGGAGTATTGTGTCAGTTTTGGTTGTTTTTAAGACATTTCTAGAATTGAAAACTTGATTGTATGAACTTGAGTAAATTGGTATGAAAACATTTGGACTTTGAATGCAGAGGAACCTAAGCAAACTACTTTTTAAGATCCTGCTAAATGTATGCCCACCACATCACAACCCTCTTGACTCTTATCCTTAAAACTGTTTTGTGAATCTGCTGAAGAGGCCAACTGATGCTCGCATTCAGTCAAGGAAGAGGTAGGTTAATTCCATTAAAACTATTTTATCTAGATGTCTGAGACTGTTGCACTTTGCGTGGCAGCAGAGACAGTAGGAAGATGAGGCTGACTGTCACATCTGGCCAGCAGCCCAGAGCTAATTCCCACAGCTAAATAAGTGTATGACCGCACAGCTGAATTGTAGAGACTGCCACCTTCTCCAGGAGATGATATGATGCAACTGGATAAAGAGCAGAGCCAGGCTGTGTGAAAACGCATAAAAGCACTATAGCCAAGCTGTGCCTTTTCTTACATGGTTTTTCATCATGGCTAAATGTTTGTTTTGCCCCTCGGGACATTAGCGTCAAGGGATCATGACTATTGCCATGTTAGCGAGGTGGATTTGAGCCTTCGGGCATGCCTTAGCCTTAAAATCACCTCAGTGCAGTCAACATCTATGCACTCAATGCACATGCATGCTTGTGCAGTGGAGCAGACAGGAGCTAGCATTCATTTATTGTTTGGTTGAATTACCACAGAAGATGCAAATATAATGCTTTAATGGCATAAACATATTCCATTACCAGATTCATAGACAGTGTTGTTTTGAGACATTTCAAATGGTGGTGCATGTTCAGTTTTGCATAAATATGTGGGAGCAGCATTGTGTTTCCTCTAAAAAAAATAATTTATATGTAAAGCTTGCTGGCAACCACACACACATGCATTTATTGTATACTCTGTGACAACAGGCTCATACTCTTAAAGGTCCCACGATTACGTTGCATCCAGTTTGCTCAGGTCATAGATGTCTCTTAAAGTAACAATAAGTAACTATTTCACCTTACCATAACTTCTCAAGTTCGCCTAATAGTGGGGAGTCGCTCTCTCTGTGCAGCCAGAAGATCTCCCCCGGCACTGTGTAAGTGTTAACCACGAGCTGCTGTCGATCAACAGACATCTCGCGAGAAGTACAAACTGCTTTACGGCACGAACATGAGTTCAGCTTATGGCTGATATAAACAGTAGAGCACATATGCGTGTTCCTGGGTTATGAAAGCTAAGGCTATACGTAAGAGGACTGTGACGGATGAGGATCGGAAAAGAAAGAGGAGGAAAAACTGATAGAAGCCACACCAGGGAGAAGATTGGACTGGCTTTTAGCCATGTTTTGAACTTAGGGAACCAAAAGACTGTGAGCTGTTCTGCTGCTTTCAGACGGTGAGTAAAGAAGTCTTTGAGCATTTGTTACTTCATTTGAGCAGCTGGTGTTTTATTCTGTCACTTTACTGTTGATCAAAAATCAATTTGAAATACACTGTTACTGTAAGCATGTGTGTTAGCCTCACATGCTAATGTTATAAGGTGTAATCGATTACATTTAGGATCTGATAATAACATTATGATTAGTACAGCGGTGATGTAGAGTGTGTTGTCAACCAACAATCAGATGATCTGAACTTAGCTCATGCCCCATTATTCTGTAATATTGGAGATGATTACAGACAAAACTTACTGTCCCAGTGTATGATGATGATTATTTATTCTGTACAGTTCACTGCAGCACTGACCTCAGTATTTATTTCAGGTATCAGCTCAGGTGATCAGCATCTACTTGTGACAGGAGACCCCAACACCACTACAGGTATGTTTTCTGTCATTAATTAGCCTTTGTGTGCTTGTTCAGTCCAAATAGTCAAAAAAGAACAGTATGAAGATTATAGTTTCTATTCAATGATAATTGGGTACAATGCAGTGTGCTTATGTAAACCTACAAATCAAATAGCATACAAAATATGTAATTTCTGATCTCTCTGCTATCCTTGTCATATCTATAGAAACAAAGTGCCCCTCAGCTTTTTTTGGGGGATGAATTCATTGTTGATGTTTCTGTTGTGAAATAACAAACAGGTTTACTCATCACAATACATCCAGTCTTTATACACCAGAAAGTGTACTCGAAATACTTGACTTTATTTTTTTTGCAGAAGTTAATTCATTGTACCAAAGGAATCATTCAGAGCTGTTTTTTCGTGGCTAAGACATGGCCATCATTTGTACACTTTTCACAGTGTTTAAGAATTTCCTTTATTAACTGTCCTTCAATGGGACAGATTGCCACAACTACAAACTAAACAGATGTGATATAAACAACTGCAAAATAATCGCTTTTCTCTTTCAAGGTATCAACGGGACTACAATCAAAAATATCTGTGAGCTAGAGTTTGTAGACTTTTGAAGACACAAAAGAATACGGTTACATCAAGACCTTCAGGAAGCCGTTGTTCCTATGAGGATTCAAAATGGACCAAGCCTTCAGTGATCCCAGAAGCCTGCTGCCAGCTCTCTCATTTCCACCACAGCTCTTTCTCTGTATATTACAGTAAATTAGAGGGATATTTTTTTTAGCAAAAAATAAAGTACTGACACATGAGAATATTCTTCAATCATGTTTTTTTATATATTTGCCAATTCAATCTTTAGCTCCGTTGTATTATTATAGCCTCACATTCAGTTTTATTATCACATAGAATGTTCTATATTTGGTACTATCTCATAGTACAATGGTAAATAGTTTCATTTTGCACTACAGGAAACACTAAGACATCCACCAGAAAATTTCCCTTTGCAATCATGTGAGTAAATATCCAAAATATTTGAACTAAGTTAAAACATTTATCTGTGCTCAAATTAATAACATACCACTGAATACTCCAGTGTCAAGTTTTGTATTTGGTTTTCAGTGTATTTATCCTATTTCCTAACAACTTGATACTCAATGTCCTGCACCAACTTGCTTAGATTTAAATTGCCTTTTGTGGACAAATTAAGTTTTGTTGTTTTTCTTTTTACTGAATTGAGATGGTTTGCAGTTTGATTCTTCACAATAAAGGACCCTTAAACCTCAAAATATGTGAAAATAACTTTAATAATATAAATAAAAATGAGTTACACAATGTTAAATCTGTGAGTTTTGAACATCATTACGGAAACACATTTCAAGGCCTCCTCTGGTCAGCTGGATCTCTCTCTGACAAAATCACTGCTGCTTCTCCTCCAGAGCTTAACATCTCTGATTCTTCTCCTCTGACCTCCAGCACTCTCCCGATCCTCAGTTGTATCGCTCTGCTCCGTCATTATCATTTTCTCTCTCACATTTAGAAGCTTTACCAGGAACATAAACTCATCCTACCACAGTCGTGTCTCAGAGGGCCTCAGCTTAGCTAGCTAACCCTATCAGTGGGTAACAAACGCGCCCCTCCATGGTAGTCATTAGCCATTAGCCACTAGCCCTAGCCTAAAAGCTATGGTCAAAGTTAGAGAATAGGCACGCAAACGCTGAACTAACAGCTGACTGCCAACGCTTGAAAAATGATATATTAGGAAAAAAACATGATTGGACTGTACCTTATCAGTCCACATGGTTTATTTGTCTCTTGGGATGTCCTGTCGGCTGGCTGCTCCTCCCGCTGAAATGCAAGTTGGTCTGAGGCACTCTGTTACAACAGTGCAGTTACACTCAATGACCACAGAGGCCCCTAGAGAGCAGAAAGCCAGAATCTTACGTAGTGGGCCTTTACATTGTTTTTCTAAAAGTCCACTCAGACATCAAACACTGGCACGTCTACAAACCACTCTACTTCAACTGCCTTTCATGACAGACTGTTTCAGACTTATGAGCTGTGTCAGACCATGCCCCTCTCTGGTAATAGATGTGGCTTTGGCTGTCCAGTGCCATACTCTAATGTTTACTGTGGCTGCACAGACAATAACCCCAGTCACATCATGCGGGCTTGTTTGAGCATTTTATGAAAGGTGGAGCAAACACTGTGGGAGAGGGTGGATTCTTTTTACGTTGTGGGGGTTTGTAGACAGGCCATGGACACATGGTTTTATATGTAACTGTTTCAAGTATATACTAAAAAATATGGGACCCTCAAAGCAACAATATGTGACTTTTAACTTCAAAAAGTTGTTCGACAGTTGATTGATGTCTAGTATATGTTTTGTGGGTGCTTTTGCTTGATCACTCATTTTTTTTATTTGGCTTCTTCTGTCACTGTCAGCTTCCATCTCTTGGTCGCCAGCCAATCGCAGGGCTACATAGAAAGACAGACAACCATTGACACTTGCACTCATACCTAAGGGCAATTTAGAGTCACCAATTAACCCAATGAGCATGTTTTTGGTCTGTGGGAGGAGGCCGGAGTGCCCACAGAGAACCCACGCATGCACGATAAGAACATGCAGACTTCACACAGAAAGGTCCTGCCTGACCCGGGGTTCAAACTGTCCGCCTTCTTGCTGTGAGGCACGTGCACTACCTGCTGCTCCACAATCCCACCCGTGTTGCTCTATTATGATTGAAAAAATACATGTTGTGGTTGTTAAGCACAATCAACACAAGTCTCCAGCTGCAAATTCAAGTAGACAATGTAAACTGCCATTTAAATCAAAACGTAACTTTAAGTAGCTTTTAAGCAAATTAAGTCGTAAAGGAATCGGTCCCTGTTACAGTGCATTATTTAAGGTTCAGTGTATACAAAAGTGAAAGATTTGAGTGAGGGAAATGGATAACAGTCATACACAGACTGTGAAAATCCTGATTTTACATGAGAAGTTATTATATGATGAAACAGCTCATACATAATATCATCTCTTCCATATGCAAGTTTTTACACATAGTCTTCTAACTTTCTGGTCCTCCAATTTAATTAGTAATCTAATAAATCTGAAAAAGCTATCAGCGACAGCCAGTGGCTTTTCAACTTAACCCCCTGGCCCTGTTTGACTCTACACAGACAATTGTCCTATAATGTGGTCAAGAGGGCACAAGGAATAGGAAGCGAGGCAGAGAGCAGAGGGTCAGGGCCCATCTCCTCACTGAAAATAGCCTCTAAATGTGCAAAGCAAGACTCCCATTATTAGGCCTTCCAAGTTGTCAGAGAGGTGGCCAAGTCCTGTTTACATTTGTCGGAGATATTTGGAGTGAGGGAGCGTAGGGATAGAGGGAAAGAGGAAAAGGAGAGAATAGAAGGAGGGGGAGAGGAAATAAATTACCAGTATGGTCTAGGAAGTGCGAGGCAGGTAATTGCAGTTGACAGTCCGGTCTGCCACACAGTTAATTTGTGCCTGAGCCCAGGTCCCCTCCACTATAGCGTACCATACTTATACACAGCACAATCTGTCTGCGTAGGTAATGCCCAGACACTATCTCTGCCTCTTGCTCTTATTCTCTCTCGCTCTCTCTCTCTCTCTCTCTCTCTCTCTCTCTCTGGCTGTAGAATTATGTCGTAAGCTAGATTTGAGCAGCCATGTCACTCCTGAAAGGTGCACACTCCATGTCCTTATTTTCCCCATAGTTTAATTTTCTCCTGAGCAATATTGAATTTTGGGCAGGGTGATAGTGTACCTGTCAGTGATAGGGCGTCATCTCTAACTCCCTCTGACAGGTGGACCATTATATCTGCGAGGGAAAAATAATCCCTCTCTACTTTAAGAGAAGTAAATTTCAACCCTCTGGTTGGTGATTGCAGCAGAGCATGAAAGAAAGGCCTCTTAACTAAATCTGCTCTGATCAGTTAATGAAAGACATTATTTAGAAAGCTGATTGCTTTTTGAGAGCTAAAAACTAACAGTGTGGGTGTTTTCTTCTCTTACTTTGAGGATGCATTTTGTTGAACTTTACTGAAGGTATATAGAAGTTCATATACACATACATATGCATTATTATAGGCATCAATTAAGCACACAACAGTTTTGCATTGACATAACAGCCATATTAGAGTAGTTATTGAAGAATCTGGCCAATCATTGGCTGCTGTTTTTCAATAACTTTACCTGCTTTTCTTGTTTGTGCATGAGTTCATAGAAGTGGTGGGCAAATTGATCCAGAGATTGATAATATGGATACCAATGTTGGTTTTGATATTGATCAATACCAGTGTCTTGAGATCAGTAATTAAGTTTCAGTTTCTGTCCTGTATGTAATGCTGCAGTTTCATCAAAGAAGTGACCTGTCTGTGTCTGTGTACATGGTGCTGCTTTAAAGTGTCACTCCCTTGCTTAAGACAACTGTCTTTTTGCGTGCTACACTTTGGTTGTGTCATGCAGCTGTCATAGTCCTGTCTCTGTTTATAATTTACCTTTTACCTTTTATTAGTTGAAGCCCTAAATAAAATATGTCTGCATTTTCTTGTCTCTAAATAAAAGATTACTTTCAGAAAATGGCTGAAGTGATGTGTTCAACTGTAAATAAGGAAAAAGATCATTTAGGAGGACCAACACTAAACTTTCTTTATGTGACTTGATACATAGAGAACTGATGTTGGGGCGAAAACTGTAGAACATGAAATTTCTCCACAAACAAGAGCTTCTTCATCAGACGTTTACTTTAAAAAGCACCGATAGGAAATGTAACTGTACTGTGTTCACCTTGTCAGGGGGATATTTTAAATATGTATCCATATATACTCTCTATTTTCCTGTTTGTTTAAGCTGAGACATACAGACAGCTCACAATAAAATAGGCAATTCTTCTGTTCTCTAGATAATTGGTTTCTGAACCTTTTTGTCTAGGAGCCCCCGAGAAAACATATTCTCATGAAACTAGATGCTCACACCGACAGTCCGAAAGCCTTTACTGGTAACATATAGCTACCAAATAGAAATAAAACCACTTCATAGCCATCATGCTGTCAAGATGCATCCAGTTTGAAACAGCTGTAGATAATAACCATAGACTGTAATCTATACATCCAACCTAGTCTCTACATAAAAAAGCTCTGTCTCAAAAGGATACTGATTACTCCCTGTCCTTACACACTCTATCCTTAGAGTTAAGGTTGGGGATGCCCAGTGGCCCCTCTGTCTACTGTACCATAGACATCAACCCCTCTGGTTCCACATCCCTGCAACCACTTGACATTTCTATCGACATTTCCCACAGTGCTCTCACATTAAAGGGCGTGACATTTCATTTGCACACGATGTTGATTAAAATACGCCCTTATGGTCTCAAGAAAAGAGAGGGTATGTGCCATTTTTCTACGATTTTAGGATATTGGTAAGAGATGAAGGAATAAATAGAAGATTGTCGGATTGCAGGGATTACAAAGGCCCTTTGCTACTGCTCTGTAAAGAACTGTGGAATCAGAAGTAAGACAGAAGTCAAATTAAGTAATACCACTCCAAGACTCATGCTTTTTTGAGGATTAAAAGGAATTATAATGAAAGCAAACAATGGAGATATTGTGAAGCCATGCCTTATGACTTTGTATATAATTTCTCCTCACAGTTTGTTGTAATGCAGAAATCATGTCCAGTTCACTTTAAGTCGATCAATGGCAGGTCATATTTACGTCTTTGTCAGGCCACCTGCAAGGTCTCATGTAAGCCACCTCTATTGTGATCTGACTCCAGGCCAGGTCTCAGGCCTGAGGCCTGTCACTGATGGGTAGCCCACCATCCAGTCTAAACGGCCAACTTCCAAAGACATTCGCTAATGTGTACTCTCTTCCTCTTGAAACACCTTCTGACGGCATGGAGATGTGTTTCTTTTATTCACTTCTTTATTTGTCTTTGTCTTAATTTTAGCTTTACTTCAAATGTTGCATTAGTATAATTAAAATGTTTTTATGGTACTAGAATAATTGAAATAATAATAAAATAGATCATTTAGCTTAACATTGAATTTTTGATCTCCAACTGAGTGAGAGCACTGACCTGTTTCCCCCTCATCTCACAGCACCACGGTTAAAGCATCATGACACTGGTAACTCAATTAAATCAAATTAGCACAAAGGGTAATGTATAGCCATAAAGCAGGCATTTATGGTATAGTTTATCCCCAAGCAGCCAATAGGAATCCTGACAGGAGGAACATAGTAACCTAATTAAAATCAGTTGATATAATACCCATTGACCGCTGAGTTGTTAAACTGGGAGAGGTGCATAGGTTAATCATAGCCTGTGAGCAGCTTCATGTAATAGAACCATAATATGATAATTAGTTCACTTTTACTCAAACTTATCTGTGTCAATAAAAGGTACAGACAGGCTTACACAAGCTGCTCGCCTTGGTCTGATCTAATACATCACAGCAGACAAAACATCCCTCTATTCATGCCTCGTGCTGCCATGGTTAGCACAAGGAACATGTACAGACTGTGCAATAATGAGTGTCTACAAGGTGTTTGATCACTATAATGCCTTACAGATAAGCTAATATAGCAGCCATCATACACAGGTTGCCCTTCCACCCTGGTAGTATTTCTGTAATTACTATAGTGACAGTTTTGTCCCACATGGTTACACAAGTATAGCCCAAGAGGTTGTGTTTAAAGTGTCATGCAGTTACCGGCACACCTATTGTCCCATGAAAACCCAGTAACCTAGAAAATGTCTGTAGCATTTCAGTCATATGAAACCAGTGTAAATTTCAATCGCTTAAAGGCTTAATTTTAGTCTTTTGACAAAAGGAGTGTTTGTTTTTATCACATTCTGGTCATTCTTAACCTCTACATTTTGAGTCTAGTTATTAAAGACTCAGAAATGTTTGTTCTGTTCATGTGGGTAAGGTGTTGATTTTTAGTATTAACTTGATGCCAAAAACTGTCATTTTATTTTTATTACCATATTTAGCAAAATTGATATTCACTGATGCTAATGCAATTATCTTAAAGATTTCTTGAATTCTATTAAAGATAAAATGATCAAAACACTGATTAACTACAAAGATTTTTTACTTGTATTGATGTAATATCATAGCGGGTTAATTCATAACATCAATGGATGGCTTTCCATGTGCTCAGTATGGATGGCAAAAAAAAGTGTTAGAAAGCATTGACCTCTCTGAGGAGCTAAGCCACCAGCAAACACCACAGCAAAATCTTTGCTAGGAAATCGCTTCAGTTATGTTCACGAACTTTGGTAGTTTAAACTCTTTACCTGCAGTGCTGCCACAATAAAAATCAGCAGATATATGATCAGTATCTTTACGTTTGATAGGCCTGAACTGATAATGCTATTGTTATAAGAAAGCTTTATGTCCCTGGTAAAGTCACCCAAGGAAAGCAGGTCCTGGGGAAAGGTCCAGACGAAGCGTGGCGCAAGACCACATGGAGTATACAATTTATAGATCTCATTTTCCCTTGCCAAGACACGGGATACCAGGGCCTCCTCCTGGAGCCAGGCCTGGGGTGGGGTTGGCCGGAGAGAACCTGGTGAGGAACCCCTGCCAGGGCTGCCCTTTGTCACCAGTTCTTTACATAACTTTTCTGGGCGCAGCCAGTGGTGTTGAGAGGGTCCGGTTTGGTGACCTCAGAATTGGGTTGCTGCTGTTTGCGGATGATGTGTTCCTGTTGGCTTCATCAAACCATGCCCTGCAATTCTGGTTGGGTTGGTTTGCAGCCGTGTGTGAAGTCGCTGGGATAAGAATCAGCACCTCAAATCTGAGTCCATGGTTTTCAAAAAGGGTGGAGTGCCCTTTATAGGTTGGGGATGAGATTCTGCCGCAAGTGGAGGAATTCAAGTTCCTCAGGGTCTTGTTCAGGATGGAGCGGAGATTAACAGGCAGCTTGATGTAGCATCGGCAGTGATGTGGACTGCACAGGTCTGTCATGATGAAAAGAAAGCTGAGCTGAATAGTAAAGCTCTCCACGGACAAACTGATCTTTGTTCCTACCCTCATCTGTGGTCACGAGCTGTGAGTAGTGGCCAAAAGAACGAGATTGCCGGTACAACTGGCTAAAATTATTTTCTTTTGCAGTGTTACCGGCCTGTCCCTTGGAGATAGGGTGAGAGGCTTGGTCATCAGGGAGGGGCTTGAACTAGGGCCGCTGCTCCTCCACATAGAGAGGAGTCAGATGAGGTGGCTCGAGCATCTAATCAGGAAGCCCTTTGGAAACCTCTCTGGTGAGGTGTTCCAGGCATGTCCCACCAGGAGGAGACCTCTGGGTAGACCCAGAACATGCTGGAGGGACTATGTCTCCCAGCTGGCCTGGGAACACCTTTGATCCCCACGGAAGATCTAGATGAAGAGGGTTGGGAGAGGGAAGTCTGGGCTTCCCTGTTTAGGTTGCTGCACTGTCACCTGACAAAGGATAAGCAGAAGAAGGTGGATGGATTGATGGAGGATGGAGTAGAAGTTATATTCTAATCAAGTTATTACATTTTTTCAGTTTTAGGTGTAAAACTTTTGTTTTTGTAACTTACGCACACTGTTAAAGTTTCTTACAGCATTAATCCACACTTGCTCTCTTTGGGTTTTCTCTCTTTGACCATGTCTCTGTAGAGATTAGTGCTTGTCTTCATATCAGCTGGCGTATGCACTGGAAAAATACAATTTGGGTCTTCTCCTTTCGGGGTAGGAAAAATTACATGTAGACCTAATTATAATTTCTGTTATCATTTTAATCATTGTTTTTTTTGCCATGAAAAAAACAAATGCAGTCACCGAGTAATTTTTTTTGATAACCTTAACAGTCACAAAAAATAATCTCAGCTCATCCTTAATCTCAGTTTATCCTGAAAATATTTTTTTTCCTTTTTTTACCTGATCTATTAAACTGTCGCATTGGCACTGATTTTGAGAAGAGGGTGCACTCCAATGGCTTCTCTGCCGGCAGTCACCTGCAGCTACGGTGCAGATATCATACACTGCCATCTAGTTATGGAGATGACAGTTATGTCATCAAGTCTATAAGACCTCCTCAGTGAAACAATTTGCAGAGTCTATGGGAGCAGACATAAACAAACCGTTTTCCTGCTATTCTTTTACCAAGCAGTCAGGTTGCAACGGTCTCCCCCAACCAGATGGGAGGACCGCAGGCCTGCCGAGAAATGGATCGAGAGAGAATTGGAATACATGGAAGGAGGTGAGAGAGAGATAAAGCACAAGAGAGGGACAGAAAGACAAAAGAGATGGGGAGAGAGGGAAGAAGTGAGCCTAAATTGGGAATCTATTACCGAGGCCTGGGTACAGCAGCCCCTCTCTGTCTCCCGTAAACACACAGAAATGTGTTCAAGTGCAGGGGCTTTATAAGTTTCCCCTTCTCCAGAGTAATGTGCTTTGAATGGCTGGTAAAATGGGACTGGGAGAATTTCATTCCCGCTGCCTCCCCAGGCGACTCACCTTTGGCCCACCGATGATATGAGCCCTTTTCTATTTTTTCCACTTTTACTCTCCCTCGTTCCCTCTTTCCATCTACCAGACTGATGGAGAGGAGGAGGAATAAATGGAGAGCAGTGGCTCAGCGGGCGATGGAGGGATGGACGAGCACGGGGAGAGGCACAGGGGGAAGAGGATTGGGGTGCAGGGCTTATTTATTTAGTGGAATGAGGCAGGTGCGTTATCCACAGCTCAGATTAGCTCATCTGTTTATGCTAAATGGCACACCATGGGAAGCACGCTCATGTCACAGGAAGTACAGAAACCCATTTTTCTCACTGTCTGCTGCTACCACAGATTGCTGGATCTGTTCACCTCACCCGTCAGACCTTTACTGGGGGCCATGTATCAGAAAAAGTCAACAGATTATTGGTTTTGCTTTTCACTTACCCCTCGTAGATCAAGTTAAACAATAATTTAGCTAGCTGATACCTTTGTTTCTTATTTTGCTTGATTCAATTACATGTTACAACATTGTTTTTCTTTCTAAAAGATATGGTCAAGGTAGTGAATTGTGAGCCACCACTCACTTTTTCTCATAGATGAAAGCTTGCTCAAGTCCAGCTTTGGCCCCTACACTAACATGAAGTCATGAAGTCTAGGGTGTTGGATCTCTCAGCACCCACTTAGAGCTAACTGATGGACCCTAAGGCTCAGTAACACTAGAGGCCAAAAATATTATAGGAACAGAAAAACATTGCTGTGGGTCCTTATTGCATGTTATGCACACATATATGATGAAAGTCATAGCGTGGGGATATTCTATCCTTTGGAGGTTTGTGCTGTTTTCACTCGTTTATAGTGAACCTGCAGTTTAGAGAATGAGTACATGGTTACATGTTGGACATTAGATCATGTTCATGTCACATTTAGCTCAGCATATACTGTGAATGATGCATGTCATTTGGATTTCTGTGAACACTAAGGCTACATTTTATACATTTTGGTCCTCACTGGGAGTTGTTTATAGACCATAAGTGATTTCCTAAAATAAGGACTGTTTTCTTAAAGTTGTATATAACACAGTGTAGATTAGTAGCAATTGTTTATTTATACTTTCTTCAACCTTTTGGCTTCATCGTGGTCTTTTCATCAGCTTCCAATTTCCCCAAAGGTAAAAGGATAAACATAGCCCTGCTGTTCTGCCAATCATAACACAGATAAAAAAAAAATACAGAATAAGCAGAATGAATTCAAAAATGACAGTGAAAGAGATATCACACCTGCCCTTTAAGGGGTGCTTTCAGCTGTACAAGGAGGGTTATATTCACTTCCATGAGCTCTGACACTGTTAATTACTGTGCAATGTTTCTACTGCTCTGAACCCTTATGAGATCATGCCCAAGCCACAACCTTTAACCTTGTCATCATGTGGATGCTCCTCTTAATAAGGCATGCTCACTCTAACAAACAATATGTGTGTCTTCGTTACTCCATTTCCGTCTAGTATTAGTGTGTTCCAAATAGGGTTGCAAAGGGACAGAAAATATCCAGTAAATCTCTTGAAACTTTTCATGGTTAACTAGGATGAGGAATTTTGGGAGTATTCCTAATTTAAACTTTCGATGGGAATTTTGGAAATTTAATAGAATTGACTGGATTACAACTGTGACTTCAGTAGTCTGGTGCCTTGGGCTCAAAAATTTGGCCTCAGTAGTCCAGAGTGTTAGAATTCATGTGTGCATATGATGGAGGAATGCACAATTCATCTGAGGGGTATAGTCTTGATACCCCTACAGTAAACAGTGGGCTATGTGCAGGTGATTGAGGAAAAGGGTAGATATTCTCCAGTATACTTGCATGAAATCTGGTTTAGGACTATGCTGAAATATATTTTCCCCAATATTTGATATCCCCTTCAGTTTTGTAAACTCAAGGTTAATTCCCATAGACTCTCATCAGTTACCGTGGAAACTTTCCAATGTTGAAAATTCATGGAATTTTACAGTGTTTCTTCTGATCTTGGTTATGGCTGTTACTGAAAACTTCAAACTTATAGGTTTGTCGGCTGGGCGGGGGCTTATGGTGAAGAAATTATATGGATGATTTCATGCTCCATGCCTGACAGGGGCTTGAAAGAATACAGTAATTTTAGGAATACGGATGCTAATTTACAAGTTCTCTATAACTATGTTTTTTTGTTTGTTTTTTCCATATTTATTTATTAACCTCTCACCAAAAACTGACTTCAATTGTAATGGTGGCCTTCTGACCTGTCCAATATCATAAATCTAAAACTTAAACAAAACACATTAAACCAAACTAATACATTTCACATAATCAGTACCAAAATGACAAACAAAAACTAAGTACAACTAAACAGAAATTGAATTTCTCAACTATTGCAGAGAAAAAGAGTAATAATGATCCATTGCTATAATATCCTAAGTCTAAGCCCTGCTGTATTTCATGTCCTCCTTCATCTTCACTACTTTACCTTCACAGCACATATAGCAGTGACCCCATGCATGGCTTGGTATTTTTATACCATTAGAAGATGCTCGGTAATGCCTCCATTCACTCCAGTGGTGAGAGTAAATGGAGCAGCCTCTCAAAAACAATAAATCCCTGACGGTCCCTTTCTCCCTCTCACCTCTGAGAACTGGCTTTTCATTTGTTTTATTTACATAGCTGCTTTTATGAGCTTTCATCAGCAGCTCTCCTTATAGAGGAAACTAATGGCTTCTCAGTGCAGTAATTCCAAAGTGTGTGTGTGCTTGTTTGTGTGCAATCATCCAGATATTTTATGTTTTAATGTCCACCTATAGATTTGCATCTGTTTCTGTATACGCAAAGATGTGTGTGTGTGCTGCACTTTATCTTGGAGAGAGAAAATCAACATTTTTATGAAGGCTGGTGTGTTTTCTTCTCTTTTCAATAAGCCTCCTCACTCTCCTTTTCACAGTTTAGATTAATTTCTTTCCTGTCTTCTAATTCTTTTTTTCTTTTTCTCCATGCCCCCTATTTTCAGATCCCTCATTGATAATCCAACATCATCTCTTCACAGACACAGCTTTTTCTGAATTCAGACTAAACATGAGCCTTGACCCACAGACCCGTAATCTTTTTTCCTTCTAAACACTTTTATGCAAACTCATTATGAGTGAGCATCTCTGTTTGACTCATGTGAATACAAGTGCATATTTATTTGTTTGCATAGTAGGATGTAGCTGCAGTCAAGTTCACTGGTGACAACTTCATCTTCAGTTTTGTAAAGAACAACTGCGAGTGCTTGTGCCTCTCTTTTTCTTACTAATCATATAATTGAGAATGGGATGAATAAACATGGCCGTGCTAAGATCTGCAGCTTGTTTAATAGAGAGTGAAGAAAACTTTGGCTGAGCCTGATGCTTTGGTCAATGTGTGTGTCCTCACTGCAGTGGAAAAGGCAGTCAAGAAAATTCACAAAATGTGTTTTACCTCATTAAAGTATGTTTGCATGCCAATATCTGTTTTTCTTAATTTTATTTTATTTTTTTTGCATATTTGTATATATTTGTTTTATTGGCGTAACTTTCAAAAGTGTCAGGTCTTAGCTGCTTTCTACTCTCATTAACATAACTAAATTTTCAGGGTATTGAATTTATCTTGTCTGTTTAAGATTATAGTGGCTTCTATGTTTGTCACAACACCATAATTGTAGACTTTGGCACAATACCAGTAAACAGTCAATATCTGATACCTGCTTTTAGAACCACAGCAAACAAAATTAGATGGAATAATATGTACTCCTTTAAAGCGTTATTTTCTTTTTTTGTCATTTACAACCTGCAGTGCCCAAAAATGTAGGTTTGCCTTAAAAAAAAATTCTTTAGCTATTGTTCAAATAGTAATTGTTATAACCATTTTTGCGATAAAATAAAGTAAAACATTAAAAAGATATGGTAAGGAATTTAAAATCTGAGCTTTTTTTTGTTTTGCCAAGGTAGTTTAGGTCATTCCTGTTGTTGAAAAATCTGTGTCTTACTTAGATATTGTCAGTACTATTTAAAAGGTCCTTGATATTTGTCTGGATGCATCAAAATGGTGCAAAGAGTTGGGCAATCATACAGGCATTATGGAGGGTTTATTGATAAATCTTGACTTTTGAGCTGTCTGAATTGGCAATGCACGATTTATTGAGTAGCTTTAGTTGCAAGAAAAAGTAATTAAAAGAAAAAAAAAGAAATGTAAGGTTCAGGCTAAGCAATTTGTTTGCATTTATGACCAAAGAAAACCTGAAGTTGTATTCCGATGAATGCATACTATAATGTCTAAAAGGACTCACCTTGGTACACCTTTGCTTTTCAAGTGTTGTAATTAACCATGTTAGCAGAATACGGCTGCTACTGAAAGAAAAGGCTTGACACTGTGTGTGGTGAGTGAGAGAAAACTGTGAATGTTCCATTAATTACAGTTCAGTACAAGCTATAGATTGTCAGAAATTAATTTCTTGACTGCTCCAGTCCTGTGTTTTGTTTGCCTTGGAGTCTGCAGGTAACAGCACATTCAAAATCCCCTCTGACTCTTAAAAAGTCTTAAGTCTATCATTTGATTTGTAAAATTAAGAGCCAGAAAAAGCCAGAAAAATAGTTTTTTTTTTCACTCTGAAGAGGTCTTTTTGCAAGCATTAGGCTTAGTCATATCCAGTTACTATGTCGTATCTAAACAGTTATGTTATCTTAGTGAGTTGATTGCTCTAGATTTAATCATTCAGGTAAAACATGAAAAGTTTGCAAACACTAACATCAGAAGCATTCTTAAACTTTGAATGAAAATTAGCAGAAATTCATGCTAAAGAAGGTGTATCATCAAGATGAAAAATAAAGGAATGTTTTTTTAACAAGTACAAGATACATACACACACCAGCCCCTTTATTCAACTGCTTATTAAAGCAAAAAGTTAACCTGCCAATCACATGGCAGCAACTTAAGCGTATTTAGGCATGTTGACATGGCAACATGACCTGGAGCCTGTTCTACGAAGCAGGATTACTGCCTAGCGAGGTAGCTTTGAGGGTAGGTTCCGGTTTCCCTGTTCTACGAGACGGGATCACTCCTTAGCGAGGCAAGTCTCCATGGCAACGTACGCTGAACGGCTAACCTGCTCCGGGGCAGGTTAGGTTCCAGATTGAACTTGCGGACTATAAAAACCCCGCCCACTGACCAATGAGCTCTCTCGGCCAGCTCCTCTGCAGGAGTAAAATCTGGGGGAGGACTCTCATTGCCGTAACAAGATCTTCAATGCCAACACTTCTGCTCCATGACAATATTTTATTGCCCATCTTAAAATTGTGACAGGAATTCATGTATGGCTCATGTGGCCTACATATCACACAAAAAATGTAAGCATGATAGGAATGAACAAATGAATTCATCTTGGAAATGAATTAGACATGTCTGGTGCATGTTACAGTAAAAGTGCTTGTTGAACAGTGCTATTTCAGGATAATAATGGCACGAAAGATTTTTTGCGCGCTATGCATTGAGACTGTCAGCAATTTTCTGCCAGCACTCCTTCAGTGCTTTTGCAGCTGCGTGTTGCTTTTGACGTTTATTACATGTTTTAATTCTTCATACTTTGTCACGATTGTTTCCTGCTCCTCCTGTGTGAAGTATGCGGTCCTTCATTCTCCGGCCTGCTCTGACGCTCAAGACTGGTCCATGTTCGCGATTGGTCAGATGCGGCGGGCTCTGCCTTATATGCGTGCACGTGCTCATTGCAAAGCTGGATCCACTTATGAGGTTGATAACCAGCGTCGTCAAACCGTATAGCGAGACCACCGGCTACCGCGCTCAGTTCAGCGAGGTAGCTCCAAGGCTATCTCGCTAGGCTGAACTTGCTTCGTAGAATAGGGCCCTGCTATAGCTGGAACAAAGCATTAGAATGAGGAAGAAAGATGATTTAAGTGGCATGGTTGTTGGTACCAAACAGTCTTGTCTGAGTATCACTGAGATTCGTATTAGGATTATCACACACTACCACCTCTAGGGTTGACTCTACTGATCCTGTTATTGATATTTTAATGTTCGAAGAAGAATGTTTCATATCATATTGGATGAAAATTTATGACCCATTGACATGGGCTTTCAGTGTTTTTGATATGCTCTTGTTAACAATAAAAATTGTTACGGATATTTTATGTCAATGAAATGATTGTACCAATTACTATATCTGTTTAACTATCACAGCAAAATTAGCTAATTTAAGGGTAAATCTCAATTGTACCCCTTACCCCTTGTCTTACCCCTTATCCCCTTATCCCCTGGTTTTGCATGTCCACGTCAAGTGAAGTGGTTTCCCAATACTCTGTAGGGCTAAGAGGAAGGGCTAAGACCAAAGACTACACAGCCCTCGACATGGAGATAGACCGGGATCTCACTTGAAACCAGGGGGTAAGAGAATTTCCCGAAGTACACCGCGCCCCCGACACAAAAGGACCGAAGGAAGTGCTTAATTTTAAGGTTTTTTTTTTCATCAAGTCAATATTAATCATGTTTTTAGTTGTTGGCAGCATTTTCAAATTTCTTGTTATAGGAAGCTAGCTTTCACAGCTATTTCTACAGTTATTGTCGTACCTTCTTACATCACAGCTAGCAAGCAGCTCTGGGTGATGATGTAGCGGGAATCGAGTGGCATCTTGTTTCTCAGCAGTGTTTCACCCCTTCCAATTGACCCTGAAAACAGGGGGCTAAGGGGAAGGGCTAAGGGGTAGAATTGTGATTCACCCTAAAACTTGGAATCATTTTGAAAGCGAAAAAGGGAACTGAAAAAACAAACAAATGTTCTCACTGTCACGGTGAAGGTAGCAAAATACATCTGACCATTTAAGTCACGTTAGGAGAGGAATCACCACCGTTTCCAGAATTAGCTGCAACGTGTCTGAGGAATCTATATTGTTTTGTCTTTATGCTTAACAATTCCCTTAACATTTTATTTGACTTATTTACTGGTACCATGTTAAACAACAATGTCAGCAAAAACAACAATACAGGAATTAAGGAGGCAGGAGCAGTATAAAGTGTGTCTTTATATTCTACAACATGCTAAGATCTGCCGATACAGCACGGAATTGAATTTCAAGAATGCCATGTGTTTGACATTGCTGACATAGACACTTGTGAAGGTTGAACTTTTTTCACAAAGAAAATCCATGAGTTTTCTTTTTTTCACAGGATTATGAAAGAATTGGACCAGAAAGTAAAGTCAGTAATGACATCAGAATAAAAAAGCGTCCATTCCCATCCCTTGTCACATGAATGTTGGCAGATGTTTGACATCATCTCTCTGTTTGTTTGGAATGCCTTTGCTTAACATCTCACGTCATTGCACCAATGACACATGTTTTTTATACTATTTTATTAATTTGTTCAATTCAAACTATTTTACAGTCAGCAGTTAACTCAGCAAACTACACAGAAAAATAAACAGACACTTTTATGTTGTGGGAAAAATAACACTTCCACCACCTCTGCTCCCTTCCCCTCTCCGTTTGACACCCTTGGTGCCCCCCCTTGGGCTAAACAGAAATAGGGCCAGCTTAAGGCCATAATTGGTCTTGATCCTTTGGCTGCAGGCATATTCCAGCGGTGGGTCTGGATGGGGCGCTTGTTATGTGTGAAAAGGTGGCAGGGGAATGCCTGGCCAGTAATTAACAGTGTGCAAGGGACTGTGGAGAAGGAAATTTAAAAGTGAATGGGGGAGGCCAGTTTATTCTGTGGCTCTGCTCTGCCTCTCTCTCCGCCTCCTCTGTTTCTCATCTATTCACTCTTGCCTGTTATTGGAGCTGATAGGTTTATAGAGATTTTCACACTTTTGGAAGTTGGGCTGGCATTGTGAATTTGTTTTTCGCCTGCTCCCCGTTTCGCGCCCCTTTGCCCCAGCCTGCCACACACACACACACACACACACACACACACACACACACACATACTTCCCTCCCCATCGTCCTTTCTTTGAGGCAGGGACTTGCTCATTCACTTGTTCCACGTGATGAGATCTATTGCCACTAACTTCTGAGTTCATCTTTTGATTCTAGGAATTTAGAGAAAGTTTAAATCCAAATGTATATCTGTTCTTTGCTTTGAAAAACAAACTTAAACATTAAGAAATACACTCTAACAACAGGCTGATGCAACAAGTATGTAGAGCATTTGATAAAACTGTAAGGATACCGTACGATGTTATGGTTTAATGTGTATTTTATGGATATTTTTGCATTTCCTTAGAGTGTTATCTAAGTGTTAAAGACAAAGTTCTCTCTAGGACAGCCTTTGCGAAAGACCAGAATGTCCCAGGTCATGTTGAAGCCTGAACATCTCCTGGGTCTGCTGAAAGCCTGATAACATCATGACATTACACTTAAAATCTTCACATCCTAGTTTCACAACTGAAGAAAAATTGTGAACTCTTAATTTTTCTTTTCAATTTCGTAAGTAAAAAATAAAGAAAACATAAAAGTAAGAAGATTTGAAAAGAGTATGTGGAAGTAGACAGGCTATTCTTATAATCTCACACATGTAAATGATAGAAACCCTCATGTACTGTACATTTACTGACCATTTCTTATTTTGCAGTGTAGTTTTCATTTTCTTGGGATTCAGTTTTAAGGCTGAGTGCACTACATTAATTAAAGACGTCACACTTCCTCTTAAATCAAGGTCATATATTTATATTTGATGACCGCTAGGGTATGTTCTCAATCACTAATATTCAAAAAATGTTTAAAAAAAATAAATAAATAAAATGTTTTCATTTACAGAGTATCCCTGATAGTGCTATACTGTCCATGCTCTGAGATTCTGTCTTAGAGCTCCAGACTTTTTAGGGTTCCTTTCCCAACATGGGCCTACAGGTCTAGTCCGTGTTAATCGATCAGTTCAGTGCTACTCAGCTCAATATTATCAACAACTTTGTAAGATAATTCAAATGTAGAAGAAATTTGTAAATCCTCATCTGTTTGTGTCCCTGTATCTTTCTCTTTATTTGGTAAAACTGAACCGAAGACTTTTAGGATCCATCTCTTGCTCTTATCTTTGACAGACTGGAGGACCTAATCACCCACTCAATCACTTGCTAAGTCTCTCACTTGCTGAAGTCTCCACCTTTTAGAGATTTAGTTTGGAGACTGGTTCCCATGGTTAAGCTGTCTAAACAAAGAGAGGATCTGAACGTACAGTAAGACAGAATACACAAATATCTTAAAGAACATTGTAGAATGATTAATGTGTTCAAGTAAGGGTACAAACAAGTGTGTATTTTTCCATCTCCTTCTGTAAAGTATGTTTATTTTTATTTTCTAAGGAAATGAGAAGTTAGTTTGAGAGCACTTAAATGTACTTGGTTCTTAGAAAGCAATGATCAACACAGATGACATACAAAAACACAGGCTCTCTCAACACACAACTCCCTCTACATCACTGCTTACACTTGCTTCAAAATAAACTTACTTCAAAACAAATTCAATGATTTTGGTTTTCAGTAGGGTGCTCAAATGTCAGCTTTTACATGCCAGGAAAAATCAGGAAAACCCGTTGTTTGGTGAGTAAACCACAGTCATTTTGTGATGTATTGTTTTTTTTATTGTTCTTATTTATTTTATTTTTCGGCTCCTCTAGGGAGAAAAATATGTCTCTCTGAGTGAAGATTTTTACTAATTCTAGACCACAACGTTAAGTTGATGTGCAACTGTGTAGCTCTTTCAGTACCTTTGTTGTATTGACTTGCACTTCTGCTGCCTATATTACAGGGGCTGAGCTCTCAGCCTGTGAGGATTGTTTTGAAGAGCAGACAGCCTGTGTGCTTCTGTTTCTCATTTTCTCTATGTGAAAAGTCTCTTCAAATAAATATGTGCTACACACTGGGTTTACGCCACAACGTACCAGCATTTCATTTAGATGTAAGGATATTTACAGATGAGGGTTAAATGCTGTTAAATAGCCACAAAACCCTGCCGGCTCTTTTGTATCGAGATGGAGGTAGTAGGAAGTATGATTTTTTTTTTTTTTTTTTTTTTTTTGTGCCCTATGATATCATTGATTATGCTTATTGATGTTATTCTTTATCAGTTCATGTGGATTTTGTAAGAGAAAAGAAGAAGGCCTGCCCAGGTTCTCTGTATCAACAGTGTCAAACACATTGGCACACACCAGATGGACAGTTCAAAGTATTTCACTTATCCGTCTGGGAAAGAACCCAAAGAAAGTGTTTGGGAATGGGCAGAACCTTTTAAAAGCACATCTGGCAGGTGTTTGAATGACCATTCTGTCAATCACATTCATTACAGGCCAATCAGATAATGTCATAGGCAGGTGCTACTGCCGCAATATGAAGCACAAAACTTAAGCCACTCTGTAAAACAAACTTAAAAGCTAAACATGTCAGAAGTGTAATGAAAATACTTCTTTTAAAGAGACATTTTTAGTGTTGTTATTTTTTTTATTTCATAAAGACAGGCAGTCCAAATCTGATAAGACTGCTTCTGAATCAGTTAGCATCTATGCTAGCAGTCACTCCCTGCTGTCGTCTCACTTGTACCTCATTCCTCGTCCTGCTCCAAAGAACACTGATTGGGCAATGCTACTTTTGGCCGCTCACAATAGTTGTAGATAGGCTCTTGGCAAGATGGACCTGACTGATTACAGACGTTAAATTAGGCTGAGCCATCAGCACTAGAAAGTTACAGTGTGTTCATCAACACATTTCAGCATGTTGTTTAAAATCACACAGACAAAGCTTGTTGTGGGGTTCGTGTCACATGTGAAAAGTCCAATCATCCTGAACTGCCTGCAACTCGTAAGACATTGTTTTGCAAAGGAAAAATAATTTAAAGGAGCAGATAAAGGTATTAGTAAGTGCAGAGGACCCTTGAACCAGTTTTTCAAACTGAGGCATTGATTCTAAACTAAATCTGGTTCTTGATTCCCTTCCCTATTGTTTTTGAAGTTGTCCCTATGTACTTCAAAATGCGATGCAACCAATTGCATAAAGCTTTAATAAATAGAAGTGATCCTCTGTTTTAATCAAGTTGTGTTTATTGTGTGATGCTGCATGTAAATATTATGATGGAAAAGGCCCACAAAGTAAAAGTCAAGTAGAGTTATTCTATTAACTGTGATATAATTTTTGTCTTAGAAATATTAATTTCTTAAATCAATAACTCATACTGGCATTACTGTAATGTATCATCACCAAAAAGTTACTGTCAGACAGCGCTTTTACACTGACTTTTATGGTAGGTATCAGGCTTATATGGATATTGTTGTGCTAGAAATACATTTTGCTTTATTTATGTGCTAACCAGGTAGAAAAACTGAAGCAAGAAAAACAGGATATGCTGTCTACAGCAAAAATTCATTTAGATTCTCGGCCTACCTTGTGAACAAAAGAGTATGCACATTGGTGCATGTCTTCATGTATGTTTTATTAAACCAGGCAGAACAACAAATTGCAGTTTTTGTCTGAGTCTCCCTTGAGATATTCCAGCATGTTAGTATGTGTTTCCTCAAGCTCTCCCGTGTCCTCTTTAGCTAAGCCAGGTCCAGACTAAACATGTTCGTTTGAGAGCCCTGTTTACAGTGTTTAGGCATACAGACAGACAGGAAGTGGGCTGAGCGATGAGAGCATCCCAGACAAGCTCAGAGATAAATGGACGTGCTGCTAAATGAAGGAAGGAGAGGCCTCAAATGAGCCGTCACCAAGAAGTTCACAGTGCGGGGGTTTGAAACACTTTCCTAAGGTGTTTACAGAAAACGTGTGTGTCTATGTGTGCACTTTTTTGGGGGGGGTATGTGTGTTCATGTGCAAGTATGTGTCTCCCTGTGTGTGGTTCTGGGGGTAACAGGTGGGAGGTATGCCATGTCCTGGTTAACAAGGGTGTTATTGTGTTGTTCTGTCCTGCATGACTGACCGTCAGCTGTGCGGGGTCATCCTCCTTCCCCCTTAACCCCGGAACACTAACACGACAGCTACGCATGCCCGCACACACATAACACACACACTTTTGAGAGTTTCACATGCAGACTCAAGGACACACCCAGCCGTGTGCACATGAACAGATTCTGTTATGCATCAGTTGGTGGCCTCTAATTGAATTGGGACACCATCGCTGATATTTCCGATTTGGTGGCCCGATGCACTCCAGTGAAGAGGCATCTGCTCTCATACCCCGCCATAGAGCTGCTCAAGGCTACAGCCAGTGCAAGGCATGGCTATCGAGGTCCACACACACACACACTCACCACCCCCTCCCCTCTGCACACATACACGTAGCTTACCTAAGTCACTCACACACAGTGCCCCGGGGCACTTGCAGTTCTGTAACACTACCCAACAACAATACTCCCTCAACTGCTTGGCTGTTTACTTTCTGAAAGAGGTAAAGTCTCCCACTTAAAGGATTACCTTACGCTGCCCTGAACCCCCTGCCCTATGGTCTGACTCCACACACACACAAAGGCAGGCATGAAAAATGCATTTACATCCAAAGAAACAGAGACACTCGCAAGTCAAATGTCAGACTGACAGCCAAACAAAGAAATGGTTAAAAACATTTGTACTTTTGTTTCTAATGTAGATGATCTCTTTCTCTACCTACAACTAAGTTTTAAGCAAAAAAAAAAGAAATGCTGTCCAGAATCATTTTGTTAACTATGTTCATTATTGGAGTTATTTATTTCCCATCTGCGTTTCATAGTTCATCTGTGGTCTTTCAAGTGTCATGTTTTTTCCCCAATATTTCAAAACTATTTTTAGGTGATGTCAGTCCTACTGAACACAACATTTTGTTCTTTTTTGATCCAGTTCCTGCAAAGGAACATGATTAATGTTCGTATTAAGGATGCTATTTTCATCAGTAAACAAAGTCAGAAATAAATGTAATGTAAAGGTAAAGGTTGAAAATAAAACTTCTTTTTTATCTATTTTTAAAAGATTATCTTTGGGGATTTTGTGCCATTATTGATAGGAGAGATATAGTAATAGTGGATAGGCTTGTGAAAAGGAGGTGAGAGAGTAGGCAAGGACACTCTGCAGATTGGCCACAGTCTGGATCAGATCCCGGGCCGGTGAAGCATGTATATGGGTTGTGCCTGGTTACTTACCACTCAACCAAACCAGCACACCAGAATAAAGCTTCTTTATGCCCTTTAACTGCATTGTCCACAGATTGTTTTTACTTTAGTCAACACCAAATGTTCCTTGAACTAGAATGGCCTTGGTACTCCAATATTGATACCCCGTTTGTATTTGAAAAGAACAACTAACTTTTTTATTAGACAATAAATGAATAGCTTTAATAAAACCCTGATATAGAATCTCAAGAATGAAATCAAATTGTCTATTTGTATAATAACCTATAATATGCGTCATGTGTAAAGTGTTTTTTTAACAGCATGAACACGTTCCATATCTCTTTTTAAAGCAATACAAGCATCACTGTAACAACTAAACAGACAATAAGCACTGTGTGGCACAATATAGAAGTGTACACATTTTTTTGTGGAGTTCATGCTTTAACAGTGAAGCCAATTCTCCTAATATAAAACATGTCTGGAGGTTGTAACTCTTAGACCAAGGGCTTCCAAACTTTTCAGCCCATAACAATAGCAGGGACTAGAGACCCTCATTGTGTGTCTATATAGAGGCAGACCCATTAAAAACTTCAATATTAGGATTTTTACAAATTAGCCTAATATGTGTTTTTTTTTTTTTTCAAATTTAAATTTTATTGTAGGTATATTTGGATGATTGTGTAAAATGTACCCAGTTGAAATCACTGAGTATTTTTTTTAGACATCTCACTGACACTCTGTCTCACTCCTAAGGGGTCCTTATCCCCACTTCAGGAATCAATGCTTGGGAAAATACAGATAGTACTTGAAATAACAAAAGAAAAAACAATATATTTTAATTTTCAAAACATTAAGTTAGCTGCTCAGATCTAAAACTTCAGCCTCTTAAGTATGAATGCAAAAGATTCATTTGAATGTTCTGCAGATATGAATGTCTGACATATTGGCTATCATCAATACCACTTATTAACTGACTATTATCTGCCATACCTAGATCATGTTGCTATCTAGTGCAGGGCCCTGAAATTTCCCTCATGGTGTGATGGGATTTGAAGTGCCCATGCAAACTTTCAGTCTGAGGGAGTGGAGTCCCACTACTCTCCCCCTCTCTCCTTCTTTCTCTGCTCTCTGAAGTGGAGCTCAAGTGGTCTGACACTCTCCACCTTCCTTTACAAAGCACCCCCTCCTGGGCTGGGCGGGGTGATCTAAGCACAGAGGCGGGGACGAGGGGCTATAACTGGCCGAGTTGTTTACTAACAGACTAATTGTTGCCCACCCCTGTGATGCTCCTTGTATGGCACTGTATGGCTCTCTGTGTAAAAACCATTGTGTTCAAAGCGGAGGGTAATAAGAGTTAAATAGAGTTAGAGGGCCAGTAGCTCCTTATTGACTCTGAGAAATCCTGCAGCAGGTGTGTGCTCCTTGTCGTGTCCACTGGCATGTTCTGATAATCTGTTTCGTGCTACAGTGCCCTTTTAATTTTCTATACTTTATGAGCTACGTGCACATTTGCTCTTCTCTTGATCATGGAGTTGTTTTTGTTAAGATCACAGTTAAAGCCACCTTTCTCCTTGCTGAACAATAGCCATGTAAAGGTCCTGGGCTGATGCGGTCCAGCACCTTCTTAATTATGGCTCTCACAGGGCAGGAAATGCCAGGCTTATGGGGGTATCAGGCCCAGCACTGCGGCACGGAGGAGCCTGTTCATTATAATCCACCTCCCTGGATAAACATTCAGGAGGGATTCAGCCACTTTGCACGTCTATTTGTAGCAATACAGGGAGGACTACATTAATACAGATGGATGAAGATGTCCTTAGATATCAAGGATAACGGCAGACATGTAACTGATATCAAATTGTCAGACCTATTTTGATCCCTGGAATATTAACGTTATGTTGTTTAGTTTAACAGTGACATGAATCCACTATGCAGGTCACATAATTTCATTACGGAGCATATGCCTGATATTCTGCATGTATATTTTAAAGCTATTGCTAATTTCCAGATTTTGTCCTCAATTGGATTGTTATGTAAATGGAATATGAAATCTACAACATTTAGTAGTATATATAGCATAAAGAAATATGTTATATAGATACAATACATGAGGCAATACCTGCAAGCTAGAATTCATCATAGTTTTATTACTAGACGAATATAATTATTAGGGGTATTTTTTAATTTTTAGATTTCCGATCATTTTCTCTGTTGTCCTACCATAACTACTTGTATCAGTGCTGCAGTCCTTTAAAGATACTACCCCATGGCTTCTCAAATCATACACGTGAAAAGAAATCTTGGAGGTATGAGCCAAGACACCAAACTCAAACCATGTTTTACAGCTGCAGGGTAGCTTGAACAAATATAAAAGCTAGTTCCCAGACAGAAATATACAGACATCTTATTATGCCTAAGTTGTAAAACCTGTATCTTGTATTTGCTTACACACAGAGAGCTGCATAAATTAAAGCTACACTGGTTTGCCAGAAATCAAACACCAAAAGGGACAGTTGGGGATTTTTGAAGTGGGGCTCATGGCTTTTGTGGGTATGACAGCCGACGAAGCAACTGGCCAGCTCTGCCACTTAAGGCAAGTTAGCCGGGTACAGGCACTAAGTGTTACATAGCAGTGGGTGGTGCCACAGAAAGCCCCGTAATTACCCCGATTTAAGGTTAAAGTGTAATTACCCCGATTTAAAATTAATAAAAAAGAAACATTGTTTGATGATTCATTCATTTTTCAAAGCAATATGAATTACAAATCGAGAATGATGCCATTTGAAAGGGGTAGGCAACATAAGCGAAAGCTTCAGCCTACACCTTTTTCAGTCTTGTTTTGTTAGTTTGTTATTCTTTTGTTGATTGTTTGGGGTTAATGCGAGAAAAGCACTAACTTAACATGTTTGCTTTGCAATTTCTCACTTTAATGTTTGTAAGTGAGATTTCATGTTTAAAGTGACCGAAATAAACTAAACTATTAAAAAGGAGTACTTATTGCTTTAAGCCAACACTGGAACTTTACTGTGAGGTCAACCTTTGAACAATTTAATGCTAGTTCAAAATGCATCCAGAGTCTGCTCTCTCTGATGAAGGAAGTTGAGTGTGCAAATATAGAGCAATAGTGTTGTATGTTACAGCTCCCATTCTGAAACTGATGAAAAATAATTTGAAATTGGGGCTGGTGCCAGTTCATGCTGTGTGAAGTGGACTAGTCTTTATTTGATTATTAACTCAGTTAACATTGCAAATTAAGCATAGTCCTTTTCAAATAATGAGTCTTGATTTTGAAAACAGTGTTTGTGAGCAAACAGGTTAGTTTGTTGAATGGAGTGTGGCTAGCGCAAATCTTGCATCACGAGCTTAAATCTGTCTTGCAGATTAATAATTCAGTTTTTAATGTGGTCACACATGGGGATGGAAAAATTTAAAAATTTGGAAGTTAGGTAAATTTAATAAAACTTTATCTAAGTATTAGAAAAACTATAATTCTGTAACCCAGTAGAATTAACTGAAAAAGGAGTAAAAACATCCTTACTTCAATTAGCTTGGGATCAATGGCATGGTAAATAGCTGTTGCTGCTGCATGTTTGTAAAGAAAGCCTCCTTTGGTTTGGGGAAGGGGCTCTCTGCTCAGTCAGTTACTGGCATGTAAAACTCCCAAAAACTGGTTGTAGCTCAAGTCATTTAGGGAGTAGATACAGAATCTTTAATCTTGTGGAGTCAATCATCCAATAGAGCTTTGAAGCTGATTTTGTCATGTATAAGGTCCCCTTCATTATCCATTTCTGTGTGTCATCTTTGACATTACTGCTGTGTTCCTTACTGATTTCCTCGAGGAGGCTTAGGGTCAATGTTCAGTGTTTATGTTAGCTGTGCATCCCAAAAGTAAGTGATGTAAAGAGTATTTTAAAATTAATAGGTTTTAGGTTTATGTTAACCTTAATTGCACAAATATGACAATTTGCCTGAATACATATCAAAAGAGATTATAGATAAACAAGCAAAGCTGTCCTTAGTAAAGTGAGTCGTAGTATTCTGTTAGCAATTTGTATTTAAAATAAATAGGTATATAAGATGCCTTATAGTTGAATATAATTAAAGGGTTTGCCCTGATCAATGTTAAACGACCAAAAAGGAATTGTAGATGTATGTTCCATATCTAATTGTAAACTAGTTTGCAAAGTTTCAATTCAAACCTAAATGAACAGTCTGTTATTTTTCAAGTTGGTATTGAGCACTGAACAGAATATTTTTTGTTTTAAATTTAGTTTGAGCCAATAGTTATTAGATACTAGACTTGCATGCAGTATCGAAGTCAAAACTTTGTACCAATTTACACATTGCATTTGTCAGTGACTACACAGATGTGTAACCTGACTTAGCTGACATACAAAACTACGCTTTCTAGGTGGAAAAAAAAACTGCCAGGCAAAATGTTTCTGTACAATGCAACTGATGGTACAAACATTGTAGTGTAAAAAATTAGGTTGTAGAGCACTTTGGCAACATGACAGTGACCCAAAACTTGAGCATCTGACTGGGATTGTTGCATATATTGATTTAGAATGTTGGAAGAATTAGCTTTATTGATAATGACATTTAACTTGTCTTACTTTGATTGTGTATTGAGCTAATTGTGCACATCCCTGGATCCTATTGACCTTGTCTCTAGTTATCTATTTCTATATATATTTGAGTAGTGGCTCATGCCTAATTCTGTTCTTTTAGCACACAGGCATTATTAACTCCAAACTACTCATGTATCCAGGCACCAGCACACACTTACACAAAGTCACAGAGTCACTCACACACACCAAGGAGGCCCCTTAAATTAACATAATGTCATGCCTGCCCCTTGGAGAATGCAGTAGACAGCTGACTACTGGAGCTTATGAGAATGCTCAGTTGTCAAGAGGGAAGAATTTACATGAAGGTGCCGCTTCCAGTTTATGTGCTATGCATGACCCCCACATGCCAACTATTGCACATGGTATGTGCAAGTCTGTGATGTTGTGCTGTGTGTGTGTGTGCGTGCTATGGAGGGAGGTTAAAAGTGTACATATGGCAGTTTTTAACACATTCAACAGTGTATATGACTGTTTATGAGTCTCCTCTGTCTGTGTTTGTCTGGATGTGTCTTTGTGTTATATTTGTGCATCTATCTAAGAACTCTCATAGCATCTTTTCAACAGAGAGAGAGTGTGTGCTGGTGACAAAAGGAAGGCAAAGGCAGCCAAAGAAAGCCTGATCCCACAAGGACTCGACAATCTGTTTGATGTTGCTTCTCTGACCTTGTGAGGTGTGTGAACACACATCCCGTTTAGACTTGAGCTGCAGCAGTGTGGGGAAATATGGAAACAAAACATACTTTTCACACGTTGATGTTTGCCAAGTAGGTTAGCCATTTCCATGTCATCTTTTGAGGTCAGCGTTTGGGCAATGAAACTCATCTCCCTACCCTGCCACTATTTTTTATTTCTGTCATGCTGGCCAGGGTGACATTTTAGGTTTTACTTGGAGCTATTTTAGTTTAAAATGTTTAGTTTGGACACTGTTAGTGCGTGGTCAAGAGTCAAATCACTGCATCCCATAATCTAGCAGTGCTTGGCTTTGAATCTGCTGGCTAAGAGTCAGTTATTACAACATAGTTATGAAACCAAATCTCAGGCCAAAAGCAGAAAACAAATATTCAAAGTACTGTCTATGTTTGTTTTCAAAGGAACAACCCTTATCCAACGTTGCAGAAAATATGTCCAAAGGCCACGGTGTCACGGGCGGTATGTTTTGTTCCAGGGTCACTCATTTTCCAGGAGGTGTGTGAAATAGCACTGACCCTACAAAACCCCTGGCACTCAAGTATGGCATGTCACAGGGTAGCCCTATAACATGGAACACACAAACATGGACACACATGCACGCACACACACAGAGTAAGCAACAGGTGGTTACTATGATTTGGACTCACAACCTGCTCAGTTTTATTTTGTTGTTTCTACTTCAAAGACAAAATTATATGCCTGCTTTGGAAAGGCTTTGTCATAAACAACCAAAGACTAATCTTACAGACTAGGCGACCAACACACCAACAGCACGAAACATGTTAAAGTGTAACTGGCTGATAAGCCAGTGGGTCAGTGCTTAAACACTCATCTGATTTAACTACAAGCATGTAGTAGAACAGCATGGTATCTCATACGTATAAAATGTCAACCTTGCTTGTCCAGAGGAAAACTTTGCTTTGCTTTACTTTACACGTGCGTCTGCATGAGTATGACAGCACACTGACTTGTCCCTCTCCTTCCTGTCCATCATAATGATAGACAGCCTCCAAGTCTTTCTGTTCTTCCTCAAAAAATCAGTTAGTGATGGAAAATAATCCATTTATATGACCCTTGTTTCACGTCACAATGACTGCAGCATTCTGTGCGTAACGCTTTGCCAGTTTTGCACCTGCTTTTCAAACCTACTGAATTTAGACGCAAAACACACCTCACAATCACTCGTGGATTTGATAAATCACATTGTGGCTGCTGCATGATAACATTTTGATCTCCTCCTGCCAGTATTGTGCGCGTTCTGATGATCTGCCTGTACTCTGCATATTCATGAGGGCAAGCACTCTAAATGGACTGTGCGTGCTATTTTGCTCATTTGACAGACGCAATCCTTGGTGCACCCTATTAGTAGATCAGCTTTGAGCACCCTATCAAGTTTACACGTGTTTGACAAATAATACATTATTGTTAAAAGCCACGGTTTTATTTGAAATGAAACTCTGCTGAAATTCCCCTAACTGTCACATTACCTAAGTGTGTCCTTCATGTTCCCACCCAGATTCAAGTCAAATTTTACCTTGCTGTGTCAGAATCCGCTGATTGAAGAGTGATGAGTCAGTCCTGACACATCAACCATCCCCGGCCTCCCCTGTCCACCCTGTTTTACCCAGTGACTCAACACACTGTGTGTCTCTCGCCCTTGCTTCACCCAGCTTTCTCAATTGTGCCTCCCTTCAGACATCAGGCCGTTTCCGCTCCCTTCCCCACTCAACAAATATGTTCTTTGGAGCTCTTCCCAGAATATTTGGCAAACACCCATGCCCACTTCCAATCTGCTCCCGAGCTTGACACAGATCCAGAGGACAGCAAGGGGGCAGTGAAGGTGGCAAGGGGTACACCCGTATAGTTACCGTGCAGTCATGGTGCCACTTACCCTCGAGAGAGGGGGGGAATAGAAAAGGGAAGAAGAGAAAAAGAGAGCCTTTCCTCATGCCTTTTTTCAGTGTAACATGGCATTAATGTTTGGACATGGTTTATTCTCTGCAGAAAAGAGGCTCAGAGCAAGGCCCCTGCCTAAAAATACCAGTTTTTGGTCTCTTTGATGGAAGTTGTGACTGCCTAACGACGGCTGTGAAGTTATGAACAAGTGATGAGAGGCCAGAAGATGGAGAGATGAAAAAAAGATGGGAAACGGGTGAGAGAAGTATGAGAAATAGAGGAAGAGGGAGAGAGAGATAAGAGACAGATGGGCGGATGGGGCTTGAGAGAGGAGGGGTGGCAGTAACAGGATGACTGGACAGTATAGGTCAGCAGGTGATGCATCATTAGTCCTACACAAACCCACTATCAGATTTGAATATGTTTGCAAGTGTGTTTTTGTAGCACATATAAAAGATGGAAACCACAAAGTACTTCACAGTAAAACATTATGCTCTATATGAAACAGAGTACAACGTTGAGGGAGCTAATCCAATATAAAGCATGAGAAAACAAGCACAACAAGTGTCACAAATTCAAGCTGAAAACCTATTTAAGTAAAAATGATTGAGTTCATTCTGAAGTGTAAAAGGTTGGAAAGAGCATTTTGAGACAGGTGCAGGTGTCCACCAAAAGCCATTTTCTGGTGTTCTTAGAATCTGTGCAAAAGAAAAGGGTGTAGTTAGGCCAGCTGTACTCGAAACATTGTTTTCAATGTAGTATTTGCCAGACAGACTGCTTTAAGGGCATTACCTTATTTAAGACTGGTTGCAGATTATATCATACACATGTGTATTTTGTCTCTATGATCTAAAACTGCAAATTTCAAATATGTTTGATACTTTGGCCTCCAGGCCAACAGAGATGTTAAATATATAATCAGTTCAAAAACAAGGCAGCTTCATTTAATAGAGTAGTAACTTGCCTCCTTCTTAGCCTCAATCTTATATTCATACTCCCTTATTCCCTTATTCTCTTATTTATTCATAATCCATATTCCCTCATTTTTGGCTTTGTGCCAGGACAGCCATCTTCGGACATTGATGGTCAGTGTACAAAAGTTTGATTCACAGTTATTCTACGATCGATTAAAGGAAAAAAATGTGGACACAAAAGTACAGATGGAGACTGAAGCCATATACACTTCATACTTGGGCTTTCACTTTGCCCAAAAATCAAACTTGATTGGTTTTCAAACATACATACTAATAACCCAAAATATTCCAACACCCATCCCTGTCTGCATAGCTTTAACAGAGATACTTAGTATTTCTATTAGATAATTATACTTAATACCTCTTCTGATTTCACTCTAGGGTCACACACTTGTCCTTGCATATGAATCATGCAATCCTGATGGCCTTTTTTTTGCAACTTTGGCACAGGGCTGAGTAAGGGGAATGGAATGCTTAGGCCGAGCTGGACCTTCAACATTAGAGTGTATATTAACCATTCAAGTACAGATATACAGATATTCAAATATTGAGTATTAGATGGAAGCCCTAGTTTCGACCCAGTTTTGCATTAAAGAAAAAAATCAATGACATTTGACCTTATTGATAGTGTTGCAGAGTCTCATGTGCCCACTATATAGGTTCATTTTACTTAGTAGTGTGGTGTGTAACGGGTTTAAACTATGATACAGTTTAGACCCGTTAAAAGTTGTAGTACATTTTGTTTGGTTTGTTAAATAAAGTTTTTGACCGCGGTACTTTATTGGTTCAAATGTAATTTGAAGAGATGGAAATTTAGAGCTTGGCTATAACATATGTATTGACAAATGCGTAATGATACATTTCTTTGTCTTCTTAGTAATAATTGCGTCAGCCGCATAATATGAAATGAGTTCATGAACGTCCCACCTTTATCATACAACTTTTTTACATCGTTTAGCTTTTTGGATGAAATAGTTGTTATTTTTCAATCTGTGAATAAGTTTAATTCACACAAATGAACACAGGTAATAAATGAGTCATTACATTTTTCTAGTTTTTTTTAGTTTTTCTTACAGTAATATATTTGTCAAAATACTCCATGAGTGATTTTTGTACTTTTCTGTTAAAAAAAACAAAATAAATTCAAAGAGCAGTCCAAAAATTGGGGAGTTTTCTCAGCATGCCTTCGGTTTACATCTACAAAATAGTTATCTATGATCTGTTATCAAAACAAGAGTACACTTCATAGTACCATCAAGACTTTCCTCGACCAGCCTTTCCTTTCAAAGCAACCTACTTGATTTTATCATCCACCTCCCATTTCATCAAACCAGTGTTTGTCCTCTTATCCTCTGTCATACACACCACTTCAAACCTGCTTGCTAAGGCTTCAACAATCTCCCGGTAATGGTGTTTTTAAGTGGGCTGTTTGCATAGATGGTCTGTGGAGAGAAGGACTGTGATAGAGCCAGTGACTAAGTGGAGCTTGTTACAGTGACTGAGCTCATATTCAGAGCCCAGTCATCCACTGGGGAACTGGCTGCTACTGTAGTCTGGCTGTGGTCTCTGCGCTATCACCAGCCAACACAGTTTCAGCAGTCTACTGTAATATGACACTTGGGTTTTATTTTTTCAAAGGCTGATGGCTATATATGTGCCGTACTTGTACCATGTGTACTGTATGGTTTAGCTTTTTTATGTTTTTATATGTAAGTTTGTATATCCAAGTATGTGCATTCCGATGTGTATGTGTGTGAAGAGAAAGCACTGTTTTTGCCAGCGCATGCAGAAAAAAAATGTCCTCTCTCTGATTGTAACCACAATAAGTTCACTTGAGTGCCCCTAAAGAATTACTAGTGCTCTCCCTTCATCTCTGCTTTAGATTTCTTTTTATGGTTTCTTTGAAATGTTCAGTGAAGTTATTTGCCTTTACTTGGCCATTGATAAAAGCTACATTAAAGTAGAGTGACTTTGATGCAGGGGAGAGGAACCTTTGGCAATGGGCCTTGATGAGACAGCCAGCCGGCCAGCCAGCCAGGTTTTCATTAGATGAATGCTGTGTGGGACTCTCGCCAGATAAGAGGGACGCCAACATACTGGAGCCAACCAATATAGTTATAGCAAGGTGCTCTCTATTTCACTTCCTCTACGTCACTGTCTGTCTTTATAGAGGCCTGTGTCTGTCTCTCCATCTCCATCTTTTCTGTCTAACCAGAGAGAGAGAGAGAGAGAAGCTGGCCTGAACAGCTCCCATGCCCTTTGCAAATCAACACACCCAGAGCAGTGATTTCCATAAAGATGTCTTGGCCCGGCTTTGCTTATGAATAGGTCGACTGAAATAGGTGGCTTAGTGGTAAATGTCAGAGAGAGATCCAAGAGGAAGAGAGACATTAAAGGAGACAGAGGGGGAGAGGAGAGAAAAAGAGCGAAAAGGTACGAAGATGTGGCATGCAGAAATATGAAAAATTCAAGGGTTCCTAGCTAAATTGCAGCTGTTGACATACCCACTCAATTTGTAAGACATACTTGCACTCAACAGCTATCCGTAAACAGGTTTTCATATTTTTAGTCTATTATCTGAATCCCTACATGGCACAGGCTATATCAGACTGGATAGTTAGTAGTGCTGGGCAGAGCCAGCACAACAAACAGCTCTGTCAGTAGTTGAACTTCATTTTTCAATAGCTTTGTGGTAGCAGTGTTTTCAGTTAAAATTGATGTTCAGTTGCTTGACTGATGTACTGATTGAAAGGTGCATAGTCCATCAAGGTACATCTCACAGCCAAAAAATTGAAACGCCCTGGAGTACAACAAAGACATCTGTCAGAGCCCAAAGTCAAACCTTTTGTGGATCACTGGAAGTCCCCAGCTGATAACACTGGCAAGTATATTTGTGGAGTATTCACAACTTCATGTCTTTGTTATCAATGTCCTGTCCTCAACATCCCTATCCCTGCAGCTTTGAGCATGAGATTACTTACCTTGGGGTAGGAGTGCAGGATAGGCCGATCTTAGATTGTGAAGAATCAGTTGATAGAAGTGTTTTATTTTGGGTGGAGCAGATCTTTGTAACTCACTTGTGAAAGAAGCTTTGTTGTAAGTGGAGGAACATATCTCACATTTGTTAAAACTCCACAGAGAAAAATAATTGGTCTGATGTGTTGCTGGAACATAAAGATGAGAGCACTGAACAGATCTTTTTCTACTAAAGAAACAGCTCTCCGTACATTTCCTCTGAAACACCTAGCAGTTTGTGTCATCCTCTTTCTTTCAAGAGCATTTTTGCTGAGCTGAGGTTGTACATGGTGTGCACTGTGCAGACTGTCTCGTCTTTTTTATTGTGTTAAAGCTGGGTTTGGTAATCTGATTTAAATACACTTTTTGTAATACTGGTTAAAGTGGTCTTTATGATCCGATGGCAATCAATTCATAATGTGTTCTTAAACTAGAGCGAAAAATATCCGCTATCTACAGCAGGAATAAACCTGAGAAAACACCAACCAATCACATCATTGTAGCACACATTTTTAAACCAATCAAATCCTGTTGCCGTTCTGCCCGCCTTCTGCGCGTACATTTCACTGGCGTGCACAGACACTGATTTAATGTAGCCACTATGAGTGAGTGTTTTTATAACTTTTATAACTTAACTTTGATGATGTTTTGGTGTTTTCTTACCGCTGACTGAGACATGACTTGTGTAAAACAAAAATGTGCGGGGGGGTTGGTTTGAAGTTCATTCAGTCTCCTGGTTGTGAATCAGCAGCGCTTGTGCACTTTAGTGGGGACGTCATTTTGGAGGATGATTGGAAGGGGCTAAACAGAGCCCTGAGGAGATGCTGCATTCAAATTCATGCTAGTTTTCCAAATTACCGCCCCTAGCTTTAACAGTACGTTTTGTAATGTGGCAAAATTATCTAATAAATGTTGGGTATATATTCAAAGAAACCTAAGTGAAAATTTGCCATTCACACTTTGGAAACTGGACCTTCCCTTTGGTTATCTATCCAAGGATTTGCTGATTGAATATTTTGGACAGAGACCTGCACCCTGCCAGTAATGCCGGTCCTGCCTTAAACGATCACAAAGTGCAAAAAACTGTGTGATGGTGGGCAGCTTAGTAACAGTGTTGGCCGATTATTTTGACTGATGATTTTGGCCTTGATTTTCAGAAGAAAATATTAAGTAAGTAATAAAGTAATTTAATTGAGTTGTTAATATGGTAAAGCCCTCTAAGATGATCAATCTACAGAAGGTTTCTTGAGTTGTAGTTTCAGTAGTAGTAGTTAAAGTACCCTAAGAATCAGTGGCGGCTGCTGGTCAGTCAAGGAGGGGAAGCTCATTTTTGTCTGGCCTACATCGTAAATTTGTTTATTTATTTAAATGTAAATTCTACCCTCCGTTCCTTTTCAAGAAAATGATCTGTGACCCTGTCGTACCAACTAGGTGTCTTTTCCAGGGATTTTACCAGTGTTCTCTCAATGGCCAGCAGATCTAGACTGCTTAAACAGCCTTGGCCCATTGTGTTGCAGGTGTAAGACTTGAGCCGCTTTAAACAGGAGAAGCTCCTCTCCAGAAAGACTGAATGTAAAACTTAGAAGATGCTCCGGTGGAGGGTTATACTTTAAGATCGCTGATTGGCTCATCTCACTGTCAATCAAAAAGGGATTCGGCCTCAGACAGATCATCCAATCATCATGCAGAAGCTGAGCGTCCAGGCCAGCCCACTGCCTCATAGACCCCCAGAGACGCTGAGCATCCAATGTGCGGGACAAAGCTCAGCGTTTATCCAATGACCGTCCAGTTTCCACAGTGGAACAACCCACTCTACGCTTCCCCATCGAAGTCAGGAGGTGCTCAGCATCCGACTGTGTTAAAGCACTGAGACGCTGTGGGGATGAATGAGAAGGAAGTTGCACCAGTTACCTGTGATAAGTAGCTGATTCTGAACAAAAGATGAAGGTATTCTAACGCATATTCAGTCAATGAAATGTACACACAGCAGTACACATCACCACTTTTTTGGGGACATTTTAGGGGAAGCTGAGCTTCCCTTGCAGTCTTAGAGCCATCGCCACTGCTAAGAATAGATAACCTGGATACAACTTGCTACTTTTGACCTGATGTGTAACCTATCTTTGCTTCAGACCTCCTCAATAACAAAATCAAAGTGCAAATCCAGATGTTTACAGAGCTATAAGAACTTCTGACATGCATGAGCAAAGGTCATTGAACAGACAACATGACAGGCGGCTCTGTTATTCCAGGGACAGTCCTCGGCTGGTCGTCTTCATTTTGCCCTCAGAACATGTAGGATGCCCTGGATTCCCTCAGATAATAATAGCTGAAGAGAGATGTGTTGAGGAGTGCAGCAAGGGTACAACTCGTCCCCTCTGTCTGTTGACAGCATGTCTTTAAGAACAACATTTGTACTTTTTGTGCTGGTGTAGCTGCTATTTTGCAGACCCAGCATTTGATTTAGATTTAAAGAAGTGCGTTTGACATTTTTACATATGTTGAAACTGCGACCATGACACCCTCCAAAACCTGCAATGAAATTAACGACGTATTGATTTAGAGCAGCATGTTAACTCTGCAAGGACATGAAATTAAAATAGATGTCATGTACAGGTCACCTCTGACTGCTCATTAGGCTAAAGTCAAACCCTCTCATTTACCTTCAGATATTTTGGATCATGCATTCCTTCCTGGGGCCTTGTGTCCTTTTCCTGTCAACAGCAAAAATACAAGAGGTAAATGACCCACACACAGTGGCATCTATGGGCTCATTTATCTTAAAGCTGATGTAGTGTGTGCACTATCTGCTGAAAGAACATCTTCTGCATTTGTACTTATAGACTCTTTATAGGTTACTAGTGTGATGAACTGTTGACTTTTGGTCTTTAATTCACTGAGTGTTGAGTGGGCCTATTTGTGTATGTGTATTTATACATGGCACGGAAAATCCTTGCCCTGATTGTTGTAACTTCCAACAGCCTGTGTGCCTGGTTTGTGTGCGAGAGTGTGTGTATGTAAGCTCAAGCGATGCTACAGATAGCTGATATATATCGGCCGTTAAGCTGATTAGTGTGAACTGTGGCCAGGTTCATTTGCATACGTTCCTTATCTCATTAGATTGGTATCAGCCTCTGTCACCATGCAAGGCCTCGACCGGGATGTCTTCGTACCTCGCTCACACACACAAACACACAACATAACACGCACACAAAATCACCCTTAATGCCCCTGGCTAACAACAACACTAATGTGTAACACCAGCCACATAGTGCAGGCTCAACATCCTCCTCTTGTCACCAGCACAACCACACCGCTGTCACAGCAACCCATCATGTCTCCTCCTCGGGCTCCACGTGTCCCTGGCCTTATCAAGGTCATTAACTTCATCTCTTGGTCCCATCGCTACAGTGTCATCCTTGCTCATCTCATTTTTTCCTTCTTTTTCCCCTGTGTAACCGCTTTTTCCTTTCTTTCAGGAGTTAAAGACTACTTCTTTGTGATTGTGGAGAGATTTTTTAAGTTGTTTACATTGAAGTTGAAATTCTGTTTGTGTCGTCATCCCTTTGTGTTTGACTTTTACTGCAACAATTCAAGGAAATACAATGGTTAATAGCCTCATATTCCTCAGAGAGCTTGCTTCTGTTATGTAAAAAAAAAAAAAACTGATATTAGCAAATTTTTCCATCTAAACCCAGTCAGTTTCAATTTACAACACTCCAAAGGGAGAGGCTTTTTTTAAAGAATATAAAGTAGCTCTCAGGTAAATATATCATGTATTTCCCAGTGACTGCTCTTACACTCTTGGCCTTGTGTTTGTGGAAACAGACATGTTGAGGGCAGCAGTAGTGGAGTCTGAAAGAATAACTAGAGGTTTGCCCGTTAAGTCCAGAAAACTCAGAGCACTCATTTCCTAAAGAGTGGTTTCCAAAAGAGTTGTGAGATGCTACAGGGACGTTTATGAGATGCCTTCCTTTGTGATGAATGGTCATTTTAAAAATGAATTTTACACATTATTTTGATAAAAACTTCATAAAATTTGTTCACGATAGTTTCCAACCTAAGTCACTTAAGAGCCCATATTTTGCTCTTCCTCAGGTTCATATACTTAGTATGAGTGGCTGCTAGAGTATGTTAACCATGGCTAATTTTGAAAACCTTCTGGTTTTCATTCACTAAGTGACAGTGATCCAGCTGTATTTCCAGTTGGTCTGAGATGCTCTTTTGGATATCCTTTATGATGCCCTTCCCAATGTGGGCTGACATTGGTTGATCAATCCTCTCTATCATAATCAGTCACTCCAGTTATGCTTGGCATTGTGTTTACAACACCCCTGTCCTCTTCATATGGTTTTTGAGGTAACTGTGATGTAATGGTGGAATTTCAATCTGAGCTCCATCTCTCTGTCTGTGGTACACACAGAGATATTCAAGTATCCGTATCCAAAAGAGTAGCTGGCACTGACTGGTCAAAACTTTCAATTGTGAAGATGTATCTCTGAGAAGGAAAGCACTTTTTATCATTTTCTGAACACAGGTACAAACCCTGCCCTTGAGTGAGCTCTGTGATTAATCAGTTATATTCTATAAAAAGATCTTCAAAATGAAACTTTGCTTTATAATTAACCAACTTCCAGGTACAGTGAGGATGGGAACCTTTGGATAAAAAGAGACCAGTTAATTTTTTTTCCCCTGCCAAGGTGCCCTTGAGCCCAGTCTCAAACCTCTAACTGCATGAGGAAGTGCAATTCGGTTGGAGCAGCATCTCACTGTGACCTCTCTCTATTAGTGTATGGCTGAAAGATCTTGTTTGCATGCATGTAGCATATTGAGCGTGCAAAAGTGAGTGCCTCCTTGAGGGATCAGTAAAAATTATTTCTTATTCTGGATTATATTGAGCCACAGAGTTCAGTCTGGTCCAGAGCCATGTATGCTTAACCTGACAAGCCAGATGGACAGCTCCATATATCTGCCACAGAAATATTTCACTAGTCCATCTGGGTAGGAGCCCTTTAAATTTGTTTTCAGGGGCAGAACGTTTAAAAAAAAACACAAGCTTGTGATTGGATAATCGTTTTGCTCGTCGCTTTCATCACAGACCAATCCACATCAAGCAGGGTTGCCTCCTATAATGAAGCAATGTTTTCATTGAATTTGTCATTATTATTTTTTTCTTTTATATATACATGTTATTTTATTATTTTGTTTATATTGGTCGCTGATGCTGCTCAGTGATTTTTGAAGACTGTATGATGCAAAATGTGCCTATTTGTTACTTGAAATGGCTGAATGAAGAATTGAAAAAAAAAAGTGGCATACATAGCGGCTAACTTAGCCGCTAACAGCTGACAACAGTTAATGACTGTTAGCTGTTAGCCGCTAACTTAGCCACTAACAGCTAACAACAGTAAATGACCGTTAGCCGTCGGCCGCTAACTTAGCGGCTAACAGCTAACGGCCTTATACTGTCGTCTTACACTAAATTGTACCACACAGATGATTCATTTAACACTTATATGTGACATGAACCTCGTCAAAGACAATCCCTACAAGTAAACTTCGGAGGAGGGCAGATTTTGCCAATTTTTACTAAGTATCTATGAGGACAATAGGCTAATCGGCATTTACGTTCTCAATTTCCGGTTTTCAACTTCCGGTTGTTGTCACGTCCGCATTCTACAGCTCCCGCCTTTCTTCTCTGATTGGGCCATTAAGAATTCAGCTGAGTGAATTTGTTGGACAACGGAGGCTTGCAAGACAGAGCTGCAGGATTTCAGAATCAGGCAGGTCTGTCTGCTCTGCAAGGCTAATGTATGCTTACCATTAGAAACAAATCAGTAGGCTAAAATTGGCCTTGCCTCGGGTTGGCACCCTTTGTAGAGAGTCTCTTCAAACTAGTAAGCAGGGTCCTTTTGCTCTTTTCAGCAAGTCTTTCCCCACTCCCTCTCTCCCTACTGTTCAGCTCTGTTTCACTATCTAGTTAAAGAAAAAAGACGAAAACGTCTAAAATGAAATAAAAACTAGGTTCTTAGTCTTGATTCTTGATGAACTATTTTGAGGGGGAAACGTCAAATGCTTTCTTCAGACTTGTGGTTTTGCATTTCAGTATTCAACTCATGTTACAGTTCTAGCCTTGTTAGTTTGAATGATTTGAAAAGAGTTTCAGAGTAGCTTTTACGAGCTGCCACTTGTGTGATTTCAAAAGGCCATGCTGGCATTTAAAGATGCATCTAACACTGACACTAGATAATATTTTATTTACTACCATGCCTCCCATAGCAAGGACGACATTAACACTTTGTTTTATGAGCTCTGTCAATGTCGCCACGCCTGTGAGCCAACCACTACATTGAATTCATTTATCTATCAGGTGTGAGCACGACTTGAGTGAGTGGACCTTTACCAACTGCTTGTTTCAGCACTGCTCGGCCATCTCCTGTACATATTTCCAATTTCAGGCTGGGCCATGGATACTGATGGAGATATATTTCATATCACTGCCCAGTGGGCTGGCTGGTGGAGAGACAGAAAGGTCATGTTAATTTTCACCTACACTGTGCTGAGGTTAGCATGTGTCTGCGGTGTAACTGCATTCATGAGCAAGGTAGCTTCAAGGAAAAGTCATAGACGTGTCAGGTCTGTGGTATTTTCTATGTTGTACCACCTCATACAAAACACATCATCTTATCACTTTATTCAGTGACAACAGTTTTATGCACATACACCTTAAGAATGGGAAGAAAAGCCTACCAGATAAGAGCATTAGTGAGAAACAGGATAGTTAATTGGCTTAGAGCAATTTTTCAAAATATCCTCAGTATGCTCATATTCTCTTCCCCACTGTTGCTAATTAGTTTCATGCTATTGTTTGCACCAGTTTTTGTGTGAACATTACAGTGGGCTTGAATTTCAATATAACACAGAGTGAGATTAAAATTCCACATGCATTTTCTGAAATACTACACTCGTAATGTACAGCCAGCATGTCTTGTAAAGTGCAGTTAGTTGATAAGTAAATTAATTCAATGGTCTTTAAACCACCTGAAACATTTTATACAAAAAGCTGAACACAATCTTGCTTGACTTTGTCACTTTTGCCTCACATTTTGGAGTACATCAAATCAACATGCTGTAAAGAAAGAACAATGTGATAAACATGTTTCAAGCTACATAGTAAACCTGTGGGAAAGAGCATGTCCCAGGAGGTGCAGAGCAGCATGGCTTTGTATTGAAATGGATCAGAATTATGTTCATGAAAATGCTTTTTTTACAAGATCATTTTAAAAAACCTGTATCATGTATTGTTTTTACAGTCAACATTATTCCTTTGTCTAGTTTGATACAATGTACTAATCATGTGGGAAATAAAACGCTCCCTTATCCTATCTCCTTGAGAGCGGAATGTAGTGGACTATATGGTGCACTCATAAAAAATAGAGAGATAAAGACACTTCTCCGGACACTGTGACATCAACAGTTGAAAATCAATAACAAAAAATGTAGAATTGAATAAATGACTAACTTTTATTTGCATGTTTTACTGTAAGTTCTTAGCTTCATAATGATATTTGTTTCCTGGCACAGTGTGACACTTCACTTGTGCTCTCCAGTGGACTCTTACCTGCAGTCAGTGTAAGAAACTGTCCACAAAAACTCAGGGGGGGAAGTGACATACAATATTTAATAAAGCTACTGTAATCAAGTAGCATTTTATGCCATTTTACTTTTTTAGTTGTTTTTAAAAGCTGTTCCTTTTTTTTTCTCAAATATATATTTTGGATTGTACTGTACTTGGTTGCATTTAACACATCATATGAGGACTGAGTAAAAGTAATTCAAAGAACAGTCAACATTTATTTTGAAAGAGTTTGTCATGTCAGAATTTTAGCTTCAGTACACATTCAGCGCTTAGTATGATGGCCCTCAATGATGAAATAATGCTTAAAAACTGAAATAATATTGTTTTGATACTCAGTACTTGTACTTATATATACTTTGTACTAGATGACTGTCACATTTGGAATTTAGTGCATATTAACAACAGTTTGTCATAAACAGAATTTCATTAACATATAAGTTACATTGAGAAATTGTAGATCTATTTACTCTTGGCATTCTGTATCAGTTTGGTGAAATAAAATGGCTGTATACGGAGTGTACGCAATACATTCTCACTGATATCTACACAATTTAATTTCAGAAATTTTACAGCAATAACAACTCTGTGGCTTATTGGTTTTTAGCATTACAGTGTATGTTGAGGCAAAATGAATCATTGATTTATCATACTTCAGCTCCTCTTTGCCTGATACAACAACATATGCTCGAATACTCTGGAATACTCAGAACTGAGCACATTTTCAATTAAGTTCTTTTAACATTTATTTGAATGGATTTATAGCATGCTATTTTTACTTGTTATGAAACTTGGTCAAAGTAGCCATACTTTTACATGAGTACAATATTAGTCTAACTTTTTCTTCCCCTGCCACTTACTTAGAACAGCAAGTCTATAGACTTAAGTGAAAATGCACACTAATATAACAAGTTATCTGTTTTTATTTTTTAATAGTAATGCAGGTCTCGTGTCTAATGGCTGTGAACAACTTTTTTTTGTTTGTTAAATCTTTGATTCCCAATTCATGACAAGATTGGTTTGGCTGATTTAACAAGTCTTTGGTTATCGCTACTTTTCACAATGTCTGGTGGGATGCTGTGAGGTCTGTGAGGATATCAGACCTAGAAAATGGCAGAACTGCATGTTTAACTCAGTGTTATGTGGGGAGTGGTCTGAAATAATGGTAAAATTATAAGAAGAGTAAGTAGAGAAAGGATTTTGAATTACTTCTTGTTGATCCTTTCAGATATCTGTGTAAGAAAAACTGAAGAAAATAAGTGTTTGAGAGTAAAGCCAGTGATCCAGTGGTTATGTCAAAGCAAACCATGTGCAGTGCCTTGGTTGCAATTTAACTTGTGGCTCCTTTCTCACATAGCAGTCCCTACAATCTCTCACCTCCTCTAGTTTCAGACTTAATGCACTATCCTATCTAATTAAAGGCAAATAGCCCAAAACATTACAGTTTGTTTTGTGATTCACTACTGAGAAGCACACAGCTGACCTATTTCTTTGTCATCTTTTCACTTTTTAAACTTTTCAACTTTTTCTTTACACAGATGCACAAAAAGCTACCCAGAGATAAACCACTTCTTAAGTTTAGCTTGCCAGTTTCCTCTGTTATGATAAGAGTTTTTCTTTGGCCTCTCACATTTAAAAGTTGTGCCAACATTTTTGACACTAAAGTCCCATAGTTTACGTCTTTGTGATTTTTTATTTTTTTTTGTTCTGTTACATGTACCTCCTCAGCGATGAAAGGAGCACAAGTACGTGCCTGCGGGTTAACTGTTAGTAAGACTTAGTGGGGAAAAGAGAGCTGCAGAGACAGCCCCTCACATCTCTGTTCCTTCAAGAGGCTAATGCTTTATTTATAACACTGCACCCCCCAGGTGCACACCTCAGGTCCCTGTACAGCCCCTTCTCTCCCCCACAGGTATACTCTGCGCCTCTGCCTCGTACTGCGCTACCTTGCGCACCTTCACATGCCTCTCCTTTCAACATCCCACTCCTGCGGCTGCATAAGAGGAGGAAGTTGAGGAGAGAGATATACAAAGACTCGGTGTGACGCACAGACAATCTGCAGACTGAAGCGGTTTCACAGCCATGGTCTCCGATGTCTCGCTGCAGTTCTCTCGGGTGTTGGAGAGAAAGAGCTGAATCCCCTATCCTCCAGCCCTGCTCGCTCCCACCGAGCTGAAGAAATGCCACAGAGGAGAAGCAGTGAGCGGGAGATGGAGAAAAGAAATGTGGAGGAACACTAAAGGAATGGAGAACCAGAATCGGAGGGGAGGTGAATGGAGAAGACAAAGAAGTAGGAAGGGGGGGCGAGAGGAGAAAGGAGAGATTGAAGAAAGCATGATAAAGAGCGAAAGAAATGGTGTTTCGCTCTTTTTAAACTTGGAGATGCTCAATCCCTTCTTCTCACTCCAACCTGCATTTCTGGGTCACTAGAGACATTTAAACTGCACTTATAATTAACAGCTATTTTTAAACAGGGAGGGAGAAGTGGAGCGGTGGCGAGGTACAAAAGCATTAAAATTGCCCCAGATTCGCTATTGAATAGGACACATCAAGGCAATATGCTGGCAGATCAAAGTGAGCGAGGAGAAAGGAGACAGGGCCGATCAGTGGGGATAAATTGTTCCCTTTATAATGGCATAAGAATAGACCTCTTTGCAGCTGAAACAATTTAATAACTGCATTCATTACCTCTGTCCAGCCTGTCTCTCCGTCTGTCTGCTGTACAATGTGCAACCGCCTTTGCCATGCTCTACCTCTCTTTGTCTCTCTTTCCTCCCCTCTCTTTGTCTTCCAAACTTATCACCTCATCCTTTTCCCTTTTTTCTGTATCACTCAGCTTCTTTCTGTCACCCCTTTCATCTACCAGCCCTCCAATGAGTCTTGCATCCTCCTCCACCTTTGCTCCAGCCTCCTTGTCTAGCTTCAGCCAGCAGAGGTTCCTCTGAGCCGATGTGCTGCAGGCCCCACAATGAAGATGTGCAATGTCTGACACTCTTGGAATGAGAGCCCTAATAGAAGGGGAAGCGGTTATCACAGAGCTCCCCCAGGACCAGCCTCTCTGTGTGCCTGACGCTAATTATGGCGCATGCAAATGAATGTGCAGCATTAAAGTCAGGAGGAGGCTGCCTGACTCTCTGTGCGGAGGGGTTGTGTGTCAGCGTGGGTTCAGTTGTACTTTGTGTGTGTGTACATGCACAGGCTATGCTGTACACCGTATTATTTGGGTTCTTAAAGGTGTGTGTCTGTCTGTGCACAACAGGGATAAACCAGAGGGCCAATCCCCTTTTACCTTTTCATTTCTGCAATTGTTCAGATACTTACACCGGTTCATTCTTTATTCTTTTATTCATAAGTATAGACTCAAAGAGCAGGCCATGCATCAAGGATTAGGATGGAGAAACAGGTAATAACATTGCCCCTCACTCTCTTTCTCTCTCTCAGAAAAGATCCCACAGGAGTATCCCTATAAATACTTCGCTCTCACATTCACAAGCAACCTCTCCAAGAGGGTGTCTTTATTAAAACCATTTTGTCTTCTCTTTGTGCCCTTTGTATGATTGTGTGTGTGCACTTGTGTGTGTGTGTGTTACCCTTGTGATGTTCATCTGGGTGTGCGTGCACATGTAGCTGCATATATTTGCATATTGGCGTATGTTTATGAAATTCTGATGCATACACACATTGTGTTTGTATGTGTTTATTTGTGAAAGTTTGTATGCACGTATTTAATTGCATTTTTTCTATTTCAGTGTGTTTGTGCTGGCATCTTTTATGTGACAACCTCTATCTGTTCTGTGTGTGTGTGTGTATGTGTGTGTGTAGTCTATATGTTGGCCATCTTATCTCCCCATTAGCCTCTTGTGCCCTGACCAGTATTCCCTCTCTCCCCTTCCTGCTTTCTCTAATGGGTAATTTAGCCATGCTCGCCTGACATCTAGCCTATTCCTTGTTTAGTTTCCATGGCTACGCAGGCCTATGGATTGCTCCCTTGCTCCCTGGCCTTGCTGTGGATGCTATAGATGTCTCAACTATTAGAGGGCAGGGCTGCTAAACACAGTGCAGGCGTGCACACAAACACACACAGACCACACATAAACAATTAAGGCCTCTGATGTGAATGTAGATGAATATCTTTGCAGGATGAAATCTCTGTATTAAATAAGCACTGAAACAGAAGATGATCATACATTCTAAAGCAATGGTGTTTTATGTATGTTAACCAGTTAATAAAGATTTTTAAATGTTTATTAATTCAAACATTTACATTTTCTTTTATTTTGAAGAGCCCAACTTATGCTCCTTGGTGTTTTATGTTTTGATCTTTTCCACATGATACTGTACTTCTGAGCACAAGACAAACATCCACAGCATCAGACTTCTCCCGCTCCCCTGTTTTGGTAGGAGTAGCCTGAAACATCTCATTCCCCTACGGCCCTTGAATTGACCTACTGTAATGTCCTACCATCGTTCTGTTGGCAGTTAAAGGCCATCCTCTTGGGTTGGCAGGCCAAGTGCAGACCATACACAATAGAATGGATGTAGATTCATTGACAACATGGTGACAAGCAGCACCAAACTGAAGAGGCGGGTCAACCAATCAGAGTGTATTCTCCCCATGTTGAGAAGACCAGAAAGTGACAGGAGCTTCAGCAGAGCATCTCACATAGGCTGGGAATACAGATGGATTGTGGGTACTTAGTGTATGAGAACCAGATGTTTTTGTCTATTAGTGGTAACTTTAGGAATCATAGCAAATATGTGAACCCAAGCTCATGAAAGGTTGGACACTTTGAAATTAATCACTTTTTTAAATTTAGATTTAATGACACAAAGTAAAGCATTTTAACCCTTCAGATATCAGGTTAGATTTTACAGCCTTAACATGTGTGCAAAAGACACTTTTTCATGTTTATTACATAAAGAATCATGTTTCCATGGTCTGTCTACATCCTCTATAACAAGGGGAAAAAATCCTGTTGCTCCACGTCAGAAAAAATACACTTAAGAAGTCACTTTGAAAATGTTACTCCAAAGATGCCATCCGAGGATATTCCACCTCCCCCAGATGGAAAACACTCCCTGAGCCATGTTGTGCAGTTCACAGACAGTTCCAGTGGAAGAAACATTTTTGTGCATGTTGTGTGCTGACAGTAAACATTAAAGCACAGTGCTTAAAGTTGAAGCCAGGTTCACTACCTGAGAAGAGCACGGCCAATCACTGCTCAAGGATTAACATAAAATGTTTGGCAAACTGAGTAGATTTTTAATGTGATTTTTTTATTTGGAATGGGACACAAACCACAATAAGCTTTTCCATTCAATAAAAAAAAATCACAGTAAAAGACAAAATGTTATTATGCTGTCCAAGCGGCAATTATGTCTGTATCCATCTACATACAGATTCAAGCAGGTGTCTCAGGCTTGGGTCACAGCTTTTTAGAGTGCTAGAAATGTAATTAGAAAAAAAGAGAAGCATCTTTTCAGTACAGTCTGCCATAGTTTATGTGACTGTGAGCACAAACTTTGTCCTTATCTGTTCTGTCTAATTGCTGAAAACTATAGAAAAGGAACAGCAGGGTATGTTTAGTGAGGTTTTTAGCAGGGGAGAGGGAAAGCTGCAGCAGCTGTTACTGCTACAGCCACTACTGTGAATTATTCATAAGCTCCTGAAAATGACTCAGATGGATGAGAATAAAATTGCACCAAATTGAACCTGTACCAAAAAATAAATGTGCAATGCTGATATTGATGACGAATAAAATAAACTCTAAACACAGAAGCCTTAAAACAGCCTATTCTGATCAGGTCTGAAACAGAGGGGATCATAGTCATGCTAAAATACAATACCTGATTGAACTTTTTTGCAGGAAACTTAAAATAAATACACCACTGAAGCATCTTGGGCCAGTGTCAATTATGTTGAAAAGAAGTAAAATGGGACCTGTAATGCACCCTTCAAGGTAACCAGATCATATTGAGCCAAATACAATTGTTCTGCAGGATGACAAAAAATTACTATGTACATTAGCAGCACCTCTCTTCACTTTGTCTTCTTAGGTAACTGTAAGCATCTCAGCTCTTCCATGCTGTATTTTTTACCATCTTTTTTTCACGTTTATGACAGATCCAACCCTGGCTAAAGCAACCTGCAGATATATGATGCCCTTTTGTACTACCCTTCAAGTATTCAGAGCTCCAGTCCTCAACCCAGACACCTACAGAGGCCTAGAGAGATGAATCAGTGTGGATACAGAAGTGTGTTTACTTGTTCGCTGAGTATGCATGCTTATTTCTGTGATATTGATTTACGTTTTTTTACTCTCCAAGGAATAAATAAATAAAGCGTATCTGAATAGTTTAAGCTCCTGCCTTGCAAGAAACTTAAATATGTTGTCATCAGTTTTGCAAGGTCATTGTTGTAAATGTAGAGTCAAGTGTTCGAGCTGCTTTCTACTAAAGTTACCCAGCAGCATAAGAGAGAGGACTGAGAGTTGCAGGTAGGAGGGAAAAAATGTAATTCTGGATTTTGTCTCTCCTCATGTATTTTGCAGGATTTGCAAGTTGGAGGTGGAGGGTTGTAGCAAGGGGCTTCAGGGTCAAAACAAACAAGGAGCTCTGAGTTTCATGCTTTTGCAGAAGATCTTGTTGTCTTTGAAGTCTGCACTATCGAGAGCAAAGGAGAGAGGCAGAGGCAAACGGGTGCAGAGAGAGTTAGGATAGCGCGTGCAGGCAGCGAGGGAAGGGGAACGACTTAGAAAAGTGTGAAGCCCTTGAGTTGAAACTGTGCCTGTCTGGGCCTACAGAGAGCAGATGACAGTAGCTTTGGTTTCCTTCTGCAGAGCTCACAGTACTTTTCCCCTTACATAACCCCTCCCATTGTGCTTTTTCAATTATTTGGGGAGAAATCTTAAGTATGCACTTTAAAAGTTAATGCTTTCATGTGTTTTGGAGTACAGGGAAGAGAAGGGGCGCGTCACAGATCACACATAAAGTAGATGACTGTGACAAGTTTCCAGAATATCGACATTTATAATATTCTGTAAGGTAAATCAGCAGAGTTTAGCAGTGCGAGTCAGTATTTAAGGACAGAGACATAAAGGCAGATATTAAGGATTGTAAGAGCATAGAAGCAGGGCAAACTTAGTCATTCTGATTTTCACCCCTCCCCCCTTCTATGATTCCCCTTAAGGTGCCCCTTACCCCCATTCTCCCCTCCTCTTGCAGTTCTATGAGGTTAAAGCACACCTTCCCACTAAAGGGCTCAGAGGTCATGCATCTGCATGTGAAATGTGAACCCGCTGACATTCCTGGGCAACCCTAAGCCGTGCAATCCTTTTGTTCACTAGGGTGCCAGTGTTAGGCCTAACAGGCCCAGATAGGGTCCCTCAGAAGGGAGAGAGAGAGAGAGAGAGAGAGAGGAGTGGTTGTGTAGTTGATGCCCTCTGCAACCATTATATGCATGCCAAAGTTAGAAGCAAGAAAAGTTGCTGGACTGGTATCACTAGTTAGTTTTTTTACAAGACAACCCCAAGATTATGTTTCAATGATAAGTTGGCTGTAATATTAAGTGACATTTATATGAAAGCATTAACGAGGTAATGTATGGAGGTTGGGGGGTCCTATATATTATATAAGGTCAGTGAAACTATTAAAAAAAATGTCCAGTTTCCCTGACAACCGAGCAGACCTCAGTGACAGCATGACCAGCTCAGCCCTGAAGCTGTTTATTCTCACATGCAAGTATAAAATACTACACAATTGTGTATCTAAATGGCCTGTAAATGCTTGAAAATAATTCATACTTGTTGTGTTAAGTATAGCGGTAAGCATCCAGACAGAAATTGGTGAATAAGTGACCTCTTTTAAATCAGGCAGCGCACAGAGGCGCTATATCAGGGCCGGGGTCCTTTCAGCCCATGAATGAAGTTCGAGGCACAAAGAGCAGCTATTCAGCAGCCAGTGATGGACTTCACACTGGCCTTTATGTCCTCACTGGCAGCCAGAGAAAGAGAGAAAGAAAAAGAAAAAGGCTGCGATTACAAAGTGAAGCAGAAAACAGAGACATTACTCTGTGGGCAGTCGCACTGATTGACAAACATGGAGGAGCAGGAAGTCTTAATCAAGTCTATCAATATAAGGTGGTTTCTCTGATAAATGTCCTTTTTATTTTTATTCACATACATATATATATATATATATATATATATATATATATATATATACATATATATATATGTGTGTATATATATATATATATATACACATATGTATGTGTATATATATACATATGTATATGTATGTATATGTATATGTGTATATATATATATATACATATGTATATGTATATATATACACACATATGTATATGTATATATATACATATGTATATGTACATATGTGTATATATATATGTATATATATATATATGTATATATATATATGTATATGTATATATATGTATATGTGTATATATATATATATATATATATATATATATATATATATATATATATATATAATTTTTTTAAACTAAATTCTGAATAAACATCTGAATGTAGCTGCAGAAACTGAGACTCTACTGACCAGGCAACAGCTTTTTCATTCTTCCATTTCCTGTCTTTGTGAGCCCATGCGGATTGTTGCACTAGTTTCCTGTTCTTGAGAATGGCACCCAAAGTGACCCTTTGCTGCCATGGCCCATCTGCTTTAAGATTCAGCATGATCATAAAGTAACTTTGTTGAAAGGATTGGTTATTTGAGTTACCGTTGCCTTTCCATCAGCTTAGACCACTCTGACCATTCTCCTGTGACCTGACATCAATAGATAGTTTTAACAGAAAGACGAAAGATTTGCCACTCAGTGGATATTTTGTACCATTTTCTCGAAATCCCTAGAGGTGGTTGTGTTTGAAAATCCCGTCAGATCAGCTATTTCTGAAATACTTAGACCTGCCCCTCTGATATTAACACCATGCATAACTAAAGTCACTGAAATAGACTATCTGTCCAGTCCCGATGCTCAGTCTGAATGCTTCAACAGGTCTTGACCATATCTGCATGCTAAATACGTTGAGTTGCTGCCATGTATTTGGCTTAGGTGCTTTTTGTGTGAAGGGACATTCCAACAGGTGTACCCTGTCTTTGTCAATATATTGGATAAGGGCAATCAATGGAGGCTGTTTACTTCCTTCGTTTGTTTGCAAACAGTTTGACACAAGCAGCAGCAATGAATGAAATAATTTATTTTAAAAATGAAATATATAGCATATTTCATTAAACCAACAAATATACACATTTTTTTCTTGTTGTCTGTTTGGAAACAAAAGCCATCTCTTTTTTTAAAATGGTGTGACACTTATTTTTAACATCAGAGTTGATGCTGGTCATACTCAGACATTCTTTTTATAATTTGGGGCCGGCAGTCTACCAAGCAATGCATACATATCATAAAAACATAACAGACATAGGCATGTCAGAGACAGAAAAAATTTACTTAGTACATTGAAATGATAATCTCTGGCACCATTATGTGACCTCCTTAGGTAATGAAAGCCACAAAAACAAGCAAAAACATAGGACACACTTGGGTAGAACTTAACTTTTGGGTTGGTCATAATTTTGAGTGTAGATGTGATCGGTCCAGTCGGGGGTCCAGCCATGTCTTTGGGCAGCCCTGTTACGCTTTACTAATTGAAGTAACCTTTTCATCCCTGTAGCTCAACCAAGCAAACTTCAGTAACAACTTTACTTATTTCAATGTTGTATTTGGAGCAAGCACAAAATAATTTTTGCATAGCTTGCCACTGTATTCTCACATGTTTGAGTAAAAGTTCATTTCTGTATTTTGTGTGCCCTGAGAGACAGCAAATTCACGCAAGATAACCTTAACCACATTAAAATATTGACAAACTGTCACTGACTTAAGTTATGATACTCAGGGGATAAAAAAAAGAGTCATATGTAAAGCTCTAACTGTGAATAGCATGAACTTGTTAGAACTACCTGATTTGTTAAAACTCATTGAGCTCCCTTTGGACAGATTTTAGAAGTTTTGCTCTTCTGACACTGAGCAAAGTGAAATAACATTCAAACTGCGGTCAAATGACTTAAAGGTCAAACACATATTGCACCATACAAGGCCGTGCATCCCTTTTCACCTTACACTTTTACTTACTCCAGCATGTAAGAGGGGCCTTGCACTCTCATCCCACATTCCCATCTCTTGAGAGCCCGGTGCAATGTGAGTGATTCATTTAGCGATACTACATTAGGGCTGTCCATCCATCCGGTCTTCTTTTCCAAACACATCCATCCCGGTCCTAGTTAAAACACTGGGGGATCTCCTCCACTCCACCTCCACCCCCCAAAGTCTTTTATGATGTCCATAAAATGGAAGAGTGCAGCTTTACTTGAACTAATAATATCTGAGCTTACAGGGCCGTGATTGATGGTCTTTAAAGCCGGCCCGATCGGTCTCATCTTTCTTCAGATTTTTATCACTGACTTGTTTGCAGTCATGTGCAATCACAAGCACCGGGAGAGGTAACAAGTGCTTGATGTATGATGCTCTAGCCACTTTTGTCAGCTGCGCATTTCCCTTCTCTCCCTCTGCTTTTGTTTTTTTTTTTTTTTTCTATTTTAACCAAAGCTGCTATTTGTTGCCTCTTCTGAATTGTTTGCAGACTCTTGTCTAACTGTGCTCTCTTTCTTTCTGTCTTTCTGTCTTTCTTTCTTTCTTTCTTTCTTTCTTTCTTTTTCTCAATTTTTTATAGATCATGGGAATGTCTTCCCCTGGGGGATGGGGCAAGAGGTGAGCCAAGCATTTTTCCACTTTTGGCCCTGCCAGGAGAGGCAGACTATGAACAACACTGGACTGGACTCCAGGTTTTCTTTATATCATATAAGTGCTCACTCTTGCTCTCTCTGTCTGCCTGTTTCTCTCTTAAACACAAAAAACATACACACACATTCCCATTATTTAAACATTTAGAGATTTTTTTCTTTCCAGAGGGAGATTAAAAGGTTTTGGTAGGATCTATGTCCAAGCCCTCCCTTAGAGCACTTAATATCCTTCATGGTGAGCCAAGAACGCACATCTTTTTAAATTCTATAAATCACCTTTATGGGATCTGCTGTTTGTCTGTCTCGACTCCTCTGCTTCACATGGACAGAGCAGGAAATCCCCTTTGTGGAATCTGTTGTAGTTTATGGATGTGCAGAGCCAAAATGGTGTGCATGTGAGGCTGTGCATGTGTGTGTGTATTTGTTGGCCCCATCCTGTCTCTCCTCCTCTGTTAGATAAAGAATCCCACCTGTCACCGAGGATTGTTCTGGCCTTTCATTTAAGACGTTCTTTAAAGAGCCGCATCATTACACAGCCTTCAGACAGAGCCCGGAGAGTGTAAAACCTCGGCCCACCTCAATCCCTCTGTTCCTCTTTCTCTCTGATTCTTCCTCCTGCCGGCTTTGGTGGGTTATCTGTGAGGTCGTTTGAAACAGCAGCCAAAATGTGATCACTTTTACAACGTGACAGTCGGATGACACTTTGCCAGGACAGTGAAACAAACATGTAGGTGAAGGTTAGAGAGACGGGGGGAGCAATGAAAATGTTAGACATTAGTTGTTATGAGCTTTGACGTGGCCTTGGCTTACACACTGCATTTTTACATTGCAGGATGGCTTCTAGTCTAACTAGACTCATTGGATTTTCATAGGCGCTCTTGCATCTATATAACTCCACGTTAGTCTCCACAAGGGCACCGTCTCTTTTTCCTCTCTCCCCTCATCATTTTCTCTCTTTCCCCTCTTCCTCCATCGCTCCTATCTCCCTTCCCTCTCTCTCTCCTTGGTCTTGGAGCCGTTCTGATGATTGATTGTTTCTCTGTGCAGTCTGACAGGATGTAGCACACTCTCGGCCCCTGGGGCCCCAAGCAGACTGCACCACCTGATTAAGACTCCTTCTGTAATCAGACGCACAGTGCCACACTGAAACTACTCCCGTCAACACGTAAAAAAATAAGAAAGGTTCCACCACCTGAAAGATAACACTTTGTTTGTTGCAGGTGAGGGAGTGAGAAGAGAGGCCATCTTGAACTTTTTTTTTTTAACTAAGCTGATACCTTTTTCTCTCCAGGGCTTAAAGGCTCGTATGTATCAGCCACAGCAGAGAAAGTAGAAAAGCAAAAGGTCTTAAACCTAATAAAGTTTTCCGCCGCCTTACCAAGGTAAACCCAGGCAGCTCTAACCCTATTACGGCTGGTAATAGTATTACAGATAGAGATCTCATTGTTTTCCTTCTATAGAGACTAAAAGACGGACGGCCTTTGCTGCATCACATGATTGAGGTGAGAAGGTATTTGAATGATGTCAGAGCGTGTGCCGCAGCCTGAATCAATATGCTAACACCACAACAGGTAGAGTGAACAAGTGAAAAAGCAGGCAGCAATACTAAGTGTAGTGGGTCTGATATTGTGTTCGGGATACAGTAGTGTTACCATTTTATCCACCCCCTCAAAAAATAGTTTGTTATAGTAACCACTAAATTCACATTATCAGTTATTGAATTAACTGCAAAGCAGATTCAGCATCTACAGTGGAGATATGTGTCTCTGTTTCTAATGTCAGCTTTGTGATAACAGGGTCAGCTGTCTGCTAGAGTTGAGTCATTGAGTTCAACAGGCCAGAGACTTACATTAAAAGATAATCCCTTTTGTTCTCATTTGTATGATTTAAACAGACTCACAAACAAGACAAACAAAACATTCTCTCACACAACGCAGTTAATGGTCAGAGATGAACGACAGATGGCTTTAAATCTGCTGTCCCAGTAAAATGCAAACTTCTCAGAAGACCTTTATGAAAACAGCAATTCGACATCCGGAAAAGTATTAAAAGGGATGAGTTCAGTTTGCATGCTACAAGAGGGAAGGTCAGCTGCTATCTCTCCTTAGTAGTAGGTGTAACTTGCAATTATGTGGATAGAAAAAAATACAATAATTGTGAATCAGGCAACAGTGCTGAATAATTAATCACAGTTTTATTGCTCACAACAGTTAATATGTCGCAGTGAAGTTGCAGGATTCTCCCAGAGGGAATACAGATTTTACCTGCCTTTTTGTCTAATATTAACTCACAGGATTTTTCTGCTGAGATTTCAACAAGTGTTACGTGGTAAAGGGTTACCATGTTATCTGGTGTTTTCTGTAATTACTGCTGTTGAAACTGGGAAGTGTCAAAGCCCTGGTAGTGCATACACAGTTTTTGTCAGCTTATATTGTGATTGGTGTTATGACTCAGTTTATTCATAACATCCCATATCATGACAGGGACCCAAAATAATCAGATAATATAGTACGTGGACATTTCTGCCATGGTGTAAAGTGCAACACATAAGCCACTTTGTAAAACATGATGGAAGTGGAGTGGAAATATCCTTCCTATTGAGAAATACTTTCAGAGGTGTTTGTTTTTTATTTGGTAAAGAAATGTGTCCCAGGTTTGATAAAACTGCTGCTAAAGCTGTAAGTATCCATGCTAATCTATGGGAAAGCAGTTTCTTCCTGTTGTCCTCTTGGTCATAGCCCCCATCCTCTTCATTCTGCTGTAAGGAGCACTAACTGGGCCAAGCACAGTCTTTGTAGATTGGAGCTTGGCAAATGGTTCTGATTGATTATAGACATTGGCTCAGGTGGATCCAGCTGCTCATTGCCACATTTAAGTGTGTGATTCCCCATTGCATGTTTTCCTTATATTGCAAATGACTAGAAACAATGCTTACGCATTAATTTAGATGTGCATGCCTGACATGCAACAGTCTTGACACCAGTTTCAGCAACAACAATAAATGTCTCAGAACTCCAACAAAACTATGTGCTGACCTGGTTTGTGTGTTTTGTGTTTGCCTTTTGTCTTGAAATCAGTATGGCTATCTGGTCTGTCAGTTGCAATCTCTTTCAAAGTGTAATGATTGAGACAGATTATCAGACTTGGTTAACAATAAGTGAGCCAGCCTGGTGGTGGCAGAAACCCTGGGCCTGTTTCCAGCACAGTTCAGGCCTCATCGAACCTTGGTCCAGCTCCAAATGTTTGCTAATGTGGTCTGAGCTGCTGTTGTAAAGTGAGTGATACTGATACCGCAGATAGAGCGGTCCTCATCAGTGCAAAAGAAGAATGTGACATAAAAAAGAAATGTGTACTTCTGTGCGAAAGTATGTTGCGGTGCCTGCTTGTGCGCTAATGTTTTTATGTGTGTACATAGTGTGCTGGCATCTTTGCCTCTGGGGTGTGTTTGGTATTTCTTCACGCTCACATTTATATCTGTCCATGTTTCCCCTTTCCCTTCCTGCTGATGCCATCAGTACGCACGATGTGACTGATGACAGTCGTTGCCACAGTCTGATGCTCCGCTGCTTAATGTCCTTTTTGTTTATTAATTAACTGCAGGACATATATGCTGAGAGACACCTATTGATTCTACTGCTGCATTAATTGATTTTTTTTGCTTTACTAATCATATTGTTGCTGCAAGATCATTAGGAGGCCTCTGTGGTCCCTTTGTGGTGGAGGATTGTGTGTTGATATCTCTGCCTTTAGTGGTGTGGTTTAAGTGTTGAGTGCAGTTGTCATTTTGAAAGAATATCTTGTCATCATTTGAAAGTTGAGATAAGGGTAAAACTGGTGGGGAGGGGGTGCTGGTTTGGTGGAGTGGTTGGTGGCCGGGTGCCCCATGTGCATGCTTCTGCCAGTCCGGGTTCGGGTCCCGCTTGTGGACAGTTTGCGGAGTGTCTTCCCCTCCTCTCTCACCTCCTTTCACAGGCCTGTCCGCTGTGTCTCTCCTGTCAATACAGGCACAAAATGCCCCCCAAAAAATACCTTTAAAAACTGATGGGAAGGAGCAGAGGCGTATGAAGAAAATGTAAATTCTAACTCATATGTCTCAAGCCCCAAAGAATTGTTGAAGCAAAGTTTGTCTTCCTGGTAAAACTTCACCAGCCTCCAAGGTGCATGGCTTATATGAAATGAAATATATATACACAATGAAAATGTGACAGAATCTTCTATGATAACCTCAAAAATAGCTACATTTCCATTTTATTCTATGTTTGTTTCTGTGAATTTCTCTGCAATATCCAAATAGAAATAAAAATGACAGTAAAATACATTTTGATAATGAGGAAATGTTTTCTGAAAGACAAAGTAACTGAAACTGGCTTGACTTCTGAGTTTACTCATTTAGATAAAGTACCAGTAATGGAATCTAAGTTTATATCAACACACAGTACATACTGTATATATGTAATCTTAAGACAGCTATACTGCATTTATTTGTCTCCTTAGTACCCTTCAAATGCAGAAAAATGTGGCCCTCTGATCACACTAAGCCAAACAGCAACAGCTTTCACTTCAAAATGTGACCACTTTTTAAAGTTCCATTGATCCATAATAAGTCCAGAGAAAATCATGAATTTGTTATTAGATATGTAAGGCCATTACATGTATTAAAAAGTTAAAATTTCATCTTGTAAGTTGGGATGGGAGTCAAAAATTCCACTTGAGAATCAGTAACAACTAGATCTAGAAGTCGATTTTATTAGTCTTTGTGTTTACCAATTCCCTTTTCAATTCCTTTGACTTTGTGTGGCGTGCCCTCCAGTTTAAGCACACTGCATCCTTATAAGGGAGTAAGAACCAATACAAAAAGTAAAACATGTGACATCGCAGACAGGAAACAGACGCAGTCAAAAGTGTGACTTGATTTAACGCAATAAGATGCTGTGTAACGTCCAGTGTTTGTGTGATTTCAAGCATGGGCGCTACCTGGCTGTTGCTCCAAACTCTCTAGTCTCTGTGCACCCCAAGAGAGAGTTGTGTTTGTATCTTTGGCATAAAGTCAGTCCGTTATGGGGGCTCCAGAATGTTCTGATTTTATGCAGCAAATGTGATGCTGTTGGCTTTTACTGCTGGAGACCTTCAGCAGGCAATGAGGGAGCTAAGGATGATCTTTGGGACTTTGCTTGGAGGAGGTCTGTCTGAGTCCACTTGCTTTGCCTGTGCCAATACTGCCTGACCCCAGAAAAGGATGAATGGACAGATGGTTGGATGGAAGTCCTTCATCTTAGATTTATTTATATATTTTTGTTCATAGACACAAGAACGTGATGTTACAGGGATGACAAAGTAAGCATGGCAGACAGTAGACAGCAGAATCCTGACAGACAATAAAAGGTGAAGGCGTCTTCAGATATAAAACACTACTTTTATATCATTGCAACAAACAGATTCTAGTGTTTGTGTGTATCCCACTGCCAGAGGTTCCCCAGTGAGCCTGACCGGGGGTTACTGTGTATCCAAAGCGTCTGTCTCCTGCTCACCACCCAGATCAGCCGGTTCAGCTTGACTAGGCCCAGTTGTCTTGCTTTCATACTGACGACTGTCTGGGAAAGGTCTGTCTGGGGTTCAAGTACATTAAAGTCATCCGCTCCCCTCCCACTGAGCCCCAACACAGATGGCTCCAGATGCAGCTGGCACAGCATGGAGCAGCACCTGACAGTGCTCATTCTCTCAGACACACACACACACACACAAACACAAGTATAAACACATGCAGACACACTGACACGTGCACACATTCAGGTATGGACACATCTGCTCACTAACTGTACCTAAACGCAAGTAAACTTACACACACAACCCAGTGATTGAAGCGCATACACTCACACCTATAAATACACAAACACACACCCTCACAGCAGGAACATATGCTGCCACGCATCTACAAATCCTCACAGTAGCGCACATACGAATAAGCAATTAAAGAGCCAGATTACTGCACAACACACACACACTCTCAAATGTAAACCCACACATATTGTGCTCACTCTGAAACATATGCCAGGGCATGCCAAAGTGCACATGAGCACAGTGCAGAAAGCCCTTTATCTCTGCAGGAAAGAGAGAGCAGGGCAGCTGAGACAATGCTAGTGATGGAGCAAGGTTGTAGAGGGTTTTTTGTACTTTTTCTTAACTTATCATCAACAACGGTTTGTTAAAAGAGGATTCCGATGATTTGAACTTTCTGCAGGTCAAATGTATCTCTGGTCTAAGTTACTGAGGAAAAGTAACTGAAGATGAGAGGATACAATGTGCATAATGAGAATCCACAAGGTGGCAGCCTGAGAAAGGTTGACTGGTTTTTAATGTATAAAAGTGTAACTGGTCGGTGTACTTGCCACAGCTGGTTATTCGTTTACTTTCAAGTAGTACTTGTGGTAACAGCAGCCTCAAGGATGTGTGTGAAGCATTAGCTAAATGTTTCCAGCGATAGCAACAAATCACCCAACAGAAGAGTACCTTCATGTCCTGTTCAGGAGAGCATAGCAACAGCAGCATCACTCTAGCATGGGTTACCAATTACTCAGCTTGGACTACTTTACATTACTTTACATCCTCTTTATTTAAATGACACTGATAGCGTGTCAGACTTATTGAGGCTGGGTACAAAGGGTAGGACTGGGTGGTTTGTCAACTTTTTCAGATATGTTGGTATATTTTAACAAGATATGCTGTAAGTCAATAACATTTATATATAACATTTATACTGTATATCATTTGTTTTGTGTTAAAACAATTCACCGCAAGCAGCCATTTTGCCTACTTCTCTTGACTGTCTTGCTCTACCCTGCCTCCCTCCCCCACCAAAACTTCACAAATCTCAAAAGTTCATCCCTCCTCCTCACTCAGGACAATTGCGCCAATATTATGAGGACTGCTAACAACTGGAGTTACACCTCTGAAGAGAAGTTAGTCAGTATCAGGGGAAATAGTGGCTCAGTGTGGAGATAGTTTTTTTTTTAGACTTCAGACACAGATGAATGTTTTTTTAGTGAGTGCCAGAGGCATGTTGCATCGAAGGGACATCTGCTAATAAGCTAGCTAGCCATTCAGCTACCATGATTATGAGCTCATTGATAAGGCTATGAGTGTGTAATGATGATCATTTTAGTAACATGTCTGTATCAGGCACATCTTGTGTGAAAGATATCACAAGAGGCTCAACAAAATGTGAGAACCAGAACTACAGATGTATTTATTTAAAATCTGGCGGTAAAGCTACACCAAAAAAGTTCCCTTTGCCTTTTAAACTAATAGGACCAGTATATTAGTTTAGCATGCTAAGACGAGCACTCCTTAATGCTGTCCTCATAATCACACATTCAATAAAACCTGCTGATAACATGTGCTCCCATCTATTGTATCACTTGTTGTAGGCATATCCTTCACTCTTCAAAATGAGCAGGAGACACAGAGCCAGTGCTGGCAGGGGTTAGCACAATTTTTTTAAAGCATTTATTCTCACAAAGTCAAAATCCTTACATTAAAAAACATGTAAATTGTAAAAAGAATAAGCCATATCTAGCTATGAGTTGTTTGAAAATACTTCTCTTAAATATAGTGAACACTGGTTGCACTGCCCTCACAGTCTGTGTGTCTGCTATTCACATCAATCCCAGCCTGCAGGGTGAGAGCTCAACTACCGTGACAAAAGTGCAGGCCAGCATGGTGGAAGCTGACAGTACTAAGACTGATACTGTTGCACAGAAACTGCAACATAAGTCAGAGCTACAGCTCAAGCCTGTATTTCCTCATATACTCTTATGTGCCAATGCAACCTGTGCTCGAGATGTTATGGTAAATTAATATTATTTTGGGTCCCTGTGTGTGTGTTTGTGATTGTGTTTCTTTCAAATCATGACAGCACTAGTTAACACTGACCCTCCACTTTTTCACGAGTTAAAGAATTTTATCCTCATTCAAATCCTTCTTTGGCAACAACAGTCTTTTTAATCCTGACACACATCTTGCAAGCTGCCTACGTACTTGTGACCATAAAACATTTGATTCAGTTGTTTTTTTTTGTTGCTGTTTTATATGCGAAGTGATGCAAAAAATATGTATTTTCTACAAGAGTATACTATTGTTTGACTCATAGGTTGCCTGTGGTAAGTCTACCTTGGATAGGTATGCCAATAAAAGATTTAAAGGAACTTTATTTGTCATTCCAGTCTGCACATATATGAGAAAATAACAAAACTAGTAACTGAGGTCCCGATGTCATTCATATAGAAATATAAAAGCTATAAATGATCCGCCACAAAGGGCATAAAGAAAAACTGGATTTTACTATTGCTCTGTGAGAGCCACAGTGGTCACCAAGTCTCTGTGCTGGAATAGTTTTCACACACCTGTCAGGAGGGAATATACTCTCAGGTATTTGTACATTATTGTAAATGAAACAACATACACTTAAGAGAAAATATGTGTAAAATGTGCCTGTCAACAGTATTTCCTCCACAGTGACAGTATTTTTGGTAAAAGTAATGCAAAGTTGCCATTTTCATTTACAGTATAACCTCACTCAGCAAATATAAAAACAGAGCCTGACAGAGAAACCCTTAAATTATGAAACTGTTGAGTTAAGAAATGTCAATTCTTCTTGAGACATTTAACAACCAAGTTTTATTTAGGATCACCAGGGCAGCATGAATAAGGATGAGCAGAAGATTAGATCTGAGTTACTCGCTGGTGACACAAAACCAAGGACATATTCTCCAAAATTGAAATGCTACTTGGGTGTTTGTCTTTATTTAACTTTTCTGCGTATGAGCAATGCAGTCATTGGGATTAGATTTGTATTTAATCCTGTGACTGACGCTGTCTCATCATTTTGCTTGCAGGGACATCTTGGACTTGGAGAGGACAGGATTCATATCTCTTTCATTGTCTTCTCAGCTATTCTCAGCTCAGTGAGGTGACACAGATACAAGCAAGGGACAACTACAGTGGAGCAGTCACGGGTGAGCTAACCATCAAACCTGCTATGGAAACACATACAGAGGATTCGAACCTGTTAAAGAGATCATTTGACATTTCTAAATGTAGCACTTTTCTAGTCTTTTGACTGTTCATTCACTCACTGACTGCTTTGAAAGATGAGAAAACAAGACTTTTATTCTGCACCTCAAGAAACATTGTTTGACAACATTTTTTACCATCCAAACAAAATTCAGAATGTTGAAGTGTTGTATTACAAAAACTTCCATCATGATAATAGAAAAGTAGCACTTCATACCACAGCTCAAATAGTAGTTTTATCTAAAAAAAGGCACAAACATAAAAACTGCATGTTAATATTTTTATTAGTGTTTCAGACTTTTTTCTAGTCATGTTTATGGGTTGAATGCTTGTTCCTTAAGGGTTTTGTTTTACATTTTCTTGAAATAAACCTCATATTAGGCTAGCTATGAAACTCGTCACTTCTTAAAGTTGCACTAATATTGTTTTTGTGCCTTCTTGGGAACCAGTGGACCATAACTGTTGATACCCACATACTGCCAACTACAGTGTAGCCATCTCATATACAGGTATGTCCTGTCTGGGCATGGAGGTACTGATTGGATATTTAAACAGATGATGTTCCTCAGGTTTTTCAACTAGCTGTTCAGGACTTGACAAATTGGATCATAGAGAAAACCACCAGCTGGCCTAATTCAAGCTGTAGCAGCTCGTCATACAGTTAGAAATGTCCCCTCAGATTCTAAAATTGTGTTTGATCACAGGACTGTGGTCTGCGCTATGCTTTGGATAGCACAGATCTGTTGAAATCTTCACATAGCTTTTGTCACAGCCTACATATCTATACATTTTTTTGATCCCATAAAAATTGCATTCATTCTGCATAATAAAAAAACAACTTATTAACTTGAAACTGTATTCTCCCAGCAGTATCTGTTGCAGTGGCTTTCAGCCATGCAAATTTTTCATCTACATCATTTCATTGAGTTTTAATTAACACTACAAGGATTCAGTGTCCTCAAATGACATAACTCGGAGCACAAATTCAACCTCATTAGCTCTCGATAACTCCTAAACTGAGCAGAATTGTGTAATGCTGCACCCAGTAGTGTTATGTGATAGATGATGTACATAATGAATTGATTTGTTGTTCAGCCAGCTATCCCCTAAACTACCCAGCCAAGATCACAGACTTTCCCTCTGGCCACTTTGTTATTAATAATACGGAGAGATAAGGAGAAACCCCATCTCTCAGCTCTGTGTCTGGTCTGTTTTTTCTTTTATTCTTAAAAAGCCAAACTCAAAGTTTTCTTTGCTGACTGAATTTATAAAAACAGGTACTCTGAAATAGTCCCTTTTTACTCTTGCTCTCTCTTATTCTCTAGCTCATATGATTTTCAACAATCTGATTCATCCCCCTCTGCTCCACTGAGAGTCATTGAACTGCCATGAAACTAGTTCTAATACATTTACACCATTACACAGTGTCAGGCAACTACTTTGCCTTCAATTGCTGCTTGCCTTCTGCCAGACAGCTGGAATTAAAGTGGTTACACTACAAATGTAACATCAGCCCCTTAAAGAGAAAAAGCATTGTACTGCACATTTACAGCCTACTGCTGCACTACAATCCTCTGTTAAAAGAATTGCCTATTGTTGGAATGAGACGTCCGCTGGCTCTGTGCGCACGGTCTCACTGGAAATGCCACTGGTTCATTAAATGAACTGCGGTGAACATATTAAGTTTGGTCCCATTTGAATTCTTGGTGCACTGAGGACTATTTGGAGAGTGAGGCCTTTGCTGCAAGTGATGCAGCTATGTCTTTAGGTGATCTATAAAAATGTTTTTATTTAAAGCAAGCTCTTTATGGTCAGCTTATGAGGCATGCTTAGCACATGATTGATCTGACCTTTCGCAGGCCGTCGTTCTTTGAGAAAACATCAGCCTTAACCTTTTTTAGCAGGATTACCCTGCCAGCGTCTCCAGGCGTGTGTGTGTTTTTGTATCTGTGTTGGATGTGTTTGCCTCTCTGGTAAAACAACATCATGCAACGCCTGCCTAATATGCCTCTATAAGGTTTTTCTCGCTGGAATGAAAATAATACATAACTGATTGATTGATCAGTCATGTCTGAAAGGGTGTCTGTGCCAGTGCGTGTGTGTATGTGTGTGTGTGTGCCAGGGCTACGTACAGCTTGATGCAGAATAGAGATTGATGGAGGCTTGCCGTGAGGAGGATACTCAGTTATCTCCTTGTAATTAAAATCCACCTCATAAAGATTATTGACTCCCCCACCACACAAACCAGCGTGCTCCCTCGCTTGGCAGGGTTTGCAAAGCGCTTCTTAAAAAATGAAAAATAGCATATTAAGCAGCACATATTTCCCATTTATGCGGAACATTTAGATGTGGTTAAGTTATCGTAATGTGCAATAAAACCTGGATGTGAAATTTGTAATCCACTTTGGAAAATTGCTTACTATATTGCTTTAACATCCCCTGAAAGAGCTTTTGAGATGTGTGTGCCAGGTTTATTGTACGCCATAATTTAGAAGTCCTCAATGCAGGCAGTAAATATAAATTTATTAGTGGCAGGTTTAAATAGGCGCACTGAGGTAGCATGAGTGAGTGGGTGCCTCAATGTGCATGTGAGCACATTTTATATTGTGTGTATTTGTGCTTCTCAGAGTCCCACTGAGACTGAGCTCCCTCTGTGAGGCTCATCGCTTTTACTGGTAAGAGTGGAGGTGAGTGTTTGTGTGGGTTTTGGAAGGAGGTGGGTGAGGTTATTGCCCTAGTGCCTGTTTCCCTTTCAATGTATGTCACTGGTCCATCCTTGGAAACCGCCCATTTAAAATGTTTGGGGATCGGCAGAACCTTTTAAAATCCAGTCATTCTGTCAACCACATTAATAACAGACCAGTTAGATAATGTAGTAGATGGGCCCTTCTGTCATAACCTGACAAGCCAGATGGACAGCTCCATATATCTGCCACAGAAATATTTCACTAGTCCATCTGGGTAGGAGCACTTTAAATTTATTTTCAGAGGCAGAACGTTTAAAAAAAACACAAGCTTGTGATTGGACAATAGTTTTGCTCGTCACATTCATCACAGACCAATCCATTTCAAGCAGGGTTGCCTCCTATAATTCAGCAATGTTTTCATTGAATTTGTCTTTTTTTTCTTTTATATATACATTTTCTTTTATTATTTTGTTTATATTGGTTGCTGATGCTGCTCAGTGATTTTTGAAGACTGTATGATGCAAAATGTGCCTGTTTGTTACTTGAAATGGCTGAATAAAGAATTGAAAAAAAAATGTAGCATACACAGCGGCTAACTTAGCAGCTAACAGCTAACAGCAGTTAATGACTGTTAGTTGTTAGCCGCTAACTTAGCTGCTAACAGCTAACGGCCTTATACTATCGTCTTAAACTAAATTGTAGCACACAGATGATTCATTTAACACTTATATGTGACGTGAACCTCTTCAAAGACAATCCCTACAAGTAAACTTCTGAGGAGGGCAGATTTCGCCAAGTTTTACTAAGTATCTATGAGGACAATAAGCTAATCGGCAAGTCTGTTCTCAACTTCCGGTTTTCAACTTCCGGTTGTCATCACGTCCGCATTCTACAACTCCCGCCTCTCTTCCCTGATTGGGCCGTTAAGAATTCAGCCTAGTGAATTAATTGGACAACAGAGGTTTGCAAGACAGAGCTGCAGGATTTCAGAATCAGGCAGGTCTGTCTGCTCTGCAAGGCTACTTCTGTCACGCTGTTAAATAAAACAATGTGTGCCACAGCGTAGAACATCTGTTTAGCATCTATGCTAATCTCTACACCTCCTCCTGCTACAAAAGATGCTGATTGGATTGTTCCACTTTGGGTCACTCTCAGTCCTTTTAGGTATGAGCTTACAGGCTTTGAATCAGGCAGATCCAGCTGCTGCACAGGGTAGAACATCTGTTTAGCATCTATGCTAATCTCTACACCTCTTCCTGCTTCAAAAGATGCTGATTGGGTCGTTCCACTTTGGGTCGCTCTCAGTCCTTGTAGGTATGAGCTTACAGACTTTGAATCAGGCAGATCCTGCTGCTGCACAGGGTAACTTTCCCTGAGCTATCTCATGTAAATTGAGAGAATGCAATATGTTGTACACTGGTAAACTTCTGATACTTGTCTGTGCTTTTATCCCATGAAAGTAAAATGTGGGCACTATTTTGACCGTCTCTTGCAAATATGATCAGAAATCTACAATCAAAACCTGGCGTTACATTGGAGAGGGTCAGAGTCATGTGAAGTACATGCCAACACATCCTCAGGAGGCCCGTTTGTACTCTAAAAGATAAAAGTTTTGACATAAAATACATTGCAAGGTGACATTGCATGTATATCTGGTGTATCTGTCTGAAACTTTTACCCTTTTGTTTCATCTCCAGCAGGCGGAGAGCTGTTTCTGTGGGGGCAGATCCCCTGTGTGTCTAGGGTCAGTGATCATACAGGCCTCAGATGGATCTGCTCCCCCCAGCCAGTTCCCTTGGCAGGCAGTAATGTGTGTTTGAGACTGTGGATAAATAATTTTTGAAATTTCCGCTCAAATCTTAGGTAGATGAAAGCATCAGGATTTTTCTCTGAAAATTACTCTGAGCCGGATATGCATAAATTCTTATGGGTGCCTCACTTCGTCGCAAACAGCTGAGAGCTGATTCTGAAACACTCTAGGCGAGTATTGAGGATGAAGCACTCTTTACACCTGAGTCAGTGATGGTACGGTTGATTCATATATAACAAAAGTCTTGGTTTACTTAATCCACATTTGTAGGACTGTGAGATAAAATTAAGGAAAACACTAAACATTTGTGTGTCTTTACAGAGTTTGTTTTTGCAGCTGTGTTTTCATTCAGGATATTCACTGTCAATTCAGGTTTAATGCAAGTCACAAACACTGCAACATCTTAAAGGTAGAGTAAGTACTCAGAAGTCAGATCACATGGATAGCTCTTTGTTTATCTCAGGACCACAGCATCAGCTGGTAAACAATATGAAGTTTGTTTGCTGAGTGAGTTTAGTGTAAATTAATATCAAGCTTATGCTAGCTAGCTTTTGCTTCTCCTTTTAGTTTAATACTCATATCCCTGCTAACTTTGGTTTCTCTCTTCTTTGGTTGAGTGGTTGTACATGTGAGTATAACCCAGCACAGCTTCTGTACAAACTGACATGAAGTTTGTGGGCCAAATATGGCTTGACTGCCATGAGATGTGATCAACTTTGCTTGTCTATAGCATTCCTTCGATGTTCTCTGGTTACATAAGGATTTGAGGGTGTTCAGGCAGAAGAGAAGCAGCTATTTTGTATATGTTTCAGCAATAATCGGTGGCTGGGTTAAAAATTTGAACAGAGCAATTGAATTTGTGCCTGTATTGTAGAAAAATTACAGCAAACTTAAAAACCTTCAGCTATAGTCTAAGAAAACAAGGACTGTGTTTCAATAAAAAATAATAATTTAAACTGGATATTTATGTTTGCCTAGCTTACAATTCAATGTAAATGCAATGACCAATGCACTCATCTGATGACCACTAATCAGTGATATTAAAGGGAAGGGAGAAAGGGTTGGTACATTGGTCTTGCATGGCAGCTGTTGCAGTGCATTTTTGGATATGCAGTAAATATGGTTGGAAAGGCTTGACGACCATATTTAGCTATACTCTGGGCCAAATGTAGTTTTGATACCCTCATGTGAGTTTATTTGTTTATTTAAAAGGATCCCCATTAGTTGCTACCAAAGCAGCAACTAGTCTTCCCGGGGTCCATACTTCCAACAGTCATACAAAACAGAACATTAAAAGACAGCAAACATTTTACAATAACCCCCAACCCCCACCCCAAAACTTCAATCAGATGCCAGAGACTCATGAAAAAAAAGCTTCACCCTGAAAGTATGACGCTCTAGCAGCTCATTCTACATTTTGAGTTCATAGTTATACATTTTGTCCATTAACAGTTTTACCTGCAGTATTGACAGTTGTTTTGTAAAAACAAAGAAATGACATAAAAATGTTCATTATAAAGAAATCTTTATTCATGAATATGTTGTCAACCCAAGTATGCAAACATTTTTTTTTTCTTTTTGAAGTTAATTTTACCTGTTTGATTTTCTATGGGAACAAGGCAGCTTATTCCACTGAGTGTCTGCTCTGTATTTAAATATTTTCTGCAAAGCACATGTTCTTGGCACGGGGACCACTACACGATCATGTGTCACTTGTCTTGTTGTATGATTGTGTCTGTTATTGATATACAGGATCTTTGAGCGCAGATATTTTGGCTTTGAGGATGAACTTATCTGATAAAAAAGACAAGGAGATAAGAGGACAATCTTTCCCTGACTTTTTGCCATGAGAGAGACCATGGTGCAAACAATCAATGCTCTCCTTGACGAACAGCGCAGAGCTAGACGTGCAGCTTTGTTCTGCACAAGCTAGTCCTTGTTCAAGTCATTACGTGATGAACTGGACCAGATAACAGAACAGTAATCAAGCTGAGACAAAACCAGTGACTGTAAGACCTGTCTGATAGGATGATTGGTCATTAAATACGCTCATCTTCGAATAGCAGATACAGAGTATGTAATAAAGTACATAGTTTTATAAATGGTAGTTGGTACAATTTTTTTCAGGTTTTCAGTACTTCTGTGATTCTAACTTAATTTTCTGTGCTGCAACTTCTTAAAAACCTAGCTTTCACCAGAAGTGCTGGAAATAAACTAGAAAAAAATATACAGAGTAGTGAACATATTAATGTATCACAGATGCAAAAGCAAACAAGGCACTGACAGGTTTGCAAGAACCCTAACACTCTGACTCCTTGAAATAATCAGTCTCATATTGCTAATCGTTATCTCATTACTTTATAGTTCAGGAGCATTAACTAGACATGGTTTAAAAGGTCCTCTGTATACACAGTCATTTTAACTTATTTGCATTTAGATTCCTGTCTTTTCAGTGTATGGAGAGCAAATGAATACACTAGCTTTACTCATTCTAAGACAAAACATGAAACCACATATAGAAAGTACCACTGACATGCAGTGAACTCTGGGTAGTGATGTTGAATTGAAAAAGCATAGTTTTTCAGAATTTTTTCTTGTGGAGTGACTTTTTTAAGCCTTGAGCATGTTGACTTGAGCATAGAGAACTGTAAGGACGAAGTTACTGGGATTGAAACTGATGTAAGTACTTTCAGAACTATGTGGGAAGAAGTACACAGCAGCCATTTGACATCAACACTGAGAGAATGATTTATTATTTGGATTTAGTGAATTTATCTAGTGTTTCTTTATACAACATGAAGATCAAGTAGGCAAATGTTTTCTTATAAGCTCAATATGTCCTCATGTGCAGGGTTCCCTTTAATAGACAACATTTTACAGAATCATTATTTGGTCAGTTTTTGATGATAAAATAACTCATCTTACTTTGTCATTGTAGTCATACATATTATTTTACTACATTCTCAGTTCTTTAGCCTGATAATACTCAGAATGAGGGATGTGGAAAGGCTCATTTACAGTGAATTTTCCCCTGCCTTTAGGAATACTACCTGTTTTGACCCTACACAGGGGCATGAAGTGACGCATAGTAGCACATGATAGCCCTCACCACATGTGAGTAATACCTGATTTGTCTCTGATTATTCCCATCTCTGTGGCTAATTATTTTGAGGGCAAATTCAGGTTTAGTGTTTCCCCTCCGCACTGGCTTCCCTTCCCCGTCTCTAAATGATGTCTTGCTCCTCCTCAAAGCCCCTCCTCACTCACTTTCTCACTCATCAAACCATAATTCACTTCAGAGGGAAGCATCATTAATGCACAGTAGGACACAGCGGCTTGATGTGTGCTAATTATATTGTGTGTTTTACACGCTGGATGACTTTTGCTTAGTCAGTGATGAGCTCAGTCTCTGGTAATTGTTTTTTGGATGTGATGAGTTTATAAAAGCCTGTCTGAGTGTGTGTGTCTGTCTGGATTTGTGATGAATGTATATACATGTAAATGAAAAGGTCCAAACTGGGATGCTAGGATGTGAAAATCCAACTTATTTTTGCCGTTTCATATGTAGTCTTGTGAAACCACTGTACTGAGCATTCCTTACAACACAGGCTATTTTTATGAGCAACAAGAAAGACATGAGTACACCACAGCTTGCATCATAGCTTCAGTAAATGTAAAAATGGTTAGCGAACACTTAAAATCTCTGCATCATTTTGACACCTTGAAACTACAACTTTTAAGTCCATCAAAACTTTGACATGCACCAACAACCATGGCATTTCGCTCCATGACTCTCCCATTCTCCACCTTCCATATGATCCTTTTAGCACTGTACATCACTCAGTGCTAGCTAGGAACGCTGCTCAGCCTTTGGCTAATCACGCTGATTGGAGGTGTCCTTTGGCTCACCTGGGGGCTTCCAATCCTATTAGGCCAACCGTCCTGAGCCGAGCACACCCAGCAGCCGCTCGTGTTTGATCACTGGTGCTTAGAGCCCACACTTGTCCTCTTATGTTGGTATTAAGGCATGGAGGAGAGGAGCGGCAGGGTGGGGTTTGGTGGGGGGGTTAAAATGTGATCTCCTTAACTCTCCAGGGGGGCAGAGGGGAGTTTGGCGCCTCACCTCCCTCACTGACACTCCTCTGCTCCTCTAACTGGAGCTGGTCTTTAAACTTCTGATGTCAGATGAAAGGCGGAATAAGTGCAAGTTGTTTCCAAGCAAAAAAAAACAAAGGTAAAAGAGACGGAGGGAATGAGAGCAATGAAGGATTGAGGGAGGAGGACTAAGACGAGGAGGTTGAAGGTGTGTGTCTCTGTTTTCACCTTTAAAGGAGCTTTTGAGAGCTTTAAGGTCTTTAGAGGATCCATCAAATTTTTCATCCCTCTCTTTTTAAATTTCAGTCTTTTCTTAAACTTTCTTTTCCCTTCTATCTTTATCTTTGTTGTCATGATGAGCATATTTAAACTGTGTCATCTCTTGAGAAGTTAATACACCTGATCCCACCAAACATGTCACCTCTTTTCACTCTCTACCCAGCTCTTCCACACACTCGCCCACCCCTCTCACCACCTTCCTCCTGACTCCTGTTCTCCCTCACTTCACACCCATCACTGTGTCCCTCATGTGGCTCTCCTTCTCTCCCCCCCTCCCCACCTTCTTTTCTCCTGGCCAAGAGCGCCCAGGAAGAGCCATGTGTTTCCAAAGTGGACTGGATGGGAAATCGAAGCAGGGCTTCTGTGTTTATCAAGCCACAGCTCCGTCACCTTGCTCCTACTCCCGTCTGGAGGCCCTGGCAAATTGGTGACAGCAGCAACAACCCTGCAGCACACGTGCACCCTTTTTTTCCCCCCACTGTGCACATCCACACAGACTCACTCACACATACACACACAGTATAGCACCTTGCCCTGTTTAGTTTTATTGCTGGTGTCAGGTGAGGAGGTGGAGGTAGGAGTGCTGTCTAATGCTCACCTCAAACGCACACACACACACACACACACACAGTCATTTCCACCCCTGCCGACACCTTGGCTAACAAGACCTGTGAACCGCAGTGACAGAACTCGGAGACTTGTCAGGGTCCCAGTCATTTAATGCCAAGACTCAGGCCATGCTCTCACCCAACAGAGTTTCTTTATGCACCCCCAAGACACAATAGGCTACAGGGTGATATACAGAGCATGAGTCTGCTGAATACTGCTGCACTTCTAGGTTAAAACTGTAGGTTTTACTAGGTGTTGGGCAAGCTACTCTAAAAATACAAGTAAGTCAGCTAAAGTGTTTTCGTCATGGTTATTTTACTATTGCTTATTTATGAACTTATTATGTTTGTGGATTCTCAGAGTAGCTGTAGCCTTGCAGAGCAGACGAAGCTGCGTGATTCATTGTGTCTTGCCAACTTCCATTGTCCAATGTCTTCACTCGGCCAAAAGGTTAAAGGATAAGTTCGGTTTCTACAGCTTTTACATTGTTTGTAGAATGAAGTAGAACAATATACTCACCCAGAAGCCTTTCCTGATCCAAACAGTGCTTCGAGAGATATTAAGATCCAAAATCGAGCGGCGGACATCTGTATAATGGTAGCACACGGGGCATGTATAGCGCCGCTCCTAAAACTGCATTAATCATCCAAAAACTCATTAGTTTCACCAATATTTCATCATGGTCCGCTCGCGCTACTCCTCCAAGACAGTCCAGGGTTGCTCCACCCATGTTTTGTGACTGTGCTGACCTCTGAACTGAAGAAGAAGAACGTATGCCTCCGCGCACGTGCAGTACGCATCCTCCTTTCGATGAGCTCCTCATCTGTAAACTCTGGCTCGAAACTGTAAGGACACCCATCATATTCAAAGTTCTCCTCCACAACATCTTCATCCGATAGATATCCGTCCATTTTGCACAAAAATGGAAGAAGAAAGTCGTTGTGTAGCCGGTGGTCTTCCCCTGAAACAATGAGCCATACTAAACTAATGAGTTTTTGGACGATTAATGCAGTTTTAGGAGCGGCGCTATACATGCCCCGTAGGCTACCATTATACGGATGTCCGCCGCTCGATTTTGGATCTTAATATCTCTCGAAGCACTGTTTGGATCAGGAAAGCCTTCTAGGTGAGTATATTGTTCTACTTCATTCTATAAACAATGTGAAAGCTGCAGAAACCAAACTTATCCTTTAACAACCCAATCAGAAAAGAGAGGTGGGAACTGTGGACATTACGAGAACAGGAAGTGACTGCATGTATGAAAACAATGGCAGCTTCTGAAGCGGTCTCAATATCTGTGGTTTTTTTTAATCAGAAATGGACTCAATTTATTCTTTAAAAGAGGAGCATAGAACGTCACTTGAATCTTGTCTGACACGAAATCATGTTTTTGCTCTTGTCGTGACTGGGGATCACTGCCAGGAAACTGGGAGAGAAATCCTCCACGGATGATACTGGTTGGTCTATAGACGGCATGGTTACTCAGAGATACTTGGTGAAATCTGTTCTTCTTAGAAGTTTATTGGGAAAAGTTGGTAGGGTATGCACCAACTAATAAATTACAGAAGTTAATTAGTTGGTGGTTTATCAGAAAAATGACAGCCTCTATATCTGCAAACCAGCTGCAGGCACACAGCCATCTTTATCTGAAGTATCTCATAGCCTCTATTCTTTACCAGCAGCACTGTATGGACCACTGTCCTCTTTGTTGCTGGTGAACAGGATGTTCGCTGCTCAATGGCTTTTTGAATGCCTCCTTCCTCCCCCTCTTCACTGTGATCAAATAATTGCAAGAGAAAGCAAAGTTGACTGGGGTTAGAGCCCTGTACATCCTTGCTACCTTGGAAATGAACTGCACAAACAATGCCTGGCCATTGTGCCAAAGCGCTTACAATGATGCCATTCAAGAAAGTATTGATCCACCCAGTGCAGGGTCAATCATTGGATCAATGATGTGTGGGTTGGTCGGCTCGAAGGCCGCTTGACTGCTTGAATGAATGGATAGTTGAAGAGCGGATGAATGGATGGTTGGGTAATGGATGGATGGATAGATGGATTGATTCATGGATGGCCGTGGAGACTTATGTATGGGGGGGAGCGGCAGTGTTAGCTCTGTCCAAACATGAACTTGCGTGCACTTGTTTATTTTATCTAACTGCCCTCTTTTGTGCAACAGTCTGGCTTTTAATCACCAAAAACAAAATTGAATTAAAAGAGAGGCATATTAACTATAGGACCAAGTCCACAAACAGACATTACTTATTAAAACAGCTTTTTCTGTGTGCTTTGGCCTTTTTCCATCCACACAAGTAGCTTTTTAGGTCACTGAAAATACACATTTTGGAGAACTTAATCAGGGTAAAGCTTTTTCAGAAACCCTTTTCATGTGCTATTGTGTCAGGAAAAACTTGGAATGTCACTTTCTCTCTACTCTTCTTCCCCTCTTGTTGGTTGCAAGGGTGCTAAATTAACCATATTCCTGCTTGTATGTATTTACATTGTTGCTTCCTGACTATGTTAATCAAGTGTTCATACAACACTTGGATCATACAAACCCTTCTGACACTTAGGATAAGTCCTGGTGTTACTTTACAGCCTGATTTGTTGCTGTGTCAACCCAATGCTCCACTTGTGCGTTTGTGTTGCGTTGGTGTGTCTGCGTCACACTGTAGTTCTCTTCAAAAAGTCTTGTCAGAAGTCCAATTTGTCCTCCGGCCTTGACAGATTGGCTGATTTTTTTTGTGTACAAGAAATATTGTAACAGAAACAGGTTGAACAAAGTCTAGGTTAAGAAGTAAACAACTGGCACTACTTTACTGTAGTGCACACTTTGCAGAAAATAAGTGAGAGAAGGTGTCTTAGGAGTTAAAATCTATAACTACTTCATCAGTTGAAGAAACAGTGATTTTTTCAGTGCTTGTTTGGCCTCTGATTGAGGTATGAATGAGAAAATAAACCTCTGTTACATCAACAAGTAAATTCCACATGTTGTTTTGTCATCTGTGGCTACTCTATCAGATTATAGTACACAAAATCAAGCCTGAGTCTTCCTCAGAGGTTAGCAGTCACTTCAAGCTGTGCAGCAGAACAGTCACACAATTTAATGGTTTGTGCAGTTAAATTATGGAGGATACGCATGTCAGGCTAGCCCCCCATCATCAGATCAGGACTTTGCAAACATAGAGCAAAGGCTCCAACAGTGCTTCAATACAGAGTAAGAAAACAGCCTTTTGGGCCAATCACACGGAAACACGTCATTAGAAAAGAGTTACCAGTAAAGCCACTGTTCCCTATGTGACAGAAGTGTTAAGCAATCTGTTATTTTCCTTCAGAGAGCAAAGTACAGTTTTATTGGGAATATTATGAATTGTTCTGACTGACAATAAAGAAAACAGAAAAAAACAAACTGCCCATTGGTGACCTACTTCAAAAACTTCATGTATGGGTTTGTGTGTGCTTCAAAAAACTTTATGTAACCCAAATCTTTGCTGTTATTGCATTTCCCCCTAACCAATGAGCAAAGAAACACCAAGAGGATTATATTTTCTCAAATTATTTTTCTCCAGTAATTTTATTTATTTTTTTGCTTGTGTGGACACAAACCCTCTGGGCATGAGATCCTTGTGTTTTCCCCCAGCAAGGCGAATTTGGTTCAGGTGCACTTTGAGGGTAAGCCTGCTAAAGAAATAGCAGAGCCCCTGAAAGGCCCTGTAAATGGCGTTGGAATGAATTTTGTTAAACATGCACGCATGCCGCACTCATATTGGACCAGTGGCTTTCGCGCAAATATGCGTCCAAAGTGTGGCCCAAATCGGTTTAGTGCTTGCTAAAAAGTTTGTTGCAGGTCTCAGCACAGCTAAACACAATATTACAGATCTGACAGCTAACATTTTTAAGTCCACCATCAATTTGAATACACAAAGGCTTGCCACATTCAAGTATGAGGGGAAACAGGAATTAAGTGTAGAAATTTATTTCATGATTTTAGTAAGTAAAGAAAAGTAATTAGCTTAAGGTATTCAAAATATAATGATGTAACACAAATCTTTGCTGTTATTGCATTTCCCTAACCAATGAGCAAAGAAACACCAAGAGGATTACATTTTCTCAAATTATTTTTCTCCAGTATTTTTATTTTGATGCATGATTTAGCTTAGCTCACATTCAGCTCTACCCCCGAAAGAACTGACCAATCAGAGCACAAAGGGCTGTGACGTTGCAAGGTAACTGTAGGTCAGTCTGAGATCTGAGTGTTTCAACGAGAGCTTGATAATGGCCTAAAATGAGGAATTTGAGAACGCTATTGTTGGGCCATGAAGGAACTAAATGACTTGTACTGAGGGCAGAAATGCTTTACAGGCATCCTAGTCTGGCATAGTGAAAAGGAGAAACAAGCATGATATGTCCCCTTTAAAGATGGACAAAAGTACAGAGAACAGAAGACAGCCAACCACTATGTCCATGGATCCCATGCTCCACTGCATTGTTAACATGGTCATGTTTTGTCACGCTGATTAAGTCAACATGATGAAGACAACTTGATACACCAGAGGAAAAAAACAGCCACGCAGCTTGTCTGCTGCCAAGTAGCACTAGGTGGCTCATCTCGATGGGTAGCGTGGTTCAATAGGACATCGGGTCAGTGGCAGTGAGGAAGGAGTCACTTGCTGATTGTTTGCGGGTCAGCCTGCATTGAAAAATCCCACGTTGACCAGCTACTTTTAGTGTGAAAGCAGTATTTGTGTGATATAGTAACAGTGTGAGCTTGCTGCTCCTTGCTCCATCCGTGGTTGTAGTAGTGAAAACAGATGATAAAACCAACAAGAGTACTCATGAATACTTTATGGGTTTTTTTTTCATCATATCATCAGGTCTAGCTCATTACGTTTGTCTTGTATTGAATTTTTATGAAGAGACATTCAGAGAAATCACCTGTTCACACCAGTTATGATGATAAATTAAACAGTAACACTGATGAGACCTTAAGTTTGTGGAACAATTATTTAAAATAAGACAATAATTGCAGAGTAAGTACAAGAACATTCTGCATAGCATGGACAGCATTACACATGTTTAACGGCACTGAACAGTGCATTTATGAGTCAGTGCATTCTCATGTGCACAAAGACTCTTTCAATTTGCTTGTGTGTGGACAGGAGCGCTTTTTAACATGAGGGAGGAAAAGCAGTCCCCTAAGTGTTGACATAGCCTCAGTTCAAGTCTGTTGGAGTTTTGTCCTGTTCAGACATCAGCCTTCAAAGTCAATCTAAACGAAATACACAAAACTTTTTTTTAAATATATAGCCCAATATGGGAAATTCTGCAGTGAAGATATTTTTTATTTTTTCTAAAAGAGGGCAGAGATTCTATGTATGGGGGCAGGATACCTTTTCCAAAGTTATACAAAGCCTAAGCTGGAATCCCTTAAGGAATCACTCTGTGTATGTAAAGCTTCATTTTGGCATTGACGGATGGGGAAAATAAAGAATTGTAAATTTAAAAAGAGTCATTGTCATTAGCATGTTCTTTGTGGGTTCTTGAGATGTGTTTACACCAGGGTTGATTGACCTAGTTACCCAGCCTCTGGCAGCATAACATGGAGAAATATAACACAATGCAACACAAGGGAGAGGTGTAATTTCTTTTATTATTCTTACATGTGGGTGAACACACTCATACACACACAAGCACACACACAGAGCAGTGATCATCAGGGGCTCACAGAGGTCGTGCCTCGTGACGGTGTGAAAAAAAGCACAGAGCTTATTTAAAATTCTGTATGAGATGTCAATTGTGCCCTCTGCATATTTCTATGGAAAATTTGTAAATAGATCCTTTGTAAATAGCTTCTCTCTTGCCAATCACCCTGTCTGCTCTCTGCACAGCGGCATTAAAAATTGATCCTTAGCCGCGCAGGGTGAAATGCTAACATCGCTGCCAAATGACTGATTAAAAAGAAAAACCTTTAATCTTTGCTTAAAAGTGTCTACTGCCTTGGCATGCCTTTCCCCTGTGCTCCTCTATCTTCCAAGGCTGTGAAGGGAAGGAGGGAGTCGCCGTGGGGGAAACGGGGTCACGCTTCATGTAGAGTCAGCGCTGTACAGCGGTATAGCTCTAGAGGTGAGGGATTTCACTTAGAGCAGATCTAGGAATCGACATGCATTGCTCTCTTCTGAATTTAACCTTAAGCCAAAGGTTAAAAACACATTTGAGCGTTTGACATGAGGGGGTGAACATGTTGGCGCTCCTGCTAATAGCTCACAAAAAAATATGCATTTAATTCAAGTGAACCATTCAATTTGTGAAAAAGCACCCTACTCATGCTGATAATGAAGCACTGAATAGACTGACATACCTTCAGCTTACTCTGATGTAGAGCTATAGAAACAGGAACACTCTTCTCGAAAGTGACGTGGCAGTTGAAAAGTCATGAAATTAAAAGCCATAAGCAGAAGGTTGAATTAGAGGAGGCAAAATAAAGACTTTAACTTGTTGATTGGAGGTGATGAAAGGTGTGTTTGCTTTTCAGAAAGCTTTGAGAAGAATGAAGAACGTCCTCACCCAGAAACTGGAGCTCTCTTCAGAGACCTTGACAGCAATCCTGTTCAGACGGAGCGAAAACAGAGGAAGAAAACACAAAGCCTGTAAGATAAACATCCATCCTGTTTCTTGCTCTATAGCTCTTTTATTGAGTTACTCAACATACTGTGCAGCTTAATCTGTAATTCACTTCCTAACTCAACAGCTCCACAACTCTTACTGTGGATTGCTCCTGATTGATATCTTCTCCTTGCACACTTGCTGCCTGCCTAGTTGACATCCTCATCCCCACACATCCATTGTTTGCCTCTCAAATCCTCTTTCATTCATTGTTTTCACTTCCTTTTTACATCCTGTAAATCAACATATCAGTAATGAATGATGCAACATAACAAGTTGCACTCAAGTGAATAGTGAAGCCTTTCAAACATTAAACCCACAGTGTGTAAGAATCATCTGCCAATCAAAGCCAAACAAAGGATGATGAGAAGAGACCAGATACAGTGGAAAATCGAGAGTGACCCACTGTCACTTCTGATTGCTTCCAATGTTTGTTTTACATGACTTATGGCTATGATAAGACAAGACTGATGCTGTAGTTCAATTTTATAAGACATAATAAACATAAACATTTTTCAGTGCCTTTTGCACTAACACACCACTGCATCCAGGTCTCTCATTTATAAGCACAGCAGTAGGTCTTCTTGAGACCATTGTTTCAGAAACCCTGTCATTATTTTTTTAACTTCTGACACAGACTCAGGATGTGTTCTTTGAGCACAAATTTGATCTTATGCTGCGTTCACACCGCAAGCGACCCAGCTACCAAAATCATGTCGCCCACTGACGTATCGTCACACGTCCATAAATACCTCATTTTGGTCACCATTGCCATCAGCTGTCGCTCAGTGACGTCACGTCCGCTCGAGTTTCACTGTGATCAGTTCATATCATATAATAGGATGTATAAGCAGACATTATTCCAGCTGTATTCTTTTCATTCACTTATCAACCACAAAACACTGCAGCTGATGCCCTGCAGCAGCATTATCTGTGAGTTTCCCGCCATCCGTTTAGTCGGAACTAATGTCCTCACTGACTAATGCTTCCCACACAGCCATAAATTGTTCCTCTATAGTCCGGTTGAAAAACTGTCTGTCTCGGGCACCGTCACACACACGCACACACCGCTGATTGGCTGTTGCCGCACAGCCACACACGACATCGCCTGAAAAGATCAACTTTTTTTTTACTTTCACATCACACGACAAGCTATGTGATAGTGTGAAAAGCAGCTGTTGCATCACGGGAGGTTTAGCCCCGCCCCATCGCGGCTGTACATTGACTTTACATGGAGAGTGATAGCTGAGGTAGTACAAGTAGCATGCGGTGTGAACGCAGCATTAGGATGAAGGAAGATGTTACATGTGGTTAGGAAAGAAGAGTGGTGCAGAGGCAGTGGACTAAAGTAAGAACTACAGCTGATGACAGATCGATGAACCATAGACCTGTCGTCATCAAATTTGATTCTGCTGAAAACAGATTTATTAGAGGTTAGCCTCTTGTGATGCTGCATCTCGTTTTCAGGACGGTCCTCATGTCTGATTGATTGATAATTTTATAGAAATATAATAAATAATAGTCTTTCTGAAAATAAGAATCTATTATAGTGACAAACTCATGGGTGCCAAGACCACAAATGTGTCCCACCATATATGTTTCCATTAAGTATTAATGTATTAAAGGTAGACCTCTTGAGATGTGACATCTCATTTTCAAGAGGGACCTCATGCCTATGTGGTGCTAGAGGTAGTTACTATGGATGTATTAACCATGGATAGAGAGATCCTAAAGTCTACATTAACAGCTGGAATGACTATGAACAGAAGCTTATACAGGAGTAATGTGGTCTCTTCTCCAAGTACGCTGCTGCACTGTGCTGCCGCATTTTGAACCAGCTGAAGAGTCTTGAGGGACCTCCTGGGACAGCCTGAAAGAAGAGAATTACAGTAGTCCAGTCTAGAGGTAACAAAAGCATGGACTAGCTTTTCAGTATCCAAGCAGTGAACCCCAGCCTCCTGGCTACTCTGATTTGATTGTCAGTGAGGGTAACCAGACATGATTATTACAGTGGGGTTTAGAGTCTTTCCCACCTTTTCATGACCAGAGGTATCAGTAAATAGATCAAACTCTTACCAAAACTGGTCAGGAGAAGAGCAAAAACATGGTTATATTGAATGTTTGCAGATTTTTTTATATGCACGGGCATCAGGGACATTAAGAATCTTTGACATCCGATCTGCCTTCACAAAATCTTTTCCGCATTTCAAACACGTGTATGTGAAATTCAATGTACCCTTACAATGCCATTAATGTAAAAAAAAAAATCAGGTGCTGTTTTTCTCAGTTTTACCCAAAAATTCAAGTTCATGCTTTGCTCAACTTCAAAACGAATCATTTTGCAAAGCCTTAGCAAAAGCACTTCAGTATCACCTCACTCAGTAGCTAACGGTGAACCACAGTCATCACTTTTGAAACTTACAGCCATTATGCTTGCATACATATCTCTTAAGTGTGACTGTGAACCATGTGGATTTATCCTCAGAGATGCAGTGTCATAATTCAGTCGCCATACCTTGTGTAAGAGTCTGTTCAATAAAACTGTACTCTATGAGGTCTATTTTCTAAAAATCAAAGTTACCATTTTCTTGGATAACTTTACAAGGGAGAAATCTTTTACCAAGGGATTTTCTGGTTTGTTCCATGAATTACTCACAAATTGCTTTCCTTGCAGCAGGAATCAGGAAGTAGCTATTTTTGCCCATTATTATTTGACATTTTACTGACAAACTAAGAGACTTTTCTAAACAGATCTATTGTGTATTGTATGTACAACCATCTCAGAGAATTGCAAAAAAAGAGAAAATATCCAGTGTGTGTCAGTGTTTTGAGGGGTTAAATGCCTTGTTGATGCCAGAGGACAATGACTAGGGAGGTTTCAGATGATAGAGAGGCAATGATATCTCAGAAAGTCACACCTTACACTTGAATTGAATCTTGGATTGAATCATCAGGGGCCACTCCTGTTAGCTAAGAACAGGAAACTGAGGCCCCAATTCACACTTGCATGGTTAATCTATGGAAGATTAGTAAAATGTCCCCTTGTTTGATGATTCTTGATTCTGCTGCTTTCCTTGGCACACTGTAGGCCCTTAAGGACCCGCTAAACATCAAATAAACACCACGATCTACCAGAGTATTGCTGCCGATGTCCATCCCTTTAGCCCAATCACCACTGTCGTTTCAAGGCGTAATATTTACCCCCTTGTGATGTTGACTCTATTATGAATGTTCTGGAGATGGAATGAGACAGGAGTCCTAACAGAGGTATGAAATTAGAGAAGGGGAGACACAAGTACTCAGCAGGAGACATGGGAACTTTGTGTGTATGTGGGGCACATGCCATGTTGCACACATCCAAGTCATACAGCAGCATGACTGACAATACACAGTGTGTTACAGCCTTGTGGATTTAATATGAATGTCTCAAGGTGTTGGTTTCAATAATCACAGTGTACCCATCTTCTCATGGCTTTTTCCAGCAAGATGATGTGCAAAGTTGTAAAGCTCAAATCACTTCAATATGATTTTTAAAACACATCAATGAGTGCTCCAGTGGCCTCCACAGTCACCAGATCTTCATCCAATAGAGCACATTTGGGATGTGTTCAAACAGAGGATTTGCATCATAAATGCAGGGCTGAAAAATCTGAAGCAACTTTGATGCAGTCATGTCAATATGGACCAAAATTTCTGAAGAATGTTTACAGCACCTTGTTAAATCTAAACCTTCAAGATTTAAGGCAACATGGATTCCAACTTGATTTTAAGGGAAATACATGGACTTTCAATTGTTCTCTGTAGCAGATTATTCTGTGGAGTGAGGCTAACGTCTCTTTCTATAATCGGTGCAGCAGCGTCATCAAACAGTGGCCACAGAGCGTCAGGAAAACAACATAGCATAGCATCAGTAGCCGCTGGTCTGTTGTCCAAAACTTTGTTTCTCTCAGCGTATTTCATCCTGTACACAAGGAGTTAAATGTCCTCATATCAGTCTCCATTGTGTCAGGTGGCAAAACTGAGACTTACTTGTCTGCTCCAAGGCAAAGCTAACAGGGCTAAAGTTGTGGCTATTTTAAGAGCTAACCCCATCTCCATCTTCAGCTGCCACATGAGCACTTCCCCCACAAACAGCAGCCTGGAGACTGGACAGATCACTGTTGACAAATCAAAGTTAAAATGTTTTTCTCTATTTATCACTGTCAAAGAAGTGAATGATAAAGCTATGTGGTTGGGACCTTAGAGAAGTGAATTGCTGTTTATTTCTTTCCTCAGTTTACATGTTTTGTTACCGTGTGATATTGCAATTCAAACTAGAGCTAATGGCTCTCTGTGGATCTTGTGCAGCCAACCCCATTCCAGCTGTGCAGCCCTGCGCGGTGCTTCCAGTGAGTTTTGTCGCCAGCCTTCGGTCGGAGCAAGGGCATGTTCGCTCTATGTGGAATTTGGGTGTTAGATACTCGTGTTAAACAATGCCAAAGCATCAAATAATGAGGTTCATGTCTTTGGAAGTGAACCCTGCAACCTGTTTTGGATGGCTCTGACACTGTGTTTTACAGTCTTTTTTGTAACAGTGTAGTCCCATTGATATTAATCCATGCCAGACTCCCTTACATGGCCATATCCAGGCCCGCTCCACCCCCATCAGAAGTCCTTGGGAGTGTGACCAGTCACAATGGAGTGGGGTTGGCGGGCAGGGTACATGGAGGAGGTCTAGGGGTGGAGTAAATTACGTAGACAGTTTTCCTGGGATGCAGAAAATACAAGGAAGTGGAGCAGCGAGAGGCACAGCGTCCCGGAGACCCCAAAGCTTTTCATGCAGACAGTCATGTATAGCTGCTTTATAGGAGTCCAAAAATTAAATACAAAAGCCCAAAATTGATTGTGATATCTCTTCTTGAAGTTGATCGAAGATATGCTTAGAATATGAGAAATGTTAAGGATGTTGTGAAATGTTAAGGAAATAATAAGAACAATAATAACTTTTATATTATATTTCATCATTGTTTTATAGAATATAACACTAACATCTTGTAGCAATAGTAAGACCTACAGGTAATTGTGGGGCAGAAAAAAAAAGCACTTGACTAGTCGACTAATCAGCCCAATAGTCAATGCCTGGCTGATGATAGAAATAGTTGTTAGTTGCATCCCTAGAGCCAAAATGATGTGGCTGGTGAGTGTACAAGAATTTTTCATTTTTGTGATGAATAAAAAATAATGCCTCCAAATTTCAGAGTCTACATAATATGTCTTTAAGTGGTGAATATTTTCACTCACCTCTTAGGATATCAGCCAAGACCACTAAACTGTCACCTAGAGCACCACACACACACACACGTACACACACAAGCCCCTGCCCCTCCCCGTCTCTCTGTCATTCAGGTGTTTACTGTCATTCATACTCAGGGTTTTTGTATAATCCTCTCACCACACCTGAGTGCTCCCCACTCAGTGTCACTGGATTTACTCTCCTCTTCCCTCCCCTCTCTCCCGCACTTCCCCTCTCATCCAGAGCACAGCCTTTTCCATTTTCCATCAGAGCCATTCTTTTACACACGCTGTCATTCCCTATGTAAATAACCATACATAAAAAGACAGTAACAGACATTTTAAGATTTACACACACTGCTCGGCGCGTATGTTTTCAGTCAGCCCCTCTCATCAGCCAGTTTGTTTGTAGAATTGTCTTTGCCTGTAGCCATAAATTAGGGGTTGTGATTTAGCTCATTGAGACAACAGAGAAAGACAAGGAAACATGAATAAAACAAATGATGTGGAGAAGGTAAGAGCGAGAGAGAGAGAGAGAGAGGAGGGTGAACTGAAGGCAGAAATGGGCCAGTATGTATTTCTGCTCCACTTTCACTTGGGGAAGGCTTCATTAAGAAGTCTGTTTCCAGAGCATGGTAAAGTCTGTGCGTGTGCATGTCCGTGTGCGCTTAGGAACGTGCGTGTGCATTCAGAGGTTAATTTGTGAGGTTGTGTTGATGCACATGCACACTCACACCCATGCACACATTTCTGCATGCACATAAAAATTATTTGTGTGTTCAGTGAGAGAGATCCTTTAAATTATTTACAACTAGAACTCTCTAATTGGTATCAAGTTTTTAAATGGGGTCAAATGTTGCGGTGCAGTTTCATACAGTTCTTCTCTCGCCTTAAGTCTAGTATCACTGCATCTGGTGCAAGTGGACGCCGCCGATATCCAGCTTGAACATTTAAATGCCTGTTGCCTCACTGACTGGAAAAGGGGCTATACCAGGTTGAATGTCTTACCAAAGACAGACTTAAATTACTCCGTCTACTTATAGTTGATACATAGAAGACTGTCTTTCTAAGAGGTCTGGTGAGTCATAAACATCAAACAGAGGTGCACACAAACACACACAAGTGTGTACTCACACTCCCACAGAGCCTAAGGCAGCGCAGAGAGCTGGTATTAGATTTAAGCCCCCTAATAAAGCCAATTAGAATTATACTGTGTGCTGATGAAGGCAACCTTATGAGAGCAATTCACTCACCTCCACATTCACATCCGCGCAGACACACATATTCACATTTTGTAGCAACAGAAAACGCTTATTCCAGAAATCCCATGCTAGTCTGAGAGTAAGGAGTTAATGAATTGCAACATAAGCTGTTTTCACACATGCACTTATGTAAATTTGCAGAAAAAATTAGGCAGACTGCCCCCAAATTTTCCTGATTTGTTTATTTACATATATTGAGGAGGGGGGCTCTCAGGATGTGACAGAAGAAGGACAACCCAGAAGTGGTGGACAAAGAAAAAATAATCTGACCCTATAATGAGTTTTTTCTTTTCTAAATATGTGTTGGCAGTTATGCATTAATTTTGGGTAAAGGAACATCCGTGAAGGGGAAAATAATCTTTGCTCCAGCCTTCAATACTGAGATACATGAAACTCCAGTGCCAAAGCAAACAAACTGTGTTGCCCAACACTGAGCGATTTACTGTCAAATGACAAAGAACTGTTGTCTGATGTTATGAGTGGCTGGATAATATGTCCTCACCATACTTCTAGTATTTCAATGTTTGAATTGCCAACTTTCCATTGTCAGAGTTGAAAATGGAAATTTTTATAACATTAGAGGTATAAAAGACAAGATGAGTTGCAACTAGAAGTGAAGGATGTTTTACAGAGTACTGAACAACAGTTGAAGTTGCTGAAGAACCTCTTGTAAAATCCCTTGTTTTCTACTACACTGGTTGGAAGGTAACTTGGCTTGTTGAGTTAAAAACTCTTAGGTCCTTATGATTTGACTGATGTAAAGTGTTTTAGCATTAAGTGCAGGTGTCCTCTCTGTTTCCTACCTGACGCAGATGTTATTTTTATGTCCAGCACTCATGCTTTCTAAACAGCAGATAAATATACTCCCATTGCACCCAGAGTTGTGTTTATAGAATAAGTGAGGTCAAGCGCAAAGCTGGTGTGGTTCTTACTCGAGGACGCACTTTAAAACCACCTCTTAAGTCTACAGTGTGGTGTAGAATGTCTCTGCAATTTTAAAGATGAATGAGGAAGATGGTCTCATATCCATAGGATCAAAACACAGACTTGTGGTGCTTGTTTCACCAAGGCAGGGCTCATAACTGCACACACACTCCATGATTTGATACTGGGGCATTTTGCTGATTAAGCCATTTGAAGAACGGAACAGAGGGCTAAGAGACAGCATCGCACCTCTTTTAAGTCCTCATTGCTGTGCTGTTTCCCTGCAAACTCTAGTATGTATCATACTCCCAGAATGAGGAGAAACATACACACAGTTGGTTAATCTCATACAGGGCTACATCCCTGTATATTATCTGTATACACGTATGATGATATAATAAATGCCACTGATAGTTAAGTTCACAGGTAATCATATAGGCTGTCTAGTGTGTTTTAGGCATGCAATAGGGAACAGAGCCATTGATTCCAGCAAAGAAAATAAGAAACTGCATTGTTTAAAGCCAATATTAATTTGATGTGCAGCAAACAGGCCGATCATAAACATCAGCAAGTGTGATACTGTCAGTTTTATATGAAAATTTTAATAATTAATGAGGATTCACATTTACACTTTTACAGAAGTGTCCAATACATCTTTTTTCGGATAGTCTGGATACTTTTTTTGTATAAATAAATTTTAATATGATTCATCCATTGTCAGTAGTGTGTTTCTGATTATACAATTCAGTGCACACCGAATTAAAGGGAATGAGACATGACTCTCTCAGATACCACTCATACATAATCAAGGCACATAATCTGTTCTCTCTTTACCTGGATTGGTGATAAGAGTTGTTGTCATTAATAAGCAAAATATAGACTGACATCAGCCAAACTGCCATGCACTTTTACAACTCATGTTGTCAAAATTGAGCCCTTAAATGCTGAAGATAAAATAAAAACTATTATAGTACATAAATTGTCAAGAAAGACTTGGGCTTGCAATTGTTGTCACATGTATTTTAGGGCCTTTTTGCCACTATTTAGGAAAGAGAGTGGGAAATAACAGATGGGAAAGGGGCCACAAGCTGGATTCTAACCTGGGCCACCAGCTAAGGATAACCACCTTAGAAGGAGCAGGCAAAGTTATCAGTTTATCATTTATCAAATTCAACAATAAATACATTTTAAAAAATCTTTTTTTATCATTCTTTTTTTTTATATGACCTACCTCTCTTTATTTTTAGGCCATACGTCAACCCAATATCAGACTATTACTGCACAGGGAGGAAACTATGATCTGCACTCCATAAACCTACTGATAAAACAGCACCTTTCATTGTACCATTACCACAGCATTATAAAGATTTGCCTAACTTTATAGAATCAGAAATTGTCTCAATAAATTTCATCTATCCCTCTGTCAGGGCTCCAAGCAGGACCATCAGTTACCACAAGGACTGACGAGACTAGAGAACTCTGGGAGGAAGAATCTAACAACATTGAGAGTCCAGGAGGAGAAGAAAGACATGAAAACAGAGCAATCAGATATGGGAGAGCTGGAGTGTTACATGGTTCAGCGTTGAACATAGCCAGGTCTGTGCTGGAAATGGACAGGAGAGGAAATGACCGCCCATCAATCACAACTGACCGGGGGACTGAGAGGGTGGTTGCAGGACAGCGGGACCGTGGGAGCTGAGGAATGAACTGTACAGACACAGTCAAAGCAGATGTGTTGTCTTCACCACCGTGTGTCTTTTACCCGGGATGGAGGGAAACCAAACCAGGCCGACCACTGGTATTTTGCCCGAGTTCAGACAAGACACTCACTGCAGAGTTCAATCTGAGGCTGAAAAGGTGAGAGGTGACGTCGTAACTTAAAGGGTGCATTTGGTGCAGTTGTCTCAATTGTATCTTCCATTTGCTAGCCCCACTTTTTGATTTTAAGTAAGAGCAAAAGCATACAGTTCTCTAAGGGACCAAGAGGAAGAAAATCACACAGATCTTTTGCGCTGACACAGTGCAAAAGATAGAAATAAACCAAAAACAGTTTTGATGATTACAGTTCTAAAAAAACAAGTCATTTTATGAATAAATTGACAATCTCTGACTATCATGTGCATTGAACATTGGACATATTATTAGCATGAAACAATATTATTGCACTTTATTGGCATGACCTTTAAGAGAAGCAATGTCAATGATTTTATTTAAGTTGAGGCAACATTGAGAAAATAAGACCAAACTCAGTTTGACTTTGTAATCACTGATATGGCAGCAACTGTACTTCTTAAAAAAAACCTCCTTTCTAGTGTAGTGTAAATAATTTGTTTTATATATTCGTTTGTTTGTTTTTAATCAGTGAAGTGCAATATGCAAAATGACTGTCAATAAGTCAGTCAAAGTTTATTTGTATGGCTTTTTCATGCAAAATAAAGCAGCATGAAGTGCTTTACATAAAAAAACAACCCCACATTCTCAAAACATATACAACATATACACTCAAAGACATTAAGAGGGATCTCTGAAAGCAGGCTAGAGACTGAGAAATGCTATCTTGAATTAAACTGATTACATACAGGAGCTAAGACTAAACTGATTAAACTGTGATATGAAATAAGACAAAATAATAAAAGAAAAGACAAACTAAAAGAATTTGAAATAATAAAATCTCTGGATAAAATGCAGCATTTAAAGTGATGTTTAATAAAAAAACATGTTTACATAATTGATAATATAAGAAAACAAGTAATAAGACATCTTAAAACACAAACTGATAACTCTAAAAGCTAGACTAAAATGCTAATCTTTGTCTTCAGGAGTGATCTTTACCTCTGATTGGACTTGGTCCAAAAAGTGGGGAAGCTACAGCAGCATTCAACAGAGTCCAAGGATCAGACTCAAACTCCTCTCCTCCTGGAAGACCTCAAAGTTATGCAGACCAAACAGAGGTTTCATGCCAGCTTATAAGATTTGATGTTCATGGTGACATCAGATCTCAAGTTTACAACTTTTTCTCCAGCTGGACCACTGAACAGAGAGTCCAGGTGTCCCATCTTTTATCCCACCAAGCAACACAAAAGAAAACTTTACTTCTCCTACTCCCTCCTCTGAACCTCTCAGACCATCCTACACACGTTTCAGAAACATATTTAGGAATCCAATAACTTGTTACCAAGGTAACATAATTATCTTTAATTGAATTTTTATACTCCATTGTCAGATAGTATAAGATATTTAAGATCAAGATGTGTTCGGCTTATTGTAGCTAGATTTTAACACTAAGTCATTAGCTTTAAATTTGTTCTTGCACTAAAGACCCCAAATTAAAAGGATTTATTCTGTTCAATAACCCACAATACATCATAAAAAACACAAAATCATGATTATACCAATTAATGCTCTATTTATGTATTATTTTTATAAACAAAGCCAAAAAGAGTTAGTGGTGTGTTATGGTTACCAAAACAAAACCAGACATGGTTAAATGCAAATGCACATATTTTACAGGCTGTTCACACTCTACATATAAGTATCAAAATAAAGCAAGAATAAAAGCCTTGAATTTAAGAAATAAAAGCAGCTTTGTTAGAGAGTGATTTAAGAGTAATTCAAGGCTAAAAGGTTTTGGCTCCAAGGTAACTGAAAAACAGGCTTCTCTGCCTTCTAAGAGCTCTCAAAGACAGACTCTAGATCAGTGTTAATGGACTCCGCTGTACCCCACACCGTGATTTGGCCAAAAATGTTCCTCTCACAATCCAGCTCAGTGAACGACTCTCATGAACCCTGAACTCATCCAAGAGAAAAGGCTTTGGTCTCAGGGCCAAACCGCCTGTAGGAGCTGCAGTCTTTGAATCACCACATTTCAGCACAACTCTTTTTTTTCAGTCAGTCCTACTACTGAGCTGCATTCATTTAATACTTACAGTATGTTGTTTATTAAAGACATAAAGCCCTCTCACATCTTGGCCTCTTGTTAGACATTTCACGGTGCCTTTCTTTCATGGCTGCCCTCCTCTGCAGTATGAGTCACAAAAGTCAGCTGCCGTGCTTCACTTTCACAGTGAGTGCTACAGAGATCATTTTAAATGATCAGGCCATCTCCAATAAAAAAAACAAAAAACTTTTTTGACCTGAATATTACCTCCTGAAGCACAATCATTAAAAACGCCTTTTCTTATAAACTATTTTTAAGGAAACAAAATGTAACTTAAATAATAGTTTCACAGTTGACCTAACTGTATGGTTATCTGTCCATTCCTGTCCTCCTTTATCTCTCAGCCTCAGCCATTGTATTAAACAGTACAGAAACAAGCTAAATGGCTTCTTTCTGGAAATCTAAGTCACACAAAGCAGGTGACTTTGCACTATGTGAAAATTAATTGGAAGCCATTTCCCCTTTTAAAAGTTGTAGTACCATATTATTGACTTTTATTAAGATATGAACTGCACAATGCAGCTGGATCAACCTGATAACATGTTAATCAGGCTGGTTCATCTTGCAACACTTGAAGTTGAGATGATTCAGCCCAGTCTACAAGGACACTCACAATCAGCCCCCTCATAGGAGACAGAGGCAGGAGCTACAGGCATGAAAACAGAGCTAATGCTTTCTGGGAAGCAATGGTAGTTGTTGAAAGACTTGTGTTGATGCTGCTGTAGAGGCTTTTCTATCAAAACTTTAATTCTATATAAAATGACAAAACCACAACACCGATAGCATTTTGATGGAACAGACATTTCAGCTTGTCTCCAAAGAGATTCAGGCAAATTTGAAGAATGAACTTGTTCATATTGTGTAGGAATTTCTGGGTTCCAAGTAGGAAACTGCAACTGGAACGCCTCCCCAAGTCGGAATTTCCTACTGGGAACTCGGTGAAACCTCACCACCCCTGAGTTGACAATTGAAGATGGATGCCCCCAGTGTGAACAGTTATTTAGCTCCTGTAATAATCAATTTATTTTCACTTCTGACTGGGGTGTGTCACTCTAGATCAGCTGTATACATAGTATTGTTAGATTTATATTTACAAAAATGCTGCCATAGTGCTATCACATTCTTCATGTGATATTCGTGAACAACAACACAGGGCGTGCTGACAACAGCTAACAATAGCCTGGTAGATGCCATGTTTTTTCCGACTTCAACTGGAACGCTGATAAGGCGGAGATGATGTCACTCCCAGTTCTGAGGTTGCTGGAACGCAGCATTGCGACTGTTGCTGCGCGTGGGTAGCAGAGTCTTTATGTCTTCGGAAATAGATTCTCCTCATAGCACCTTTAATCACCAGCATTAGGCAATTCAATATATTATTTCCTCCTTTTACTTCTTATAAAGAAATCAAAATATAAAACTCATCACTGATTTTTAATGACTAATAGTGTAATCAATTACAATGTTTGTACCAGTGATAGTTATTTAGTTACTATCAAAGTGATGCTAAATTTTATTAGTTTCTTGTTGTCCTAGGTGGACTGTTACTGTTGTGACGCATAGGTGCAGGGACTAAATAAAAAGTCTGACATTCAGAGGATGAGAAAGAGTGAGCTTTCCTCAACAGGTTCCTGTCTGTGAGAGATGCAAAGAACATTGTCATTTGTATTTGAAAAACACATAAAACAATCTCAGGCAGTCTGATATTATTAAAAATCCTTTATTTCAGCAGGGATGTGTCATGTCGGTGCATTTTGACTCAGAGTCTTCATCAGGACATGATTGACAACAAGTATCAGGTGTGGAAATACACAGGGGATGTCATGTGATTGCATCATGTGACACTGTCACCTGACATCAGAATAAAGAGACGTGAGGCCTGGCCATACAAAATGCAGAACACATTATAGGAAGGGGGAGAAAAATCTCTCTCCTCATTTAGGCCTGTGAAGGAGGTGGCTGTGAGTCTAAATTCAATAAGTTTCACATTGTAGGAGGCGTTTGAGTCTGTCGCCTCCTATCAGAGATCTAGGAGTAACTTAAATTGCCATGCTTTTGAGAGAGTTTGGGTTAGTCTGTCCTGCAGATCTGTAGTGTTGAGCTACTGGGCAGTATGGGTTGTGAGTCTTTACGGTATACTTGCGTTCTGCCAGTCTTTCACGCATTTTTCTTTTTGTTCAACCCACATAAAGACATAAAGGGAAATAAAATCACAGTTGAATTAGTAGTCACTTCTGATACTAAGTACTAAGTAAAGTGATAATATAACCTTTTGAAGTCATGAGAAGTAAGTATTTTTACCTAGAGGTGCCCAGAGATCACAAACCTGAAATGTCAACAAATCATTGAAAAAAATCCCTGCATCTGAATCCAGATTTGGATCACTTCCAAAATATAACTTCTCTTCTTTGTGTCATGACCAACATCCCCTGAAAATTGCATTCTAATCTGTTCATAACTTTTTGACTTATCCTGCTCACAAACTAACACTGGCACAAACATAACCTTATTAGCCTGAGGTATTCAAATTCGGAGCTATTTGTCAACATTTTTTTGAATGTATTTTTTTTGGCATTTTGTGCCTTTATTGATAGGAGAGAGACAGTGGATAGGCTTGTGAAAGGGGCTGAGAAAGTAGGGGAAGACACTCTGCAAGCTGGTCACAGGCTGGATTCGAACCCGGACTTGCAGAAGCATGGGACGTGCATAGTTGCTAACCACTCCACCAAACCAGCACCCCAGTTAACTAACATCTTTTATTACTGAGTATTAAAAGCGATTAATGACTTTACTTTTAAGTTATTCGTTACTTTTCTCTTGAAAAATTGATCTACGGCAGGCTTACAACATTGTTTACAACACATGATGATGTCCTTTGCAAACTTCACAGACACAAACTAAAAATGAAGGTAGTACTTCAGGGTTAAAAGTAAAGCAAAAGTAAAGTAAATCAACTGTCATTCTGTATGCTGTCCTGATCTTGGATTAAGTGTAAAATCCTGAATAATAGCTACTGAAAAAGATATATACTTACACTACTTTTCAAGGTAACTAGTTACTCCCCAACACCATTAGTCACATCCATTTCAGGGTGTGTAGGAATACCTTTGGACATCCAGGCTGCTTTCTCCTCAATTAAAGTTTATAAATACACACAAACAGTAAAAATACTATTCAAATTTAATTAATAAGTTGTTTGAGAAAATGGCAGGCAAATGAATTAAAGTTCTTTTAAACTAAGTCTTGTACTCACCTTTGCCACTGTCAAAAACCAACATGAGCTATAAACAGCCACGCAGCAGTGATGGCATTGAGACATTCGCCCTCATCCCACCCCGCTGTCTCCCACACTCCCCATGGTTTGTTTTGGTGGGTGTGAGTGAGTGTTGGTTGTGTGTATCACGTCTTTGCCCTGCGAGACTCCTGCCAATCGATTCAAGGTGAGACCTGTCGATTAAACACCCTGAGCTGTGCTCTCTACCTAACCCCGGGGTGATTCAATCCCACCCCTTACACACACTTGCACACACCCATACACAAACATGCACACATACTCTCTTCACCTGTCATCCATCAATACCTCCATCAGGGTCTCTATTGATCCCTCCTTCCAGCCTCTTCACCCCATGCAGTACAACACCAGGGCCGAGCCAGCGTCCGTGCAGGTTTAATTTCTGACAGATTTACAATAAAGCTCAAGTTATTATTTAACTCTTCCGGCCGCAGTGCTCTCCGTGATTTAGCACTCTGGGAGAGGGATGAGTTACAGCTGACACGGAGAATCTGCCGGGGCTAGAATGGTAGGCACCCGGTTCATAACTCAGCCGTCGAATGTGTAGTTAGTCAATCACTTGATCTGTAATCACAAATGCTGCCAGAAATTACATGAGTGATGAGCTGTAATAAAAGCACTTACTTTTCCTGCTCTGTCTCTTAAGTGTTATTGGCAGACCCCTCTCTCCCAGGAGGCCGTGGCTGTGAAACAAAATCCCGATATAAACTGCCTCATTGGTCCCTGCCTCACGCTCTCTCTCTGGTGTACTGTCTGTGTGTGTGTGCTTGTGTTAATGCAGAGTGCTTCCGTTACAGTGTAATACAAAGCTCTTTTTGACACTCTCTCTTCCACTCTTGGATTGCTTTGCTTCGGGACAAATGATCCTCACTCCAGTAGAGATGTGCGCCTCTATCATTTATAATGTCTGCAGAGGAGCAGGGGAATGCGGTACACCACCAAGCACGGTTTTCAAACAGAGCTGATGCTATTAATTGGTCGGTAAAACACATTGTAAACATGTAGGTCTCAGATGTAGTGCCATACAGCATTTTTCACCATCTTTTAGCTGCTGTTCTTGTGACTCTGAGCTCCTGATAAGTTAGGATGCATCTACAGTACAAACTTAAGGTCTAGGTAATCAAACATCCCAGCGCCACAACACAAACCTTTCTTCGACTGTCTGTGACTCCCGGCTCTGCAGGTCGTGCGTGACAGTTTTATTGATACGGACCTCTGTAATAATTACACAGCGTCTTGCATGCACTATTGATCAGGCCTATTGATAAAATCATATTTAACTGTAAAGGTCTGTTGATTTGATGCATTACAGCATAAATCTCTGCTCACGAGCTACTGATTTGAAACTCCTACTGCTGAGTGATGGATGCTCCCTCGGACAAGCACACACATGTACACACACAAGACTATTTATATCAATTGTCTGAATGGGGCAGTAACAGACACAGGGTAAAGACAGGCACAGAAGTAATGATATCCATATCTTTAGCCCATCCATATAAATAGACGATCACATAGATCACATGTGGATCTGCTTTCCTTCCCTTCTTGTGTGGTGTGATATATAAGCAAGGGTGTTTATGGAGTCACTTCTCCATCTTATCATGATTTGTAATGTCGGAGGAGGCTGAATCTGCATGGTGGTAATAGATTTTGATGTGGTTCAAATGCCCTGTGGTGAATGGGAAATAGAGATGAATGTGACAGATCTTACAGAACTTGTCCTGTATGTAAAACAGTCTCTAGCAATGTTGTTCTTTCTAGAGAGGAAAGGATAGATGGTTGCAACAAGGGATTTGTTGGCAAATATCCTCTCTCATTTAAATGGTACAAGTCTGTGGTTTGTTGCAATGGTTATTCTCGGATTCTATCTTCAGGTATTATGTCCACACTGAATCCCACTTCGAACTACTTAATGCTGGCAACACAGTGGATTATTATCAGATCTATAAAGTCATTCATGAAGCAAAATACACTTTAAAAATGTTTTTACACAAAAAATGTGTCCATGGCCTGTCTATACCCCCTCACTCCCAACATGAGTAGAATCCCTCACTTTCTTGTTACTTGCTCTACTTTTCAGAAAATGTGTCCACTAACAAACCATTTGAAATGTTTCCCAAAATATTGGCATCAGGACATATGCCACAGACACTATCTTCAAGACAGCCACAGTAAACATCAGAGCACAATGCCACGTCCAGTTCCTGAAATGTGTGTGGGGGGTGGGGGGGTGGGGGGGGTCAGACATAGCTCATGAGGATTTACATAGAAAAAGTCTGTTCTGAGCAGGGCTGAAACAGAGGGGTTTAAAGGCATGCTGATATCAAACCTCTAATGAATGTTTTGGCAAAATCCTGTAATATGCTCCGTGTCAGGGCTCTAAACCTTTCTTGTTTGTCAAAGTGATCTAATAGAAGATTAATAGTATTATCCTGACCCCCTATGTCCTCAGCTGCCTGTACTCTGTTTTGAGACAAAACAAACAAAAGATTTATATGATAGTAAACGTTAGGGGAAATTGTGCTCATGTTGACTTTTAAGTTTTTTAGTTATAAATGCTGTAAGTAACATTCATTCATTTTCTATACCCGGCTATCCCTTTCGGGGTTGCGGGGGGCTGGAGCCTATCCCAGCTATCATCGGGCGAGAGGCGGGGTACACCCTGAATCGGTCGCCAGTCGATCGCAGGGCCACATAGAGAGACAGACAACCATTCGCGCTCAAACTCACACCTAAGGACAATTTAGAGTTACCAATTAACCTAATGAGCATGTTTTTGGTCTGTGGGAGGAAGCCGGAGTACCCGGTGAGAACCCACGCATGCACGGGAAGAACATGCAAACTTCACACAGAAAGGCCCTCCCGACCCGGAATCAAACCGGGAACCTTCTTGCTGTGAGGCACGCGCTCTACCAGCTGCGCCACCGTGCCGCCTGTTTTAAGTAACATTTGGCTGATTATGTTTCCATGTGGAAGGTACCATGCTGTAGGCAGTCCAGCCAGTGGTTTTATATCAAACATCTTAAGATATTTATCATTTTTGGGTGCGGAAGCGCTGACCTGTTTAAGGTAGTAAAATAAGAATGCAGACATCCAGCTCTTGAGTATGATTTGAAGAAAGTAGTTTTGATAAGCCTGGAATAAGGCTATGTATCCTGATTGCTGACAGGGACAAATTGGAGCAAATATCGGACGTAAAAGCCTGTAGTTTTGAGAAAGCCTCTCATCTTGCTGTAGTGATGTCATTGTTCCGATGCATCACTGTGATGCAAAATTAACTGAAAGTAGAGGAACTAGCCAAAATCTTGTGGCAGATATGAAGTTTTTACCTTGACTGAACTTTCAGTGAAGAGCATTTTTTACTTCATTGTTCACCACAGTGTTGTGTCTTTTGTTTGATTGTACCCAAAGAGGCTAACATCTTAAAAAGACTTGGGTTGAGTGCTTTTAATCCTCAGACAGTTGGACAGTGTGTGGTACATATTACATAAAAACTTAATAAAGTGTTAATGGAAGCCTCAATTAATGTAACAGCACTGAGACTGGCAACAACAAGAAATGAATCTCCTGGAACTGAAGCATGAGAAAAATGTAAATTACTGTATATATCATTGAGATATAATCTAACACAGAACAAGCTATAAAACTCTGGACCTCTTCTATTAAGTATGACACAATGCACACATTTTGTGGTAGTATTTAAAATCTGAGTGAGCAGTCCTACATAGCACACTCACTGTATCCCACACTTCATTATGCTAATTGTCAAAAGCTAATGGTCATTACCCCAACAATATTACCCATCATGCATTGCAAATCAAAGCTTTGACAAGTAGATGTTTGATTGGCAGCTCTCACACATGACATAAAGACTAAAGAAGCACTGACAGTTAATACTTGGAGGCAACCTATATGCCTAATTTGTTTTAGTTAAGATATAAAGGACCTTTGACTGAGTAATGGTTGTGCTTATGTTGACAGGCTTAAGACCGTAGTTTGTATGCTCCAATAAACAGACTGATATATGTATGAAACTATGTATCATTGTTTTAATTAAAAATCCCCAGAACACACAATCATTTTGCACATTTTAATGAAAAGACACTCATAGTTATTTCAGTTATATGTAAATATACCATCAATGTATCCACAAAATGTAATACTATTATAATACAGGTATTTATTATTTTATCACCAACCATTATTGCTGTGTGTTTTAATGAAGCAACAACATGATGTCATTGTCATCCTTGAGAAGTGTTGAAAATTGTTGTTCAGGTACATTCTGAAAATACAATGGAGAAGAACCTGTTATAGTTTTTTAAGTATCATTTTTTTCCCATTAAGTGTTTACACGACCCCAACAGCAATTGCAATTGAAACTGACTATTGACTATGAATATTTTGGAGTCAGACAGCTCCAAAAACAAGTCAAATCATGGCAGCCCCAAAATCAAGATGCAAAGTGATCTCAGTTTGGCTTCATATTGCTCTCAGCTGTACAGGTGATAGGGACTGATCTCACTTTTAAAGGCTTAGAAACTTCATATTGGTTAAAATGAATATTTAACTAATTTGTCAGTAAGACAAATATATATTAGTATTATTTCTCTATAATTTTAAATCCATTATAGGGTATGAGTCTATCATTTATCATAACAGTCATATTTAACAGGGAGTTTTGCCCCCTACCAGGATTCAGGTGTAAGAAAATGTTGAAGCTGAAGTCTGTGCTGGATCAATATGTCAGCTGGTGCAATGCTGTAAAAGTTAGCAGTGCCAAAGATCTTTTCAAAGTCTAAATGTATGTTCAAACGAGGCTACATATTACCTCATGCACAGCTGGTGAAACACAGTGCAGACCCTCAAAGCAGACCTCCCTAAAATTAATTTGATTTCCAAAGAGCAAAAACTGCATTTAAGCTACTTTTGCTCAAGAGAATTTTGGCCACATCCACTTCATGCAGGCTGAGATGGAGACTGATGGAGAACTGTGCAGCGTCAGGTAATACATGCTGGTGCCTATGGTGTCACGCATTATCACCCTTTGATCCTAGCATGGAAAAACATAATATGTGTAATAAGAGAAAAGCTCACATTTATTGCTATTGAAGGAAAGGAAAAATGAGTCTTTATGGTTCAGGTTAAAAGCAGCTCACCAGACCATGTTTCCGCCTTGGCTTGCAGTTCAAACGCATGTTTTCTTTCTTGACTTTTCTCTGGCTGGATTCTGAACCACTTGGGGGCACTTTGAAAAGCCTGTGGTGCACCAGTGACAGGCTGGTTTTCACATTTTAGGGAGCCAAGGGGATGCAGTGAACATTTTGCGTTAAGAGAGGCCTGCAAGACTGTAAAAGCCAGGGTTTAGAGTTAACAGCTGGTCCAGTTAAGGCTCCCCGAGTGTGGCTGTTCTCTCAGAATGCTTCACATGCTTTCTGGCTTCAACATAGAGCTGTATCTGGCATAAGACGGGAAAACAATTTAATCAGTTTGTTTTGCAGGAACAAATCTGCTCTACAGTGAAATGTTGGACATGTTGTAGAATTTGATGAGGAAGAATAACAGTTTTCATTCTTCTTTTCTTTTCATGCAAACAGGGAACAGAAATCCTTGAAGAAGAGGCAGGATATTACCAACATCCCTAAAAGGCCTAGATTTTATGAAGGAAATAGGCGAGTGTCTTATTGAAAGGCTTTGTCATATAATAGACCTTAAAAACAGTTCTACTATTTATTATTGCAAGAATTGTTGAATGGTACTTCTAAAACATATAATTGTTGCAGTATGGGGTCGTTCCATGAGAGATAACACAAAGCTGAAGCATACCACTAACTTTGAGCACACTCACTTCTTGTGTACCACAGCTGTTTGAAATGCTAATATACAGCTTGCGAAATAGAAACAATACAACCAGTGTGCTCCCCAGAGCATGAGGGAGCAGACAGAGCAAGACAAAGGCAGTTTTTAATCTAAGCAGGAAGCATACAGTGGCGATTCACTTTGACATGGTGATTGATATGAGTGAATAGCGTATTTACCGAGTCTGACGGGATAGCAGAAAGAGACTGTTTTTTCCTATTCATGTGCTTATCTCCCTCCATAAATCATGCCCAATGGGATGCATAAATGTGGACGGGAAGATGTTGCATCTCCCCGACTCGCGCAATTCCTCTTTGACCTTTGCATTTGGCATTGGTCAGCAGTGCTAAATGCACACAATGACCTCCCCTGACCTTGGGTTATTCATATTTAATAGTAATGAAGCCTGATAGATGTTACTTATGGAGTATGGCAACAAAGACATCATGAAAAAAGTTTTAGAAACAGCTTTTATGTAACGATTTGAGTTTCTACACATGCTGCTTGTTTCAGTTTGGTTGTAGTCTAAAAAGAGAAACAAATTCCTCTCTGCTGTCATCATTCTTTGTCTCATGGCTCTGATTCCATCACCCCCCATCCAGCAGCATGTTATGATGTCCTCTGTCCATCCTAACCTTTGACTCCAGCCAGTGCTTTAAAGGTTCTGCTCTTTGCCCTCTCCCATTTGACCTGTCTGAAGTATACCTTTATAATTGCTGCTGTCGCTATCAAATGCACATATGAGAGGGTGCAAGGGCAGGGGGCCCAAGTCTGTCCAATAACCTTTTGGCCTCTTGCCCATCCATTCTGCTCGCTGCAAGCATAGCAGGCCTCCTCCCCCTACCCACAATCCCATACAGTATTAGTCTGCATGTCGGAGTTATTGATGGTGCTCTGGAAATATTTTATCGGTCAGTCATGACCTTTGACTGGGGCAATGCAAACACTAACCCCCCTAAAGCTCCCGATCGACATACATATATATGATCAGATGGCTAATAGAAGTATAGATCCGAAGCAGCTGAGGAGCCAGTCATTTGGATTTTAACACCATGAGGTCAGCATTGCTTATTCCACTATGCATTTGGAGGACAATTAAGGAAAAATGTATTGACTGTTTTTTTGCAAACATAGATTGCATTGAGTTTTTCCTGGGCAAACAGATCTGTTCTTGTCTTTTTTGAGGCTTTTTTTAGTTAAAGTGGAAAGAGGGACTGTGTTCTTGCTGATCTATAAAAGCCTTAAGAAATCTCAAATGTGATTTTAGTCTATAAAAGTCTGAATTTTACCTCCTCGGGATCAGGTAGTGCCTTTACTAAGATCATCTTTATGACTGTCTTTATCAGATTTTTTCTTGGAATATTTTAGGGCTGCTGCAAAATCATGGAAACACAGTGGCATCAATGTGTAACTCATACAGTAAACAGTAAAAAAAAGTTTCATGTCCATATAAATATGCATTCTCTCTCATGTTTGCATAACATTCCCTCACTTAGGAGAATAATGCTACTTTTTTGTTATTAAAGCAATATTTAGCACTCTGGCTTGTTATGATTTAGTTCAATAATTAGCTTATTTGAACAAATTAGAATTTTAGCTCCTTTAAAAAAGGGTTAATTTACCACAGCTATGCTAAAGTGTACAAAATTCTCTTAGCTTTTTGAGCATCTGCTGGGGTCTTTGAAGACTTAAATAAGACGTTTGAAAGTGTGTAGGAAATAGGGTTGGATATTAGCACCCACCATCAGCCACATCAGTGTTTTTGTTCAGTGCGTGGAGAATTTGCTTCAGCCACCTGCCACCCTAAGGAGAATGAGAAAATGTATTTGTGACAGACAAATGTAAATAAAGTCCCAGATTTCTGCTGGGTCTGCTCTGGTGCTCAGCTCCACAGTCAGGTTTTTCAGGGCCTCACTCTTACATCAGCTGGTTGCTTCTTTACCTTAATTTCATTTATGTAGCACTTTTCTTAACAGGATTACAAAGTGCTTTGCAAAAGGACACATAAAATACAAATCAAATTTAAATATAAAGATGCATGGATGAGAATATCATAACAGTGACTATAATTCATACATAGAAATAAACATCATGAATCCAATGCAGTAGTTCATACTTTGTAAAAGAGCGTTGTAAAAGAGAAGTTGAAAGAGACAGAGTTTGCAAATAGGATTTCAGGAGGTAGGTCAGAGCCTTGAAGCCCATATCAAAAAAGTCTGACATCCCTTTGCCTCTAACGGGCTCTGGGTACTACAAGTAAACCCTGATTATCTGATCTAAGGGGACATCCATGTTCATTTGGGGTCAGTAGATCAATAATGTAGCTAGAAGTCTGGTCACAAAGAGCTTTATAAGTTAATAATCAAAATTTAAAATCAATGTTATGTCTGTGATAAAACAAGTCTATGATAAAAAACAGTCCACTTCCAGTGTTTTTCACTACATAAGTACCAGTTTATATGTTCTTGAAGTAATTTTCCTTAACACAATTTAGACATTTCAAATAAAGTGGCTGCTAAAAGTGAGTTGTTGCTGGGTTCTTGAATCCAACAGCTACAGTGGCAGGCAGGTGAAAAGGTCATTTTTCAACCCTGGTAGGAACATTTGGTGGAAAGAGAACAGTATTGTCCTTGAGGAAAATACAATTATTTGAATGAAATCTACTTTTGTAAATGTTAAATTGCTGCTCATTATCTACCACGTTTACATACAAAGAATAATTGGAAAGTATTTAATAATCTACAGCCAGGGGCTCTAAACCAAATCATAATGGTTGATGATAAGTCAAAACCAAAGAGTATAAGACAATGGAGAATGACCCACAGTCTCCCTTTTGTGTAGTTAGGGACTATAATCACTGAACACTGGACTCTATGAGGTGTGTTTACTGAACAGCAAACCGGATTTTCTGTTTCATGTCCTATTTTTGCATATTGAGAGAAATCATTTACTATGGACTTTCTGTTTTGTGCTGTGAGCTATTTTCAAAGCACATTGGGATTTCATCGCGTGAATCAAGAAGTCCACTTGTAGGAGCTTTTTATCTCCCTAATTAAGTAAAATGTGTCCATAAAACAGGAACACAGGTTCACCATATATTGAAAACACCATATGAAGTACAGTTTAATTGAAAGAGAGGAGAGCAGTTAAGGCGGTTATAGAAAAAGGAGGGTCTATATTTGATTAGTAAATTTCATGTTGAGGGTTGAGGACTGGAGTTACATATTGCAGAACAAATAGGAGCCAGTGAATAACAAAGGCACGGCACAAAATATGAATTAGAAAATTAAACAGGGCAGCAGAATTCACTTTTTTTGAGATATTATTATTATGATGTGTTCTCATAGCAATGATAAATGAACTGTGCCTGTCATGGTGGAGGTCATAGACTATTACAGGTCCAGAAAAGTTGAGAATTTCCCTACATTTGGAAACTGGAGGTAATATTTAGGGTAATATTAGTGCGTAGTTACTCTTACAATGTTGAATTTATCCATTTTATGATTAATTTCTATTTAACAAAACAGTTCATGATTTTCTGAAACTGGTACATGTAGAATTTTTCAAGTGTACTTAGAGTGCTGACACTTTTGATATCTAAGGTGATGGTTTTATAGATACAATTTATCTTTTCCCTACATCGCTGTACAAAAGCCAAAAAAGTAAGTCAGTCTCCTGACAGGTTTTTAAGTGAGAGGAACATTGTTACGAGAAAGTGAAAAGAAGCTCGGGTTGGGGTTTCTTGTTGATTTCTGATGCATGTGCAAAATCAGTACTTTTCATTTGGTGAATGTGTCTGAACCAGTACTTTTAAGAGAAGAAAACAGATGTTTCTGAGGGAATGAAATGTGTTGGCACTGGTACCTCATTCCACATTGGGTTCTGAAACCCACCCCTAAATGTAACAGCAAATGTTTTATGCGATGTTAGTCTCCTGTGCTGCTCATATGGAAATGATGCCAAACAATGACCAGTTTTACAACGCTGATTAAAAGCTTGGGCTTGCTCTTTCTGCCATTTTTAATTTTTTTTATTCGCAGGGTGGCTGTGTAAAACATTGTAAAACAAAAACCCAAACTCTAAATAATCACAAGCCGAATTGCAGATTAAAAGGCAAGTTAAAAAGTACAAAATTAAAAGTTGTCATTGAAGTACAATATAGCCAGTTAAAATAATTATTCTCCACTCAGATACTAAAAGACAAAAACAAACATAAAATGTCATATCCAGATAACTTTTGATACATTGTTATAAATGTCAAAAGTAAAAAACAACCACAGGAAATTTCAAAAAAATCCTTTACAATGGTGGATCCATCCTCTTCCGCCCTCCTTTCTTGCCCCTGTCTTCCATGTACTGTAAGTCTCTTCATCAAAAGAAGTGTAGCTTGCACTGAAGCACCCACAATTAAGATAATCCCGACCACAGCTGGACAATTACCTGCCGACTAACCTTTTCTGGAGGCACTTAAGAGTGTAAGGACCCCTGAGGATAGATGTGCCCTGAGTAGAACAAGCACTTCAACGGACCAGAGAGAGAGGGAGGGGAAGTGAGGGAGGGAGGATGTGAGGTATGAGAATGCTGTGGTGGAGAGAGAGAGGGGGCAACAGTGAGGATAGGATGGCGATAGAAACAGAGAAAAAGACAGTATCATGGCGAGATTACCTAATCCTCTGTCTGAGAGCTGTATTTGAAGGACCTGGTGGTGTCAGACATGTGGGGGCTTTGTGGAGGTTTACCCAGGAGAGGCCAGCTTAGCGGGGGGATCTAGTGGAGCACCAGGTGACCGGTGTTCTGTCCCCGAGCACAAACCGCAGCCTGTGGCTTTGTAAACACTGTTAAATTGATTGCAGGGGGCTGATGAGATTTCCCTGCAGCCTTGGTCATTATCACATTGTTTATCTGCTCTAACTCATATGTACTGAGCCCCCTATGGATTGTCACTCTGGTTTATGTTGTAATTTTTAATGTAAGTGGCTGTGTTTTCTGTCAAAGTTCATATATCTGCCAGGTTGTGAGTCAATTAGACTGATGGGAGACATGCAGGAATTTTGAAATAGGCTGTGAATTTAAAACGGCTCGCTCTCAATACCGGGATTGGCATAGCAGTTCAAGGTGACAGGCAACATGTCTGAGTCTTCACTCAAAGAAGACCCTCATATACAATTTAAACCAACTAACAGCATGAGTAATGCAATGTTTTTATAATAACCCTTGATTAATGGCTTATGTTATTGGATGTGATTAGATGTCTTTTTCTTTGCAAAAGGTCATGAGTCTTTACTGTATTATATTAAACTAGAGAGAAATGTTCTTTACTTAATAAATATTCTGTTTGTTCCATGAGAGGTCCAGTATTTACTCATTTTTAACAAGTTTGCATTTCTCCCAGATGTCCTTTAAACTGTTTTTAAGATTTCTTGGATAATTTTATCATCTCAGGTTTTGGATTTGCCTGAGCTGTGTCTGACCACACCCATACTAAAAAGTGGATGTGGCTTTGGCTTTCAGGAGTTGTGCTCTAATGTCTACTGTGTTTGCACGGACATGCCTAGATATATTTATTCCACTGATGACAGCTGTGGGCTGTGCAAAAACCTGGCTCAAGATAGTGAAGGGATTTTTTTTATTTTTCTTCTTTTGCATAATATGTTACCTTTAAATGGCTTTCATTAGTCTCATTATGTTTAACTAATTGGTTAAGCATTATGTATTTAAGATAAAATTAGATGTTAGATAATTTTATCATGGATATTGTGTTGGGAATTAGCACCCATCACTAGCAAAATGAAGGCTCAACCTACTGCACACATTGGCAGGAAAACCAAAAGTAATTTGTGACAAATAAAATATAAATGAATCTTTTTTGTTTGTTTGTTTGAACTGCTCTGACTTGAAGCGCCATGCTCACTATTCTCAGGGCACTGCCTTTGCCATATGCCAGTGTTTACAAAGATCAGTTATGTGCTCAAATGGTTGGAGACTGTGTCACAAAAGCATAATGGTAGCTCAGCCAAAGTGAAATTATTATAGTACCCTGTATTATGTAGTGTCATTGCTGAAAACACCCTGTTTCCATGTCAGGTAATGGGATGTTTTCAGACTTGTAAAAAAAAAAAAAAAGATAAGTGACTGGTAGATTTTGGATTCACCAGTCACAGTGGCAAGGAGGCAAGAAAAGATCATACCCAAACTCTGCCTCATATTTACCTCATTTGTAAATTTACAGGTCGTCATAGTTATCCAACTCAGAGTGCTCTACAATTTACAGCAAGTTGACCATTTGGCAATGTGACTAAAATAAGTATTGACATCTTTACAACCTTAGTTTTCTATGTCTGATTTAATATAACTCTTGAGCCTTAATATCTTAAGGTGATTTTTTAATTTAAAGCAATATTTTGCTGAAATGTGTCACCTCTGCCAGAAGAACATAAAGCCAAACTTATTCAACACATATTCAGGTGACATAAGCGACATTTCAGGTAAGTGCAATAAGAAACACACCCTGAGTTGAAAAGAAATTGAAAAACATCTTTACTTCCCAATATTGTTTGGCTCAGTTCACTAGAATGATGCTGAAATTTCAAAACCTTCACGTTTGTCACAGAGGCAAACTCTCTCAGTGAGTTAACTGTACTATTTAGAGGACAGACTGATAACATTTTAAGTTATAGGTAATCTTATATAAGTATCACCTGATTGCTTGTCACAGCATTTTTATCCAGGATTTGGGTGTTACAGTCTTCCTGCTTCGAAACTGGGTGAGCCCCAGCACTGTATGATATCTGATCCCAAAAACCCTGCAGGGCAGCCACAGCAAATCAACAATGGATTAATGGATCTGGTTCTGCTCGTAAATCTCTGTGGGATTGGAAAGCGTTGGAGGACAGTCAGCCTGTAGTGCTGTGCTTAATGTTACAGGCAGTTTGGGTTTCCCATCGTTCAAAGCGGTGACAGGGTAGTAAAGATGTGGCAGCATCTTATGTCTGCGTTAAATCAGTGAATGTCAGGAATGCCAGATTGTCAGTCTGCGGGGCCGAGAGTCGTGCCAGCACTGATTCATTGGTGCAGATTTGTTTATAAATAACTCCTTTTCTATAGCTTTCAACGTACAGCACAATTACTTCATGGGCAACACAGAAAGAAAGAAAAAGACGTGTTGTGCCGACATGCCCTAATTCAGCCGTGTCACTACAACCCTTCAACCTTAGCCTGGTGCTGTAAGACCTCGCCATAGATCACAGTGGTTAACAGTTAGCTGCTCCTGCAGGTGTATGGGGAATGGCAGTAACTGCTTCCATTACAGGAGAGAATGGCCCAACTCCTACAGCCCCCTCCAGACAGCGCTGTCATTACCCATCCATTGTGCAGCCTGAGAGGGAGCAGTAAGTACAGCAGACTTATGGCTTTGTTAGAGTGACTGGATGGTCTCCTCTGGCTCAGGATAAGGAGGGACACTGCTATGGAAGGATGGCCAGATAGGGTGATAGAGATGGAGGACAAGGATGAATCCAACACCCCCTAATATTACACCAGAACACTCCCTCCCTGTGTGCTCGTGAGTGGAGTGCATCCTGGAGGGTGGGGCGGGTTATTTGGTGCTATTTTTACAAGAAACGGGTTGATTTGTCTTAGGCCATTACCGTCTATTACAGCTGCGAGTCTTGGGGAAAAGGTGGGAAGCGGCAGACGCTGGCATTCTGCCTAAAGAGAAATCAATGAAACAAATTAATCCTTCGCAGGCTGCGGTGACACAGTAATCCATCATTCAGGGGGCGCTTTTACACACTGAATCAGGGAGCGAGGCAGGGAGGTGGAGGGATTGGGGGGGTGTCGGTCGGTAGGGTGGGGTGGGTTGGTGGGTGCATGTTGTATGAGAAGAGGTGGAGGATAGAGGGAGTGAGGCTCTGGGGGCCGGGGACAGACATGCACGCTCTGGTAACACTGGCGTAACGGTGGGTGGTGTCAGGGAATCGAGTGGCTTTGAGGCCTTCTACATCCTTGAGCTGCCTGTGGACATTCAGGGCAGGAGGTGGAGGAAGGGAACATAAACACGATCAGCTGAGCTACACCACCAACATGTCCATGATTACACACATACGCCTACTCACATTTTCCCTGACGCTCTCTGCCTTCCTTAACTATGCTGAGTTGATGGCTGACAGTGATGAGACTGAGATGCCGGACATAAAGGAAGCCAGCTGAGCATTTATGCAGGGATATGAGGTGGACGGGAGTAGCCAGTTAAAAGGATGTGTATAAAGGAAGACGGGAGAATCATGAAGTTTTTTGTGCCCTTTTTTAGTACATATCATTCCAGCAGTTCAGATTCATTATGCTGCATTACATACACTACTCTCTGCATTAATCTGATAACTGTGATAGAATTAAGGTCCAAATTAATGCATGTGTTTTCTTTTTTATTTCAGTTAATTCTTGATATTTTTCTGTGTAGGCGCACCATAACAAGGCAACAGCTGGATGCTACTCACCATAGCATACAGTGCTTCTCTGTGATGAAAAATGAGCACACCACTGCTCCTGTAATTCCTTGTTTTACTCTAAAATACTCAGACAGCTCATAAGAAAAATCCTACGTTATCTTCAATTTGTGGTGTCAAACAAGTTTACCAATTCCTTTTAATGTTGATATTAACTGTGTTTGCTTGGACATTAGTACTCGGGTTATGATTGGGTTTGAGATATCCTGTTTTGTATTTGTGCGTGTAAACATCATCTCTCTCTGACACCACGATACTGCAGTAAAGTATTTTTTCAGTTTTGACCCCTGGAGAACTGCGGTTGAACCTCAGATATTTTTTCCTGTGTTTGCCTTCTCCCAGTTTCTGACAGCGTTTTTTTCATTAATTCCTATTTCACAAGATTAAGTAACAAATACCTTTATATTAACTACACACTATTTATTATTGAAGCATCAGTTAAGCATTAGTTAATATTCATCGAACAACCTTTAAAAAATGTGTAATTAATGAGACACTTAGAAACACAAGTTAGAAATTTTTATTTGCAAAAACAATTGTATGGTTATGATAAACACTTATCATCTGTACAGCATTATTAATTCATTTATAAATTATGAATAAATCAAATGTGTATGCTGTATAAAGGCATTAGTAAGTCATTAAGGGCCAAGGTTAAAGTTAGGGTTAACATTAGTGGTCAACAACACATTTATCACTGTATATTTGTTTGATAAGTCACTCTTTATTTAATCAATAGTGAGTTGAATTTGAATTCATCCTTTACAAATGTTTTACTGTTGCACTGATAAAGTATTTCATAACCCACTTATTGATTAATATGGATAAACTAATTTGAAACACCTGGTCAGTTATGTATATATGCCACACTAATGCTACATAATTGTTAGACTACATTTTAATTGTTTTTGTATATGTAAAAGATTATGAATCTCAAATTCAAGATCATAAAGTACATTTCTTTGTATTAATTTAATTTCCAAATCAAAACATGGCTCCTAATTATCAAACATGTAGGCAGGAAATTTAAAAATACAATAAAAACCCATATTTGATTGCTAAACACATTACAAACATAACATATTGTGGATGTTGAACAAATCTGCAGCTGTAAATATAATATCCCACAAACATGGTAGATCTCCTACAAATGTAATGTCTACAAAAGATGTGCACAAACTTTTCATAAATGTATGATAATGTTTAGAAAAATGGAAGAGGGAAACTCTTGATTTTTGGAAATCTTGGTCCTGGAAAGAGAAGTTGGAAGGAGGTCTTAAAATGTCTGCAACTTTTGTGTTTAGTTTTTCTACTATGTCACTTATGACTAAGAGCAGTGGTTCCCAATGTGGGTGTCAGCACCCCAAGGGGATGTGTAACAAAGAGAAAGTGTTATGTGATGCTTTCCATTACAAAAAAAATACAAAAAAAACGATATGATTTGAATTAGTATATTACACAAATTATTTGAAAATATTTTCCTAAAGCGGGGCTAAAATGGAGGGCATATTTTATATAAAATCCTTAAAATATAGGTTTTCTCATTTCAACAACAATGAAAGGGTCAACTACTGCTGTTATTTTAGGAGTCAGGCTGAAAACCCCTGACCTAGAGCTCTGCTTTTATATGTCTTGAACTGCTCTGCTAAAACCCAAAATATTATCAATAAGCTGATTTAAACCCATTAGTAGATGATGAAAGGCTATTTTCGTATTCATCCTACATTTGTGGAAGTTCATTTCTACTGTGAAATCTCAAAATGTCCCTTACCACAAACAATCAAAACAACTGCAAAGATAAAGGCTGCAGCGTTTGTCGAAATTTTACTAAGACATTTGTCATCTAAATAGTAGGAAATCTATGAAGTAAATGGGCCTGTGCTTCATTAGCTCTTTTCTAGTCTTTGTTTCTTCTTAAAGCACTTTTTAACTGCAGGTGAAATCTACTTATTCACTCTCACATTCACTCACGTGGTTGGAGATTCTGTGTGCGTTGTCCATCGTGATTTGCTAACACATCCTCCCTTTTCATACCCATTTACACGTCATAACACAGCAATGGGGGTAACTCAAGATTAATTGTCTTGCCCATGGACACATTTACAGTCAGAGCTAGGCTCAAGCCAATATTATCAGATCAAGCCAGCAACACCCCACAGTTGTAGTTTATTTTTTGTGTGCCTTTATTATGTTAACTGGTCTAACATACCAACTTTCAAATTTCAGTTATCAGCAGTGACTTTACAACCCTAATAAAAAAGCTACACAATTGCTATTTACCCCCTAAAGATCCACATAGAACTAAATCACCCTGTCCCTAAAAGCAAAAACCAAACCCACCATTTTGCAAAGCAGAGAGCTGTAAATATTCATCGTCATTTGCCACATGATGCGCCAGTGTGTGGCCAATTAGAGCCCAGATCCATGCCTGTGATTGAGTCATGTGATCAGCTGCCCCTGTGAGGAAACAGTCTTGTCCAGGCCAAGAACCATGTGAGGCAGCTGTACCCCTCAGATAATTCACACAACAGTCGACATCAAATGATATGACAATTCAACTGGGAGTGAAGAGGAGAAAAAAAAAACACGCACACACACACACAGACATGCCGCACATATTGAAATTGATGTGTTTTTATTAAGATGGTTTCTGTGTTGCATTGCTTTTTAGTAATATTACATCATTATAAAAAAGCCCAGTTCAAGAGCGTGATAGGCTCAGTGTTACGGCTTTGTTGGTCTCCAGGCTCCTTTGTGGCGCTGCTGATGCTCATCGATGGCGACTGTGTGTGTTTTTACAGCGCTGACTTGTAGCCAGAGCTCTGATGGAGGGCGGTGATGTTAAGGAAGCCGAGGTCACTCCGTTGGAAAAAAAACAAAACAAAAAAAGCTGTAATGCAGAAACACAACAAGCTGAACCATCATTTGCCTTGTCATTGTAATAGAGGGTGCCACTTACCTTAACCAGCTTCCTGTTGAGGAATACCAGCAGCTCCGCTTTCCTCCCTAAAGACACAGGTGGTAGCATTCTGCGGAGCGGCATGTTAGAAAATCTGAGAAAATAGTGGGTGGAGGAAAAAAGAGAGAGAGAGAAAGGGAGGAGGGGGTGAGTGGATGTGAGAAGGGAGGGAGAGAGGCTGAGATTGGGCAGCAGAGAGGAAGGGTAATGGGAGCAAAGAGTGGTCAGAGAACAGAGGGAAGGATGGGGAGGGGGTGAAAGGATGGAAAAATGTGGGGATATTGCAGCACAGCGGATGGTGTGAGGGAGGCAGAGTGAGAAATGTTGCCGGAAATGCTAGAGCCAGCAGCGTGTGTAAAAAAACCCACACTGCTACATTTCTCATCCTTGACATCACTGACAAGCTTTCCAAGCACACGCCGTGTTCTTTTCAAAGTGCTCTCTCCTAATAACCAAATCTTTTACGTGCAGCCTTTTTCCTCAAGACCATAATGTTTTGCTTTCTTTTCCCTCTTACCAACAAGGCCTGCGTCCAGGATATTAAATTGAAACTGATGCTGTAATTCTTAATTTGAAGGGCGTGTGCTTAAAGATTCCCACAGTGATCCAATAAAACATGTTTGTTTGTGATGAGAACTTTCTCTGACTCTCTCTGAGTGCTGGAAGAGACGAACAGAGAGGAGTGAAGGGGTGAGGAATGACGGATATGAGGGGGAGGGAGGACATGAAGATTGTTGTGGAATGTTTTCAGGCCAGGGCCAAAAAAACTCGACCATCTCATTTGTCAGGCCTTGACCCCGTATGCGGGGTTAAAGGTCAAAGGGAACATCTGAGGGAAACGGACTGGGCTATCTCTCATGCACACACACACACACACACACACACACACACACACACACACACACACAAGTAAACACAAAGCTATGTGTGAGAGTGACTGACTCTTTCAGCACTCATACATCTCAGCTTATATGTGGTACATGTGTATGCTCCATCATTAATTATCATCTCAGGCTCATTTCTTTTATTAACACTGAGTGTTATGTGGACCTCTAGCTATGAGGAGATGAGCCGCTACTTTCCTAAAAAGCAGACGATGGTCATTGTCCAAAACAAATAATTGAGGGGGGATTTGAGTTCCAGGATGCTTGGATTCCTCTGTGAGAGGAAAAGCTTGGAAAAGAGCTCGATTAATACACACTGCAGAATTATGCACTCAATAAAAACAATATTTGAGCTCATCAATAAACTCACATAGAGGATACTCTTAAAGTTTAATCTCAGGGCAACTACTAGGGTACAAATGTTATTCCCACTCGTTTGATCAAGTGCAGTTGACTTCAGGAGCCCACATTAAACAATTGTGTCTCTGTTTCTGTCTTCAATCAAACAGCCTCGTCAAAAATGACATTTTTTCTGGTGTCAGTCCGTGTTTCACACCAACATGTCCCGATGTGTCTCCTGGACGCCATGTCCCTCCCTTTCTGCCTGCAAAGAGACAGAACACAAACTTAGTCACAAAGGACAAGGTTAGCTCCACTGATTCACCCTCACACTCTCCGTCAGCTTCAAATTTCAAATGAAAGTGTGAAAATAGCGGCAGGGACAATGTAGGTGGCCTGATAATCAATGGACTTTAAGACAGTGGCTGACAGGAGCCACACCTCACACCCTGAACATGGATCCAGTTTCTGCTTAGTTGTGTTCTTGTATCCACTCAAATACTCAAACTGTCTCTTTTTTTTGAATATTTCTGTTGTTTAGAATTCATCCATTTTTTGTGCTCCACAAGACAGACAGCGGGCACAGTCACTGGTATTCGTGCCTTTTTGAGATGCATCTCAAATCTTACACCTTTGTCATTCTTTGGCCGGAGACATCAAACAGGTGCTATGAATAATTTATCTTAAGAGTTTCACATTGATAAGGTCACAATCTGCCAGGGCTGGACTCTAAACGCAGGCCACCTTCACGTCACCGTCTCCTTACACACACATGTGCCCACACATGCAAAAAAAAAAAAAAAGAGAGAGAGAAAGAGCGAGATAGTAGACACACACCTTTCACATATAGTTACATTAAATCATAAGCATGAACTGCCTGTGTGGGTGTCAGATTTTGTTGTGATTGATTTAAATATCATTTGTCTAATCAGAATGTTGAATATGAACGTGTTTTATTTTATTTAAAAGGAGTAATGCAGTTTAAAAAAGCGTCAGTGCAAAGGATGAGGCTCATGTGCCACACAGAGAGTTCGTAATTAATTTCTGGCTGTGCCTTCAAGTATGCATGGATCCACAACATCCTTTGGTATATTATCGCCTAACAGAATAAAGAATATAATAAACACACGTACCACAGTATAACAACACATACATTATACAAACCAATATTATTTACAAATTTAAAAGCAATTTAAGATAAGGATGGCCTTTTTAAAAATTAAAAATCAATCATTAGTTTTATGTTAGTTTACTGTGCACCAAAATGTACAGCCTTTAACAGACAGTTGTTATGATACAATAAAAACAGACTTGAACAGTCAGCTTTTTAGAATACTTTTTAGCTACTGAACAGCTGTTATGCAGAATTGATATTTATTTTAAATATTTATAAAACAAAGAAATGGATGATGTTAAGGGGACCAATGAAATTAGAGCACAGATTAGTTTTGCCTTTTGCTGCACACATCTTGCAATTGGACTGATTATCTTTATAGTTTATCGTCTAATTATTAATAAATCATAGCTGTTGTATCAGTTCATTATTTTAGGTCTCCTTTTATAGTTTAAGCCCACAAATAGTTGCTGTTTAAATGTTCCTGTGTTCTCGTTTTTTTATGCAGAAGCCTTCTCCAAAACACCATCAAGAAAGGATTAATAAAATAATTGAACTGAATGAACTGAGATTTTATAAAAAGCCATTGTTTGAATTATTGTACAGTTCTTCATGTTGTTTGTACCGTGATGAAAACTTTAAACGGTATGCTCACTTTTTCTTGTTGCAGCATGCTGACGGTGCAGCTACACATTTCTGATTAAGCTCCTGCTGTTAGTGTAGAGGGAAAAATGGAGGGATAACCGTGCTGATGTGATGCCACTCATCCCAAAGCGTTCAACAACTGAACGAGCCAACTCCAAATAAAACAAACTGTGACCCACAATCAGCAAGAACTGAAGGGCATCAACACCCACAGGAAGCTTAATAATCTGTTAGTCACCTAAGGAGAAAAACACATTTGTTTATATGATTTTTAATATTCAGGTATGGGTCCATCCCAGCTGATGTGTTTATATACCAGGTTGGAGAGACCAAAGGAACATTCTGCTCAAACTAAACTACAGTTACTTTGACTACATTTACTCTGGTGTTCATAAAATGTTGTTCTACAACTTCTATCAAGTAAAAGGTCATTTTTCTTTAAGGAAATGAGGATGAAAATATATTGTGGTCCCAAACCAGACTGAATCTATATAGCTGTTTCATTTAAAACTCATCTTTGTATTAGAGGGCAATAAGGCAGCACATTTTGGATGTGCTGTGGTATCATCTTGTCCTTTTGTGTCCCTGACTGCCATGTTACAATAACTGGACAGTTTCATAGAGAGGTACTTCATTGAAGCCAAAGGAAGCTTCACTTTCAGCTGTTCTGTTTACTCATAAAGTAGGACAGGAAGTGTAAGACGGAAAAATTGATTCTAATAGTATATCAAAGAAATAGCAAAATATTTAAAGCCATACAACCAGGTATTCCTGAAAAACAATAATGTAAATATTTAAGCATAAACTCTGATGATGTATAAATGAAGACAAGTTTGAACATGAAGGTGATAGAAAGCTTGGACCCTCTTTTTGGGCATTATTTTTTTCTTTTTCTTTATTTTTTTACTAAATCAAAGATGTCACGTAAAATGTAACAGGAAACTGCTCACCCCAAAACATGAAGTAAAAGTGAAGTTACTGATTTAAAAACAAAACCAATAAAGTGCCAGTACGTGAAAAAACTTCCTCAGTTCCAGTGTTATAAAAATTACAATTTGTTTCTTTTTGTCCCCTAATTTTTCACAGTATGGATACTTATGTCTATTGTCAAAAAGAGGATGAATTCTTTCTTGAACACTCCTCACTGTGACAGGATGAATGGTGATCTGTCATCTTTTTTCTTTCTCTCCAACTTTCAGAGAATCACCCTCCAAATATATTTTCACCCTCCTTCCCCCCTCTCCTCCCTAATAATCGCAACACTTGTTAAAAATTGTTTTGCACTCCTCTGTGTCGGAGGCTAATCTGGCTCTTTTGTCGCTCAGCTATATTTCTACTGTGTGTTGTCGGATAATGTGAGGATGGGATGAAAGGTAATCTGCGTGCAGAATTCCTAAAGCTCCCTTATCCTTGTTGAATTTCTCAAGAATTCCACCTTTGCCCTCCGGTTTCCCCGAAATAAATTACTTAAAGGGATGTGATGCCTTCGCATACCCCCCATTTTTTTCCTACAGCCTCCTTTAAACGCAGGTATTAAGTCTTATTTCAATCCACTTTTTTCCTTTAGGCAGCCTCACTCTCTAGATACTTAGCAGACACTTTGGGAATAAATGGTTTTTCAAAATTACATAAAAATAGAAGCCAAAATAATAAAACTGTTTTGTCTTTACAGTCCTGCTTTTGGGCACAAAGTGGTGGAAACAGATTAGAGCTATTAGTATGAAAATGATTAAATATGATGAATTCATCACAGGCAGGGTTCATATGGGAGCTTCAGGTACTTGAGAATGCTTGAATTTCAATGTTAGTATTTCAAGGTTTGAAGAGTGCTTGAATTAAAGGAAAAGCTGCTGACAGTTGTACTTGTGATGGAAACATGTTTGAGTAATGATTTTATAGACTGGGATGAATAAGGAAACTTCCTGGTAGCTTATTATAAAAATGAAACCTTGTTTTATTGTTTTGTAATCTATTTTTAGACTGCTGTTTTATTAGATATAGTCATTTGTTTGTTTTACTGCACACCGGTAATACATGATTTAAGATGAAGTGGAAGTCAAAAAAACATTTCAGTGTAGATTTATTAGCTTTTATCAAATCAATAAATCAGTCAGACATTATTTGTATAGCACGTCCTATGCTAAATATGAAAGTTTAAAGTGCTCCACATGTAAACAGATAAATAAAAAGGATATGTGAGTAGAGAGGACCCCACCTTCCTAACCCAAAATCCAAGGTTAACATACAGTAAATATGATGAATGGGGAACTGTGGGAATTCAGGTACTGGTTTATATTTTTTAAATTCTAAATCTACAGCAGCTGTAAGGCGCTGCAAAGCCTGAAGTATATCTGTTAAAATGTCTGAAAGATGCTTGAGTTTGGACTTTGAATAGCTGGACAGACCATGCACAGGAAAAATTATGCACTTAAGACTGAAGGCAGATTAAACACACTCTGATGTCACCGCACAAATCTCCACAAAGACTTTGTCTCTAAATTTCATTTTTTAAATCCAATTTAGAGATCAATACCAATCTGTGATCAATTAATGAATGGATAGGTATTAAACTAAACAAGGTTGATCAGATTGTGAATTAATTATGAAAAAGGGGAAGAATATGGCAATACTAATTTCACTAGAGTAAGAAATGAACACATGAAATTGAGATCAAGCATCAGTCTACCTGTACTGTTATCCTTCATCATTATGATTATATGTGATTATTTGAAACAATTTATTGGATCATTTTTTGTCAGTCGACAGCATTATGTCGACCCTAAATCACTCATCTTCCCATAAAGACATAAGTTTTAGGGAAAGGATGGAAACTGCTTGTTCTTCTAAATATTATAATCCATTAATAACTGGACAGTCTTTGTTAGGTGTCCGTGCTCAAAAGGGGGCAACTTGAAGATATTAAAGTAGTTTGTGAATTTACTCTTTTAAAGGTGAATAATGGAGTAATTTAAAGTTGTGAAAGTGACAAGTTACCATATTATAACAAAGTGAAGCAGCAAGTCTGTTGTTAGTTGAGTCCCGCTGACATCAATAATATATATAAATATAATATAATATATAACAAAATAAATCTGTTCAATTTTAGCACTGATGGCACCACCCTAAAAACTGGTTATTCCAACTTTTTAATCCTGTCAGTAGTCTTGCATTGAGTAGATAGAGAAATGTACAGTTCGAAATAGAAAATAATACTCTCTTTATTATTGATTAGATATAATGAGTTAACCACAGAATGAAACAACACAATTAAAAATGCATGACTATTGACCACAATCTAACATCCCCACAGAGATCGTCATTAATGCTTAGTAAATCTAATTAACAAAATTATAATAAAAATAACCGCTGCACTTGATCAGTTTCATCTGAGATGGATCAATCCTTAGTCTGTCCTTGGTCACTAAACTGAATACAGACAACTTGATCATATTAGGGTATAGTTTGTGAAATTAACTCCTAAAAAGGCGAGTGTAAGGGCAAATCAATGGTTAACAAAGAAATGACCACATCAGTACAAGGTGAAGTGAAAATCTAGAAATCCTTGGAGCACTGTTTTAGGAGAGCTTAATCCCAAAGCATTTATTTGGTTGATTTGAGGTACTATATGAACTGGGGTTGCACAATATTTTAATATGATTTTGGTATCAGGAGATAATTGCTTCAAAGGCTTAACATCAGAAAAGGCATATATTAACATTTCTATTGATATATTGAACAGTATATAGTAGTGTTTCATTCATAGTTTTGCATATTCACTTTGATTTGTGGTATTGGCTTTATAGAGCTCATTTTATGTCAGCAGATTGATAAATGTGTTTGTAGCTCCTGAAAGGACAGATGAAGCTTGATTTTAAGGTCACTGCTTGAAAATGCATTTTGCATATAATGTAGGTGTTATCTAAATAAAAAGCTTCTTTCAGGTATTTCCATATGTCAATATTGAACTCTATACTGACTTAAATAAGTTTTGAAATCATATCAAATAAGGCAACATCCAGAATCAGACATCCCTAATGTGAAGCCCAAAAACAGACTATTTGCTGACTTTTTTGTCTTTCCAAAAGTCATACATCAGTACAAAGTTATATAAAACTATCAATTCAAACTAGTACCAAAATCATTTATTATGATTATAATGTTTTGATCACAGAAGAAAAGACCCCATTGAAAATGCACACCATGCAGTTCTCATCACACAACTATCCACAAATGCAATGTACATTTAAGATATTAAAATTAAGGAAACAGAAAATACTATTTGCTCCTAAAAACTTGGATTTGATGTATCCTGGAGATCAATCCCCTCTGAGATCGATTAATAATCAATCTACCTACTATGCCTGATCCAAAAAAGGACATAATCAAATTAGAGAGTGTGATTTCACCTTTAATGGGGTCAATGACAGACCAGTGGTTGAATTTGGAAGTTAGAAATGACCAAAAGAAAAGAAAACAAGGTAACAAACATTACTTCACATGTTATGCAACCGTTTTATTTTTATTGATACATGATAAGTTGCGTTTATCAGTGTGATCCATTCTTAATCGATTGATTTACGGCAGTATTTAAAGCCTAAAGAGGCTGCTTAAAGCCATGTTTGTCCTGTCAGTGGTACTTTATGATGCTGAGTTTACAGTTTGTGTTTGGGCTCAGCTGCTCAAGTCTCTCTCCCTTCATGTCACTCCTGCTCCCTCCACTTTTTTTTTTAGTGTTGAACAAAATTACAGTGTTTGCACTGTGCGACCACCAGGGTTTGGGTGCTAATGGATTTATAATCTCCGTCTCTGGGACCATCTGAAGTAATTAGCACATGGGCTCTAAAGAAATGATGGTTAGTGAGCAATAAAGCCATTGCCCATAGCTTAAAGTGACAGTCCCTTTAACTTAACTCCAACCTCGAGCCTAATTGGTGAAGCCACTGCAGATAGTGTCCTCAATTATAATCTGGGATGAATAAAAAATACTAGAAAGAGATTTTCATTCATCACGTTTCAAACTGGAGGATGTGTAATCTCTGGAGGCGCGAGGCTGTATTAAAATAATGGGCAAATAAGAAATAATATCTGAATCCATGTTGAGAGGGTTCATTGCCGTGCAGTTTAACAGTAAAAAAGCCTTTTGCGGCAAAATGATGCTAAAAAATGTAAACAACACTACTGCCAAATATTTTAAAGGAATTATAACATATTTACAGCAACGATATGCACTCTTTGAATAAATGAATATAAATTCCCCCTGATTTGAATACAAACTTTTACTTCTTCATGTAGGTTACTCCTGTTTCCTAATGAGTGCATCACTACTACAAATGCTGTGCTTATAACAAAATGAAACATACTCTCACTAATTTAATATTAACTTGCCCTGTCCAAAATCATTCACAAAATACTTTTACACAATAATTAAAGCCCTGCTCTTGTTGCATGTTAAACGTCTCCGTTTTTAGCTTTTGGGCTCCACGATATTTCCACGATTTCTCACGAATGGCCTTTCCATTAAGAGCGATTAGATTATGGCTATTGAAAGTTGCTGATCCATAGAAAAAAAGCCAGCGGATAAAAGGCGATTTCAAGTGACCTCCTTGTCCTTTTCACACCAATCTGAGCCCCCAGAATCATTTAGGGATCAGATTTGGACACAAAAAAAGCTGCACCCTCTCACCCCCACCCTGACACACACATTCACTCACACCCCCATCCTCACTTTCACTTTTCAAAGCCTCAAAAGTACTCAAATTCAACCATCAAAATTTGTTTAATATATAGGATCTAATTTTTTTTTGTATACCCCTGCTATTAATATGACAGTGCTTGTTTTGTAGCCTACCAACTCTCCTTCCTCACGAAAGCTTATTTCTAAGTAGTAAATACTTTAAAGTTCCACAGGATAGAAGTTGCATAAATTATATTGTAGTTTTGAAGTTTTGAGTTATAAAACTGAGAGCACTCCACCAGAGGACCAAACAGGTCGTGGGCCTGAGAACGTTTATCTTACTTGTGCATTGGAGCAGAAATCATCCGTCATCGTCGCCCAAATAAAGGCGGACGAAGCTGAGTTGGTGTTTGCACGTTAAAGCAAATAATCACGAAGAACATTTTCTAAATAAATCAGATTTAAGGATCAAATTCCCCTTCGTGTTTTATTGCAATGTCTTGTGAGAATGAAGTCAGTGGAGCTTAGAAGTGTGACGCATGCGAGTCCACCTGCCATCAAACGCACTAAAATAATAGAATGAAGCTCCTGTAACTTCAAAACAATTCACCTTTGACATTTGATTGTATGTACAACAATTATTCTTAAAATGTAAGTTGTATTAATTATTAAGGGAAAATATAAAGTTAGTGTCAAACTTCTCAGGGCCACAGTCCAACAAGTGTGAACTGAGTTTGCAGCTGCATCTTTTTGTGACACGTGCCCTGTCCGACGATTAATCACAGTAACAGCCAGGACCTACCCAGATATGCAGCAGTGTGCATTGGTACAAATATATCCATCACCGCCTTGTTCTGAATCATTTTACACACACAGCTTTAAGTCAACATTGACTGCAGTGGCCCCTCATAACCCTGCGTCCTTATACTCAGAGCAGAGCCCCTTCAAAAGCAGTCATTCTCTTATATCTCTGTATTTCTGACTATGCTGTGGTTATATTCCATATGTGATCACAGAATGATAAACAGACCCTCGTCCTTGACTAGATTTCCACAGCATGTTTTCAGATCTCTAACGTGTAGTTTTCTGTGTGTGTGCCCTGCTCTCCTGACCTCAGGATTGATTGCTCTGCTTGTTGTTTTCAGATGTATTCAAGCTGCATTCAGCCTGCAAACATCATATTTTATGTGTATGTAAAGGGCATCAGGTATTGATAAACACAGATATGATCAACTGTTTGGCTACTTTCTGCTCTTATTAATTGACAATAAATAACATTTGATTTAAATTAAAAATAAAAAAGAGCATACATGGTTATGTTGCATTTTTGAGTGATCAGTATCAACATTTTCGTGATTTTAAAATTTTGGTAAATATGTAAGAAGTGATATTTAATTTAAACACACATCTAGCATGAATTATTTAATGTTTTCAGACGGTGTGTTGGATTTAAGTGGGGATAAGAAGGCTGATATTGCGTAAAAGCATGACCTGAAATACTAATTTAATAATACTGTGAATACCAAGAGGGTTCTGCATGTTTTATAGGTGATGAGGCATTTCTATTTTAAATAGAAGAGTAGTAAATAGAAAATTAATCATACTTGGCTCATGTGAAATAATTAATAAGCATGATCTTCCTGCACCCATAGGAGAGGATTAACTTAAATGTTATTATGTAAGGTTATTTTATTAAACTGATTGACGGGCAGCTTTATGTGGAGTAAGTGTAATAAGCTGTGTTTGTGCATAAAAAATTCTCTAATACTTTTCACTTCGCTCCCTTTACATCCATATTTCTGCTTTGATAATTTACATCGTTTTTCATCCATGAAGAAGCTTTTTCTCTGTTTCATAATGTGTGCGTCACATTCACGCGCCTCTCCATAATATCTGTGCTTAAACTGCTACTCTGAGGGAAAGGTGGACACCCTCCGCTCTCCTTGATCAGCCTTTCAATCCGGTGACACTATCGCAGAGACAAACAGCCCGTTATCGATCTTTTCATTATGTGTTTCCAACAACAAATAGCCTCACAGGTGAGGCGCACGCGACGTGTCCAGCGGTGCCACGAGCAGCCTGGAATAACACGGACTATCTGATGTAGCGATCAGAGGGGACGGCTGCAAAAACTACAACACCAGAGCTCGATAATCGGGAATAACGTGGCAGTGGAAAGATGCCTCTGTGCACGCGTGTAAAAGTTGTGAGTGGGGTCTAAAAGTTAACGGTCATGTGGTAGGGCAGGGATTGTAGCCTCGCGCTCAGCCACGCGTGTGCAGCGCTGCGTAAATGGGGAAATAAATAGTACTCACCTTATCGTTGGCTGCTTTTATCCGGATACAAAGCTGATCCTCTTCTGCAAACCACTGTCTCATGCGCCTCTTCTTCTTCTTTGAATGTCCTGCTGTCCACTTTCTCCTTTTTCTCTCGCCGCTCTCCAGCTCTCTATTCCCTGCTCCCCTATTCGCTGTCCCTCTCACTCTCCTCTTCTTCTTCTTCTCCCGCGGAGCCCCTCTCCAATCTGTGGAGTTAAATCTTAATGATACACTTACATTAAAAAAATGTCTTTGTCCGGTTTAATCTTATTGGTTTCACCTTTTCAAAGAGCTGGAGATATGGCCGCGGAGTTTGTGTGGAGTGTCCGAAGCGAGGACGGGAGAGAGAGCTCTCTTGTTGAATACTTAAAAACACAACCCATCCCTCCTATGCGCTTCCAAAGGGGGTACATGCATATTTACGCTCCATTATATCTGCTAATATCTCTGCCTACTTAAACAACGCTGTTCAAACTCGTTGTTTCTTTTACTTTAGTATTATTTGCTGTTTCATGAATATTTATTCTCTTTTATAGGGCGCATTTACATGTTTTTGGAGAGGTTTTACGCACGACGTTTTGACTTTTGTTGGCCCTGGGACACATGTAATACAAATATTTGCATCCTTTTCGGACTATGTCTATTTTGTTGTGCTATTTGTATGCTATTATATTTCGAAAGTTATTACTCATCATGCAACTTTCAAATTCACAATAAAGCGCATTTTATAAAGACAAAAAGACAAGAGGAAGCTAAATGAAAATTTGTATTAATTTTGACATTGTTTTTAATCCATTTGAAGCGTTTAAAAATTCATGTTTGATTACTTGTGCATGATTTAATATGAGGTTGTAATTGTACATCGTACGCTAGATGGCAGCGCGATCCAGACATTTCTGAGTTGGAGAAGCGGTAAGCCTGCAGAACCCCTCATACAAAAAACGGAATCCCCATGCAAATTCCCAGCAACTTCACATGATTTTGAATTACTGTCATTATTAAGACACAATGTGACACCAGCACGGTGATTGCCATAACTATCGGACCTCCGTAATTATTGAATATTGCTTATTGCTCTGCCTAATTTTAGAGAGATGTTGGCTGCTGGCTCGACATTATTCCTGTAAAACACGCCGTCCTTATGTGCATCATTCTCCACATTGACTTTTCCTCGGTTTTTACGGTAATTTGAACCAAAATGTGTGTTTATATCAGCGACGCTGTGCTGATTATAGACAAAGCTGTACCGCAATGCGCATGCCAAAGACAAAACAACGTGTGAAAACGTAAACCCGCTTCAAACCAACAGTAACATCCGCTAATTTTACAATAAAGACATCGGTCCAAGACGAGACATTTGGAAACTTTGGGGAATTTCGGAGCCGGGGTGCTCCTTTCGCCGCTGCGCAGAGTTTTTTTGTTTATTTGTCGTGCGTAAAAGCTTTGTCCCCCCTCTTGCCTTTACCCCGCTTTTTCTGCTATTCTATTCAGGGTTTCTTCCTCTTTTTTGGTGACAATAGACGGCCCATACTAATCAGGTTTCAAAGTAAATAGCAGCGCGGGGCGAGCTCAATGTAAATTGTGCCTGTCAGAGCCCCCCAGCCCCTCCAGTCGTGGATGGCAACACTGCAAAAAATATCCGCACTCAGACGTCAGGCTGCTCGCTATTGAGTCTGGAAATGTTGGATGTGGCAGCGCAGGGGGCTGAATCTCACATCGGAGGGAGATGTTTGCACTTGTTTCTCACGCCAGTCGAGCCACTGCTGCAAAATTTCCTCCATCGACTATTTATTTCTGAAGGAATCTCCCAGTGCGCTTCTCGTGTCGGGATATCGACTCCTAAAATCCTACAAACAGCTGTGATTGCGGTTGGAAGCTGTCAGAGCAGGGCAAACTCCTCTTGTATTTTTTCCTGCTGTTTTAGAGGAAAATAACATTTCGAAATTTTAAAAAAACGCGAGACCCAGTGACTTCTGTGGATGGACATTTTTTGCAGTGAGTGAGCGGAGGGGGACTCTAACCAATGGGGAGAAAGAGAGGGCTTGGCTATAACCTTAGCCTCCCATTTTCTCTCTCTCCCTCTCTCCCCCCTCTCCTCCTCTCCTCCTCCTCTATGCAGGGCTCTGGCCAGTCAGTCGCCTTTGATTATCAGTCTCCAGCAGCCCCTCTCTTGGCTCCTTGACATGAGCACCATATAAGGCGCAGCGATCTCCATAGAAACGTGTCAGTTTCAATAGTAGTGTCAAAGTTCACTATATACAGACATTCGCGCAGATCCCCCGTTTCGGAAACATTGCTCTGCTGGTCCTCTCGTTTAAGCGCATTCATTTTTGGGTCTCTCCTTCTTCTTGCATATTCTATTAGTTGTTGCTGTTGGTCTTCTTTTTTTATCTTTTCTCTTCGTATCTTCATTCCTCCTGCTGGAGAGAGGTGAAACTATACATGGGCACTTCATTCGGCGACGCGGTTCTCCTTCGCTGCCTGGCGAGATGATGATGAGCTTTATTTAAGAATATAGATGTAAAAATCCAGCTCTTCAGTTTTTCCTCCCCTCCTCTACGACGAAGACGGGAGTGTAAAGGAGCCAGGGGAAGAAAAGAGAAAGGAATTTATCTCCGCAGCACTTTGGATCGCGTGTCTTTCCAGCAAAAGGTTTTTTTTACTCGCTCCTGCGTCCATGTGAATCGCTCCTGCCTTTTTCTTTTGTGGCTATTTTCCATCAAACTGCTGTTTGCTCCGTCTGGACTCTGGTTTTCCTACAAGATTAGGGATTCCTGAATGGCTGACTGCAATTTACCTTGGAACTGGCCTCCCGATACTTGCATATCCTGATCGGGTGCCTATTCAATCGCCCTCCTGTATTTTGAATGTATTGATCGCGCTGTGCTCCCCTTCATATGAGATTGCGTGCTCCGATTTGACTTTGCACTGCCCCGTCCTTTTTTGAGATCATTTTTCTCCCCACTCCGCTTCATAAACACCGGCGATCATTTCGCTTTATAGCACTTTCCGGGGCCGAGATATGGCAATGGTAGTTAGCGTCTGGCGAGATCCGCAGGAAGACGTGGCCGGAGGACCTCCGAGCGGCCCCAACCCAGCAGCGCAGCCGGCGAGGGAGCAGCAGCAGGCGGCGTCGGCGGCGCCGCACACTCCGCAGACCCCCAGCCAGCCAGGACCCCCGTCCACACCGGGGACTGCCGGGGACAAGGGGAGTCAAAATTCGGGACAGAGTCAGCAGCATATTGAATGTGTGGTTTGCGGAGACAAATCGAGCGGCAAACACTACGGCCAGTTCACCTGCGAGGGATGCAAAAGTTTCTTCAAGAGGAGTGTACGGAGGAACTTAACATACTCATGTCGTGCCAACAGGAACTGTCCCATTGACCAGCACCACCGAAATCAGTGCCAATACTGCCGGCTGAAGAAATGTTTAAAAGTGGGAATGCGGCGGGAAGGTGAATATATATTTTAGAGCCCACTCATGATCACTCATCTTAGCAGCAGACACACACAGGGCTGCCATGTTGCATTAAGGTCACAGTCTATATAGCTGGGCACACTGCAGCCTCCATCCATGTTTTTGGGGATGTTTGCATGGACGATTGGACTCTGTTTTCCGTGTGTGAGAGAGGGCTAAAAGGCCAGTGCAGCTCTGCTTAGAGTGCAGTGGTCTCCTGAACAAAGCGGCTCGTCCAAACCCTCTTTTTATTCTATTTCTCTATTTCTCGAAATTCTACAATAATCAGGCAAAGGCAAGAGACAAACTAGAGCTATTTGACGCTTATGGTTGAGAGCAGAGGAAGACAGAGTGTGTTTGTATGTGTACCAGTATGTCTGTGTGTATGTGTGCGTGCGTGCGTACAGCTCATACTATCCGTCATAAGTACGTGCAGATTACTATTTTATAATAGCACAGAAAGCTTTATAAACAGAGTGTGTGAATGTAAAATGAACACACTACAACTCCACGTCTCTCTCTGGCTCCTCGTGCTGACTAGACAGCTCACACACACTGAATAATGCCGCTCAAGTAGTTCAGGGCTCATTGTTTTTGCCTGCTGCATTACAGGCCGTATAACTTTACTCTCTCTTGGTGTTAACCTTTGTGTTCACTTCCAAATCGTGCAAACATCCCCAATTTCAAATATGGATCATGTTTTGAGAGCATGTGTGGTGTCAACTGGGTTACATTAATATTTTATTTTTAATTCAAAACAATGGCAGATTTCCTTTTATTCACAGCTAGCCCTTTGTTGTGCGTAAAATTTGAAAATGTGTTGTTTTTTGCCTGTATTTATCAGTTGTATCTGTAATTTGTTTGGATATTTTTAATGTTTTTTTATATGAATATAGATACACGTTAATATCAGTGAAAAGTAATTGATGGAGGCTACAGCCTACATGCAGTTACGCACAGGAACAGCCAAAATAGGAAATATCTTAAATGTGCTGAAGGATGAGAGTAATTCTGTGTGTTTTGTTGCTTGTTCTTAATTTACACACACAGCTCATGAAGGGTCCATGTCTCAATATAAATGTAAACAGAATGGAGCTTCAGAGAGACAGCACATCTGCTTTGATGAGATGTTTAGGTTGTCGATAACCTAAATAAGTAATCTCTGCAATATTACAGTCCTACAAAGTGCACTCATGAGTCAATATGTTTGGAAAAGCTTGCTGAATTTAGATTTCAGTGTAAGCCGTATTTCTCAAGAAACACACCGGCTGTAGCCTGCTTTCCGCTTGCACTACTCATGAACAATGTTTATCAGTCCTGGATGCACATTTCCTCTTTTTCTCTTTCTTTTTGTCAGCGGTTCAGCGAGGACGAATGCCTCCAACCCAGCCCAACCCAGGCCAGTACGCGCTGACAAACGGGGACCCTCTGAACGGCCACTGCTATCTGTCCGGATACATCTCGTTACTGCTGCGGGCCGAGCCTTACCCGACGTCCCGGTACGGCAGCCAGTGCATGCAGCCCAACAATATCATGGGCATCGAGAACATCTGCGAGCTGGCGGCTCGGTTGCTCTTCAGCGCCGTGGAGTGGGCGAGAAACATCCCTTTCTTTCCCGACCTGCAGATCACCGACCAGGTGTCACTTCTCAGGCTGACATGGAGCGAGTTGTTTGTGCTTAACGCGGCCCAGTGCTCCATGCCTCTGCATGTGGCCCCTCTGCTCGCCGCGGCGGGCCTCCACGCCTCCCCGATGTCCGCGGACCGGGTCGTGGCTTTCATGGATCACATCCGGATCTTCCAGGAGCAAGTGGAGAAGCTTAAGACCCTGCACGTAGACTCTGCTGAGTACAGCTGCCTGAAGGCCATCGTGCTTTTCACATCAGGTGGGTGTCTGACATGTCACACAGAGGAGCATGGAAGCACATGAGGCCTACATGCAGTCATGTTACACTGAGGGGGAACTCTGCTGTCAAGTACAGGCTGGTCACAAATCTGACTTTACGAGATGTTTGTGTAGCCGGTGGAACAGCCATTTAGTCAACAGCTTGCTCCATATCTACTTACAGGCATTCCCATGTCAGTTGTAGCCGCAGCAGAAGACGTGTAAACAAACCCAGATTGAGTGAGCGCATCAAGTGTTCTCCTGCACTCAGCTCAGTGATTTTTACATTTGGAGTCAGTTTAAAATCACATCTGTGTGAATATTTCATAATAGTGGAGTTAAACTTTTTTGAACACGTCTGAGCCGTGAGTGTGTCGCTTCGCGTCCATAAATTTTGGAACAGGTGTCAAATAATTGAGCGTAAAGATGAAATAGAGTATCAGTGGATGATCTATGACAGCTGATGCTTTTATGGGTGTTACTGCATGCTTTTATCCTTGTTTTGCGTGCACAAACACATGTCTTGAGGGGTTAGGAAATAATCCTTTACAGACTGAGATGAAAAAGCTGATGGAAGTTGACTCATGCATCGCTGCTGCAGGACGCACAGCTCCAGTGCTCTGTAGGTTGTTTGTAGATCCCTCTCAGCTGACCTGTTCATTACCTAAACTTATGGAGGGTAGTTCCTCCTGTCGCACACGCTCACTCAAGTCACCAGGCAGAACTCTCAAAACTAACCCACGTTGCTGAGAGATTAATTGATTGCTGTTAGGGACAGGGGTCTCGAGGTCATTATTTGCTCTCTGTGCGTAAACTTTGAGCTGCTATGCCGTTTGTTTTGAGCGCTTGGTGCCACCAGGCCTGTGAGGTTACAGAGTGTGGCGACTAAGATGAAAAGAGGAAGCCAAAAGTCTTTCTCAGGCCCAAAAGTGTTTCTGAACACAAGTTAACATTCTGACCTTATTGTGTCAGATGTGGATCATTGAAAAATCTGTAATGTGCTTAAATATTTTCTATAATTGTGGACGCTTCCGGCAATTTTTTGCGATTTTATTATAGTTATTAGATTTTGACGTACATTGAATTAATCCCACCCTCAATATTCCTAGAAAGCACCGTAACAGTTAATACTGTGTGGTTACACTTAACAGTCAGTATATTCCAATGACTGTTCTGATGGTTTATTTAATTTTAATATATGTGCATTTTCATATCCATGACACATGCAAAACTTTTAGATTAAATATTAAATTTTAATTATTACATATATTATTACATATATTATTTTAACCAATTGTTGATGAATTATCCAGTAACCCACTTAAGTTTGTACAATATTTGTAAATAAATATTTATAATAATATGCTGCTTAAAATTTTAATCTAAATAACCAAGAAATACCCCAAGTTAATTTCTGGTCAAATTTAAACTTCTGAATCAGTGATTATACTTCAAGGTACTCGATTACATCAAAAATCAGTTTTCCTATTTCAGAGGAAATGACATTACCACAAGCTTTTTCCTTCAGTTAGAGTTCCCTTTATTTTACACTGCTTTTATTGATTGTATCTGAGCAGTCATAATAACCACTTTTTAAGTCTGAGGTCTGGCATCTTCATTAGTGTGACACTCCAGATTTGAGCGCACACTAAGAGGAAAAAAATACGTTTTAGTCCAAATAAATGTGTTTTGCCCCAATTTCCCTATTTAGATTATGTGGCATCGTTTAACAACGTATCACTGTGAGAACTGTCACATTTCTCTGTTTTCATTTTGCACGACGCTCCCACATGCACCCAGAGAAACTTTATCCACACTTGAACCTCGAGGTTGTTTCTAACTGATCATTTAGAAAGTCTGAGAGCCTTAAACTGATGTTGGCTGTAACCACGTTCATATGACGGTGTGCCAGCAGCAGCGAGGATATTTTGACTTTTATAACAGCACACTTGTCAGTGTTTGATGCATAAATAATGGCGCCCAGGCTAAACTATTTCAGCACAGTTCAGGATCATTGTCTTTGCGTTAACTTCTTATCCACATGTGCACAGAGCACAGTGTTTGCCTTCAGTAACCCCACCGCAGAAATACTCTAATCTGGAAGCTATCTGCCCCCATGTCTCAGTGTGTCGAGGTGGAGGGGTGCAGGGCTGCAGACAGGCCTAATGGAGAACTCTGGGATGTCTTTGACCAGCTTTCTTTACGCATCCATCCATCCAAGTGATCCCTGAAAATCTATTATGGTGCACTGCAACACTTGGTGATTTTATTCTTCTAAAGAAATCCAAATTTAATTAATTTGAGCCTTATTGATTGGTGTAGATTTTAAAAGCTGACTCTCAGCGTTAATCCAGGGACATTTGCATACATGGGGCTCTGACCGGCCGCACTAAGGTCACAGTAAATCACCCCAAGATCTGCGCGTTGCCCCCGGGTTCATAAGGTTATTGTGTCTGGTCGTAGTGAGTTATAGCAGTGAGAAATCAGGAAAGAGCTTAAAAGCTTCTGTCCCTCCGTTTAATCTATTATGCTTGAAAAGTGAAGCAGTCTTTCTTGTGTTGTTTTTACAAAAGCACAACACAGAGTCTTTTCAGGGCTCCACGAGGGACCATATATGCCGGCGGTTATGCTGCCTGCGTTTACAGCAGTTTATACGCAGTATACGACACGCATGCTTGGGTTGTGTAGGAAAAAACACAGATGTCTTCTCTAACAAGCTTTATATGCTTTTGTCTATACTGAAGCGAGGCTGCACCAGGCTGCAGGAAGGAGCCACCAGTGAGCAGCAAAACGCGCGTCTCTCCTGCGTCGCTCCACAGACTCATTTTCTGACATTTTATGTCGCTTCTGCGTGACTATTGACTTCACCTCGTCTCATAAATGTGATTGCTTCCAGCGGCCTGTCCTATAGGCTCTATGGAAAACAGGCCAAGAGTGGTCTATGGAGAGCAGAGCGGCGGAATGACTTAACAGCTTACTGCGGAGTAATTAGGTCACATTACATCCAGTGTAATTTCAGATTCATCAGTGCCGTTTATGTTGCCTTATCCTTGAAGCCCCAGAGTCCACGCACGAGGATCAGTCACCTTTAGGCCTGTCACACACTTTGACCCGCCTCGCGCCCTTTGCTCCAGTACACCAGCAGTCCACCCCTGCACGCACATAAAGCTCTGTTTTCATGACATTTGGCTCTATATTCTTGTTAATTGTCGTTAGAAAAGGCAAACGTATCCTCCACCGTCTCCAGCAGACAATCTCTATGTTTGTTCTGTATGACAGTCCCTCTCGCTCAGTGTGATGTAGCATGTTTGGCCAGTGTGTTTGTTCATTCCACTTTGTCAATAACACGTAAAGGCTGATGTTGAGTGATAACCAGCGTGCTTTTGCACGACATAAATTGGGCATGGCAAGATGTGCGCCAGAGCGAAATCCAGTGTCAGACATACGCTGACCAGGTGTTTTTGTTTTTATAGGCACGGACATACACAAATAAGGGGTTTGTGAGCGTTAAATTTAAATTTTATAATTTAAGATAGTAGAGAAATAGTTGGTAAGTTGTAAGCCATTGTATCTTCCTGGGGGCTCGTGACCCCCGGAGTTTGGTTTGTTTTAACAACATCATATTTAATCCTTTGTTTGTAGCCAACACTTATTGCATTTCGTGTTCCTTGGGATGTGAAGAGCAAAATAATATCAGATTGAGGGACTTTTTCCACTACTACTTGTACCTTGGGGTTTTAGTAGACGTGGTGAGTCTAACCGCAGTGTGTTTCTTTCGGTGTGTGTTCCTTAGACGCTTGCGGCCTGTCGGACGCTGCTCACATCGAGAGCCTACAAGAGAAGTCCCAGTGCGCCCTGGAGGAGTACGTGAGGAGCCAGTACCCGAACCAGCCCAGCCGCTTTGGGAAGCTCCTGCTGCGGCTGCCCTCTCTGCGCACCGTCTCCTCGTCGGTAATCGAGCAGCTGTTCTTCGTCCGCTTGGTAGGTAAAACTCCTATTGAAACCCTCATCAGGGATATGCTATTATCCGGAAGCAGCTTCAACTGGCCTTACATGTCCATCCAATGATCCTTATAAGAGAGGAAAAAAGAGAGGAAAAAAGGACCAAAATACAACAGCCCTCATCCCGCCCTCCTTCAAGAAGACTATATATAGGACCTTTTCTGACAAACTTGGAAGACATTACTTTTTTTCTGTCTTCTGGGACTGATATGGAATACATTATGTACAGAAAAATATTGGAACTGGACTTTACACCTGTGTAAATCCACCCTCATCTTCAAGAACAATACTCTTCATTTTGTAAAATACTAGTCTTTATTTTCCTTTTTTGTAAAAAAAAATACAAATAAAATGAAAAACATCATATGCGCAGTAAGAAAAAAAGAATCAAGACTTAGCGGGAAAATAATGTTTCCAAGCAATTATAAGAATTGTCCTGTGTCTATGTACCTCTCTGTTTTGTATTTTTTCTGGTTCTAAACCAGGGTTTCTGTGATTCTATACTAATAATTTTTTGATATAACCTTTTGCTTCTTATAATGAGTGCGATATATGTTGTCGAAGCTATGTTCTCCAAGAATTAAAATTGAAGTGAGAATTTAAAAACAGAAAAATAAAGAAATTTAGACAAATAAGAAACAGTCTAATCGCTATGACAATATCACCACTGATGGTTGAACTTTTTTTGTTCCCCAATTGAAATGATGGACCTGCAACAGCAGCAAACTGACCTCCAGGACATTTTTAACTGAAAGGACGTCTGGGGCGCCTTGTCCCCCCCGGGCCACGAGCGCGCGTGGAGTCGATCATCAGTCAAAAAGGAGAGACATGAAAATCAAAAAGCACTTTTAATATATCATTTCAAATACATTTTGTTTGTTTCGTCTTGAAAATTTTCATTGTTTCTTGAATTTTATTGGTTGTTGCCTTCAATTTGCTTACTCCATGATGCAGCTTTTTGCAGAAGGGTCGGTTGATGAAGTTGTGTGATGGTGACTGTACTATTAAAAAAACGAAATAGGCAACGATGTCTCATTCTCAAGCATTTTCCTCGGAGCAAAAGTCTAGGTGCTCAGGTTCATTTGAAACAATCTGAAGGAGATACCTGCTGTCTGCGTTCCTGCCTTCGGTCAGACAAGCGCCAGTGCAGCCTGTTTGTACTGGAACATATACATCTGAGTTCACTGTTTGCCTCTGTAACGAGGTGATACAACGTGGTAATTACACAAAGGCTGCAAGCCTTACATTTAAACAAACCCACTGACACAAGTGGCAAGCACAAAGCAGGACAGGCCATACCGTGAGGAACCACAGCAGTGCGCGCTGTGCCAGCCTGTGAGCGCATTAATGTTTAATATTTTTCCCAGACAGCAAGGAAAACCAGCTCAGCACACAGAGGCACCTCCATCCTCTCCCCATACCTCCTGTGCCTTAATCAAGGTGATTCTCCACAAACCAAACAATATGCACCCCCTCCCTCCCTCTCCTCCCCGTGTCTTTAAAACCTCTGCCTTGATACTGCATGCTTCAATATTGATGTGGGCGTCATTTGGCAAAAGGGTTAGGCCCCGCTGCAAAGCTGCTGTGATATGCGTGATCAATCTGGAAAATGTATTTTACAGCATGTAAGCCAGTCGATAGGAACACCGAGTGTGATGCATTGTGTGGGAAAAGAGAGGGAGGGAGGGAGACTATGGAGAGTGTGCATGTTCGCGTAAAGGGAGACAGAAAGAGATGTGGCCTTGCTTTGCTTGATACATTCACAATGTAATGAGTACATCGATAAGTCCTCAATGTGTTAGATGGCTCACAGAGAGTTTCTGTCCTTGTATTGGTCCGTCTCTGCACGTGCGCCCCCTCTTTTTTGTCTCCAGGAAGCCCAGCTATGGACCCAGATCTGCTCTCCCTGTCATTACTGCCTTACACTCACACCTAGAGTGATAAAATGTGATAAACTGGGAGGCTGTATGGAGGAGAAAATGGGGTTTTGGTATGACAATTATTCCATTTGTCTGTTAGTTCTCTTCTCCTTTTTCTTCTTCTCCTCTTCCATCATCAGACGTGTTGCTTGTGCCACATTGCCTACATCTTCCTCTGCTGACTGGCAGTGATGAGCAGGAGCAGGAGGACATGGAGCAGAGCAGCATGCAGCACGTTGCTCTGTCTTACTTTGATATCGCCATATTTGTTATGTGCCTTATAGGAGCGGGGGGAGGGGCATTTGTTTGTATTGCCTGTGTCTGTTCAAAGGCTACACTATGAGGTATTAATTAGCTATGCGCTCGAGCTTCTACTGAGGGATGCTATAGGTTTTGCTTTAGGTTTGTCCTCAGATGCTCTCTCCCTGGGATACACTTTTTTCATCCTCGTGATGAATGTGTGTTCAGGCAGATTGTACCTATTAGCTCCCAATCGACCTGCGTGCAGCGCGGGGTCACTTTGTCAGAAGCCTTGTTGTTGCCTAAGCTACTGTACAAACATAAACGTGATATTTCTGCAGCTTGGATCGTTGTGCCCTTACTGTGGAGGTGGTTCTCCAAGAGCTGTGGGTCAGAGAGAGCAAAGCAGGATTATGAGCTAGTGGGGCCTTTCCTTTCTGGGTTTAGGGAGCAGAATGTGCCACAAATTAGGAAATTACGCACAGAACAAACATCCCCAAACGCACCCCAGGTAATAGAAAGTGGTGCATTTGTCTATCTTTCCTCTCATAAATAATCCAGATGACGGTTTTCCGGGCTGCATCTGAGGGTGAATGTTGGTATTTTTTCAGAGAGGACGTATCTGGCTTCACTGTGGCCACCTCACCAGTCCAGCTCGTTTTTGTTTTATGTAGCTCTGGACTAAATTGTTTGCTGGGTTATTAAACGCAGCTTTCAGCCGCTTGTCTCAACATAATGTATTCTAAATCCCTCCAGAGTAACTATCTTTTATCCTCTTGCTGAGAGCATTCGGCTCTACAATTGTTACACTACAGGCTATATAAAGCAATAGTTCAAAAACAGATGAAATGGTGCCATGTGTTCCTAATTAACGTTTCTGTTTGGGCAATACAAACAAAACGCATGCACAAGGACTCGAGGAAAAAAGATTTTATTTCTATTTCGGCTGCGGACCATTTTTGTCTCTCTTGCTTTGACAGAAGCTTAAATTAGAATGTTATGCAACACTTTAAATACTGAAATAATCGCCCTCAAATATCAGCTGCATTTTCATTATTTCTTATCCTGCGCGCTGGTGACAACATCATTACTCCTCTACTTATATTCAATTAAATAAAAGAGGAGGGGAGAGAGCAGTAAAAGCTCTGTCAGATGGGTCTGGAGCTGCGGTGGGTAACAGAGATGGATATGTGGCACACTGTGGGCCCCATTTGTGTCTCTGTAATTTCGGAAACTCCAGTTACCAAAGTGTTACTACGAAATGAGTTAAATAACCATTTACCTTTGTCTGGTTTCATTCATCAAACCACAAGTGGAGGACTCCTAACACGGGGGGCTATTTGTTTGCTTTACACAAGCAGCTGGGTGCGATTTCACGTTTGAGATATCTGTCTGAAAGCGAAACATTTATTATCCTAAGTTGTCAGCCAACCTATTTCTCTGAAGCCCTCAGTGCACGCGGCAGGTTTTACGCAGCAGTGGAAATGTCCTATTGGCGTCACACGTCACTTCATTTCACTTATAGGAGCCTGCTTCTCCCGGTCACATTTGACAAATACTGTTGTTTGAGACAATAACAATTTCCAAATAGCGGCTCTGGGTATGAATGGGGGCCCTGTGAAGTATGACACGGCTTATTTCTCATAATGTCTTGTGCGTAAAAATGATGACAACACGGGACAACAAGTGCTGCGCTGCGCCTGCGACAGTCCTCATTCATACAAGCTCTCAAAATGGCTGGGAACGGCGCGGGGAGGACAAATGTCCAGAATTAAATGGATTCCCGGGAGATGCTGCGTTATATCTCAGCAAACAAGCCCAGTTTTCTGTTGTATTGACTGTACACAGTCAATGGAGGATGGAGGCATATCTGGTGATTACACTGTGCCGCTCAGAGATCAGTCCGCGGACCTCATAGGCAACCTTTAAGCCATGGATCAAATCCAGCCCTACGGGGTATAAAATATCCCTAGTTGTGAATGTAACATAAGGGGGACGCCTCCCGGGGACGCCTCCTCGCGCCTGTGTGTGTGTGCACCGAGTCAAAAGTGTGTGTAGGCAAGGGTAGGCTTTTTTTTTTTTAATGTGTGTGAGGTCTTTCTATATGAATGTGTGCGGGCGCGTTCTGTGAATGCCCGTGCGTAAAAGCGTGTATCTACCAGCGTGCGTAAGCGTGTGTGCGCGCGCTGCTGGCCGGGAGAGCAAGAGAGGGAGAGTGAGAGAGAGAGAGGGAGAGGTGGTTGTGAGAAAGCCCGGATCGCTGTGTAAGCGGATCCCTTTGTGTTGATTTAGGAAGACGTTTGCTGTATATAACGTTCAAGGCTGATAATATCATTGCCTGGCCAGATAAATAAAGCATTGGCCAAAACCATCGGGTCAGCTATCGATCCGCTTTTTCTCCCCGAGAGAGGGAGAGATGGTGGGAGAGAAAGAGAGGGAGAGAGAAGGGGGGTGGACAGGAGGAGGGGAGGTAGGTGGGAGGAGGGGGGGGGGATTGAGAACGAGAGGGAGAGAAAAAAGGGGAGAGAGACCTCACTCATTAGCATTCCACAGCCATGGACTAAACGCTGACAACTAACAGAGATATCCAGCTCTACACCACTGCATGCTTTCTCCCCCCTTTGTCTTCTTCCCCCTGGCCCTTCATTTCCAGCGGACAGATCTCTCGTCACAGCCAACACATTTTTATTTATGCCTTCTCCTTCTCTCCCATTTTTTTGCACGAATGGAGCCCGCGTGCACACGAGAGAGAAAAACCTTCCAGTAAAGCAGAAGGAGAGAAAGAGGAAAAGGGGAGTGATGTTGTAAAAGCTGTGCAGAAGTGACAGCGCTAAGCACACTGGCTTTGCTGGGGAGAGATACAATAGTGTGTGAGTTGACAAAACCGACGTGGGAGACGGTTTAAATGCAGCTTTAGCTGTTGTTAAAAAAATCAAGTACCTGCTTGCTCCATTATAAGAGGGTAAACGTAAATATATATTTATATGTATTAATCAATAGTAGATCAATTTTAACCCCTAACTTTAAAACTTCTGGCTCCTGTAAGTGTCAAGTTTCAATCTAAAACCTAAAGGTGACTGTAAGAAGGTGATAAGTTGCTCCGAAGTTTTCCTAATATCTTTAATTCAAGCTTTTGGCTCGTGTTCTCCTGAGAAGGTTCATGCAAATCCTTTTTCTGTCAATGCCTGGTCAATACTGTCCTGTTATTCTTAAACTTTTGGTTCCTTTTAGAGCAAAATTTCAATCTCGTTCCTCTATTTTGATTGTGAGAAGGTTAATACTAATTATTTATTTATATTACACCATTAATTAGTTAAATTGCCCCTTTCTTTCAATCCAAGTTTTTTTAATAATCAGAAGACACATGTTCATTCTTGCTTTCTTTACAAAACATGGAAAAGATTTTCCCTCACCTTTAGCTTACTGCTCCTTTAGGTGCCACATTTCAGTATGGACCCCTGAAACTAATTATTACTTTATTGTTTAATAATAGGTCATTATTCAATCCATGCTTTGAAATGTTGGCTCCATTCACAACAAAATTTCAAAATTGTGTGTTTTAAGTTTCAGAATATTATCAACTCATGAGAAAATAAAGTTAATGTACATAAGTATTTTTCATGCCATTTTAATATTTTTTCCCATACTTCTAAATTTGTACTCCATGAAGTACCAAATGTCAATATGTGATCTATATACATCATTATCAGGGGGTTGATGCTAAATCTTAATTTCTTATTGAACTGCAGGTCAGCACATTCGCATTTATTTTATACACAGGCTCTTTTAAGTGGCATTTTTTAATTTAGGAGTCTATATTCTTTATTGTGACTAGCTAATTGCTAATTATCTTTTTCCTTTAATAACATGTAAGTATTTTTCCACCACCTTTATGTGGTGCATTTAAATCTGGAGCTAACATGCTTCATTATCATAAGGTGAATTATAATATTTTGTTACAATTTTAGGTCATTAGTCTTCCCTTGCCTTAAAAGTTGGGCTTCTCTAGTGCCACATTTTATGATAGAGCCTGTGCCTTGGAGTGTTAAGGTAGCTGCTGCTTATCAGTTTTTGAACAGTAGATCTATATTATCTCCTAGTTATTAATTATTGACACTTTTCAATGCCACATTTCAGTCTGGAGCTTGTGTGTGTCACTATTTGATTATAAATGGGAGTAACAGCAATAGTCTGTTGATGTTGTCCTCTAAACCTAAATTTTTGGCGTCAGTGCCATCTTTGAATCTGGAGCCACTCTTAACGAGAAAAGGAGGTAAAAGAAAATTATTATTATTATTATTATTATTATTATTATTATTATTATTATTATTATTATTACATTTGTCCAGTATTTACCACTTACTTTTAAACTCTAAATCCTTAAAGTGCCACACACTGATGTGGTGCTTCATGATTAAAAGCTCACTGCTCATGTTACTTCATTAAAAATATTTCAGTAAGGTAAAGTTTTCTTCTTATCTCGAACATTTTAAATCCTTCAAGTGCTCCTTTTCAGTTTGGAGCCAGTTTGCTTGATTGAGTTTGGGGTAAATGTTTTAAAAAAAGTATATTAAATATTCAATGTCAAGTCGATCTTTTGTCCCAAACTTTTAAAATGGTTCTCCTTTCAGAGACAGAATGTCGAGTCTGTCTGATACATTATAAGGAGGTAAATATTGATGATGTGTGTTTTTTTTTTTTAAATCAAAGGTACAGGACAATAATTCACCCTTGCTTTTAAAATGTTGGTTCCCTGAAGTGCCACATTTCAGTCTGGAGTCTGTGATTCCCATTATGTGTGGGAAAATTATTTATTTTTTAATTGAACAGTGGGTCATTAATTTTCACTTACCCTCAAAACTTAGCTCTTTTATGTGTCACATTTCAATCTTAAGCTTGTATGATCTCTGGTGAGGTTCATGGGAATTTTATTCAAAGGGAGGTCTGTATGTTCTCTGTGCTTTCAGACTGTTTGCTGATTCACAGCTTGAATGGATCTTTATTTAGGTGAATATGGCTAAAGTTGGACCCGTTTTATTTATTTCTTTAGGCTGGCTTTAACTTCGATTCAATTACTTAAGCCCTTCATACGATATAATTCTGTATAACTTTAACTTTCTTATACTGTACAAAAGGGGGAAATCGGTCTCATTGACAGAATGATTGGCTCATAATCAAAAACATACTGACTCAAAAAAAAATTCTAGGTACTGTTGATAAGCTGAAACATATTTTAATTAGTAACCAGGGGTAGATAAAATAATTTTAAAAAATTATAAAAGACAACAACTACACTTAAAACACCCCATGATTGTTTAATTACAAAAGAAGATGAACATGATGGTAAGCTTAACCACCTTAGTTTAAAATGTTAATCGTTTTTTTAATATATGAAAATAAGTTAAGTAAAAATAAATGATAAAAATAAAAGAAGCATACCCTTTGTTTAACATGGAAGAGTGTTTGTTCAATTTTTTTGACTTGGGATTATTTTACAATTTAGAATTTTGAATAAGAGTTTCAGAGAATCAGGCTGACATGCTCCGGACAAGCTTCTTTTTTCCTCAGGACTATATCTTAATACGCGCTCAAGCCTGGCCCAACAATGACAGCTGTTCATCTGATAGTAACTTCTTTCCAAGTTTTCTCCCCTCCCACCCCGGGGCCCCCGGTCTCTGTCTTGCTTTGTTGTTTTAAAATATGCATGTCTCTCCGGAATGCCAGTCACGGGTCCAAACTTTGTGTGTCCCAACCTCCCACATGATGAAATGATCCTTTTAAAGCGGGCTCAATATGTCTCAATCTGCACTCCTCTTCCCTTCTCTAAAGCTCCTGGGCTCGGGACACAGCCCACAAATATATTAATTAAAGCGCGCGGAGTTTCTTTTTTTATATATTAAAAAGCACTGCACGAGGAAAGAAGAAGAAGAAGAAGAAGAAGAGGCTGGAATCAAGCTCCACCAAGGACGCACGGATGAAGATTCAAGAAAAAAGTAAGGCTAATTTTGACGGTCTCCCTCTTCTCCTCCTCCTCTCTCTCACTCCCTCTCTCTCTCTTTTCTCTTTATGTGTGTGTGGCTGTCTCTTTTGCACGTTCTTGTGTGTTACCTCGGACTGAAACGGATAAAGGCAGAGGGGGAGTGAGTGAGAAAGAGAGAGAGAAGTGTGAGAGAGAGGGGAGGAGGGATAGATATGCGTAAAAGTAAAGAGGATGGACGTGTGTGCGTAAAAAATTAATCAGCACGTGGCATTAAACTCCAAACTTCTCCTTCTTCTATCTGGAGTGCGGAGCCATGTTTGCAGAATTACGCACGGAAATAAACGCTGTGTGGAATACCTCCAAAAGGAAAAAGAGACCCGGATGGTTAGAGAGGAAATGCTTGGTTTTAAGGCGTGAATCAGATGTAACAGAGCGTTTGCAGCTCAAGAGGAACTCCTAATTCATTCTGTCAACTTTTGAGAGGATGCGTGCGCGTGACAAAGTGATGATGCCATTAGAAATGCCAGCGCCTGAAAAAAAAAATGAGCTGCAAAAGTTGGCCAAGTTTTTTGGAGGAAAGTTGAGACCTGTTGCTTCTGCTCCAAACACAACAGCATCCGTGCGCCCTGCAGCCATGGTCCTCCCTCTCTAAAATAACGTAAACACGCAAACACAGAGGAGATCTGCGCAAACAAACTGAATTTAATTACTCTGTTCATTTATGAAATTCAGATAGGTTTTAATGGCCCTCCCAGCAGTGTGATTATGTCAACATATGGGGGGCCATGCATGCAGCAAGGCCGGGCTTACATACCTGATAACGCCTGGGCTTTTCAGCAATATTTACGGCTTCTCTTTCTAATACACTCCAGATGGTGTGTGAGTGTGCCACCGCAGCCAGCGAGCTCCTCTTTTTTACTCAGCAGCATTTTGTTGCAATTATATCAACGCTGAATTTATTGCTGACCCATTTTAGCTGCATTATATGCAAAAATTACATTTTTTAAAAAGCATTAGGAGGTGAGAAAAACTTTGAGTTTTATTTGATTTTTCCCCGAAGAATAAAAAAAATCTCATTAAAATATAGAGCTGAAGCAGTGCCCACTCCATGGTGTGATGGATTAATATGTTATGGAGACAAAACACACAGGCCGCATTCATGCCTGACCAATCTTTGTTGTAGCCCTTGTGTGCTTTTTTTCAGCCACTCACTCAGGCAGAATAATGCCTGTAAAGATATAATCCACTGAGCCTATGGCCTCTGCTATATTATCCACTAACAATAGATTTGGAAAGCTTTTTAGCAGGTATCCAACCTCTACACTAAACAAGTGTGAATGCTGAGGATTTGGTTTAATGGACTAATTCCGTTTCTGTTTTTGGGTTAGTGTGACATGATCAAACCTGCTCGTCTGATAATAGAATGAATAGAAGAAAAATAGTAAATGCTCATTCTTAGAGGGTTTTCCCCTTTTGGAAAAGGTGTTAGTGAGGTCTCAAAATATGCAGCATACATCTTAAATTTCTGTCTGTGATGAAGAAATGATTTTAGCATTTCTCACTGTAATTTGCTGACATTGTTAGAGATGTTTTGAGAAGTGATGAAACTGGTCAGCAGTGAGGGGAACCTGTTTGTGCAATACAGCCAGAGTCAATACATGATAATAATGACGATAAACTTTATTTAACATGGAAAAACCTAATGTAAATCAAGAATCCTATTTACATAAGTGCCCTGGTCAAGAAAGACAGCAGCATGTTGTTGTTTGCTTCATGTTGTTTGCAATTTTACCAATCATTTATTCATCAGTTTTCCAACAGATGTCTCTTTATTGTCTTCTTTTCAATTAAGCAGGGCTCTCTCCCTTTAACCTTTTGCTGGGTGGTAATTCTATGAAAAATAAGGTTGGGAAAATGTGAAAGAGCAGGTGGAGTTGCAACTACCTTTCAAATGTTGCCAACATTGTTGTGCAACTTCTCAGCAATTTATTTTAATTTATTTTTATATATAGGTATGAAAACAAGTATGTAGGAAAACACCTATTGATTTAGTTTCACAGCTGATTTAAAAGGTTTGTCCAAATCAGAGAATCATCTTCTCACAGTTTCACCCATTTTGCCAAAATGTCTGATTTTTAGAACTCCCTCTTTTCTAGTACAGGCACATGATTTTGACTTCTGTCTGAATTGTGGAAATAATTTTCAACCTTTGGAAAAGAAGATGGAACTGCTTCAAACTTTACATGTTGTCAAGATTTTGTCAAAATTCATCTAAAGTATGTTGATTGTAAATATTTCATCACTTAAAAAATGCTGACAACATTGTACTTCCACACGTTAAGTTCAGTCCACATGTGAGTAAACTGTCTCTTTGTCACGTCACCTATGCCTGAATAAAGCCCGTTCTTTGTGCCATCTATGCAGGGATCCCTGTGTTTTGGATAAGTACATTCAAAAGACAAAGTCTTGCATATTATCTTAACTGCACAAAATGTTTGGCAACATTTGGAAACTCAGATGTTTTAACTTCCTTTCAAAGTTAAGGGTCTAGAGTGGCTGTCGCTGAGAGCACTTTATCAAGTCTGGATTTATTCCGATAATGATGTGAAGTCACACCATACAGTTTATGTCTGTCTTTAATGTCTAGATGCATCTGGAACTTTGCTTTTATTTGTTGCTGTTTGTTGTTAGAATTCTGAAATCATGTCTGCAAAATGAATTAACCCCTTAAGGTAAAAATCCCCAAAGCACTGAACCTTGCACCTTCAAAACGCCTCAACAGAGCGTGCATGTGTGTGTGACACCTCACTCTTTTACCTACTTGTCCCAAACAATGTGTCATTTCATTCATTATCCAAAAAAATAAATAAAGAAAATAATATTAGGTTAATTGAATACAAATCAACATGTACATAGTTTGAAATCCACAAATGTGTGCAGGAGGCCTTGCTCCCACCGGTTTCACCATGTTACCTTTTAAAGTACAATTTTTACAGGACTTCGTGTCTTTAGGTCAAGAACAATGCAGGGTTGCAGACCAGATCCTACATGATGTAAAAATGCTATGGTTGGGATTGTTAGGAAAGGCAGAGGGAGTTTCTCTTTCTTTCCACACTTTGCTAATATTTTTGTGATTTTTTTTCACTTGCAACAGGCACATCAATTAAAAAGGATAAAACTGTTTTATTCAAAGATTTAAAAAAGGCAACTCCTGAAACTGTCTAATTCACACAAAAATCTGATGTCTCTGATTCTTAACAAGTTTCACCTTTTCGTAAAAACATTGCCGGCCTATTATTGACAACTTATTTATTTGTGAAGCTTGGTCAGTGTTCCAATTGGTCTTCAATCTGAGGTATTTTTTCAGTGAGGTCATGATGTCTTTCTCTGATTAAAAATATCATAAAGACTTGGCAACATTTGGAGAGCAGATGCAACTTAGTCTGCCTTTTAAGAAGTTGCCTTATTTGTGCAATTTTAGACAGTGTGCAAGAATTTTACACAGACATGTTTAAGACTTTATATAAAATCAAAAATATTTAACAAAATGTATCGTGCGACTAAAAGATAACTCAGATTTACAAAATAAAATCTCTTGAACCAAATGAATTGGGAGTTCTTATATGAAGGTCTGACTAGTTTCACTCACCCACTGAAAGATTAACACGTTCGTGCATCTTATTAAAAACACTCTCTCCTTTGGATGAAACAATGGCCGAACCTTAATATTTGAAGTGACGTGAAGCTCACTTTAAAAGCCTCTTTATTATTGTGTTTATGTGGATGACAACTTAAGCAAGATGGGGATGATCCTCGCAGAGGTGTGCTGAACAACAACAATTCCCCGTTTGTTCTTAATGCCTAAAGTCTAACAACGAATACCTATGTGAAAACCAATTCACAAGTCTGATTAACATTTCTCTGCATAAAGCGTGACTAATGTTAAACTTAGCCCAAAGCTGCTGCACATCGGTCAGTAATAGGCTGTAAAACACCTATTTATTAATCCACAAATGCATGTATTCATTTATTATTTACGCGCCTTGTCAGTGCTGTGTTATGGCTGGTTTGACTGTCAGGGTTGCAGCTCTTATTGTTGCTCAGACAGGCTGCTGTAGGTCTATTATGATTGACTGAAACCATGCATTGAAGGGTATTTTTCATCTGTGCCACAGGGAACCGCTCCTTACAGTGCTCAGGTTTCCCATTCTCTCTCTCTCTCTCTCTCATGTTGATAAATACATGTCTTTTTTCCATCTTACTCAGCACCATCCATCAAATTTGTATGTCCATGTTACACCGCTGTGCGTAAAGTAGGGGAGGGGGTTGAAAAACACTCTAAATCTTCAGCCCTGGCTCTCCGTCTCTCCATCTACATACTCCATAACGAGTTGATCATTGGCCGCTCATATTAACGCTCTGGATGGTCAGACTGTGCCAGGGCCTGTGTACTGCGTGGGGATTTCAGAGTGGTCTTCCTCTGTGCTCCGTGGGTTAATAACCTCTTCACGCGCTCTAACCACTGTGTTTTGATCCCCGGTAACACGCTGGATGGAGCATTTTCTCTGGCTTCGCCCATGGCCTGGACCCTTCTACACACAGACCAGTCGCCCTGTGGTTGCAGACTCTTTGTGGCCCCACATACCGCCGCTGTGATTATAGAAGTGGCTCCTCTCCCTTGTTAAAGGAGCAAAGGCTCTAATCTAGCCTCTGTGTCGCCCCCAAAGCCAGCGTGCTATAGTAGAAGCAGCGCGCGTGTGTGCGAGTGCGCGCGTAAAAGGAGAGAGTGGGGGTCGGTCGGCGCGACAGAGGGGGGTAAGGGAAGGGTGGGAGAGAAAAGGGATGGGAGGGGAGGGGAGGGGGGTATAACGGAGTGGCCCTTTCCTTCTTTTGAGTGACACGACCCCTCTCCTCTCTTCAAAGGCCACGCAGAAATAAACGCATCTCATTTGAATGGCGATTTTTTTCCCCTGGCTGGTATTTCCAAGCCAATATTTCTGGAATTGGAATTTTTTTCTGCAATATTGAATTCTAGAGGAGGGGTATTCAGTATTCCCATCTCTCCACATGCAGCATTCTACAGCCAGTGTGGTATTTTGTCCATGACTGCACCCCTACATCAGTGCAACCCCCCCTCCGTCCAAATTCATTTGCATCCGCTGATGATATCAGTAAAGAATCGCTGGCACCGTATGAGGCAGAGGGGTGGGGGTGGCGGAGGCAGAAGAAGAGGGCTTATTTGGATAAAACTGGACCGCAGAGTGGACACGGCCCGAAAGGTCAGTCGTCCATTCATGTCAAGGTGGCAGGGGGTGTGTGCTGGTGGGGGGATCGGCATGGGATTGCCAAAGAGGTTTTATTTGAAAGCGGGCGTATATTTGAGGCAGGGAGGAATGAAAAGAAGAAGACCACAATAAAGCTCGTCATACTTCAAATAACGCCCCGTCACATCTTCACTTCTTCCTCTTTTCCACGCAGGAAGGTGGGGAGTGGGCTCTGTGGCATGGCCTTGCACGACATGCTTTAGAAAATAATACAACATGTGGGCGACAAGGTGGATCATAGAGGGGCTGGGGGTACAAAAGGAAAGGCTTTCTGAGGCTCTCCTCCCTCTGATTTGTGTGAATTAAATAGTGGATTAATTCTAATAAAGAGGCCTGTCAGAAAATGTCCCATAATGCCACTGGGTTCCGGGCATTTATTGTTATTTTTCGTAGTTTGATTACAACGCCATGATGCTGAGGAGACACATAAAACCAACCTTTGTGAGAGAGTCTCCGTGAAAAGGGCTTTTCTGTGTCATCTTTTCATTATTGTAGGAAACCAGCTCTTGTTTAAGTAAATGTCAGGGAGGACATGTGGGGCAAATTATACAGAAAAAAAAGTAAAAATAAAGTGTCACGCACTGATGCATTTTTCAAGCGACGTTTTTTCTTGGTTCGACTTGTATTTTTTGTGTTGTTGCAGAGCACCCTGGAAAGGAGACCTCTATCTCAGAGGGTTTTTCCTGTGAGAACAAAGGATGAAAGAGGAAAGTAAATAAAAGTCCTATGCAGTGCAGCTAGATAACACTTTCAGCCTCATAGGGAATAAAATAGTAAAGAAATGAAACGCAGACAAACTCCTGCACACAGTCTGAACGGCACAAAGTGGAGGGCTGAACAGGCAAGTGGACACTGATGTATGGAAACAGCTCTTTAAAAAAATCAGATGTATATCGAAACATTATTGTGCGATTTTAGAGCCCATTTAGAAAAGCTGAAGCCCCTCCTAAACGACATCTCAGCATTTTCATAAAAGGGTGCACATATTTAAACAGATGGTTTTAAGACTGGATGGAAAATTTCCAAAATATTTATTGTATTTTCCAGCTGTCATGTTCAATAATACATGCTAAAAATCAATTCCAAATTTACTACACGTTTGCTTTACTTTTGGTAAAATTAATCTATTGAAACAGTTACCCTCTATTTAAGAGTTCCACTTTCAAAACTTTGAGGAACTGGTTGCAGTAAAATGTGGCTCCAAGTAGAGCATCATACTGACTTATTCATGGCTTAAAATGCTGAAACGACGATTGAAAGATCATAAAACAAGTCAAGTTGATGAAATTCAGAAGGAGTGCATATAAGTTCACCTTACCTCATAAAACTGTTATTATTTCTGATTAAAAGTACAAGGCAATAATCACGTTGTTTGGTGAAATAATATATCTAGAAAGAAGGCTTGAATGCTGAAAAGTGGTATCCATACCTGTTTTAATTTTTTAAAGACTCAGCCCTCATAAACTTCTGACTCCAAACCGGCCCTGCAACGTGCTGATAACTGTCAACATAGAAAGCACTCAAAAGATATTTACACTTTATATGACATATGACTGCATACGTATGATTGATGAATTTTTCAATGCAGCGTCATGCTGTGCAAAAACATTGGTTTTAAAAATAATGACACATTCAACTTCATATATATATATATATATATATATATATATATATATATATATATATATATATATATATATATATATATATATATATATATATATATATATATATATATATATATATATATATATATATATATATATATATATATGTATATATACATATGAAGTCGCACAGAAATATGATATGTGGGGTACTGTGTCGTGGGTCATTTCATATCGCACTAATCCCTTCATAATGACATATTTAAGTAAATAAACTAATACAGGCTACTTTATTATTTCATATGAGGGGAAAGTTTCCACTTTAGTATTCAAGAAAATTATTAGCAGTCTATAAGTGAGTGTGTACGTGCAGTGTTAACTTCATTTCGCGCGTGCCGGCTTCTTTCTTTTTTGAAGCTTTAACGGACCGAAAATTGTCACAAATTGCAGGTTGCCGGGGAGAGACTGACAAGATAACGAATATGAGAATCTTTATCCCTGACACCTCCGTCCATACATCACTACAGAGACGACTGATCCCTCACGTGCCGGTTTTAACTCTGCTGCTGCCAAATTTCAGTGATTCAATTATTGAATTTTTCTTTACAAACCTTTACAGCAAGAATCACATACATGTGTATTTGTCATTTCCTTGGCTGCATGCACAGATTAAATGATGAAGAATTAAGAACGCTGCTCAGGACCTATTGATGTATCAGATGAATACACTCTGGCGGGATTTCCTGCTCTTAATACACCATGAGATGAACAATGCGCAGAACCGTCTGCACTGAATGGCGCACAGTGAGTCTCGATCATTTCAGATCCATAACTCCTCATTGATTGCTGCATTAATAGTGCTCGTGCCCCTCTTTTTTTCTCGCGCTCGAGCTTTTACCTCTGCTGTCATTATTACTCATCATTACTGCTTCTTCTGCGTGTGCCTCTAAATGTTGTTTTGTTATTGCATCATTACCAGGAGAGGGGACGTAGTTGTGTCTTTGTGTGTGAAATGTTGTTTGCGCTGAGGATGAGGAGGGGGACATCACTGTGAGTGTACATTACAGAGCTGCTCGCCTTTTCCTCTCCTTCATATATTTTTTATTTGGTCATAGTTTAGTGTTTACAGCGGCAGATAGCCACGTGCTCTCCACTGTACTTGTGTTGTTATTTGCGCCACACATGCACTGTAAAAACGCACTGATGGAGCTTGAAAGTAATCGTATCGATTGATTTTGTCAAGTGGGGGAGTCACCTGTCACCCACTCCTCCCCCTCCCCTCCCCTCCCCTCCTCTCTTCTCCGTCACCCACTTTGACATTAAAAACTTGTGCCATTTGCAGTTTGACCGCCGATCAGCTGCCGTGCCATGCTGACCCCTCAGACGCTCATTAAAATGTGATCCTGCTTGTGGAAAAAGGAGAAAAAAAGCAGAGTGTGATGCATCGATCTGGGTTCGGGTCATATTTTAATCTTGCAAAAATGTTCAGCTTTAAAGGCAGGCTGATGCATGAGACACAAAGTTTGAAGAGGACGTGAAGGCGTGAAAGCGCGGCGCTTTGTTGCGGCGTCCATCTGCGTCCCCGTGTGCGTAAAGACAGCCTCAGAGCCTTCATGCATTTATTGTTTCTACCTTTGTTTGCTAGATGGCGCTCTGCGTTGTGGGACCCTCTGACACTGAAGCCTCCCTCCCGCCCTCTCTCCCTCTCTCTTAGTCCAGTCCTGAGCTCGGAGCAGCCTCTCCTCTCCAGCAGGGCCGTCTTTTCGAGCAGGAATTTCAGCAGCTGCATGCTCCTCTAATACAACCCCACCGCTGTGCAGAGCAGGGGACTTCTATAATTGCATTATCCTATGTCGACTGACAGTTGTGTTTGTTTTGTTAAGCTGCGGAATCACATCGATTAAAACCAGCAATGCGTTTCATTTGTGTGTAAACTGATAGTTTTACACTCAACGGCACAATATTTGAGCTTTAGGTAATTAATAGTTTGTTTAAGCATTGTAACACTGCAGAACATTCACTCTGATACATATTAAAATTACACAAGCAGGATACAGGACTGATTAAAGTAAATAATGATTTACAGATGAAGACAGACATTCATCTAAGAACTCTAATGGTTATTGTTGAAGAAAAGCATTAACAGCCATAATGGGACACATTTAATCAGACAAAATAAATTAAACGAAGTGTTAATATTGAAACTCTGACTTCAGTGATTTTATGTCCAACACGACGAATCGTTCCATTAAAATAAAACTTAAAATTGTTTATTTATATGGTTATATATTAAAGGATATTTTCATCCAACGACACTTTTGTTTGCATTAAACATGAGTTAAAAAACTTGTGTTGTGTTACTGCTGAGCCTTCCTCTCTGTTCGCAAATATACTGCTGCAGTTACACTTTCACTAAATAGCTCTCGTCGCCGTCTGACGTTGATGAATGTGTTGGAGACTTGGAGAGCTTTTTACAGCTGTCTTTAAACACGCCGTGGCCCCTCAGCAGCCACCAACACATCAGGTGCAGCCAGGGGCCTCCACACAAAGAAACACGCAGTTTGCGCACATGTGGGAGAAGACAAAGCCACCAAAAAACACCATTGTTTTCCAAATCTAATTTGCGCAGATTTTAGGTGATTTATTCAATGTATTGTAGATTTTTTTTCTAGTTTAGAAAATATAATAGATTACATATTTCTACTGTTTAAGGCAGGGACTTGTTTCATGTTTTCAGGCAGATTTCTTAGTTTTTCGTTGATAATAACTCGCCTTGCTGCTCTCACTGCAGTTGTAACTAATTTATTTGAAGGATCTTTAAATTTGTCAGCAGATTAGTCCACACATCCAGAGAGTAGATTTCCTGTTTTGTGGCTGAAGATAAACACAGTGTAAGTGCACACCATGTGGGCTGTGAATGATGCCTTTGGCTTCCCTTCTTTCCTCCTTGTGGCTTCTTTTTTTCCACAAAGAAATCCAAAACATAAATCCAGCCTTTTAAAAATAGCAGCATTTTATATATTATGTGAAAAATAAAAGCATAATAGTTGTATGTCTTTTACTCATTTCTGATTCTTTTTTCAGTCTTTTCTGGTGTAAATGCTCTCTCTCTCTCTCTCTCTCTCTCTCTCTCTCTCTCTTTTGCTTTTCCTCTCTGTTTTACTCTGTAAGCTCTTTGAAATGCTCTGTGCATGAATGGTGCTCCATGAATAAACTTCTTTATACTGGAACGGTGGCAGAGGATTGTGTTTCTTACAATTCATTTACTGTAGTAGGGCTGGGTAAGACATCAGCATTTTAAAATCTAACAGTAGAAGGTATTGGTGAGACTGTGGAAGTTTTGTTGAGGGGTATTTTCTTTGGCAGGCAAAACCCTCAAATCTCTAAAATAACGACTTTCCAGAAGATGAAAAAACCTGATTAATAAATGAATGAACATCATATTTTCATTATTTGGAATTCATTATGACATTTTTAAGAAGCTGATAGCTTGTAAAAAAAAAAAAAAAAAAAAAGTAGTGGAGGGCAAAAAAAAAAGTAGATTCAAGGTTGATGTTTGTCCGTGATGATCTGGAGATGTCCTGAACACTCAGAATTGGCTCGTTTACTTTTGTTAAAGGATCAAACATGCAGGCAAACTCTGCTCCTCTCTCTGAATTGGAATGATGGGTTGGCAGCATTGCATTTGGAATGTTAGGTGTAAATCCAACTACTTTTTCCAAATGCTAACAATCAGTCAGAAACCCCTCCCTCACTTTGTTAGAATAGAACTACAGATCATGACGCCCCTGCATGTTACTGATCAGGGGCTGTAGGGAGGAGAAAACTGATTGACAGGGGTCCTAAAGTCACCATGGTACTGGAAAGAACTCCCCTCTTTCTCTCCGAAGATTCAATAAACAGCTTCTTTGTTTTTATAATTAAAAAAGACTCAGACGCCTTTGTATGGGTTCACTTCTGTTAATAAATATTTACATTAAAGATATTTCTTGAAGGATATTAGATCGCTTATACACAGCAAACCCTGATGTCAGTGACAGAACTTAAGTCATTTATATATTAAATGTTGTACATCTGTGAAAGGAAAATGTCATGAATCAATCATGACTGATGAAATAGCAAAAAATAATCTGAAAACCAGTTAAATGCTTCAAAACAACCCCAATGCCTGAAAAGTTCTTATGGTCCATAATTCAGTCAATCAGCAATTTCATTATTTATTTCTATAATTTAAATATTATTAGGTCTAGGTTGATACTTGCATTTTTGTGCATTTTTTTCAGACAGAAAAAAAACAATCACTGGCTTACATGTCCTAACTTTACATGGTCTATTTACCTTTCTTTGTGTTCTTTATGGTTTGCACACAGTGTAGTTAGATCAAGTGTGCAGTTTATTTGTGCTGTGGTGTTGGGGCCCAGTGTGACACCTTTTTCATTGGGCTATGATTCTCCACAGCACCACTGCTACTGATCATTGAAGCTGTGTAGATTTCATAAGTTTGAAATACAAGGTATTTAAGGATGACATATTTTCACATGCTTGACCCTTTAACTCCCATCACATTTCCCTAACATAGCTATTGATGCCTGTTAGGAATTCATAACAAAAATGATTTTTTTCATATTTTATTTAATAAGCAAACATTTAAAAACGAATCAACCTTTACCAAATGGCTCAGCTCTGGATTCAGAGTAAAAGTGGAAATAATATTCAAGAGTAAAGAAATACTCAAGGAAAATCATCCCTCTTATTGGTGTCAGTAAATACCACTTCTGGACTTTTTAGACATTATACACACTTTGATTAACACCAGTCTCAGTTTGGACCCCTGATCGAGTAATTATACTTTATTAAGAGCTTTATGGCATAAATGCAATGAAAGATGATTGATGGCTCAATGGAGCATTATTAGAACTTTTATTTTCCTTTTTTTAATTAAATAAACTTAGTTGGTTTACCATAAAGCCCAGCTTAACTGTTTATAGAGCATATTTTTTAAATGCTGTTTTATTGTAACAACCTATATCATTATGTCTCTGGTACTATAATATGTTAAATATGTCATCTACGTTTTAAAACACTGCTGGACTGAGTCCACCTGAAGAGCCCACCTGGGTTGGAGGGAGACTTTGAAGATAACGTTGTGACATTTTCCCTGCCATAATGACTAACAGAAAAATAGATGAGAAGGTCTCATATATATTTGAAAACTCAAATCATTCATCAATAAGATGAGAACTCAAAGTGTGGTCCACCAAAGAAATGAGCTAATGAGTAGGTGCATGAAGAAGGCTGTCTGTGTTTTTGTGAAGTTTATGCAGTTTGAAGAAGTCTGGCTGTTGTTGATCTGAACAGGAACAAAAAGAAAAGCTCAGTATCGTGTGTGCACAACATCTATTCCGTGTCTTTTGTCACAAACAGGTGTCTACAGTTCTACAAAAGTATCAACATTTCTACTTTCATTATTTTTACAGACATAAAAGAGCTGAGTGCTGTGTATACACGTCCAGCCAAACACTAATCAAGATATGATTCTTCGTCACTATTGCCCAGCCCTAAGCCGTAGTGCATCATAGAGGGAAAACACAAAACATGGAAACACAATAATCAGGATAGTCACCGGAGCAAAGTCCAGAAATATGAGATTTTGTATGAACTGCTTTGATCATTTATTTGACCTCTCTGTGTGATGGATGTAGGGGCATACTGCCTCTGTATCCTGGGCCCCTCCACCTGCGCGCACACACTTCCACACACACACACCTCCACGTCTCCTCGCTGTCTCTCTTCCTGCTATATTTACATGAAGTGGCCTACACTGGACTAACACATTATTAGCAGGCAGAGGGAGAGAGGAAAGCAGCATTTCAATTATTTTTCTCGACAATGCGCCAGGGCCCCGTCATACATTTTGAGTGTTTGAGTAAGGCTCTCCTGGTATTTGTTTTTCCTCGACTTAACAAGCCATCATCTCGGCCATGCATATAGAAGTGAAATTGCTCCGGGATCCCGCAGGCAAAGGGCGGGTTGCGGGTTCAATTAAGGTGGAATAATGCATGGGGACAAAGCGTGTGATGACCTGGTTTGAAATTGATCAGAAAACGCATCGAGAGAGAGAAAGAAGCGCACAGTATCTTCTTTGTTTTGACGCACCGAGGCCTGTGCGTCAAATCTAAATCCACTTTTGATTTCTAGACCTAATTCTACCGTCTGAATATAAAGCTATAAGATTTTAATACCACCCAACCTGTGTCTAGACTAATTCTCCCATTTTTTGACGTTTCTTTCTTTCTCCTCTTAATCGAATTTGCCACATTTAAGCTGGCGTGAGGAATTTAAAGCATAAGCAGCCATTTGGGCTTCATCCCTGCAGGAATGACAGTGAATAGGAAGGTTTGTCATCGTTTCTTAAGTAGAAAACAAGATATTTGAGCTCCACAGTGGGATTTTAACGCATTAAACTATCTGACTGGCTGCCTGTGATAAAAAAAACGGTGCAGGATTGAGGCGCTTTTGCTTGTTAAGTAACTTGCTGTCAGTATAGTTAGCAGTGCTCTGATATGGACGGTGGCTGCAGAGGCTCATCTCTGGGGGTTTTAATTAACAAGCTGTCTCAAAGCTGGAGAGCTCCATCAAACAGTCTCTCTCTCTCTCTCTCTCTAAATCCTCCCCCCGTTTCTGCCTTGGGCTCTCTCTCAAACTTTCCACATTCTGCTTCCCAAATCAACTTGTTAGCTCAGTATGTGCATCAGCTGATAGGCTGTAACTACTGCGGCAAGATTTGCAGAAATATAATTTGCTTGTTTTCTCACTTTTTTTCCACTCAGCATCTATTTACACGCGCATGTATTGAGCAGACGTCCTCGTGCTGTGCTCTTCGCTTGTGTTTAGTTTGACTCCGAGCGTCTGCTGCAGAGCTGCTTCTTCTGCAGCTCATGAGAAACAGACGAGCGGAAAACAGGACCAGTATTTCATTTAACCCCCAGAAATTAAAATAAAATGTTATGCTCTTTCAATGTCTACATTTGGAACGTAATGAGACTTTTTTTTTAGCTGACACGGCACAAAATCAAAATCAGGCACAAAATCAGTCGTGCACATGAATCACTTTTGTTGATCACCGACTCCTCACAAAGTGTAATAGTTTTAATTTTAAAAAATCTATCCTCATCCCTCTATTTTGTATATTTAAAACATTGCATTATTACATAAACACTCCAGTGATAATTTTTTATGAAAACTGGTACATAGAGGGTTAAATATCTTTATATTGAAATATATATTTTTAACATTTATATACAAGGACCAATGAAAACACCTGATGATGTACAAGTGAAGAAAATATTTCACGTGTTCACTCTGCAGCATTTTTCTTTAAAGGTCCACATTTCGGAACTAACGGACAAAATCTGACTCTTTGTTTCAGCTGACACTGCACAAAAACTTGTGATGCACCAAATCAGTTTTTCTGAAATGTCTTATACTGTGTTCATTTAAAAAAAAAAAGGAAAGTTCCCTTCCTGCATATATATCCTTTCTTTGCTGAAAGTATATTTTTCTCAATTAAAATATTTGGAAACAGGCATATTAATGGTGGACGTATTTTTTCCTACGTATGTAGGTTCCCAGAGGTGGGAAATAAGGTCTACATTTATGACACGATCATGAAAGGTCCCCTTAAAAAAGCTGACAGCACAAAAATGATCCTTATGGGCATGAAACACTTAAAAAAATCGTGATATGTCTATGGCAATGTTTTATCCATTTAAATATCAGCGTCTTATATGATTTCTGATAATGGGAATACACTTGCATACTGATTACATTTCAAAATATATCTTTTTTAGATCCATTTTGTGAAAACATTTAACGCTTTGAAAAAAGAAAAACTTCTTTGCATGTGATCATTTATTGCACTTTTTTTTTTCTTCAAAAGGTCAACTTTTGGGACCCAGTGTATTATGTGTAACTTTTTTCTTGTGGGCATACAGGTCAGATCTAAAACCTCACAATGCATGACTGACCTTTATACAAGGGTGTGATTCTTAAAACTGTGGGTCCAATGAAAAGACATCACTGTGGGCCCCACCAGCAGTGTTCAAATAAAAGCCCAAATAAGCAATAATGTGTTCAAGACCCTCTCTTAAATTATCAAACTTATCTGTGAAGTTACAAAACTCATTTTATTGAAACTATTTGAAAATAGGACATAAATGCAGAACTAATGTGCTAAAATTTCTTGAGCTAATAAATACAAGAACAAAACTTCACATTAAGGCATACTTTTTTTCATTGGTCTGAATCTTTGCACAAGTGAACTATTGATTTATATCTATTTTTTATCAATTCCTTTTAAAGTGAGACAGAGGCTACCTGAATATTTAAACCAATAAAATAAACAAAAAAAAAAAGAAACTGGTACTATTTTGAAGAAAGTGTGAAGAGTTTTCTTTCCATGGCAACAAGTGCATGATTTCATTTGAAACAAAATACAGACTTTTGTCATTTTAGGGCCCTCATGAGTCACGGACCCTTAAAATAGTCCAAACTTTTTGATTCCTTATCCTTGGCATTAATGTCTGTACATAATTTTTTTTACACTCAAACAAAAAGAGAACATTTAATAAAACTCATCAAAGTGGCTTTAGTTAAATACATACAATTAAGTAAAGTGTTTATTGGCTCAGGTTAAGTAGTTGCAATTCATGTTTACTTGTTTACTGAAGTTGACAAACTGTAATTTAGTTATTTGGTATCAAATAAAGGATTTTAAAAAATGTATTCATATTCAAATTAATAGTCAATTTTTGTCACTACTGCATGGTCAACAAAATGTCAGGGATAGTCTTCCATCAGATATTCTATTTTATTTAATTTGTCTTGAAAAGGTTTTACATTCTGCAAGAGGCTAAGGTTACTTCATAGTAACTTTTTTTCAGATCTCTGTTCCATCTCGTTTTCTGACAAAGTATTCGGATGCTTCTTCACAGCTTCAACTTACCACACATTAACTCTTCATGAGAGTGTAGACTGTTGGGAGTTTTTAAAAAGCCCTGCGAAGGAATGTCAAAATTAGAAATGATTTTAAATTGTTCACAAAATCTACATATTTGAAAAAAACAAAACTTTTCATGACAATTATCTCAAAAAAATTAAGAGTAATGGATAAAATTGGGTCAGGCATAGCTTCAAGGACCAGAGTTACTCTAATATTCCAACTTAGTTGCCATGTTATCTGGAATATTTAGTGCTTTGGGGTGATTATTGATCAGTGCGTAAATATGATGTATTTTTATCCAAATGAGAAGGTGAACAAAGAATTTTCAGCTTCTTTGAGAAATGACTTGATGTATATGTGTAGTTTAAACCATGATGTATTCATGTAGTTTGAGTGACGGAAGTCATACACCTATTTCTGGAGTCCTGGGCAATGTGTGATTTTTCTGATAAAACAAATAAATAAATAAATAACATTATTAAATGAAGCTGAATAAATTCATAGGTACTTGCACTGAGATATGTCCCAGCACTTCATTAGACCTACTGTCTAAATAATAATGTGAGTTTTGTATAACTTATTTTTTTGTTTGCTTGTTCACCTGTCAATACAGAATTTATATCATAATGCTCATATTTGTAACCATGAATGAGAGAAGAAGCAGAATGGCAGTCCTCCACTGAGGATATTTAACTTCAATATCAAATAGCTGGAAATGCCTGGCATTAAAAAAAAAACACAAAAATGTATTGTGCAAAATTGTATTCACATTTCTCTTAGCTGTATGTTAAAATGTCTTTAAACTCTAATATTTGATTTACAGTATGTGCAGCAACCCTGTTATAACATGATTACCATGAGATATTATTGTCATTTTCATAAATACATAAGAGAATCTGATATACATAACAATAGTTTAAAGTGTTGTGAAATATTTTTTTAAGATGATGTCCTGACATGATTTTTTTCTGTCAAAAGTTCTAATTTTTTTAAATAAATGATGCAAATGGATTAACAAACAATTATGCAATGACCAATCACCTTCACACTTTAATGCATCAACAGGTTTGATGACAGTTGATCAAACACTCAGGCTTTTATTAATAACTTCATGTCCTGACCTTTAAACTCAGAGTGAGTATAACTGGACCTGCACCATAATCAATGTGTTTAAAGAACTAAATCAAGGGCTGCTTTAAAGTTTATACTGGAACAAATTAGGTTTCAAGCTTTTTGAAAAGTTGAATATCCTCTTGGATTTTAATTTTAATGCTTTAACTGTTACTATGAATATGTGAGGAAAACTGTGAATGCTGATTTAATAAACTGCTCCAAATACACCAATGTTTACTCTCTGTTGAGTCAGTCTTGCTTTACACTGCTATGCACTTATTCAGAAACGTTTCTTATTGATGAAATTTTAAACCTTCTCCTGTTTTAATGACACAAAAGAATAAAAATAAAAGAAACATTTAAAGACTCAGAGACACTGAGCCGTTTGGAGAAATTATGGGGTCGTTCCACCACAACAAAATGTTGAATGAATGAATTTAGCTTTAGCTCGACTTTAAATTCAGTATCACTGATCTGAAAATGTCTGACTGTTAAAATCCAACATATAAATGAGTTTGTAGATTTAAGCTGGTAAGAGAGGCTGGACAAAAGCACCAATCCAAGTCTTTGTCTGATGGAGCAGAGGTAACAGAGTGTTGTTTGTACAGCAGTCCATGAACACCGACATCCACCTCCTGAGTTACAGTAAGAGCTGCTGACTGTCCCTGTGAAAGAGGAGAGTCTCTCTCTCTCCCTCCCCCCCTCTCTCCTCTCTCTCCGCCTATAGTAAACTTGGTGGTGCTGTGCCGCAGACGGGGGTAATTTGATAGCAGGACGGGGTCAGGACGGTGCGCTGTCCATGGTGCTGCGGAGGGCCGGGCAGCCTGGATATGTTCTCATCAAATTAGACAGGACAAGTTTCAAATCGATGCCACCCCCGGATGTCTGGAGACCGGCAGCAGTCGGAGTTAAAGTCCTAACAAGTCCCCCCTGACAGGTCAACACCTCCACACAAACACACAGACACGCAGAGAGCAGCAGTGTGCAGGTCAGCGGTGTGTGTGAGCAGATAAGAAACAATCCACTGAAGGATCTCGGAGAGAAATCCTGAGCTTCAGGTCCACTGGACAGAGCCGCTCCGCTCAGGAGGGGGATCTTTACCCTCCCGACACTTCAGCTTCCTGTGCCGATTTATTTGACAGATTTTATTTACCTGACTGTGGAGAATATCAAAGGCTTTCTCTGGAGACACATACACACAGAGATGTTAATAAAAACACTCTGACACGCAGTTTTAAGGGTCAAAAGTTTAGGAGCCGGCTTCTTTGTTTATTTTAATGAATTGTTGAAATACATTAAAAAGATTTACATTTCAGCTTTAAAGCTCTAAAGGCAGTCCAGTCATAAACAATGAGCTTTAATGCTGTAGAGATCAAAGAAGATTTAATTTATTTATTCTTTTTATCTTAAAAATGTGAACAAAAACATTTATTTGTAATGTTTAGATCAAACAGAATTGGACGATAAACTTATTTGACCCGATTACTTTAATTAAACTTATTTTCTTTAATTATTTATACATTCAATAAAGGGAAATAAAAGAATTTCAGTTGTACTTTTTGAAGGGTAAGTTGTAAAAGAATCCAATACTAAAATAAAAACAACAACAACAGACTGCCATTATAATACTGACAATAATAGTAATTATTATTATTATTATTATTATTATTATTATTATTATTATTATTATTATTTAAATTACTTATCCGTTTATTTTTTTTGTTCAATAGACAGTCTATCAGATAAAAAAAAAAAACACACAATCACCTGAAGAAACCCATCCTCGGTAATCATTTTTGCGAGAACAAGTAACACAAACCGGAAGTGTTTAAGGAAAGAAAAACATTTCTTAAAGTTAAACTACCAATAATAACTTAAACAAAGAAGACAGAAAACACATTTAGTTGTTTCGAAGATGCGGGAAATCGGACTTGGGTTTGAGGTTGATCTAAAATGTTTATAGTTTCTTTGCAATACATTTCTTTTGTTATCTTTTTGGGTGATTCTTTTAGACAAAACACATCGTTGGTTTCTATTTTTTCCGGAGATTCATTCCTTCTTTTCTTTTGCTTTCAACAGAGCTAAAACAAACTGAACTTCTGAGGTTGAAGGGAGCAGGAGGTTTGCTTACACTAGGCAGTGGGAGTAAACGACCATTTCCTCGCTCAGATATAGATTTAAAGCTTCAAACATGTTCGATGTACTGAATCTTTTTCCTTTATTTTCCAATTTTATAATACATCTGGACTTTAAAAAAATACTCTGTTCACACCACATACCGACGCAACTGTATTTCTGGAGATTAATAAAAATAAAACTGAAGTCCCCAAACCGTCCCTCATTCATTATTAGTCTGCTCTAAATAATAAACGTGTTCATCATCACAGTGTTTGAGGGGTCTCAGGGCGATCATTTCACATGCTGCCAGTCTGTCAGAGCCTGTCAGTCCTTGCTGCGGGGATAAACTGCACTAAAGAGGAGCTGGACAGTCACGAGCGCAGGTAAAATCCACGGAGCTCCTCTCGGGGCTCCTCGCGGGGCCCCTCGCACCTATCATCGCCTCTCTCTCTCTGTCTCGGTGTGTCAGAGCGCCTCCCTTTCCTTCCTCCCGTCAAAGTCTCCTCTTTTCTTCCTCCCTGCTGACTCAGGTGGAGAGCACAATGAGGAGAGGAAGAGGGGAGACGCTGGAGCGGATGGAGAGATTGTTGAAAGAGAGAGAGGAAGGGAGAGAGAGGGGAGATATTTGAATGTGCGATAAAGAAGGAAAAAAAGATGGGACGGAGTTTGAGCCGTGGGGATTGAGGAGCAGCAGGAGGAGGGGGTCTCAGGCTGCAAGGTGACTTCAGGCCCTTTAATAACATACCTTTATTAACCGCTTTAAACACGGAGATTCAAAACTTCACTTCAGGGGCCTCAAGGAGCATGAAATGCACAGCACAACATCCACCTGCCAATCCCTCCACCTTCACCCCCTCATCCCCCACCCCCCGCCCCCTCCTCTGCTCTCTCTCTCTGAGCTGTCTGTCATCTTGTGGCCCGGATAATTTGAGTTCATTGGATGGCAATAACTTCATTTAGAGCTTCATCTCTTTTTGGGTGGATGTAATGAGGATGCAGGGTGCTGCTGCTGGTGAAAGGCCTCTCTCCCCTCCTCGCTGATAATAACTCTTAGCCCACGCAGCGCCGTGTTTATCCTCGGAGGGCTGCGTCCACATGATGAAACTCATCTATAATGTGTGATTTAATATCGCCGTCAACTCTTTCTTTTTAATCTCACATTTTAAACCCAAAAGAGAGGAGACAGGGCGGCTGAGGTGCTGCTTTCTTCAAAGTTACACTATAAGAAGTGGATTATTTTTTTCATGCAGCTCAGTGTGGATGGTCAATCCATTTATCAGTTCATATTTTTAATGCCTGGAGTGTTTGGTTTACCTCTTTGTGTGTGTGACGTTTCTCTGTTGTTTGATCAATCAAACACTTTAATATTTCCTATCTTTAAAAAAATGAGCACTTTTTCCCCAACTCTGTTAAATGTTTGTTTTCCATAAACTATTACAAAATCAAAAGGCTTCATTGGGGTTTGAAGAAAAAAATATATATATTAAAAAAAAAAGAAAAAGAAAAAGTGAGAAAAAAATAGCCTTCTTCACACCAAATTGAATATTTTATTTGAGCTGATTTCAAACATTTAAATTGGTCAAATTACATTTTAAACCATGGATGTTCGAAATCGCCTTATATACAAATATTAAATAAAACAAACGAGTGCAAAAATTAACCACAAGTGCAGGTTCAAATCTAACATTTATTCAGAGGACTACTTTTTGCAGCGGATGTTGAGGCCTTCTTCAAGCTAATCGATATCTCACAACCCCGACGTCGTATTGATTCCGGGGTTTGAAGTGTTTCTCCTCGTCATTTCGTTCATTTAATAGAGAGAAAATAATATTTTATAACACAGTCCACATTATTAGGTGTGTTTAACGAAAATATTTGTTTGCTATTTGGGGCTAAGCTCTGATGACAAACATTTCAGGAAACGTAAAAAATAGACGCATGATCTCGAAAATATAATATCTGTGTGTATTTCTGCGATAAACAACACGTTTGGCTTTTTATAATTAAAAAAAAAACCCTTGAAAGAAACTTCGATTTTTTAAAAATTGATTTTGAAAATAATTATTTGAAATTATCTCGTGCCTATTTTTTAATAAAATGCTATCTTATTAACATTTTCATTACGAGAGTTTCTTTTTTTCGATTACCTAATTCGTTACATTACTTATTTAATATTTCTGTGTGTCTTAAAATTAGATTTTTTTCATATATTTTAATCTTCATAACATAAATTTAGGGGGTTTATTGTAAGGATATAAATGTGTGAAATACTTCGAGCGATGTTTTATTGAAAAAGAAAATAAACGGCACACTTAATACACCTTATTATATAATAGATTTATAATGATATATCGTTCTGTTGTGACGTTGGTTTCATAGAAAATCTAAAGAAGTGTGCAGAGCCCAGTTTAGTAAAGCAAGGATGACTTTTAGATATTTGTATTTTATTTGCGATCATTATTTAAGCATTATATTTTTTAATTTATTTCTGCTGTTAGGTGATGCAGTAAATTAGATACTTATTGAGAGAGGGGCAAACATGAGAAGAGTATTCGTGGTTGATGCACAAAACAAACTTGGAGAGCAAAAATAAGACTAAACAGTGATGCAGGAACTTTCGGAAGTGCCGAGGTGAAGCTCTAAAAACACATAGTTATCGATTAAAATCGATCCATACAAAGTCATCTTGTTAAAATCAAGAGAACACTGGCTACCTAAAGAATGTTTCAAGGCATTCACGTGCAAGTTTCAAAAGCCTGAGTTATCACTTCAACCTTTCTATCTGTTCCATCGAGCAGAATGCTTAAAGTGTTAACAATCATAACATTAAAAGTATTTTTTTTCCTTCAGCGAGTCTCAGTGAAAACAGCATGAACACGGAGGAATGGTCGAGCACGTGCGCAATGAAAGAGTCATCTGTCAGTGTGATATTCAGACTCTGACAAACGACAGCATGTTAAAGACACACACATATCAGTGCACATTATTGGCGTTAAGTTTTCAGATCTCCGGTGGCTGTGTTAGGGCCCGATCGGAGGCCTCCCAGGCTCCTTCATCCTCTGAAACCATTCATCAACACTAAATGACCAATTCTCCCCGCTCGGTCCTCTGTGGCCCGTTAAAGAGGGCCAATGAGCTGTGTTACACTTCCTCTGCTCCCTCTTCCATCACTGCTCCACCAACTTCACTTCAGCCCCCCGAATCTTAAAAGTCAGAGCCCATTCTTCACATGGATTGCATTTCAGAGGCTGTTTTTTTCTAAACCGCGGAGTGTTTAGGGCAGCAGAGTATCAGAGGAGGTGTAATTGAGGGGGCGGTGAGGGGAGAGAGGAGCGGGGTCCTCCTGAAGCCTGCTATTAAAGCCAAATGGACTGAACACCGTAAAACAGCTCTGCCAACAGCTGTCCCACAATCCCTGTGTTATATGCCAGCAGATCTGCACACACATTATCATACAGACCCTGCTGCTGCTGCTGAGAATGATGTTGGGGACAGAAAAGGTGAGAAAAGAAAACAAAGAAGCAGCATTCAAATATCCCTGCCATGTTCCAGGCTTCAGTGTGGCTTTTTCTAGATTTCTTTTGAGACACTCTCAACTTTTTTTTTGTAAAGCTCCTCACAGCACCACGATGAATTGCAGTGGTTGAATATTTGTTCGACATCTTTCCACGCTGGTGATCAAGATGGCTGTGTTTGAGGAAAAAGTGATCAAGTCCGTTTAAGAATCACCTGGAGCGTGACGTTTCTCGCGCTTAACCCTTCATTAGACATGGACGAGTATGGAGACCTACCTCTGTAACCCCGTGGTAACCTGAGTTCACGTGATGATGTGAAAGAGTGTTCTAAAATATAATAAGAATAAACTGTAACAGACAAGACACACAACTGTGATGTTAGTTGTTAATATAGAATCTTAAATAAAACAGAAGATTTAAAAAAAAATGATCCAAGTATCTCACAATCATGACTCTATACAAGATCAACATGAAAAAATGTATCACGATGACAATCAAATATAGCTTCACTAAAATACAAATCTGATCCAGCAGAATAAATCTTCCACTAACAGGAGCTTTGCCTGAACACCTTAAATGAAATGATTAGATCATCATGAGGCCAAACAGCCACAAATGACATGAAACTCAAGGAGGGAAGTTGGTTACATCAAATAGTCACTGCAGTGCAAGGAGTGATAATCAAATATCAACATGAATGAATGTGAAACAGAAATGTACCTCACAAGTTTAAAAAACTGTGAACATTCTGAAACACCTAGGGCAAGAATCAGAGTGATATCAACATAAAAAGACTTCTGATGGCAAACCAAACAATAATGCTTTGCACAGTAATAAGTAACTAAATATGCAGATGACTCTAAACTCTAGAGTCCAAGAAGGCTTTTAGTGACCAAAATTATTATTTTTTTATTCTGTCCCACATTAAGCACTTTCTTAGAATTGCCAAGACTTCTTTCTAAAATTCAGAGAATGTATTTCAATCTGAAAGTATACGTGGCATTTTTATACAGGGCTCCATATCTCTCACCATCTGCCAGCATGTTGTTAGGTTCTGTTTGTAGTTCTCAAAATGGTGGCTGAAGCCCTTCCTTACTTGAAGTCTTAATAATTGTTTTTATCTTTTTCTTTTTCATCTTATGTACTCTTAATTTAAATAACATGTTTTACTTTTCTGTAACAGGAGGCTTTATTAGGAAAATCTTTTATTTATTGCTGAGTCAAATGTTTATTCTATGCTGCATTCAAGTTGATCTGGGAGGTTGGATTCTCTAAGTTGCAAATTAGATGCCACACTGGGAATTACCAACTGGAAGGAACTTTACCAGATAGAATGTGTTTAAGTGGGATGTGATGTAATCCCCACTTCCCAAGTCTAGGTTTTTAATGGTGACTGAAATGCATCATTATGTCAGTTTGAAAATCTAATGGACTGCTGCCATAAGTGTAACACCTTAATTTTAGTCCAGGCAACCAAGAAAATAACAAAATATCAGCTAAAAGGCTTTTGCAAATATCAAATGGTCAAGAAATGCCTGCTTTTGTAGACTTAAACAATCTTTAAGAGACCCAGTACCCTTCCTAGTGGAACACCAGTGCCCCAAACAGGTGCAGCAAAGGTCCAGCTTCTCTGCCCTTCAAAATAAAACAAAGTAACACTCCTTCCTAAATGTGTTTTTCTTTTTTCTGAGGCCCCAAAGTGTCTCAGTCTCCTTCTCCTTATTAGAATAGAGAATGGGATTGAAGAGGAGTTGTTTCCATTGGATTAAATGGTTTTTCCGCAAGTCAATGAATATGTAATGATGTCCAACGAAACTCGGGCCGCTGAGTCCTGTGCTCTGTTTCTATACAAGCCTCATATTAAGGAGCTCTCCTGCACAGGAAAACACAGTAGCTTATATATAGAGCTGGGTGGGGACAAAAAAAAGAAGGGATACAATCCTGAATGCACCTCGAGCTTAAGCCAGACATTCTTCTTCAGTCAATGGATGAAAAAGTGTTTGCTCATGCACTGAAAAAGAGAGGGAGCGAAAGAAAAAGGGAGAGAGGGAGGCGAAAGAGGAGGGTAGGCTACATTTCCATATTTGAAACTGCCTTGGAAATATTGTTTCTGATAAGCAGTCATGCCAATAAAGTGATTGAATTGATTTCATAAAGAAGGGGCGAGAGTGGGGAGAAGTAAAGTTTCCTCCGCCATGATTGTTAAAGACATTTCTGCCTTGGTATAGCCGATAAAACATTGATTGTTGCTGTTAGTTGACCCGTAAAATTTGGGGGTTAGTTTTCTCTTCTGAGCTGAGCATATAATTATGCAAATAGTGATCTGACAGTGATCCGCTGAAGAAGAGAGAGAGTGTGTGTTTGAGGAGGGGGCTGTCAGAGGGGGACATTCCTACTTGGTTCCTTTGCACAGAGTTCATCTTTCTCCTGAGGGCCGGAGCAAGCAGGCGTGACAACATCTCTCTCTCTCGGGAAAAATTGAAATATCAGGGTGGCAGCACACAAGATCTACTGCACAAGTTTTTTTTATGTCAAGGAACCCACCCTTCCCCACCCGTCCCATCCCACCCATCCCACCCTGCCCTGCCGTATCCCTCCTTCTCCCCAAAATAAATCCAGCAGTAAGAGCTGCAGACCCCCCATTTGGCAGGATTTGACGGTAAAGCTCCGCAGCTGATGTTATTTTCTGTCTCAGATATGATTCAGTGTGGAGCTGTCTGTAACTATCTGTACCGTGAGCTGACGACAATAGCAGGCAGGGTGAAAGCTCTAATCAAATCAGTCATAGTTATTAGACATTCACACGCTGCTGCATGCGCCCTGCGCGTCAAGGGACAGACCAGGCGAGACTGGTTCACGTGCAGTTTGGGATGATCCTTTCGAGGAAAATCTAAAATAAAACTCAGAGATTATGTTGGAAGATAAAAAAAAACGCTCGAGGTAAGGATCTTGATAAGTAGGATACAGTTTGGATATTTTAATACAACAAAGGGAAACAAAGACGCCCTTTTTTCAAGCCCCAAAACTTCCGATGCAGAGGTTTCCTTGCTGTAATTTCAAGGATAAATATCCTAACCTTCCTGGGGGGAAAAATGTCGTATTGTCTGTTGTAGAAAACGTTTTCATGTGTGGGATCCTTCCGAAGAAAGTTTGAAATAAAATCAATTTCTACACGAAGATTTAAACACCAAATGCAATCCGTCTTTTAGAAGTCAAAAACTGGCACCGAGGATGCTTTTTTATTTTTTTTATTGGAAAAAAAATGGAAGCAGAAGTTTCTTCAGTGTCATACATAGAGTGGGGTGATTTCAGATTGGGTGGAACATCAAGTTGAATTGACTACTCCAACTTTAAGGGGGTTCACTTCCCAATGTCCAAAATAAAATAATAATAATAATAAATCGAGCCCATGCTGGGATATTAAAAATTAGACGCACTCATTGGTGTGGCATCAAGTTTGTTAACAGGGCAAGACTCCATCAGGAAGCTGAATTTGGGGGGTAGAACATGGCACAAGCTTTGGCTCTTCTCCTAATAAAGTTTTTAAAATTGTGAAAGCTCGTAAACAATTCCCTTTTTAAAAGCAGCACCTGAGCGATGTGAATATTTCACAGTGGACTTTAACTCAAAATTAGTTATTTAACTAATTCGGAATTAACATCTGAGTCGATATTTTATTGAAAATGACTCTAAAAAGTGTTGAGCTGTGTAAACATTATGTAAAAAAAAATAGATAAGTGTTGTATTTTTATTTCTGTATGGACTGTTTTGAATCTCTTGATGTGTGCAGACCTCTAAAGAATGTAAAAACGGTCGTGGATGACCTGGATGTTGTCACGTGCTGGCATTTGTCTGCAAGCAACAAAAATATATTTTTAAAAATTCTGCAGGTGCTTTTAAAGCGAAAATGTATCTTAATCAATTTTAATTTCAAACACAATTTAAACCTAACTGAAGCAAACAGACGAAAATGGATGCCCAGTCCATCCTTTATCAATGATAAGATTTACAGAACAACTAAACCAGAGGATACCAGCAAACATCGTTTTTATTGTTTCACCAAAGTTTACACAATCCATCTAATAAAACTTGTAGTATGGTAGGAGAAGCAAGAAACTCTTATCAACCTCGGTAAATGTGATAAAAAATGTATCAAGGATTTTGAAGTGAACTCAAAACTCTTTCCTTTGTCAAAAGGTTAATTTAAGACCACTTTAAATAACTTTCAAAGCCACCGTGATTTCTGTTTGCTTTATCAGTGCTGGGCACCTTGTCGCTTATTTCTGGAACTTTGGCTACTTAAAAAAGTGTCTTTTATTTGTTTCTCTGTTGGAGATTTTCTTGCTTAATAAACTTAAATAAACTTTTCTGAGATCTGAGAGAAAAGGAAAAAGTGACGAAAAAGCGAAGTAATTGGTTGTGTAGCCGAATAAGAGAAGTGACGTCTTACTTTGTGGAAGATAGTAGTAGTGAGCAAACTATAACAATATTTGGGTAACTCGTCTGATACTGTAGGCTGTAACAGCTTTACTGGCTACACCTGACACCAATAACTCTGAGGGCTGCAGGTATACTGGCTGTTGGGCCACTTTCACATGCTGCACGTGATCTGTGCGTCATGACCGGATCTATTTTACGCGCGGTGTGAGGGCTTCTTCAGAGAAAAGTTTGACATAGAAACACAAGTTATTTCTGAATTTAAGCAAATCGCGATTTATGGCTTTTGATGAATGGTGTAGTATCAATAATTCAGTGTTAGATCAAAGATGATCAAATCCACATTGCTTTTGATCGGATGTGTAAATTAAAGGAGTCATTTCTCAACTCACTTCAAACAACTTTTGATGCCGCCGTATTATCTGTAATATAGGCTCCATCATCGTGAACAAGTCTCAGGGCATTGTAATTCGTGGCTGGATGCTAGAGCCTTTGATGGTGATGGCTGCAGGTTATGATTTATGGAAGCAGAACTTTTCAGGTTATATGATTAAACTTAGAAAAGTTTTTAATTCAACAGTTTTCTTACAACATCACGTTAAGTGAAATAGTTGGTCTTCAGGAGCCTCCAGTCACATTCTTGAGAGTAAGAGTCCCCCTGTGTGTGAGAGTGTGTGTGTCTCTCTTTAATCAGGCTGCTGACATGGTGTGAGGGGGACTCGCCTGCTTCCACTTGTTGTTCAGGGGTTAATGGAAAAGATTTCTAAAGATTTATTGAGGGGGCGTTTAATGACCTGATCGGTTTCACCGCGTGAAAACAAATGATGCAGTAAAAGCTTGCTGAGTCTGAGGGGGGCTAACTTTGCCAAAATTAATGACCAAAAAGAGGGAATGACTGTTTATAGTTTGTTTTTCCTCTGACACTCCCCCCACTCTCAGTATAATCGGGTTAGAATGAGGCTTAGCATAGCCTGAGTTACAGGCGAGGTTTAAATGAAATAGGCCTCCATATAATTTTAACAAACAAACAAACAATAAAGAAGCTTTAAACCGGCTGACCACGACAGTACCAAGAGTTCTGCCACCACAGCGAGATAAACTACCTTGATCAGCAACTGGGACCTCACCTTCATGACCTTAACAGGAGCAGTATTTTTTTATTTGGAGGCCAGGGGAAAAATCCAATAGAACCCCCACTGAAAGGGGAAAAAAGGGCCAAAAATGTCAGACAAATTCAAAAAGACTTTTCCAACTGAAGACATGGACTAACGGGAATGGATGAGAAGATTGTTGACAAAAACATATGTAAAAATAAATATTTATAAGTTTATATTTGGGTTGTAATAAATGCTATTGTAATATACCACACATTTTAGAAATTGTACAAGACTGGGGTCCGTACCAGAGGCTCATGCCATTATTGGTTACATCTTTTCTAAGATAAAAGAAATTCTGGTATGACTAATAATTAGCATCATTTATTGATATAACTTCAGATATATTCATACTCTACGTTAGACTTGTCTGCATGACATCAGTGTTTTGATTACCTACCTAACTTTATGACAACCAAAATGTTACTTTAAATGCCATCAGAACATAAATTGACAATAATGCAATGATTTAATATGAAAAAAGCCCAACTTTTCACAGTAATCAGCCCCTGTCAGTCAAGGGCACTGGGAGCTGTCTTAACTTTTTCCCCCTCTTGGTTCCCCTGAGCTGAACATGGATGTTGTCTGGTCTTCCTCTCGGTTATATTTCAGAGCTGTCATATGAGATGATGACTCGGGTCGTTTGACACAGGGTGCTCAACTTTCCCCTTCCTGCTGCACCCACTTTGCACCTCGGGCCACATCTCCCTGTCTCTCATTACCCCTGCACCTGACTTTAAATAGAACTGCTGCTTTATAAAACTCAAAAAGCTCAGATGTCGTCCATGAAATTAAGTCCAATTGAAGTATGCACTAAATCTAACTTACATTACATATGGCATTGCTTTATAAAAGTTTTACGGACAAAAAATCAAAACTCTGGAAGAGAACCAAACTTGCAGGAAAAGTAATTAAAGGTGAATGTATGAGAAATTTGGTTTGTTGTTTAATTTGGCAGATTTGATTAGGGTAGCTGCACACCTTTCTACACCAAGCTCAGGAGATTTTAAGGCCATTTTAGGACCCACATAAGAAATGCACCACTTCACTTCCTACTTTTTGGATTTAGTGGGACTAATGTCTTTGACTTCTTGAGACCGGGTGGACATTTTTTTGGCAGTTATTAGCTCCTTATCCTTGTTCATCAACGCTCTCCTGTATTTCTCATCTTGAAGCCAAATAAAGTTTGTAGCAGTGGCTAATCAACTTTACAGCTTGTGACCCCCAAAACAAGCAGTTATGAGACTGGTGACCCCAACTGTCAATGGAGGTAACTTAAGCCAAATGATTTTGTACACTGCCACAAAAAAGAAACTATTTTTATACTTTATATTTATATGTAAGGAAGACTGAATGTAGAATGCAAGTTTTCTCTACGTAGATAATCTAATAGCTCTGAGTGGGTGAGCTAAAAGTGAACAAAATAAATTCATTGATGTAAAAATGTGATTTTAATAAACTTGTTTAAACATTACTCTTATTTTAAAGTAATTGTAACTGCAAGGATATAATTTATTTTAGACTTGACTAATGTAACCAATCATAAGCTGATGTAGAGAACACACCCTTAAAAACATTTTTCTTTTTTATGATTGCCTCACCTCCATGTTTGCTGTAAATTATGATTTACCTCAATGCAATCTGAGCAACAGATCCACAGAGCAGATGAGATAAAGTGATCAATTTTAATCATGACTTTGAAAGCACTCTGTGAACTTGTCCCAAAATGCATCACCTCTTTCCTTCAGGTCCAGTGTCCTTAGGTCCTTAGCTACCAGTGTGCTGACTGTCCCACTAAGGACCACGGGTGACCTGGCCTTTTCGACAAACTACCTCAGGAGACCAGACTGACAAACTCTTTATCCTCTTTGAAATCTCTTTCAGGAACACATTTGTATGAGCATGCTCTCGCAGGAGTGGTTAACTGAGTTCAGCAAGTTCTGTCATGTTTAACTGGTTTTGTTTTATTTGGTCTGGATTTTGTTTTTGCTTATTACTCATACCTGTGGTTATTCAGGCAACTGTATTTAAGTTCTGTTTATTCCTATTGTCTTTATTTTAATTCGAGGATTTTTTTAAAGTGCAATACAAATAAAGTTTATATCTATAATTTATGATATTATTTAAGATAGGCCTCTGAGAAAGTGCTATCATTGAAGTTAATTACCTCATCTAAGTAAGAATTTTAAGACATTTCATGCCAGTTAATAATAAAAACATCTAGTTCAAGGCTCCATAAGTATCCAAATAAACTATGTAAATCCATCCTTGCACTTTTTGGGCTCATTTTCCATAAATGATTCAAAGGTTTTGAACATTGACTTGGGGGCTGCATTTGCTGAACAATAAAAAGGTCAACATGCACAGGCTGCCAGTTGCCCACCCTTAACGAACCAAAAATAAAATAAATTGAAGAAGAGAAAAGGTTTGCTTTGGAAACAGGATGTAAAATTTCTTTTTATTTGCGTCTGATTCCACCAGCTCATTACAAAAATCAAATCATGTAAAAGATCAGTTTTGTTGGAGAGACTTTGACATAATCTCTAAAAGAGAGTCAAACAAACATTTGAGAAGAAAGAAAAAACAGCAAACTGTCAGGACACTCTCACTTGCATAAAACCTGAAGATCTCTAATTTGATCAAACAGAAGAAATGTGTTTCTTACGCCAAAACTGCATAAAAACCATCTGCAGAAACTCTCCTGCCTTCACAGTCTACACCAGTGTCCTTTTTTCTTAGCAGGCTGTGCTTTGGATCGAGGCTGCTCTTACATCTTTAGTTTCATTCACATATGGCTTCGCAGGATAATATTAAAAAACACTGAACAGAGTCTTGTTTGTTCCTAAGGCAACAATATACAAAATTATGGAGAGGAAAATGAACTGATGGTGGCTGACAGCAGAAAGATGAGCAATGGTATCTTTGAAACCAAACTCATCAAATCAAATAATAAGCCCAGTTCTTTGCTTGAAATCTGGAGAGATCTGAATCAAATTAAAAGGAAATTAGGCCTGCAACCATCAGCCACAGTTGTCTCATTACAGCGGAAAGATAATCCACAAAAGCCTTAAAGCATGAGCGCAGTGTGCAGGAGAGGCAGGATTTCACAGTGGAGAAGTTAAACAATGGTGCTATTTGAGGTAAAAAAAAAAAAAAAGAGAGAGGAAGAAAAGTACATATTTGAGAATGTGTCTGAGGTATCATAAGATTTAGTATCCGCTTTGAGTTTTTACTAATGTCATGACACATTAGACATGTATTCCATTAAGCCTTGAGTGGTTTATAAAACACAGCAGCCATGTGGAAAATTTTTATCATGTTTGTGTCACGTAGTCAGATTATGTGTGGTTGAGCAGGGAGCTGACTCTGTCACTTCTAAGCACACAAGAGGAAAGGACTTTTGGAAGAAAGGGGAAAGAATAGATATGTTACTTTTCTCCAACATCTAAGGAAATATCATTCAGGCTTAAAATAATATTGAAACGCCGGGTATCCTGACATGTGTAAGGCGATATATTGAGGCTTTATGAGTGTTGTGAGCTGACTTCTGGCTCCTGTTAAAATGAGATATCCCTCAAACCCGGTTTGATGCTCCACTTTAAGTAATTTTAAATAGGCTCAGTGTCCTGGATTTCTCCATATTCAGCACAGTTTGTGTTTGTTTTATTTGTTTCATCACATCCAATCATATGCAGACATCAATTTCAAGGATATCGAATTGGAAAAAAAGATATATATTTATAATAAACACAGAGAGATGGACTCAAACCTGCAGATATTGTAAACACTTGCAGCTCTGAGAAGTATTGACTTCATATTAAAATCAAATACTGTGAGAGGTTGCATTCAAACTTAGCTCAAAGCTGGGAAATTAAAAAACAGAATATTCCTTGTAATAAGCAGTGCAGTCCCAGAAATATATGGCAGAGTTATGAGCATGATTTACACAAAGAAGACTGAAAAAAGGCAGGTTTAAAAGAGAGACGCAGGTGCACAGAAGTTAGAAAACAAAGATGTCATAAAACAGTTTAAAACAGAACAAATGATCATCAGTTATGAGTGACTTTAATTTTAAAACAAGATTTAAAAATGACAAAAGGGAGCTGATCAACGGTTCATTTTTGCGTCTGTTTTAGATCAAGTTTTGGGCTGTGGGCACAAATGTGTTTCAGTGTGAGTCACATTTCAACAAGGACACATGAGCGCTGTTGGATGTTGCTGTAGATGGGGACTGGGGCTTTGACTTTGGCCATGAAACTCAGTACATAAGGCATGCTGGCAAACTCCTCAGCTATCAGCCCTTATGGTTGATATATTTTATCTATTTATTTTTATATTGAAGTTTATGGGAAGACAAACTCAGAATTTCCAACAAGTTGTATATTAACAAGACAAGAAAGAAACCAAACCTGTAAATTTGGGGGTTACAATGAATAAAACTGCTATTAGTAATGATCAAAACCATACCAGATAAAACTATTTACCCCGTACCTCGCCTGCAGTTTGGAGCCTGTTTAATTCTACTTTTATGGTCTGTGTGAGAAGGACATACTTGTGATAATTATTGGAAAACATCACACATTATTAAAACATGGTGATATCATTTGGTGTTCGAAAACTACAGCTCACTGACCACTGAAAATGGAATTTTACAGTTTATAAAGTTGAAATGCAAGATCTGACAAATTTGTCATCTGTAGTTAAAAACAAAACTTCGGAACAACAAAAGAACAATAGGCCTATTTGAGTCCTGATGTGACAGGATAAAAAATTAATTTGCAGGGAGATGGATTCTTCCAAGAACCCATATGATGTCTCTTATAGCCAATACTGATATTTACATGGGTATAATGCTTTGTCAGGAAAAACAAAATCATGCCTTTCTGAGATCAACAAACAGCACTGTATACTCCCCAAATCTGTAGAGCTCAAAATAAACAGTGACTTTGATTTGGGGCCTCACACTTTCATATTAAACTTTATTCTTCCAAACTAAACATTAGGTTAGCAGGTTGGTTCCTTAAGCTTGAAATAACACCTGTAAAGCTCAGTCTGTTGATTCAGCTTTGAACTGCATTCATTTCGGTGCACATTGTGCTAATAATAATAATACCCGCGATTTTACCTCTGAATTGTGGTAGATATTTTCATATCTGCTGATACTATAATCACCTAGCTGAGCAATTATCTAGCAAAAAGACTGAAAAAGTGTTTTTTTTTTTCATTTAAATCTATGACCTCTTAAACGAGAAGTTCTGAGTTTGGTTTCATGTAATTCAAGACTTTATGATTATAAATATATATTTTTTCTTAAAAATGAACATACTTTTTAATTATTTTTTAAGAGTTGCTCTAATACACTTGCATAAGTTTGCAGTCCAACTAAACCTTAAAATAATTATAGTTTAAGTAAATTAAAAGTCCTAAAGTCATAGTATATTTTTCAATTTGTTTCCTCTTCTGCAGACAAATTACAGGTCCAAACATGAGAGCAAACAATGGATTTGAATGTCTGACAGCCCACTCCTAATGTTTTCGCCCTGTCTTGTTTGACAAAACAATTATTTTCTTAGTTAAATGATCAAAGAATAATTTTATCCGTTTATCACCTTTCTTTGTCATAGATAAAGGATAATCAACATATAATCTAGTCACATTTTTTATGGACAAAAACCGTACTGCACTGATCAGGTGAAAGTGTTGGAGGTTTTCATACATGTTTAGGTGATGTGGGAACACGCAGCTCAGGCTTTAGGACCGCGGGGAAGACAAGGTCAAGTCTGAAGACAGTGAGTGGTGCGGACTGGGGGGCAGGCGGGGCATTAGCTCAGTTCAGGCTGATGTCAGGACAATTAGAGGTGCACTACGGTGCATTGTGCACAGCGCCTGTCAGCCTTAATCTGTGCTGCCGTAGCCCGTGCCCACAGCCGGGCCACAGCCCACGGGAAGCGCTAACACTCAGGCACATATTGCTTTGACAGTTGCGCTCATCTAGAAGTAATGCAAAACGTTACTGTGATGTATACATGGTGACCCTGTACTCCTGTGTCTTACAACAATAACAACAACAACGGGGCTGTTTGTGTGCAGAGCCAGGGGGAGCAGAAAGGAAGAGATGACACCTGCAATGAGAAGAATGAGCAAAGATGGAGCGAGGAAGCAGAGGAAGAGGAAGATAATAAAAAAACAACAGATAATATCAGAAGAGGTTGAGTCTTCTCTCCTTCATTGCAAATTGACCCCCTCTCTTCTCATGAGTTATTTCTGTTCTACAGATCCTGGTGTTTTTGCTTGAGGGAGCTGCTTCGGGTGGTGACGGTGTTGGACGTCTCCTCTGCCTCCTCATCTTCCTTCATCTCCAGGACCTCAGAGAAGAACCTGAAGATGGAGTTAAAGCTCATCCAGGAGGTCAGCTCGTGTCTCTCTGTCCCTGAAACAGAAGATCACACACATAAACTATACAGCAGCACGAGAGGTGGTCTGTTATTACAAAGCTTTAGCAAAAGGAAGAGTATGTTCATCATTAACAGCAGTAAAGCTCACATGTTAACTATAATACATTTATCGATGGTTCCTGACAAAATATGTGTCCATGGCCTGTCTGCATCCATCTGTTTGAAAATGTCTCCCTTATGATGTCATTAGATGGTATAAACCTTCCTCATACTGGACACATTTTATGTCAATGACAGCGGCGATGCTTACATGGTTTCATTGTTATGAGCATCTTAAGAAGTCAGAGCTTACAGTCTGCCAGCATGAGCCACATGTCTCACACACATCGCCTGTGCTGAAAATCACGACAATCGGAGGCTCACCTTTCTTTTAGTGAATGCTGCGTACGTATCTTGGCCAAAACAGAAAGGAAAAAAATAGGGAGCAGTATTTACTGATTCCAACAGTATGTATGCCACTGTGGTAGAATATGAAAGAAAGAAACCATTTAATTGCATCTCCAGCTGTGCCTCTCAAAGTTAAAGGTCCATTAATTTCCTGTTGGGAGATTTATTTTGTTTCTCCCTAAACTTTTAATTGAATATTATTATTAAGGGGGAATTTGTGAAGAAATAAAGGAGAGAGATGTGGCCAAAATGTAGCACACTTGTGCCTGATATGAAAGCCAAAGCGGCTCATGCAAAATTCACATCCTGAAAGGGGCGTGGCCTGATACAGCTTACACAGTAGGCTCTACAGGGCTGAAACAGAGGGGTTTATAGGTATGCCAAAATCCAATATCTGAGTGAGATTTTTATGCAAGAAATTTTGAAATATTATTTCAGGGAAATCTGAATTCTGTTGAAAAGGGTTAAAAAAAATAACCTTTGGATCAGGGATTTAATTGCTGATTGTCATCATGTCTGAGTTCTTGTCTTTCGGTGTCATTAGCTCATAAACATGCACTCACCCAGTATGATGGCAGAAAAATTCAAGAGCGTACAGCAGAGATCTTAAGGTTTATTCAACTAACTGTTAAGTGAGAAGCAAGGTGCATACATGGTGACACATGCTCATTTTCAACATAAAAAAATGTTGAAAAACAGCAAGAATCAGTTTAATCAATAGATATACTGTATCGCAACAGGTGACAATATCTTGTCAGCTCTCTGTTTCTGAGATATTACTGTCCATCAACTGTCTTGGTGTATTGATTAAATGAGTGACTGTCTTAATTGAGGATTTTCAGTGCTAGCATATGTTCTCGCCAATGAACCAGGGGGGAAAATGTGCTGTCTGAAAAGTGTCGTATTCATCCTTAGTGCTTATTTTGAGCAGATGAGGAGAATACCGGTCCTGCTGCAGCCAGTGCTCTGTGTGTGCATGCTACCTTTAGCAACAGAGGAGTTATCCATCTTTTTTTCTCCCTGGGAATGATTGAAGGCGGCGATATTTTGGTGTAACTTGGTACACAATGCTAATGTTTGCCAGGCTTGTCCTCCCTTGAAAAAGTGATACATTTTGAACCACTGGTAAATGACGCACTCCATGGCATTACTGGTGAAGTCAACTGTTTCCTTTTTACATTTATTTTTTATCTTTGCTTTAATATTTTGAACTGTATTTCAGAACTGTATTTCAGTCTTTATCCCTGGTTATAAATAACTAAAATGACACCATCAGTAAAAATTTGACTTGGGTAAGACTTCAAATCTTGTAGGGTTACCATTACCAATATGCGATGTTCATGCAGGCCTCAAACCTCATGCACGAGAGCCATGACAGCTTCTGACCTATCAGTCTAAAGGAACAGTCTCAATATGTTATCTAAGCGGAAACCTGATAATCAACACTGCTGCATGCTCCCCTCTCCATCTCAGGTCGTCCTTCAGAAGCAGACTTCTGCACAATGGGTGCACTAAGAGAAACCAGTGGAGCGGGAGTCATTCATTCTAAAGAGCTGATTGAGGATAGCCAGGACAGAAGTTAGAGAGAGAGCTTACAAGCAAGCATATCAAGTGGTCTAGCCGTGGCGGAAGGGGGGTAGGAGTGCTAAGTTTCCCCCTGACCTCCTCTAGGTTAGCCAGTTCCCAAGTTTGGGGTCACACTAGAGCCTGAAACCTGGTCCTTACGCCTCAGGTTCCTGCCTGCCTCAGAGGTCAGGGTATCATTGGGCAGCTTTTGAGTTGAATAGCTTGCTAACTTAATGACAATTTTCCTGCAACAGATCACCTCATCTCTCTATCTGAGCATCCATGATGAGGACAGAGCGAGGCTGCAGCTGGTCCCCGACTCGTCTGCTCTCCAGCTCACTAACCATTCAGTGAGGGTGCTAACAGATAATGGCTTGTTTCTGTCACCACTGGCTAGTGGCTCAGCTGCTTAGCAACACAACTGTAACTGGACTTGCGAGGCAACGAGGTACCCACTTGTTTGCCAGAGGGAGAACAGTTTTGCCACAAAGTGATATGAGGACTTTGATACTCTGACATACCATTGAAGAAGAATGTAAATATGTCAGCAGACAGAGGATAAGAGCTGAAATTATTTTTCTTTTTTCAATATTTATTTTCACACTTCACATACTTTTTCATTCTGCCTGTCTGCAGGTGTACATCTATAAAAGACACCATATTTTGCCGTAACTTAGCTTCCTACAATCCATTTTAATAACCGCTAGAGTATGCTCACATCGCTGATGCAAAAAAAAACCTTGAAGTTTCACAACTTGAATACTCCTGATCTACTTGTACTCTCAGACACTCTGAGATGCTTTATTGGAGCTTCCCCTTCCCTGTCCTCTTCCCCATGTAGACCCAGACTGCTCTGATTGGTTGATTTCTCTCCTCTATATTAATTGGTAAGTGCAACACTGTTTAGTGCCATGTTGTCAGTGACTCTACAACCATTCATGTCTCTGCATTGCACTAGGCTTGCCACCCCTAGCCAACATCTTTTGAAATCAAATTTGGGTCGCTTTCATCCGTAAGGGACATTTTCAGGAACTAAATGACTTGAAAAGAAGTGTCTCTTAAATTTTTCAGACTGCAAAATACACATTTTAGTGGTATTCATGACAAATCTGTGTCCATGTCCTGTTTTCAAACCCCACCTTTCCTTTTGTTGCTTGTTCCACTTTTTAAGAGTGTGCTCATAGAGTTCACTTGAAATGTACCCTTAATGACATCAATCAGGGAGACAGATGGAAGGTACTCCTGTTAACCAACAGGTATCCTCACTGGAGGGAAGTTTGGGCATGTCTGTGCAGTCACAATAAACACTAGAGCACAGCACTGGAAAGCTGCAGCCTCATTACTTCTTGAGAAGGGCACTGTCAGACACAATTCAGGATTTACACTTTAAGAGTCTGCTTGAGGGGGGGCTGGTGCAGGGTGGGTTATAGTCTTTATCAATTATCTTGTGGATTTTTGGCAAGAAATTTAAAAAACATGTACTGGGCCATCTGGCACAAGCGTAAACTTGTAGAGAAAAAGGTAAAACATCGGACCTTCGAACTAAGATTGCATAAAAAACTTCCTGTAAGTCGTCAAGTCCATGAAGTTCAGAGGAAAAAGTCAAATACAAATTTACTTTAAGATGATACTAATGAACAGAAACTTTGAGCAAAAATACTGAAAATAAGCATCAAATGCTCAGTGTGTAAATCAGTCTGCTGAAACCATTCAACCAATTCAATAACAAAAATCATGTTATTGATAGCCTGGGAAAAATAAATGTGTATTTACTGTATCGTGTTGAACTTTAAACTGCACAGCTAAATTCTCAGGACATTAATGCTAATGTGAGAGCACTTTACTTAAAGGGGGGATATTTCTGGTACAGAACTTACTTGTCAATCATCCCAGCCCTTAATGTGAGGTGCAGTAATATGAAGAGGACTGACTTTAAAGTTAGAGTCTCATCTGTTTTTGCAAACAATGATAGTACCTGCATTCTCACACAAAACCTTTATTTTGGAGCAGATATTTATTAACATCTGACGCAAAGGATGCACCTTTTTCCGTTGTCCCTGGTGAATCCAACTGCTTTGCAAGACTTCCCTCCTCTCTCTTAGTTTTCAGTATTAGATAGATACTGAGACAGTTGACAGGTTGTCTTTCTGGCTGCCATGACAAGACACTATTTAGACATTTTATGGTTAGAATTTGTCCAATGCATTTTTACAGCTTCCAGTACAGATGAGGCCTTAGTGCTATGGATCGCTACAAAACAACAGTTAAAAAAGGGTTAAAATCCACAGCTGCTCTCACTGAGTCAAATCAGAAGTGCATTAAAATACCTCCTCTCCTCTCCTTAGCACCTTTCTCCTTCCTCCCTCACTTCCTCCCATCTCCTCTGTGTACATTTGATCGGCTATAAAAAGCTGGAGTGGAAGGCCGCAGGGATACAATTAGGAAGCATCTTAAAGGCTCTCTCACCGCAGACAGGCCTCTGATGACCACTGCTCTGACCCCATGTTTATTAGATTGACCCCTGCCTGGGCACATTAATGGAGATGCTGTGTGTTTGTGTATGATTGTTGGACTGGGGCCTTGGCTCCATGTGCATTTGGGTTCCGTTGCAGGTGCTGTTTTTTGATTTTGTGTGTGTCTGTGTCTGTGTGTGTGTGTAATTTGTGTGCACAAGTATAAAAGGGAGTTCATGATCGCTCTGAGATAAGGGACCACTCTGCACAGTATACGACGAGCAGACTGCACCTTGGGTCAAATTTACTGGCCTGGCAATCATGGGAGTCAATAACCCACACTCTGAGTGACTGTGCTACCTGTGTAAGGGCTCAACATAATATCGGACCCTTGAAAACAAAGACACACCTCTCACACCTCTAATCTATCATTTATACCCAATTTGGGGCACTGTGATCTCTTTCCACCTTCTCCTCCTCCTCCATTTTCCTTGTCTCAGCAGCCTCTCCCTCACTTGTGTTCTTACTTCTGTTTTGTCCTTTTTTCCTCTCTTCCTGCAGAAAGCGATCAATGTGGCAACGCTCCCTCATTCACCCTGAACTGGCGGTGAACTCCTCCCGGAACGCCGCCAGGCTCTCCACCCTATCCCCATCACAGCCCGGGGTCACCAGGGGGGCGTCTCTGTGCCAATATGCAGATGAGTCTGTGCCCCTTCAATGACTCTGATGGGAAGCTCCACCCACTCTATATGGTAGCAAGAACCCCCCCCCCCCAACACTCCCACACATAGAGACATAAATGCTCTCTCACTGGCTTAAATAGGCCTTTAACAGCTTATGTCCACTCTGCCTTTAATAGCCAAAGTGTGTCCGACCTAATGGATGTCGTCAAAGCTGAGATGTGAGCACTGATTTAGAGGAGGAACCCCGATGACCAGACCTCACTCGCCACTAAAAAAGAGGTACGGAGAAAGAGGGAGCGTGGGGGAGAGAATTACCTCAGCCCTGCCACAAATCAAAGTAATATCTTTAAAAGATGTGGGGATCGATGAGGTGTCATCTGGCTTTATCTGCTGTGTAAAGTGAACCCATAAACAGCCAGTGAGCATGACTTTACCCTCAATGTTACTCTCTTACTGGAAAACTTTTTAACTAATAAGCAGAATTTTTACGAGCTATTGATTTCACTTTTTGTTTAAATAAGATAGAACATACCAGGGCTTAACAAAGTGTGTTTATGATATGAAACTTCTGAAGTAAAGTGCCTTGCCTGTTTATTTGTGTCTGCTGTCTTGAATTAACTGTAAATCAATTAAGTGGCTAATTCTAACAAGATCATTGTAATTGTATGAATTCAATAAAGTTTATTGTAAATGCAATAATGTCCTCATTTATTGTAAATGCAATAATGGTGTTACACTGGGCTCTATAACATCTGGTATTGTCAGGGGAAATACAGAAAAAAATCCCTTGACTTTCACAATGTGTTTATAATTAGAATGAGGCAATGGTGAGCTTAACAGTGATTATTTCCACACTGTGGAACGATGACGCTGTAACCTCGAGGTGAGACTACACACACATATACTCTCTCGAAATGCCCAATACTATTCTAGAGTTTCAAGTATTTTAAACTCACCTTTGTTGACTGTGATATAAACATACATGTTTTTATTTTAAAGAACACAAAGTCTGACCTGGACTTGAATTTACCTGTTACTCTTTTGGTGGTTTCATAACTGACAAGACAAAACCACTGACGAAAGAGTCTATCATTAATAACAGAAAGATCTATCTTTCTATCTATCTATGATTCACTGGTTCACTCTCTGGTTGGTCAGTTCACCAGTGATCTTTTCCATGTTGTCAGCTACCTTGCATTCATTTTATGCTTGATACTGGACTTGAATGGACTCAATCTGAGTGAAACAATGGTAGAACTTTTCAATGTTAACAATTAGATGATTTGAAAAAAAATGGACTGAACTATAAAATGAATGCAAAAAAGGTAACGATATTGGCTTCAGATTTATGATTGAAAATATGCTGCACTACTACATCAGTATTATTTGAAACCATGACGGAGGTAAAAAAAAAAACAGAATAAAGGTTATTTTTCTTACAAATAAGATGTTCATTAAGAATTAAAAAGAAGTGTAAAATCGCACTTAAGTAGGTTAATGTGACAGCATTTGAACTTTTCACAAGTCCCACTTCAGGTTCCTTCTCAGTGAAAGTGACCAAGCTTAAGTTATCAATTAAGAATGAGATTTTCTCCACAAACAGTTTTTGTTACCCTATCACTGTGTAATCTATGCTACCTTAAAGTGGGTTTATTTTACTTGACTTCATGTTCAGACAGACTGTGCTCTATCTTGGAAGAAAATGAGGAGCCTATAGTGGAAAGTGCCTTTAGCTTATTGATGCTTATGGGACCGATTAAAAGTGACATATTATATTTCACAGGGTGCAGCTTATTTTTGACTTATCCACTGAGCTGTCACTGAGTGTTTATTGTAACTACAGTGAGTATTCAAAGGAGTAGCCGTGTCCTTATTTTTCTGTGGGAGCAGTTAAGAGGCGTCGATGTTGCCAATTGTTAACATCCAGCCCAATTAACAGTATTTGAAACTTGACGTACTCTGGCCATAGTTCAGTTCACATAAACATCAAATAAAAATGACATGCAAATGATCAAAATTATACAATAAACATGCATTAGCAGCACATCAAGAAAGTTAGTGTTGTTAATATACATTATTAACATTTTAGGAGTCACAGATCTACATTTTATGAACTGAGGTTTCAGTTCATTTACATAGTTTATAAATTTTCTTTTTATTCATAGTCATTAACTTCTTGTTCACCAACATAATCATATTAACATGATTGTAGTGTTTAATCACAAATAATACACATGACAAATATGTACAAAATCATTGGGTGATGTTTGAATAATCATGATCTAAGCATCAACTAGAAATATCTATTGTTTCTGATTTACAATTTTATTGTTAAAGTAAAATGACATGAAATAATATGAAATTAAAGTCATAGTTACTTGATTACATCAAAAATAAATCAGATGTTAAATAACTAATATTCATCAGTGCCATATTCGAGTCAGAAGTTCATATTCCATATAGGATTGGAGGGCATATTATTTGATTAATCAGTCAATTACCTTGAGGGGGCTCAAGGTAAGCACAGAACTGCAAAACTGACTGATTAATCGAATAATAACTGTGACTGTTTTTTGTAATATTAATTGTTGATTGTAAATTGCCGTAATTTGACTGTTTAACTTTGCTGCCTTCTGGTCAGGACTCTCTTGAAAAAGAGGTTCTAAATCTCGATGGGACCTTCCTGGTTAAATAAAGGTTAAATGAAAAAATATGAAATAAATGTTTTAAAACTCTGATATAACATCAAGTAACTTTAAAGAGGAAAAAGACAAAAACAAAATATGAGTAAAAGAAAAATAAATTAAAAATGTTTTAAATTCTGATACCAGAAACAGCAAAAATCTTTGCACAAATACTACTCCGGCACGTGCATCGTACAAAGACAATAAAGTCCAAATCTGAAGAGAAAGTCCCGCACACTGGCCAACTTCATTCAAAGACCTTTTTTAAGCAAAATTCTGATGTCTGCAATAACTGAACAACTCTGTTATGAAGTTTTAGGAACGTCAGTGATGAAAGTAGAAACCTGAGGTCGGCCTGTTGGTTCTACTTCAAACAGTATATACTTTATTCTCCACCATAACCTAAAATGTATACATTTCACCAATATCTGACCCAAATAATAGCTGTAAATATCAGCAGAAATGTTCATACATGTCAATACTGGTATTATGCTAATAACAAAATACACACAGTCAGAGCTCCACAACGATCATTGTAAAGCAGCATCAGAGCTGGTACAGTAAAGAAATCCAGGCGTTTGTTTGGGTCACGGCAGAGTTTCATGGCGGCATCTAACCCTCGCCCTGTGTTTGAACATTCAGTGTGTGCTGTCTGTGCCCGGCGAGGCCGCCTCATTATGTGACAGGCAGAGGAGAGTATTTGATCCTGGATATTTAGCCTCCTCCACTCTGTCACAGCCACTGCAGCCCTCTCAAGGTAATTGACTGACTGTTTGATCTCCCTCTGACTCCACACTGCTACAAGACACTGACACACACAAACACACATTTGTCACAGGCAAGTGACACAAACATACACACACGCAGCACAAACCCGCTAAAAACACAAACACACACACAGTTGTTATCATTTGTGTGCAGTGAGGTAAGGGACCAGGGGAGGAGAGTTTTGAGTGGTTGAAAAGGAAACAAGAAAACTCCTCTATAGCTATGGGCCATGCTTTCTTCCCTCCACACCAAACGCTGCACGCTGTTACGAATGGTAATCGCCTCTGATTGTCACAAATTTCAAAACAAACGCTAGGTGACTGAAAAGCCAAAGTGACGCCCCGAGTGATGCTCCGACAGAAAGCCTGAATCAAAGCGTGCCGACTATAATTAGGTTCCATCTGGGCTACATTATTTAAAGCCGCAGCAGTTAATTGCTTGTGTACAAATGGCCTATTTTATTTGAATCAAACTTTTTTGTGATTCGTAATTACATTGATGTGAAGGGGGCTGGATCTCTTTGCTTCCTTTTTAATATAAATACATGTTCAAATTATTAAGAGGGCTAAGAGGCGAGGGAAATGTAAAGTGATGATACTTCTCTTGGTGTTGATTTCTTTAAATAATTATGAGAGCTTTATCAAACACACTGACATTTAGGTTAAACATTTAATGAGTTTCAATTAAAAAAGGAGATGAACAATGATATAATCATGATGTTAAAATTACAAAAACAGACTACCAAGCAGGACTGATATGAATGATATTATTGCATACAGAAAAAGAAACATTTTCTCATTTCCTCTTGTCACAGTTTTCATCAAAAATCAAACACAAACAGCAGTTTGTTATCGATCTTCTATCAACAGTAACCTAAGCTTTGTTTTATCTTGATGTGAGGCAGAGCAGTGCCTTGTGCTACGGGCCCTTCTGGATGTAACCTTAGCCAGGGTTCTGTTTGTGGAAACTATCTGTTGCATGGATCAGCGGTGGGGAATCGCTATCTGTATCCTGGTTGTCAGACGATCGGATTTCCGCCTCTGACGCTCTCTGATATTAGATGATCTTCCATGGTGTGAGTGCAGGAGTGTGTCTGCAGCTGTCTATATAAAATTCACATGTGTTGTCATCTTGCTCCTGGACAGGCGTAAAAGGTCAAGAATGTCATTTTTGTCCCACATGGCTGTCCGTAGGGAGGGGTTCTGACATGTTGCCACTGTAGACGAGGTCAAAAGGAGCATGGACAGGTGACAGCCAGTCATCTATGCTGCCAGAACAACTCTGTTGTCTTTGACAAAATGTAGAGATGTTGTCCACTGTCCAGAAAATAATTAAATCTAAATTTATCTTCTAACTCACGACCAGGACCTTTTAGTTTCCATGTATGGTGAGGATATCCACAACAAATCTGAGTGGATCCCCAGAAAATATTGATGGTTTGTATCATCATTCTTTATAAAACTCTAAATAATACCAAGCTTTCATGACTACCAAGGTTACTACACTGTTAAAAAATAAATAGAAGAACTTGCAAGGCCCAACAAGGGCCCTTTTTCTACCCAAGTTTAAAATACTTGAGCTTCCAGAAAGTTTGTGTCAAGGAGATAAACAGCTGATGTAACGCACTCTTGTATGTGTTTCTTCAGAAGCCCAAATTAGATGGAAGACTATGCACATTAGGTCAATGGCACTGTATATGGAGAAGCAGCAACAGTAACTGCTCCTTGATATCCAAACTGTTTTTTAAAGTACATGAAGGACTTGAGTTTTAAAATATATAAAGTGCTGAAATGTAAACTAGCAAAATGAATTATTATTCCTTCATAAAGGTGTCAAATTATTGTTATTTACTTGCGTTTCTGAACAGGAAATTCAGTTTTAGTGGTTGAACTTTATGTTTGTTTAATTTCTGACTTCTCAAAGAAAGCCCAGTGAGTTGGCTCAGATTGTGGTATAAAAGGTGAATATAGTTTAAAACTCCTCATTCCTGTTCAAAACGTTTTTCCAAGAACAACAAAATTTTCAGGTTAATACAAATGCTATTGAAAGATTTCTATACTTGAAAGCACTCGGAGAGCACAGACCTCCGCCAGCGCCACAGTCCTCAGCCATATTGTCATTTTGACCATAAATATTACTCCTACCTTTATCTCATCTAAATATTTAGATTCCTTGACCATGAAAACATACCATTAGCAACTGGATTCATAATGACATCTATTTTAGTTCAGTAGTTATTCACAGAAATCACATTTTTTACACCATGGCGGCCAGACGCTGATCCCGATCAACACCAAAATCGAATCAGTTCTTCCTTTTCCCATGCTGAACATTTCCTGAAAATTTCATCCAAATTCATCCACTACTTTTTGAGTTATTTTGTTCACGGACGGACGGACAAACTCTCCCGAAAACATAACCTCCTTGGCGGAGGTAAATATATGCGTTTTCTCGTTTTTATGCAAAGTGTTGTAAAAAAAATGGTCAAGCACAGTATATTATTCCATTTGGAGTAATTTTTACCAACTTTGCCATAGTTTTGTTGTTTTCACATGTTCAGATCATATACAGTATCTTACTCATTTTTTACAATTCAACACGATCCTTGATGATCCCTGAACATGTTCTCAAAATTTCTTGCCAGCAAATCCAACCAGATTTTGGATTCTGGCATGCCTATCAACCCCCATGTTTCACCCCTGCTCAGAACACACTGTTTTAGTGTAAATCATCGTGATCTATGTCTGATCTACCTTCTCTGTACAACAACAGCAGAAACGAGAAAAAAGTGCTGAAAAGCAGAAGCTATATCCACAGTAGATGAGATTGGTCATGAAAATGTACTGTTCTAAGACGGCTGAAACAGGGGGGTTTGTTGGTGTGCCAAATTCCAATTTCAGAGTGACTTTTTAGCCAAGAACTTAAACCTTATCTAGGTTTTAACTTGGTAAAAAGGAATAGAATATAGGACTTTTTAAAATTACTTAATAAGGGGGTAGTGGTTTTGTGGAGTGCTAAGCTACTAGACATGACTTTTGTATGTGCTTCGGTCAGCTGGGTTTGAATCCAGCCTGTGGCCTGTTTGCAGAGTGTCCTTCCCCAAACTCTCTCTCTCACCCTTCACAAGCCTGTCCACTGTCTTTCTCTCTCCTATCAATTAAGGCACAAAAATGTACAAATATATAATCTAAAAGAAAAACCTTATTAAATTAACCAATCAGTGAAAATAACACATGAGTGTTTTACTCATAATAGTTTGCTTTCAATGTTCAGGTAATCAGAAAATGAACCAGGGAAATATTGAATAACCCTGAATGAAGGACTCTTACTTTTAGTGGGAGTATTTAGTTTATTAGATTGATATCGATACACTTATTGATACTCCTTAACAAACAAGTCTTCATTGTGGCCACTATCAATACTATAATCTCTATTCATAGTTGAAGAGATGTGAAAATACATGTATCTTACAGAACTCCTATATCAATTTCATATTTATTATGAATTTCAAATCTCTGACATCCCTCCTTTACAATTTTAGTCTCTTCTTTTCAGGTCACTAAAAGTAAAAAAACAAACATGTTATTATAGTTTTTTGTTTTCAATACTTATCTTTTGAATCTTTATCTTTTTTTGTCATGTCAAAAATAATGGTCCACATATATTGACCGTCATATTTCTTGTTGACATTACTAACGGTGCTTTTAAAGACAACTCAAGGTATTAAGGGTGAATCCCAGTTGTACCCCTTAGTCCTTCCCCCTTTGTCTACCCCTTCCCCTCAGCCCTCTGTTTTGAGGGCCGAGGGGAAGGGGTGAAAAAGCACTGCTGAGAAATGAGATGCCACTCAATTCTTGGTACGTCATCACCCTGAGCTGTTCGCTGGCTGTGTCGTAGGCAGATGCGACAACAGTCTTATAGCTACAGCTGCAAAAGCTATCTCATTAAAATAAGCTATTTTAAAATACAACCAAAAATTCAAAACAAAATTAATATTTACTTATTGATTGAATAAATACTTCTAATTATGAACTTCCTTTGGTCTCTTCTCTGCGTTCTTATCAGTGGCGCAGTGTATTATGGGAAATTCTCATACCCCTTCCTTTCAAGTGAGGTTCCAGTCTGTCTTTGTTTCAAGGGCTGTATAGCTGTCCTCTTACTCTTACAGAACTGGGACACAACTGAGGGCTAAGGGTTAAGATAAGGGTTAAGGGGTACAGTTGGGTTTGACCCTACATCTTAACTATCTCATCAATTTAGGTGTCTTAAGGATCTGCAGGACTCCAGTCTACAAGAGCAGAGAAACACAACTGCCTCACTACTAGAAAAAATATGTATGAAAACAGCTCAAACAGAGCTCTTTTAATCAAAGCAGTAATACCACTGCAATGCAAATCATTTTAAATGCTTGTTGGTAAGCTTAGACAACAACCCCCCCATCTCCCCACTATACTGCTTTTAATTACTTTGCTTATTATTGTGTGTTGTTGTTAGACAAAAACAAGGCAGAACTCATTACACATCCAGAGATGATGAGGAACCTGAATCAGTAGCTACAGGGCCCGCTGAGGGGAAAAGGCATTTACGTTGAGTAAAATACAAGCAGAGGAAAGACAGAAACAAAATGGAGAGAGGGCCCGGAGAGGAGAGAATATCACATTAAAACTAGTAGGAATTACGATCAATATGAGCTGTTTTATATTACTATAGTGATTACAGAAGAGAAAAAGTTAAAACAAGGACTCCAAACAAAAGGTGCTTTTTACTTCATTCCTCCTTTCCTTCATCTATCCTTCCCCTCTCACAGTCTCCCCACCCAGACACTGAGACTGCACTTAGTGCTTTTTTATTTTAACGTGAATGAGTGGCCTTGGCCGTCATAAAGGACCCTCGCTTTTATAGACTTGGAGCGGAGTATTTACAAGATAACCCCAGTCCAAGGACGGTGTGAGCTATTCGATACCGGTGTCAGCCTCTCCCCTCTCCTCTTCAGTGAAAATCAAAAACCCAAACATGCCCCTCGCCTCTGACAGCACCTCTCAATGTCACTTGTTTTTTTCTGCATGGCTATAATGGGACGAGACATTTTGGAGTAAGAGGAGAGGCAGCTGTGCATGATCTGACAAAACCCTGTTACACCTTTTCCCATTTACCTCTAATGTTGGATTAATATGATGTATTAAATACAAGGGAAGTAGATTTAGGCAAAGCTTGCACTAGAGTGTTGAGTTGCATTAAAATAATATAAGCAAGAAACACATCCGTATAAAATCAGTGTCACAAAGAGGGCTGGAAAATATGGAATAAAAATAATACGCTGAGCTGAATAGGTGTATCATTTTGTTAATGTTAGTGCTTTTTAAAAAAGGGCAATGGCATGAGCCCACCAGGTCAGGTGTGTTAGGAGTTTTTTTTGTAAAAAGAGTTTAATTTACAGTTTTTGTGTGTTTTGATTGGTGAAGTTAATTACAAAAGGATATGTAATGTACCAGTCTACACCACTTTAGGTTTAAAGATATGCTATTTAAGCTCTTTTAAATAGGCTACCTTTCCTAAAAATTGGAAGATGTCCAGCTGTGGCATCAGCTCAGAACTGGCAGCAACCAGTGGGACCCAGGTGTACTCATCTGCTGTCCGAAGAGGTCTGTCCAGAAGTGGTCTGCATGGATAAGGTACAGCCAGAATGCCAAACTTCTGGGGTTGAAACAAAGCCAAGTGACTCAGTTGTGTGCAAAAAATAACAAAGGAACAGGGATGAAGAAAAATGGCAGCAGGTGCTTTGACAGATGTGTCAAAATCTAAAATATTTGGTTGCAGCAGTAAGCTGTTTGTTCACAAAAGAGATGGGAAGCTGTGCAATAAGAGTGTCTGCAGGCAACCATGAAGGTTGTTTTACAAGTTTGGGGCCACATTTCAATATATGGATTTCAGTATCTGGTCAGGATTCATTGTGTCCTTAATGCTGAGAAATTCAATCCATCAAGTATTATCATCAGGGAGATGTTTGTTCATTCTACAGCAGGACAACAACCCCAAACATACATCCTTCAATAAGAAATGCATTTAGTGTGAAGACCATAAAAACTCCTGGAGGGGATGGTATGGCCTCCAAAGAGCTCTGATCTCAACATTGTTGAGTGTGCTAGGATAGCATGAAGAGAGAAGAATTTAAGCCAGTCTACATTTCATCCACACAAGTTCTCTGGTTATTTCGCCAAGATGTTTGGGACAACCGCCCTGTTGAGATCCTGAAAAAACTGTGCAAATGCACCAAGAAAAATGTATGCTGTCCAATGGCAAAGGGTGGCCACACCAAATATTGATTTTATCAAAAAGTTTTTCTTCTGTTCATCCACATTATTAACTATTTTTTGTGCTCTGCTTTGTTTTGTAAGTTGAGCTTCCAGAATGCCATTATATTAAGGTGCAATGACAATAAAGGCTATCCTGTTCTGTTCTAACAGATGGACATTAACTGTAAACACCTGTTTTTTGTTAAAGTACTCTTACTTTACAGCGTTTTTACACCTTCCTGAAACCTTTTCACAGAATGGATGTATTTTCACAGCGTGACAACAGTGGAGTGTGCAGACTTTAATTTCAGAAGGCATGAACTGTGCATCTCACATGCTGAAGATCTTCAATGAGAATAAATGGTTTGATTATCTTTACCATGCTGTGCTTTACTGAGTCCATGCTAATATCTTGGCCTCAAAATACAGGAAAAATTAAAAATAGAGGGCCACATTTACTTTGTTTCATCAGATATGTTTATCTACATCTGTAGAATATGTCACAGAGAAGATAGACATTTGAACTTCCTGTTTGTGATTTTCAAAGTAAATCCTTTTGTATGCAGATTTTTCCCTTGTTTACTGCTTAATGATTGTATTTAAAAGGGTTTTCTTTTGTTGTGATATAAAAGCTGGAATCATAGTTGCCATAAACTATGTGGATGACGATAGCTGCCACGTGTCCCTTGCACTGATTCAGCACACTGGCTGTGCGTGTTGTCAAGAAAAAACGAAACACAGACCAAGCTGCTGTCCGCACATCACTAGTAAGATGAGTATAGAGGCAGAGGCAATATGACAGTGTGATCACAGCAGCAGAAACAACTTCAGAAGGAAGTTTTAAGATGAACTGTTGGATAACAACTGGTTCAGCTGGTGTCCAAGTAAAATGGTGACTTTGAGTTGGCATCATGGTTGATGTGTTTGTTTTAGCTTTGTTGCTTTTGCTGTCTTTTCGTGCATATGAATTATTGTTGTTATTCTTTGGAACAAGGATTAATGAAACACTTGACAGTGAAGCATTGAAGTAACACTCTGCTTTTTCTGGTGCTTTGACAAGGACATCTATCTGCACAGTCAGTCACAAGTCATTAGCTCACATGGTTACTCAGTACACGCATACATCAGGACAGTTCCGATGGTTCAAATAAGACAATATTGCAGAAACAGAGAGCGGTCAATGATGATAGTGAGGTCTGAGCTCTGGTCATCAGTTGTCCACAAATATAAAATTATGACATTGATTATTGATGTTTATTGTGTTGATAAATTCTTAGAATTTACACCATGTTTCAGTTTACTTCTAACACAACATGTAGTTAAAAAAAAAAAAAAGCTTGAGGTGGTTTGTACCCTGTAGTGGTGCCCTCCAGTAACACAAATCACATACAAATGAGTGCACAGCCAATGACTGCAAACATGAATGCAAGGCCTAACTGTAAGTATATCTCTAGCTTTATTGTGATTCTTTCTAAATCTTCTACGATTTTTTGGGAGTCATAAAAGCAATAATAATTGACTTTTGGAGAGGGGGAAGATCTGAATAAATGCAATTCTTTTCCTTTCTTTTTATGGGCATGTAGGGATTCCTATTTGGCTGCACCATGAAATGAATTCTTTCTGAAAATTGGATAAATGAATGTAACTGAAAGACCTTCCAAAGCCAGATATCCCTCTTGTAGAAACACTAACACATTTTTTTCCTCTTAAACTTTTTATTGCTTTACCATCAATAAAGACCATTGACTGTCATTGATTAGCAGTCTTAGTAATCCAGGTAAAGCATCTGTGTGAGTACCTGTTGATTTGGAGTCCACATGGGACAGAGATTGACACCAAAGAGAGATTGAGAGACTGAGTGTGCACACACATGTATGTGTATGGAGGGGCCTTGTTGGGAGTGCCACCCAGACATTAGCACTGTAAACAGTGCAGGCCTCCTTCCCTGTCCAGGCCTTTTGTTCCAGCTGCACCACCATTGGTCAGGACTTAAATGGCAAACACTCAGGGGCTGCTAGCTCGCCTGACACGGTTTTGTTTTTGGCCTATTGAGGGGCAATGGAGAGCTTCTGTTTCTATGCCCAGGCACAATGTGTCTGAAAAGCAGCATGGCTGAAAAGAGAGGCCCCCACAAAGACTGTCCATTAGTGGAGGCACTGCATGCATGCGTGTACATTCGCCCCCATAGGCACAAGCACACACTGATACTCACACACATTGAAGCCTGGGCAAGGGTCACAACAGACAACCCTGGCAAAGACGCCGCTGTAGACTGAGCATGAGCGCATGGGGGTGTGTCCCTGCACATGCTACCTAACAAACACACACCCAGTCAATACGCCTTATCCAAGCCAAACTGGACACTCCCTACACCTCTTCACCACACTTCTCACACACATATACACACAACCTCTGCTCCACTTCAACACAATGAGGTCTGGCAAATACCCCCCCGCACACACACACACACACACACACACACACACACACACACACACACACACACACACACACACACACACACACACACACACACACACACACATATATCTCCTTAGCACCTTTAGGACAATACCAGGCATAGAAACACACACACATGCACTCTTCTACAATATCAGACATACACACATCAGTCAGTCACAAAAGAGCTGGGAGGAGGGGGAGCAGGGTGAGAGAGGCCCCCCTTGCACCTGTAAGAAAGACGGGCCGCATTCAGAATCAATGGTCACAGAATAGACAGCTTTGAGTGTGAGAGCCCCCTCCACACACACACTCGCACACAAGGCCTTGGTGATCACATACACACCTTACACACAGGCCGTCCTCACTAACCAGGTTGTCCTAACTCACAGAGGCTGCACATGCTTTGTCTGATAAGACTGTGCCCTTACACTAACTAAAACAGCATCTTTATTTTTCACCACTTCTATTCTCTTTCTGTATTTAAATGTCTAAACACAAGCAGTGTGTACAAATACTTAAAGTCGTCAAAAAAAACTGTGATATACTGCATGTTCTACACGATTTCTGTGTATCAACAGATGTGCTGAAGAAGGAGAGCTGGACAGTAGACTGGAATGATTAGTAATCTATTATGTGGGTTAATCTTGCAAGTCAATTTCTCATAAGGATTTGCAAACACATTTATTTCTATCTATCTATCTATCTATCTATCTATCTATCTATCTATCTATCTATCTATCTATCTATCTATCTATCTATCTATCTATCTATCTATCTAGTCGGACGGACTGACGAATGGACGGACAGACAGACAGACAGACAGACAGACAGACAGATAGACAGATAGATAGATAGATATACATTAACAATCGCCTTTTTTGGCATCTCCAAAATCATATACATTTTAAATCTTGACTTTTAATTTCACTTTTTCTCGCATTGTTTTTATACATTTTTCTATACTTTTTTTCATTCCTTTTCTCGGAGTTTTGACAAATACCATGAAAGTTGCCATTTTTAAAACTTTTCAAGTTCCTTCTGTCCATTTTTTGGATATCTTTGCTTCTTTTTTGAATATCTTACCATTTTCTTCTTTTTCAACAGTTAAAATGTTCTTCCCTTGACATTTCACCATATTTAACTTTTATTTTGAAGTTGAGACACTCATCAAGAAAACAGTTGCTTATCCAATATGTGGATTTTTATTGTATTTGCTTCTATTCATAAGCACAGAATGATCTAAATTCAAATATATATGTTTTACATTTTATTTGTCGATTAATGCCTTTATTAATTGAGGAAACAATTGGATAGACTTGAGAAGAAAGGGGGGCAAGAGAGAATATGGAAGTATATTCTTCCAAGGGACCTCAGACGGTAATAGAACCTGGACTTGCAGAAGCATAAATGGGTTATGTCTGGTTGCTTACAACTCTTCCATATCAGCACCACTTTCATTTTGCTTTGTGTATTTTTAAATAAAGTCAGATTGATACTGTGTTAAAAGTCCTACTTGATTTTCTTCACTAAAAATAAGCAATACGTCTTTTGTGTAAATATGAGTTTTTGTGGCATGTCTTGTCATCTTATGATCTTATGGACTGTTACACACAAAGTGGGTTAAATTAGTGGGCATGAGGGTGGAGGATAGTATAGATGGAGGTGGAGAGATGAGAAGAGGGGAGAAGAGAGGAGAGAGGTCAGGTGGGGGAGGAGCAGGTTAGAGGTGAAGATAGCAGAGAGTGGGTGTTTGAGGGTGGAGCGGGTCTGAAATAGATCACTTAAGGGAACAAAGTGTAATTAATGGGTCGCCACAGATAAGAGGGCTCTGGTCCTATCTGGGAATGTGCTAATGGAGTCGACGCACACTCAACAAGGTCCATGGACAACCTCTCCTTAATTGTGTGTTTCTGTGCATGCTTTCGTGCGTGTGCACGTTTCGATGTGTGTTTAAGGACACACAATGGATAAATAGTGGGAGGAGAGGCGACCGCTGAGGTGACAGGTTAACGTGGTTTCCTCCATGACGAAGATTTGCCACCCCTGCAATCAGAGAAACCCCAGAAGGAAACAAACACACATAAAGGTTCTTTGTGTCTACGTGAGGCAGCCTGCCTTACCAATGTAGACGTCCAGCCTCACATCAAAACATGAGTGATGTTATTACACTTGGCGAGCAGGTCGCCTTCAGTCTCGGGGATGTGCTTGTTTATGGAGAGATGGAGGAGGAGGAAGCTACTCGGTCAAGAAAGGGTCAATCCTGAAGTGTTCTAAGAGAAGCAAACTGACACAAACCTCTCCTCAGACTTCCTGCCTGCGTGTGTCCCTGCGTCAGGGGAGCCCGGCTGGAGCCAAGGGGCCCAAGTATGTGTGTATGTGTGTGTGTGTTCACGTTTGTAAAATCTCTTGGGTTTCCAAGAGCCCACGTGTGCTTGGACAGTGAGAAGGTCTGTGATGGACAAGGAAAGACAAGGAGGATTTCCCCTGTTTGTCTGAGCACAGAGAAAAGCAACTCTACACACACACACACACACACACACACTCACAAACCTGGAACTCTGTCCCTGGACAGTTTGATTAATGTGTGTGCGAGGGCTTTGCTGAAGACAATTCATGATAAAAATGTCTTTTTTTTCTGGCAAGAAATAACAAATGGTCACCACTATACAAGGATTCTTTACTTCAAGATTCTCTTATTTGGAAAAAGAATGATATTAAAAACTGTTTGATACTACAACAATGAAAGTGCAAGTTCTTAACATGGAGCTAATTGTAAATTTTTGCTTATTTAAAAAAAATACTCACTAGCTTTAGCAAATGATCCAAACTGCGTAGAAAACACTGACAAAGTTTCTTTGAATTGTACTTAAAAGGTGGTGATGTTTTGTCACAGCAAGAAAGAAAGTTGCTGTTTTTACTCCTTGAGGACTTTGCTTTCATGCATGGGCTTTCCTCAGGTATTGCATTTTCTCTAACATACCAAAAACATGCTCATCAGGTGGTCTAAACTGCCCTTGATCATAATTGTGTACGTGAATTGTTGCGTTTTTCTGTGTTTGTCCCAAGAAAACTGTGTCACCAGAGCTGGCTCAAGTTGCCAGTCGGTGTAAACAGATTTCTCATCTGTTGACACAGACTTGCAACTGATATTGTACAGGAGTCTAGCTATTGATTCTTATTCAATTTTAAGCCACTTAGTGATAATATAAATCAAAAAGTTTAATGTGTAAATATCTTGGCTGTTGCTTTTAAATGTTTTGAGATGGCACTCTCCTTCTATCTTGAACACATACACCCATAAACTACTTTTTGAGATGTTTTTATTTGAAATAACTAAAAATGTTATTGCTGAAACAAAAGAAATCCATTTATGCCTAAAATAACCCTAAACACGGATGTCAAACTGCTGGTTAAACCATATATCTGATTCCTGATTGGACAATATGAATAATAAAACCTAAAATGTTGCAAAATGAGAGACAGGAACACAATCTTCACAACAAATACTTCAAAAATACATAAAAAATAACCAGATCTAAGGATTTCTACGAAGAATTGAAGGGTTTTCCTGTTACCACCTATATCAACTTCCAGGCATTGTTTGTTGCTGCTCAGGGAATGGAGCATAAATTCTGACTTCCATGCATCTTCTGTCGACAGGCATATTGAAAAACAACTGTCTTGCATTAAAAGACACAGTATAAGAAAAAAAATACCAAAAACATATTTCCAGCAAGCAAAACTGTAATTTCTTATCTGCCAAGGAGGCACTTAATGTGTGAAAGCTATCAGTACGAACAGAACTGTCCCTCCATCTTCTTTGAAAATGTATAAATACCTCCATTAAACTCAATATACTACATAGTTGAGGGCAGGAGGGGAGTAGGTCAGGTATACAGATCAGGTCTGGTTGGGTTTGTGTGTAGGTGTGAGTGCATCCGTCTCAGGGTCACAGACCCCGGGGCCATCTACTTCAGTCTGCTTCAGTCAGACAAGCCAAGGCCACACTGACACACTGCATGACTTAATAATATGGAGACCTCTGGCTCACTGCCGCAAATACAAGGCTTAGACGTGTGAATAATCAAAGAAAGCAAACACATATCTCACATATTTATGGAAATGAACTCTTTAATATGATTAAAGTCACCTTGACAAGTCAATAAATATCAAATGAAGTTAATGTAACAGTCCTTAAACACAAGGGCACGACCTCGACAAGAGCAACCTGTGCATAAAGCTGTTCTGTAAATCCAGGTGTTTTGCTTTTGTGTGAGTGAGTATAATGTGGCATCAGGGGGTTAAACGGAGAGAGGGAATAGACGTCAGGAAGATGAGAGGAACGCTTCGAAGACTCAACATCAACCCCTCTCTCTCTTATGCTCTCTAACACACACACACACTGACGGACAGTCCACTGCTCCCAGCATATCTCTACTTTGTCCTTGGACTGTCTGAATACCACTGGAGGCGAGCATGATTTGAGAGAGCAAGTGGGAACAAGAGAGAGAGAGCAGCAGGGAGAGAGAAGGGAAGAAAGAGGAAAATGATAGAGGGAAGGAGAGGGAGAGAAAAGAGGCGCCCCTCAATGACATCTAAAGAGATAACTCACTCTCCAGAGCTTCTTTTCTCCTGCTATCACTTTCCCAGGCAGCGCTCTCGCAACATAAGGCCTCAAGTGTGTGTGTGTGAGTAAACTTTGTGTGTGTGAGTGTGAATGAATGAGTGACAGTAGTGTATGTGGGAATAGAGCGAACGTGAAGGTGAAGAAGGCAGAAGATTTTTGAATCTCAATGAGATGATCTAAGGAGCTATCAAGCAGGACAATGTGCATACTGAGTACAGTGTATTCAGTCTTCTCAGTGTATAAAGAGTGTATTTCAGTGTATTTACCCTTTGGAGTTATGGTCCACAACCATAGTACGACCCCCTATCATTGTTATGTTATTTACTCATTTTTTGTTTGAAATGTGAACATTCATCCTTGACACTGTTCAGGACAGCAAATAAAGTAACTGAAAAGTTGTTATACATTTTTGTGGTTATCACCGTTTTCTGGCTGAGCCACCTACCTCACCAGTAGTTTCATTCAGTACACAAGTTATGTTTTAAGGCCACACATTACGAAAATTCACCTTTTAATGGTTTGTACTGTAATATGTGTCAATGGCCCATCCACAAACCTCCTATTATGTGTAAAATCTCTCCTCTCCCTCTGTTGCTCACTTCACCTTTCGTGAATCTGAGCTCAAACAGTCCATTTAAAAACTTTCCCCACCTCCCCCAGATGGGAGGCAGTCTCTGAGTCAGGTGTTTGTTTAGCCCACAGGTGGCTCAAACAGAAGGAACATATCAAGCATATCTGTGCAGCCCCTGTAAACAAAAGAGCACAGCACTGAAATGCCAAACGCAAAAACACAGCCACTTCTGCACTACTCCAAGTTGCATAAAAAGAGCAAAATATGAGATCTTTTGAGATGCATCTTTCAAGGGTGTCAGTATCGAAAATGACCAATCCCTTTTCATTGTCACACAAGTGAAATACTACATTGCAGGACTATCTTGGGGTTGGGGTTGTAGCTTGTTAGCATGTGACAGGCAAATATAAAGTGAACTGACGCAAAACGTCTGTGATGACTGTGCCAAAAATGTCAAAACTTCTTTTTTAGTTCAGTGACATGAGAAAATTGTCTGATATACAAATCTAAACCACCAGGTCATCAACTGATTGTCAAAGAAAATTGTTGTATTTGGTCAATACAATGAAACAATGATGAAAGCTGATATTCAAAACTATAATCAACTAAAGTGAGAGCCTGTAAAAGTTTAACATGTTTGTCAGTAAAGTGTATCAGTGCTAAATTGTATAGATAAAGCTGAGAACAAATAAAATGAAGTAGCATTGTTGTATATACACAGTCCTTTTTCTGTGTATCTGTACTCAGATGGGTGCTTAAGAGATGATGTACAGAATGCAACACAAACAACAGCTGGCTTGTCTCTTGATTGAAAGTTAACTTTGGGAAAACAAAGGAACAGGCCAGCGGCGGGTCACTACGATGCTGAAAACACCCAAACAAAACAGCAGAAAAACAAAAAGCAGCCCGACTCTGCCACTGTTGTCAGAAACACTCCCTCATGTAGGCACAGACAACTGTGGGGAAGAGTTAACCTTTTGATAAGCTGCTTCCAGTCCCAGCTGTATGCGTTTTTCATTGAAATGTTTCAGTCAGAGAGAGAATAATTATCTCCTCTCGCTCTGTGCAGAGGCAAGGGGTGGAAGCCCCCAGTGTGGTCTCCATAAATGAACTAAGTCCCGGAATGAAGAGGCACTGATGATGAGCAGAAAGGGAGAGGAACTGAGATATGCTAATTTAGAAACAAAAAAATAAAGACATTTTACAGCTTTCCAGGAGAAGCATACAAGCAGACATCATGGAGCTGCACAGTGGAAAGGCTAAACTCAGTGAGATGCTTAGAAGTTCCACAATACAATGTCTTACGCATAATTAGCTTTAAAAACAGATTTTCATAAGAAACCTAAAGAATTCATAAAAATAACATTGGCACAATCTGAAAAACTCCATCAAAATTTGCATTTGATTATTTGATGCTTCATGAGTTAACTTAGTGTGAATGATCCTGTAATAAATAGCTAAATTCTACCCACAATACAATGTTTTTTGGTTCATTTCCCTCATTTTGTCCTTATTCGGTAGAGAACACATCCACAGCTACAGTAAAGCATACTCTAGTGCACTTCAAGGTGAACTACAATGCCCTTTGTTCTAACAGACTATGTTTGTAACGGAGTTCATTTGAGCCTTTACCTCACATAAACAAATCAAACATACAACAAAACAAAACAGTTTGCTTAAACAAAACCGAACATGTTGTGTGTGAAAACTGGCCATGGTTAACCAAATATCTGTTGTCAAATATTTGAAGTTTCTTTCGCTGAAGTTATTATCACAATCAAACTGTTTATCTGATGAGGATTAAAACAATGGAGCACTTCAATGTCTTCAAATTCATCTCCAAGTGAAGATCACCACAACAACAAAAAAACACAACTTTATTCAACTTGGAAAAAAAACTTTGTGGTTCAAATCTCTTCTCTAAGAGTGTTATGACTGAGAAAAGAAAGTAACACAGTTCACAGGTGTACTGGCAACGATGAGCAGCCAGACACAAAACAAAGTACAATATAAAACTTAAATCTACTGACAACCGCAATACAACAATAATAATAATAATAATAATAATAATAATAATGTTTTTTTGTCAAATTACTTTAAATAAAGTGTATACGGATATAGCATTGAATGAGACTCAGCTCATTTTGTTATTCACTTTGAATAAAAAGTGGCAAACTTAACCCCTCAAAACTATACATTCACATACTTTGACATGTGGGTTAAAGGGAAACAGGACAAAATATCCTTGAAAAATACACCAGTGTTTTAGGTTATGTTTGGACAAGGAGGACCATCCAACATGTGCATACAGCAAAATGAGTGAAGGCTTTCAAATTGGTGATCAATCTATCTCAACCAATCAATCTTTATTTGTATAGCACCAATCCATAAGAAGTGCTAACTTAAACCAACACTATGTAGTTTTTCAAACATAATATAATCCTTTGATATTCATTGTGATGGTCCACCACTTTAAAATGGAGTTGAATGACACCTCTGTCGTGGTCTGGAGTGGTCTGTATCCCTTTCACTGGCGCTATGTAACTTCGAGGTGGATGGTGGGAACCCTGCCACTCTAAAAAAAACTACAAGTTTGGACTGCTTTACGGCATACGTCACTTCCCCCGATTCCTGATTCGTTTAAAACACGGAAGTCTCGGCGCAAGCCAATCGTTAACGCCGAGCTGTAACCACGGCGGAGGAAACAAAGAACGTAATGAATAGAAAAGTTTTGTCGGAGGATACAAAACAAAGAAAGCGAGAGAAAAACAAGCTGAATGCTCGGACCAAAATAAACATCGGTTCGGCGTTCACTCGCTGGCGTGAAATAAAAGACGAGGAGGGATGTCCGACTACCATCAGGTATGTTGGGCGACTAATTTATGACGAAGTTCCTCAGAAAAACTTGACAGGAAAGAAGTACAGCACAACAAATCCTGAACGTACCAGTATGTAGTTTTGTTTAGACCTATTTCAAGTGTGTGATATCGCCAGCTCGTCGTTGTCTTTACTTTTATTCACTTTATCGCTTCAACAGGACGGGGCCGACATCACGGTAACAAAACCAAGTTGAACTTAGCGATTTTTAACATCGTCATTTAGTCAAAAATAAATACATTACCTCGTCGCTATCCATCCTGCAAACAGCCGCTGAAGACAGAAGAATACTTTTGAGCGAAGTCCTGGCTTCTGTGATTCGCATACAAAACAAACGCACGCGACCGGCAGATCTGTCTTACGACAGTATGCGCACGCTAGAGCTCATGGGTAGTTGAGTTCACTCTCCGGTCAAACAGGGATCTTCTGTAGTGCTGCTTTAAATACACTTTACAAGACAAACTTTTCAATTTGTGAAAATGCATACATACATATACACATACATATAAAATGCACATATTTATGTATATATACAAATACATACATCCACGATGAAACCCTGGGCTTCATATTTTATTACTTTATTCCTCTTAACAGTTTGGCGTGCCTGTATGAGGTTTCTCACTGCTACATTCATGTTGTTATACACAAGCATAGCCTGACACAGCCTCCCCACAAGCTCATCTTCATTTTGTAGATCAAATACTGCCAACTCTTCTATTCCAACAAGATGTGATCAACTCTTTGTTTATGTTCCTATCATCTGCTAAATTTATTGTGTTTACATAGGAGTCGAAAACAGTTTAGCAGCATTGCAGTTAGTACAGTTTAGGCAGAGCATGTGAGTGGGCTTACAGACCTGTACTGATAAACAACAAAGAGAATTAGTTTTGGGAATCTTGTCAGTCTAGTTCCAACTTTTTCTGATTATATCTCCAGCAACAAGCCTAATTTTAGATAAAAGATGATTTTCAGGTTAAAACCCCCTAGCTTTTATTGATTTTGTTTAAACTGGTCCAAGATATCCCCAGAACATATGTACTGTTTCCCCCCTGAAAATATATTTAGAGATTAGAGGTGCTCAGAGAGGACAAATCTCTTCCAAAGCATGCTTGACATAGCTACATTATCATTGAAAATGTGAAAAACTACCAAATCAACTCAGATATCCAACAAAATCCAATCACTTCCCCCTTATCCCATGACCAATATTCCCAGAAATTTTCAAGTAAAATCTGTTTACATTCAAGTTATTAGCAAAAACGTGGGAAACTGCTCTATCACACAATGTTAATAAATTATTTTGAAAATTCCTGGATGCGCATTCATGTTTGGATCAAAACCAAAATCAAACCACATTTTCTTTGCTTTTTGTTTCAGCCCTGCTTAAAACAGTCTAAATCCACATGAGCCATGTCTCAAAATGCCCCCTCCGAGAAGTGGATTGGGTTTCAGCTTTTCAGTGCTTGAATGTTTACTGTGGCTATGCAGAAATGCCTGGATGGTGGTACGGAAAAAAACACCTGATCCAGGGAGTGTCTCCAATTTGGAGTGGGTGAATTTATCATCAGGATAAATTCTTGAAGGAAAAAGAAACAGCTCCTGCACACATTTTCTGGTAGGTTTTTATAGGGTATAGAGGTTGTAGACAGGCCATGGACATGTTTCCATATGAAAACTTAAAAAAATGTATTTTGCTTCACATGTGACCCTTTATTGTGAAAAATATAGCAAGCTCTTTTGCCAGCTGTGGAGTTACAGAGTAAGATTTCTTGTTGTGAATATGGTCCAACAGTTCTGGCTTTGGCTCTGACTTTTTCTAATCAGTACAAGAACAAACATGTATGCACACACACTCACACAGACTGACGACCGGAGCTCTGTGTGCCAACAGGGCAAGGTCACTGATCCCTGTTTCAGAGCGGCACTGATCACCTCTGGAGCATGCACAAGCTACACCCGCCCTGGCACAGAAACACATAGTGAAAAAAAACACACACACAGTTCAGCCACCCCCACCAGAGCTTAAGACCTTTATCTGACAGCATCAGCTAACACCAGATACACACACAGCGCTGCCCTGACCTTGCAGCACTTCAAGACTAATCAAAATTGTAGCTGGGATCAGAGGTGTGGGTACAACTGGCAGAGAGTCATTTATTTTGTTCATGTGTGTTTTTCTATACGTGTGATTGTTTATGTGCAGTGGGATGGACGAGACGAGTCAGAGATTGAGGGAGGGGGGTCAGGGGAGGCGCTCACCCTCTCAATCCTCCACTATTGACTTGTGAGAAGAGAGACGGTGCCGAGTGGTCAACGGCAAATTGAATAAACTGATCAATAACCTCGCACTTGTCAGGAGGGACGAAGGCACCTTTTAAAAAAACCCACAGCAGCCGAAGTTGAACTATGCAGGAGAGGGGCCATTGATCAAATCATGGAGAGGGCTGCCAGAATGCTCACCCAATATTGTTCTCTGTCCATGACAAGTGTGAGACGCTGCATCTCAATAACACCAAGAGAAAGGGCTTAGATTCATAGCAGATAATTCAAACATTTGGTGGATTTTAAAATCACGAGAGATCACAAACATTTGGGTAGTTTGGACCATTGAATGATTGACTGTGAGACTTGCTGTTTGTAGGAAGAAAATTACAATGCTGATTCTATAGACATGGGATCTTACAGATCTAAAAGGATAAAACTTAAAGGATATCTTTTTGAAGTAAAAAAAAAGAGAAAAAGAAGATGTTACAGATATGCTTATAAATTCTACCATGTTTGAAAGCTGTAAAAGTATGCAACATCTGGTTGAGGATGCTGGATGAATACACTGATGATTTAGGATCAGGGAGGCTCTGTTTGGGACAGGTGCCTACATGCTTTTTAAAATAATATTTAAGACTTAAGACATTTTCTAAGCCTGCAGAAAAAATGGCAATCAGACCTGATGTGGAGAAAAGCATTTCATTTTTATCATGAACAAAAACACCAATTTTTTAAAATCAGGCAGCTGTGTTTCTAACACAGGAAGAGTTTACAAGCTCAAGCCATGCCACTATTAGTCAGACAGGCCTAAGTCACACATTAACTGTACTTTTTAATCTCTAAGAAGTTGATCTTAAGTAAGTTTGGGACAACATTATTGACATGGCAGCTGCAAAACATCTGAAGTTGGTCTTGGATGTGTCAATTTTATTCTGCAGTCTATGAGTAGCCCTTAAAATATTTAAGCTGAGGATACTGAAGACTGTCTAAGGTGGTCTTTAATTCAGTTATATATCTGATTTGTTATTGGCAAAAGCGTGTTCACATTTGCAATCATTCAAAAACCGGCCAGGCTTCACATATTTAGTATCCTGATCCACCTTCATCCCTACTCTAAGATGCTCTGTCCCTTCAAGGCTTCCTTCCCCATGAGGGTTAAGTCTGTACTGACTCGTTGACTGGTCCAGTCTGTAGTAATTGATCAGTCCAATACCACTCTAAATAGTTTTGTGCTGGACTTACCAGACTTAACCAGAGGTTAGGAGAATTAGTGGTTTCAGACAACTACTGCCTATATTAATGAGAGTAGACGGCATCAAGTCCTAATGCTGTGGTTTGTCTTCTTGTAAATAGAAGTACTCTATCATGCACAAGAGACATGGAAATCCAACTTAAGTCATATTAATCTTAAAGACATAATATGACCTCTTAAAAGATCAGCAGGAACTTCGCAGCACTGACCAAATAATTATATTAACACCAACAACTTCTGAACAATGACAATCTGGACAAATAATTGTTTAAAAAGGGCCTCAAATGTGAATTGAGCCCAAAATTGGGCTTTAAATTGTCCAGTGATCAATTGTCCAGGCAGGTAATAGAGAAAAAAATGCCATTACTTTCATTTAGAGCCACAAACAGAAAGAACAGAAAAGACTGACTCAACTTTGAGAATGTGACTGAGGAGTGATTTGCAAGGAGTTGTCTGGTTGTTAGGCAGAAAATAAAGAACATGTAGTGGATGAGGTAGAGGGTAAAAAGTAAGCAGGACCAACAGACCGAGGGGGGGGGGGGGGGGGGATCTGCAAGTGAGAGCGGCAGAAACAGAAGTGTGGGAAAGAAGAAAGGAGCAGAGAAAAACTACCCTCTGTCACAATTTAAACGAGCCGTAGTCTCCCAACGCTCTGTTTACAATGTATAATTTATGCCTCCCAGTTCAAACACAGCTTTATCTGCACTCAGCCGCTAAGTGATATGATTTCACTTTTTATAACAGCCCCCCACCCTGCCCGTCCAATCCACCACCACCCCCAGTCCCTCTGTACTGCAGGCTGGTGGGATTCTGCACGCCTCATGCACTGAATTTCAACTGTACAGCCCCTGAGGGCTAAAGTAGCATATTAAACCCCTCCCTAACCCCATCTTCTTCCCTCCTTTTAGCAAAACCGCACAGTGAAACACACTATAGCAAACACACACACTGACAGACATACACGTCCTATATGCTGCAAAGAGAGAGGGCTGCCTCATACTTTACAGCACTTACAGTTTCTTTCTGTATTTACGGCTGTGCTGGTGAGCTGTGGTGCTCCATTTTACAGCGTTACACTCTGACCTGTGTTCAGTGCCTCTCTGATGACCCCCTGGCTCTGACTGAGGTGCACTAATACGCCACTTAGGTTCCCCTGCTTTAATGGCACTTTTCAGCTGGACTCCACACACTTACAGCAGTGTGTGCACACAAACACATACATTAAAGATTTATAAAGATAGATACAGTAGATAACTTTTGGTAGATCAAATAGGGGGCCTTGGAGCTAATGTTTGGCAGCCTTATACACAAAGTGGTTATCTGGGTTCACCCTACGATTAAGGATCGAATGTTCACCATGCTGGTCAGTGGAACTGTAAGAACCAAGGGTCAACAATTCAACCAATGATGGCAGGTGTTGTGATGTTTAGAGGACATGATCAAGTGTTAAGAGTGATAACAGTGTGTTTTTAAATATAAGGGGTCATGTGTCATGTACTCGACAGTGTTTTTTTATTTTTTATATAAAACCAGTAAGAGATGCTAAGTCAAACTTTCATGCTGTCCTATCTTGACTACTGAAATTCCCTTTTGATCCACCATGATAAATGCTCTACCATGATTAAATGATTCAAAATGCAGCTACAATACTGTTAGCCAGGTCCAGCTGGTCATCTCACTCTTCATCTATTTTTATTCTCCACATTAGCTTCTACTGAACTTTAATAAACATACCAGTGTTCATGTTTTGGTAAATATTATAAAAGCACTGCATTATCAGACACTTACCATCCATATCAAGTTGATCCATAAGATCCTCTGATGTTTGCAGTGTCACTGTTCGGACTGCAAACCACAGGTGAACATGTCTTTGGAGTTGCTCCCTAAGTTCATTGGAACACTTGCCCATTAACATGTGCGCTATAACTTCAACTAAAGTTTTCAGACGCTACTATAACACATATGTCAAATTTACTTTAGACCTCCTTATGTAATTTGTGCATATACATGTACAATACATCTGTGTTTGGAGTGTGTTTAAATGGCTATTGTTGCTGTCGTGTTATGATGTTTTTGAAGCAATACATAATGTAAGTAATTAAGAAACTTCATGCATCACTTCACTTATGAAATCTGGCAATGTAACATTGGTTTTATGTGGGGTTTATATAATCAAAGGCAATCATTATAACTGCAACATACTTTGAATTCTGCTCAACTCAAATCCTATATTATGTAACAATTAGGTTCATTTCAGTACCTCTCATCTGTTCTTCCTGATTCTGATCATCTACTCCATGTTCCCACCAGTTGAGCTATACATCACCCTGCTCTGTCTTCCAGTATCCCTCTCTTTCTCATTCTCTACCATCTTCTCCCCTCATTTCTCAGCTACAATATCTGCCTACAGAGTGTTTGTGCTAGCAGAAAATTCCCACTTTGTCTCAGGGGGGAACTGCGTTTTTCTCTGCTCCTCTCGTCTCCCGATCCTCTCTTGTATGTTTTCCACACTGGCAAAGCTTCCTCTTCCTGTATGCAGTGGGGAGCGTGATCCGTCTGCTGCTGTCCCATAAGGGACCCTACAGTGTGATGTTACATTCTCTCCATCCAGAGGGATCCTCTCTCTGTGTCTCTCTTGTTCTCTCCTAGGCTGCTCTTTTCTCTTTCTCTACATGCCCTTATTTCTCTCCTGCTGTCTCTGACTACTTCATCCTCCTCTACCTCACTTATTTATTTAATGTGTTTATCCAACTCTTACCTCTCTGACACTTTTCACCTTACATGCACTCACTTTCCCCTTCTCTCAACCCCCTGTGGCAGTAACACACTGAAAATGAATCCTTTTCCCTGTTTCCAATTCTGTTTTCTTGCGTTCTTCACTCTCGTTGGCTATTCCTGTCTATTCAGTGGGTACAGAAAACATATTTAATGCCACTTTTGCTTATGTAGCATAGTGAGGGTCTTTAAATATATTGATCCGCTTTCAAACTTCCAGTTTAAAGATGTAATTTTTTTTACAGTATAGGAACTGAGGATCTTGTAATTCAGCAAATTTGACGCTGATTTTGCAGGTCATTGGTATAAAACAGATATAGAACAAAGCTAGTGCACAGATTTAAAAAACAAAATTTTTGGAAATCGATGACCTACTAATTACACTCAATACATGTGTGCTTTTCAAACAAATTGGTGCATATATAAGTGCATGCAGAGAGAAGTCAGTAAGGGAGCAGAAAATAAGACGGAGATCACACAAACATTAATCTTATCTTTCACATAGCAATTAAAAATGATTGTGTTCAAACACACTGCTTCTAGGTTTTGACTAAAAGCCTTTTACTGTGTTCTGGGATCACTGCAGATAATATGGTCTGTAGTGAACTAAAAACTGTGCTATACTTACAAGATTGGTTTGCCATGACAATCTATTCGAGTGAACATTACTTTCATAATTATTTAGGGTCAAATGTAATCAGTGCAAGTAAAAAATTCTCATTAAGTATCATGGAACTACAATATGGTAGTCTGACTTACAAACAGCTAGCACATTTCCAACTTAAAACACCAAGCTGTGTCCTCTTGATGGCAAATTTTCTCTCAACAAATGACCCGCTCAACTTGGTGTTTATGGATTTGAGGGCTATAGTGTATGTATTGTTGTTTACTAACAATTTGAACTTTTGAAAAGTTTGTTGACAACTGTATTTTTAAAAAGAAACCAGTCATCTTGTATGTACTTGCGTGTCAGGTATTTATCTAAAAAGCTATTGTAAAACCCCATAGACTTTTGTCCTTAGGAAGCTAAAGTGCTAAAATGCTGACTCATTTCCACATTTAGGACTCGTTCCTGCATCATGCTGTAGGTTTGCAAGTACTGTCACTCAGTGTCAGAGAAATGTGTTCAGAATAAAAGCATGTGAAAACGTGGGTAATCTATCCTTGTAGTAAAGTCAACTCTTACTTTAGAAAACGGGATGGTTCTGTTTGAACATTTGATGTTAACAGGAGAAGCACACCCACACAGCAGCTTACAGTTGGTCAGCAGCCGGAAGCTTTAACTCTTGCTGCCTTTAGATATAAGCATGATCATTCTTTACCTCCAGAATCCATGAACACAATATAAAGGCAGAGAATGACCACTACTGCTTACAAATGCCTCATTGGCCCTGTTCATGGCTTCAAAATTGGAGCATTCAGGTAATCTTTAATCAAAACTATAAGCATTCCAAGAATGCTTTCTTTTGTCAACTACATGCTGTTTACAGTAACATACAACTGGCCGACTAGTACCAAACTGTACTACAGTCGGATCAAAAATCTTGCTTTAAATGTGTAGTCTGACCCTGACATATCAGGAATGTATTAACAATGTTTGAATGTTACATACATCCTTTTCAAGTTATTTCACAATAACTTACAAGTGATACCATGTAATATCTATATCTTTGGACAACGTGCTTTGTAAATATACAGTGACCTATAGGCAGCATATCAACTTCCAAATCCAACACGTTTGTTGCTATACAAATGATTTATGTACAATTGTGTGTGCAGAATAGCAGAAATGCAATGCCACATAACAGGGCATTTAAAAAAAAACTCTCACAAATTCAAGGCAATTTCTCCTACTCATGCAACAAGGAATACCAAAGGAAAAAACTGTTTGCAACTGAGCTATGCAAGTCAAACAGTTTTAAATAAACTCTGCTTAGCCAGGTATGCAAACATACGACCACGCAAATGAGTCAAAGTCTACAAAAAGTAGTTGTATTGAGGCATGGCCTGTTTAATATGGATTAGTTGTGAAAAGTCAAAAAGAGATAAGAATAAAAGACTTTTGTGTATAGTTTCACAGCAAAAAATCTACAGAGATATTTATGAATAATTCAGAGAAAGTAAATAATTTTCTTTTACTGATACTCTAGCCTGAAAGCAGTTTATCTTAAGGCCTCTTTTTGCTCACATAAGGCAGCATGTCATCAGTTTGAGATTTGGAACTGGCAACTCCAAAGTGAAAGCTGCAGATGGGAACACAGCTTGGCCGACTGCTCACATAATCACGCCAATACATATAGAGAAATACTGTATGTTCTCCACAGACTCATAGAGATGTAAACAGTTTTAACAGTTGAGACAGATCTTTAGTGAGGAGACATTCAGAGCGACTCTGAAAGATGAAGTAGTGTGTGGGTGAGATTCCCTTGACCTGCCATCTATGGACCGGGTCTCCGGTTAATTAAGTTTCTTGTACACCCGACTGCATGGCTATTATGTTTGCACTTCTCTTTGGAGATTAACATGGAGGCCTCTAAATCCACCTCACAATTTCATTTCATTCAACAGGATAAAGGTTCATATCAGCAATGTGATATGGGGGTGGGTGTGGCATGTGTGTTTGTATGTGCATGTGCGCCTGTGTATGCATGTGTGTTTGTATGTGCTTGTGCGCGTGTGTATGCATGTGTATCTCTGTTCTTTTCAGCGTGCATTTTGTGACTTGTCTGCGCTAAAGCAACAGATAAAGAGAGAGGAGGAGAGAGAGAGAGGGGGATCTTTTCAGAGTGCACTCTGGCATGTCTATGGGAAAGAGAGAGGTGTAAAACTGAAACACAGAGAAAAGGATTCGGGTTAAGGTGAATTCACCTCTCTAAATATTGCTCTTGGCTGGGAATGACACATTTTGTCTTCCATGTTCTCATGTGGCCAAAGGCGAGCTGGGACGCAAAATGTCAGAACCTGATGCCAGTGTGATCAAGAGCAATCTCAAGGTGAGGAGCAAAGCTGGCTGTCTGTTGGAGAAAGAAAGCAGACTTTGACACATTGAGGTAACACAATCCCTCGGTGTAAATGATGAGCACAGAGGGCATACAGTATAAGTATGTTGGGGACACACACTTCTGCCGACAAAGATATGTTCGCATGCAGCCGCACACACATGTCTTATGAATATTGGTACAGGATGTTTGTTTGGGTGGAATTTGAACCTGTCTGAGCCCCAGGGCCACAGCCAAGCAGGTGTTAGTGCACACATACACACACATACACACTCGCACAATCATATGCAGTAAGAACACCTGAACACCTGGGCTCGTACAGTGCTGACAGACTCACAGGAGCTGTCACACACTCCAGGATGAAAGTGACCCCAGAGCTGAGGGGGGCACACCTGTGCCACGGGAGGCCCCCTGTCTGTCGAGGACCCTCTCATAAAAACACTCTGTCACAGTGACAAAGTTGTAGGCGTTTAATTGGCACTTAAACCCCCTTGCTGCTAACAAGGGTGCTAATAACATCCCTCAAAGCCACCCAAACAAAGAGGGAAAGAGGCTGGAGAGGCAAAGAGGGTTACAGAGATTCTGAAGAAGTAAATTTAGCATCAGGGTGCAAACAAGGGTTTCTATGAATTTAATATTCGTATACAAACCAGATGTCTGGCCATTGCTAGCACCAGGCTGGTGGCCACAGCTTTGGTAATGCTGTCTAAGTCGGTGTGTCTTCGCAGGGCGGTACAGTGAGCAGCTTTGCACTTTACGCTGCTGTGAGCAATCATCAAAGCCGGTCACACGTACGCATGGGAGCCGAGGTTCCTGGGTTTCTTGCTCGGTCGCCTGGCTCGGGGCACAGTGTGTGTGTGAGTGTTTCAAGGGATCAGGGTATTGTTTGATCACTGCCCAGCATTGTTCGGTTCAGGGCATTAAAGGGCACTTTCACCTGCATGTTTAATGAATGGTGATGAGAGAACAGGGGGGAGATGGACGGAGCCGGACAGGCTGAGGGGAGATCAGCAATGTTATAGAGATTATACAGGGGAGATTCATGCTTAACAACAACAAAAGGAAAACAATGCAACAGCAAAATGGTGGATCTACAAGCTGGGTTGTTTAGAATAGATGAGTTGGGGTATGGGGGCATGGGAGGGCAATGGGCTTGTGGGTCCTGTCCTGCCCTCGACCTGCGAATGCTGGCACACCCTGTCCTGCTGCTGGCTAAATAAAGAGCCCCAGGGTGGGCCGGGTTGGGCGGCAGGAGAAACAGACACAGAGTCGGCATTACCCGGCTAATCTCATTAGGGAGGCAGCCCTGCCAAGCTGCCAGGGGTCAGCCAGAGTGGCACGTCACTCACCGCACCTTTGGCACTCCCCGTGACCTCCAGGCAGGTTTGAGCCGAGACTTATGGCCGGCTGAGGTAAGTCAGCTAGGGGTGGGTTCGGTGGAGGGGGCGGCAGCGGTAGAGCAGTAATTCTGAGAATATGGGGGTAAACCAATTCTGTTTCAGTCTAGCATTGAGATTGGGGAGTGTCTGCATGCTTTACTTTGAGATAGAGTTAATGAAGGGTGAGAAAACCAGGAAGTGGATAAAAGGAAATGAGAATGAGACAAATACAGTGAAACAGATTTAAGTAAATGAGAGGGAGGCCAAGAAGAAGAAAGAGGATGTAAGAGCCAGAAGAGGGAGATGGAAGAAGAAGGTAGAAAGGATGGATAAGCAGCTTCCTCCTCTGCAGTTTGGTTTAATGTATTTACAGCGGATTGCATCAGGGTGCTGCAGTTAAAAGGGCCATCGCCATCCAACAGGGTCATCTACAGTGTGATGTGCCTCTCATAAAGGGGATGTGTGTCACTGAGATCACACAAACACACACAAACACACAGAGGATAAAGTCATACACCCACAGAGATACAAATACACAAGTGTACACAAGTGTGGGTATGCATGCTCACACAGTCAAATCTCTTCACAGAAATATTTGAGGAGGATAGCCTTATAAACCTTTCACACTTTATTTCCATTGAGCCGACCCCTCCTACATTCCCATCTCTCTCTCACTCCCCCTCCCTCGCTCCTTTGAACGCAGATGAGAGCTGGTATGATGGCACCAGCTCCCCGTGCCGATTTGACATTCAGCAACACGGGCAAAGGTAGGGGTTTAGAGCACCTCGGTCCTGTCAGCACCTTGGCCGCACGCTGTTTCCAGAGAGGGTCAGAGACTTTAATGTTATGAGAACAGCATGCACAACATCACCAGTGCTGGCTATTGCTGACACAGAACAATGGTCATCATCCCAGTACTAATAGAATAGTCTTATAATTTCTTACTTGAGCATACAAATAACGCTTTGAATGGTAAACTAAGCTTGTTTCTTGCAATTGTCAAATGGGAAACCCCATGGACATACGGGCAGTTTTAACCATTACTTTAATATTATTACATTTAGAGTGCATGATGCTTGGCTACAATTTTAGACAGCACATTTGCCGTTTGCAGTAACAACCATACAGCAATGTTTCACAAGGACCAGAACTAGAAAAAAATGTGCCTACAAAGGCAAACTAATAAAGAGAGCATTGAACACTGCTGTCCTTGCATACATTCAGTTTTACAGTTGAAAGAACCTATATTTTATCTTACACCCTGGCTCATACAGCCATACAAGTGTATGTTCACAATCAATAACCAGTTTTCACAAACTGAGTATCTCTGACTCCAATGTATTTTCAGATGCTCTGATAGAGCTCCTGCCACATTAAGGCCGCCTTCCCCATGTGGACCCAGTCTGTTCTAAATGGTTGACCAGTCTAATCTGTGGTACTTGGTCAGTCCAGTGATATTAGCACCATGTAGTCAAGTATTCTAAGGTGTCCGTTCTGCACTAGACTTGTCACTCCAAGCAAATAGGTACAGGGGGGTACAAGACATTTTAGGCAGCTCCTGGTGCTGTACACTGGGAGAGAGGGAGATGTCCAGATGTAGGGGTCTTTTTATCTTGTGCATAGAAGTTCTATATTACAAAAATCTCTTCGTAAAATCCCATAGACTGGAAAACAAATGGACTTGTAGTATCAGAACTATTTGGTGAATTTGTCTGCTTGATTAGATTGGCATTGTGTCTGCCTGCCTCATGTACAGAGGATGTAAAACCTGAAGCATGCAGTCTGGGTGCTTAAGTTGATCTGTGGTCTCTTTCATTTAAGTAATTGCTTGCTCCATGTCCTAACTTTTTGACCCCCCCAAAAAGCCCAAATACATACAGAAAAAAGCATTTTGGGGGTGAGATCTATTGTCCAGCATGTACCCAGCCTTCCTCATTCACTTTACTCTTACACACTGATTATTCAGGTTGCTGAATAATGTGTTTGTCAGTAAGAACTGATCACATACATTCAAAAGGACACAATACTGACATACCAGAGGGAGAGATAGTGGGGTCAAGGGTCTTGCCTAAGGAGACATAAGCCCTGATCACAGTGCCTATTCAACTCATAATGTTAACACTTATGTAATGCATCCTCCACTGTAAAAATTGGAGAGGCTAAATGCAGCAGCAGGTTGTTCCCTTCTCTTTGAAGTCTTCAAAGCAAGTATCAGAGGTGTATTTTTCTTTTAATTAGGTTATTCTCCATCCATCCAACAATTATCCAAACTGCTCATCCTTTTTGGGTATGTGAGGGCTGCATCAATGCTTGTGTGAGCTCATCTGTTTGCCTATGAATGTATTGTCATCCAATACCACATCCTTGCTATGTCAAATACATGTACATGCACTGTCAAAAGAGCTGTACATATGTGACTGCAGGAGCAAGAAAACAAGCCTTTGACCTTATGGTCAAATGTCAACTGACTGTGCTATTTATCTACTTTCTCCCAAGTGCAAAAGCACTGGATAACTTAAAGATGATTAAGCAACTCTTGTCTTCCCTAGATCACGAAAACACTGTAATCTGCATCAAATGATAACTGTGCTCATTTGGTCTTAAGGCTTTGCCATGTCTGATAAATGTTTCCATTTGCTTTTGTATTAGAGTCAAAACTGCACTATCACAATTGTTGTTCCAAATGATTGTAGTCTCAATATCAATCCATTCTTATATTGGCCCAGTAAGCATGCTGTCTGACCTCCCTTTAACCATAAGATTAATAAAAAATAATGGTCAAGTCCTTTCCAATGTGCAAACTTGGACTGCTGCCTTTACCCTGACCCTCTCACAACCCCTCAAAGTCAGCAAAGTATAAGCAGGGAAAGGCGTATGGGTATGCCCCAAATTACAATGGACTGAGCTAAGTTGTTTAAAACCCTCAAATCTCATTATTGTAACTCCTGATACTCCAGGAAATACGCTGTCTAGAAGTGGGTGTGAGGGATGGAGGGAAAGGGAGAGTGAAAGTAAGCTGGGGGTGGCATGGAGAGCGGAGGTCTTGTCGAGTCTGGTGCTGGTTTGTGTCCATGATTACTAACACAGTTGAACAGTTATTGGCTGGGATTGCCATCATTAGCTACCTGCCAGTGCCAGTCGAAATGTTCAGTGGTTTTAAAAACAAAGTGAGAAAGGAGATGTTAACCTAATCGACCTAAAACCTAAAAGAGTTGATTGGCTGACAGCTGGCTGGCTGCCAAGCTGGATGGATGGTTAAATCTGTCTGGATAATAGCAGAGAGTTTATGTTATTGCTGAGCTCTACTTTACACCCTGAGTGTGTTTAGATGTGCCCTGTAAACTATGCATAAGAGCAACTACTACATTTGGAAGTCCATCTAAAACTCTCTCAAATTGGGATTGGTGGAGTCTGGTTAACGGGTGAGTCAGCCAACTAGAGAGTAAAAGGCACTGAAGGAAAGGTTGAGAGTTCACAGCTGAGTTCAGGCAGGCCATGCACTCCTTTGGGCCCCCGGCCAAAGCTGAGATTGTTATAAGCTCCTGATGGTTCCACTGTGAAATGGGATCAGAGGAGGGACAGAGGGAGGGATGGAGTGGTGGGGGGAGGGCTTATGAGGGGGGGGAGTGTATGAATAAGGCTAGGGTTGGTATTGAGATTTGAAATTGTTTAACAAACTGGTGGAATATTCTGCCGGGAGCAGAGCTGACTGAACTACAACCGAACAGGGAGCAAACAATTGGGGGGTTTCACTTTGCTGTAAAGTATGGAGACTGCCAGAGTTGTGTGGTTTGATTGGATCCTTAAAGAACCACATGACCTTTGCCAGAGCAAAAAAAACCTCTCAGCAACAAAGTGAGGAATAAAAATTAATACATTTTGGGAATAAAAACACTCTCTTCAGCTGTATACTCAACAGAGAAGCAAGGTTGCACAGTCATATGTAGATTGACCACAGAGTTCAGGTAAACATGGAAAGTAAAAGTTTAGGTGTAGTGAGCCAAAGTGCCCGAGGGCCGATTCCACAGCAGGTGCCAGAGTATTTCAACTAAAAGCTGATCAAGCTAACCTCACAGTTACCTCAAAGTAAATGTTCCTCAGTTGACTAAGAGTGGGAGTGCCCTTATCCTCTCAGCAGGGGAGCAAAAGATGTAGAGGGAAAGAGAGAGAGAGGAGGGTGTGGAGATAAAGAAAGAGTCTTTAAGACAGCAGAGCTTTTCTTCATAATTTTGGAGAGGTGAACAGTACAAAGTTCGTTTTTTGTGCCAGAGGATGATTTGCAATAACAGCACATGCACCACTTCAGCAAATATTAACATGTGTTGGGGAGGCTTGGCAGGGTGAAGAGTTATTAATATGTTCTTGGGCAAACTTCTAGTTTCAAAGCTATAGTGTGAAGTTTTTACCATTATAATGTCACACATTTATTCATGAACCATGGATATCAAATGGTTAGAGTGCATAACAAGTTCATTCATGATCAGTGAACAGAGGGAAAAAAAGGAAGTAGAATTCCAAACTATTCTATTTTCTGTTTAGGGTTTTGAGACAAACTACCCAGGTCAAAAATGTTAACTTTAAATCGATATCAGTTTTTGCTTATCTGATCTTTTCAATATACTGTATTAGGTTTTAGACAAGCTATTTAATATAAAATTAACATTCTTAGGTCCTCATATTTTGGAAAATACAAATCACACAATTTACAAGATCTCTTTCATCTTGGAGCATTTTGAATCAACTAACCTCTATGGAAAATGGCCTCTAGATAAAAAAAAGATGTTAGGTATAGTCCAGACAGAAATTATGTTTGATCAGCACATATGTCCTTAGTTTGAGCAATAAAACAGTACCAGTAATCATCCCTAACCTATAGCAAATAGTTTCAGTATTGAAAAGATGCCCACATAAAAAGTCACATACTGTAACCTACGTATCTATTTGACAGGCTTGTTTGTGTATGAGAAGACCAAGTCCTATAAAATAAGCAAAAAAAAAATCCTGCCTGTCCCTCTGTATATAGCCAACATATTTGTGTCCTGTAAATGTTATTCAGGATGATTAATGATCAAAAAAGACACATCACAAAATGGGGTTCCATAAAGGTATTAAATGACTGGATTTGAATAACATGTTTTAAGGAAATATATTTTTGGTCTTTTACGCCTCTATGGAGAGACAGGACAGTGGGTGGAGCTGTAAACTGATCAGAAAAAGACAGAAAGACAGTGGAGAATTACATCCTGGGTAGGAACTCTGCTTGGACTCAAACCAAGGCCTTATGCCCCAAGGACAGCAGCCTCTGTACATGAGATGACAGGACAAGACCACAAGACCAATGGATGACTCAAGTTTGATGTGCCAGTACAGAGAGGAGCAGTAATGGATCCTAAGAGGAGCAAGCATGTTGCCATTTCTGGTTTACTCATCTTAAAGTCTGTCTGATTTGTGAATGCATTTTTAGAGAAGTGCATGAAACATGGTAGGTGGAATAATGCTAAAATGTTATTTTTTAAGTATTTTTTCCCTCTATACTACTGATCATCTTGAATTTGTGAACTTTAATAGTGTTTTCACATCTTAAAAAAATAGTTAAAAAGACTGAAGAGTCTGTCTGAGATATCAAACATATCAGTTAGTCTTTTTAAAGTCTTTGAAAAACGCTGAGACTTACAACTGACAAAGTAATAAGAACTAACTTGATCAGGTCACAACCTGAAAAAAGTCTTTTATAGAACAGGAAAAACTGTGAAATAAAGGTTTAATAGAGTTTACATTAACTGCACGGTTATAGTCTATGACAACCTTAAAAATATATTAATGTAGTTCAATGTTATCGCTGCTTGTATGGTGCTGAACAAAGTGCACATAAACCAATCTGTGAGACATTTCATCTTTATAGCCCTCAGACACATTCTGGATGCTTGTTCTCATTACCAATCTTTTATGTATGTTTACATAAGGAGAGGAGAGCTCCTGACCTGCACACACACACGTAAGTTTCAACACTGTGTGCATGTGTACATCCACAGAACTCATTACAAGGAAAATCAATGCATGACATTGGTTTATAGCAGACGGCTTCTCATCAACCTAAAGTCTCATTCCATCCTTGCTCATTTCAGGCCGGAGCACAGACACCGAAACATTCAGACAACAATGCACAAATCAATACAAGCAGTGTATACAGATGGCACAATAATCCTCATGAGCATGATCAATCACAGCTGAAAATATGTAAAGGATATTTGTATGGCTGTGTTTGTACTGGGGAGAGGCAGGCATTACAAACAGATGTGTGCATGTGTCGGTGTAGTAAATTATGTGTGTGAGCATGTGTGTTAGGCAGGCGTGTCTGATGAAGATATCAGAGTTAGCAGAGTCAGGGTAGGATCAGAATGTAGAGGAGGACTGGGGGGCTCAACAGGCAGAAAAGAGGATGCTGCCTGCTTGAAGTGCAAAAACACACACTCATGAAGACACACATCCTCACACACACTTCTTTCTCTCTCCTGTCATGGCCTCTGCTCCTACTGTATGTGTGGCACGCAGCATGCTTTAAAGCCAGAACTACCAGGCACAGCGCTATCTGCCTGGGGAATTCTCTACCTCTACATCATCCTCTCATCCCTTTTCACATCTCTCCCTCTCCCTCTCTACACCTAGCTGCTTAGCTGCTTCACACTTATCCCTAACTCTTACTCTACAGGAACCCCTGAAGCAACTTTGACTAGAACAGCATTCCCACTTAAGTGATGCCCTTCCTTCCCTCCCTCTTTTCTCTCTGTAACTCTCTCCCATGCAGCCAACAATGGGAAGACAACAACCCTGTGCTCAAAAGTGATCAATTTTTAATTTCTCACCACTTTTTCATGTTGTGCAACAGAAGCATGTCAGGAATAGGAGCCCTGGAGAAAATGAGAAAAGAAAGAGAAGGTGCTGGCTGATGACAGGAAGGCAGGTGAGGGATATACAAGGAGCAATGGATAAGAAAAGAGGAAATGATAAGGATAAACCAATACTGATAATAATATTATGATAGCTTCACATGACGGTACATGCTCATGGAACATTGCCCATTACTATTTTTTAACTTATACATGAAGACATTTGCGTCACTAACCGATGGGAAGACAAACATGACTAAAGCTTCTACAGAGCCTCATTTCAGAAAGAAACCCCAAAGGGAAGCAAAAAGTGGATTGATGCTGTCAGACACTCCATGGCTACAGGTTACAAAGTAACATTCACGCTGCTGATTCAAGTTCTGAAATCTATTCTCCTGGGGTGTTTTGCCTCCACTCTGAACACTGTAGAGATGGAACAGGAGCAATTTGACCCTTCAGTGCTTTGTCTCAAAAGGTACAGATGTTGCTACTTAAAACTTCCCCACTTCTTGATTTGACGGCTACTCTAATCACCAAGGACAGGTTGAGGTTGCATAATCTTGTCAGGAAGGTGGCAACTCACACAGATGCCCTTTAAATGTATGACTGGGTTTTTTCAGTGATTTTCAGCACAACACCAGAGAATTAAAGGAACACTCCGACTATTTTGGACCCACGCCCTTTCCCTATCATTGACAGAGTGAGACAAGCTCAAAAATACCTTTTTTGTGTCTCTGCGTCCAGTGGCTGGCTCCCAGCTGTTAGCTCCGTACGTAGCTTAGCTCAATGGCTGGAAGTCAATAGGAGTCAGAGCCAGACTGACAAAGTGGACAAAATACTTTGCAGTGGTCCAGTGGACGTGTTTCTTTCTTAAATCCGTTAAAATAACGTTTTGATAAACACAGAACTGCGCCTCTGACCGAAGTAGGAGCCGGACTGAGTACTGCGCATGCGCAGGTTTGTGTGCGTATCAAAACGTTATTTTAATGGATTTAAAAAAGAAAACACGTCTTTTAAAATATTTTATAACCATCCTGATTTACTTTAGGTGCTAATAAGCAATCCTCTGGACCATTGTAAGGAGTATTTTGTCCACTTTCGTCAGTCCGTCGGGTTACTTCGTCAAGGAGCACTGCGCATGCGCAGGTCTCTGCGTGTATCAAAACGTTATTTTAACGGATTAAAAAAGAAAACACGTCTATTAAAATGTTTTATAACCATTCTGATTAACTTTAGGTGCTAATACATCATCCTATGGACCACTGTAAGGAGTATTTTGTCCACTTTCGTCAATACGTCGGCTACTTCCGGTTCGCGGAGCACTGCGCATGCGCAGGTCTCTGCGTGTATCAAAACCTTATTTTAACGGATTAAAAAGAAAACACGTCTTTTAAAATGTTTTATAACCATCCTGATTTACTTTAGGTGCTAATAAGTAATCCTATGGACCACTGTAAGGAGTATTTTGTCCACTTTCGTCAGTCCGGCGGCTACTTCCGGTCCGCGGAGCACTGCGCATGCGCAGGTCTCTGCGTGTATCAAAACCTTATTTTAACGGATTAAAAAAGAAAACACGTCTTTTAAAATGTTTTATAACCATCCTGATTTACTTTAGGTGCTAATAATTAATCCTATGGACCACTGTAAGGAGTATTTTGTCCACTTTCGTCAGTCCGTCGGCTACTTCCGGTCCGCGGAGCACTGCGCATGCGCAGGTCTCTGCGTGTATCAAAACCTTATTTTAACGGATTAAAAAAGAAAACACGTCTTTTAAAATGTTTTATAACCATTCTGATTAACTTTAGGTGCTAATACACCATCCTCTGGATCACTGCAAGGAGTATTTTCATTGCCCCATTACTATTTTAGCTATACATGAAGACATTTAGCGTCACTAACCGATGGGAAGACAAACATGAAGCTAAAAAGCTTCTACAGAGCACCTCATTTCAGAAAAAAAGAAACCCCAAAGGGAAGCAAAAGTGGATTGATGCTGTCAGGAACACTCCATGGCTACAGGTTACCAAAAGTAACATTCACGCACTGGATTCAAGTTCTGAAATCTATTCTCCTGGGGTGTTTTGCCTCCACTCTGAACACTGTAGAAGATGGGAGACAAGGAGCAATTTGACCCTTCAGTGCTTTGTCTCAAAAGGTACAGGATTTACTTCACCTGCTAATACGCCTCCACTGGACCACTGCAAGGAGTATTTTGTCCACTTTGTCAGTCTGGCTCTGACTCCTATTGACTTCCAGCCATTGAGCTAAGCTACGACGGAGCTAACAGCTGGACGCAGAGACACAAAAAAGGTATTTTTGAGCTTGTCTCACTCTGTCAATGATAGGGAAAGGGCGTGGGTCCAAAATAGTCGGAGTGTTCCTTTAAGGGGTTCATCTAGTGGCTGGTAATTGGCTGCAAGCTGACAGGCAGCTGTATGGGAGCAAAAATCTAAAGCAGCTGAATCTGTATCAGCAGAGGTGTAAAGAGGGGAGCATATGGTCTCAGAGGGGGAGTAAAAAGGGCTTCAGCCAGCAACGTCAAACAGAATTCTCCAAATCACAACACAAGCTTTTGACTAAGCTGTCACTTTCAGTGACAGCTGAAAGTGATCCTGATACTATCAATAGTCAACATAACAAAGTTAAACTTTAAATTCGCCAACAGTTTTGATGATGAACAATGTCTCAACCCACACTTTCCAGTTAAAGAAATTATCAACCACATCCAAGGTGAATAAAACCACTGATATATCTAGATTCTTGCAGTGGTGTATTGAGAAGGACTCTTGTTCATAAGACTTAGCTATCTCAAGTTATATAGTATCGATATATTCGCATCTCACTTTTGCCTTGGGCTTTTTGGGATTTATGGACTCTTTAGAGATGATTTTCTAAAAGCATGTGCTGCAGCTTCATACTATAGTCATTGCAAGCAGACACACTTTTTGCCCTCTAGTCTTCTGCATTGGTCACATGACTAAAAGCTTTCAATATGTACCAATACCAGTCCAAGTACATCTACTTGCATTGATTAAACACAACCACTGCTGTATTCAGTGTCATCTCACAGAATACTGCTAACCTGTAGATAAGTACAAGCCAGTTACCAATTTGCCATTTAAAGTAAGATTTAACAGACACTTGTTTTTAATCAATGAAATGATTTTATGAAATGTTTAAACAAAGGTGAATTATACCAGTCTGTTTTTTTACAGGCAATCACAGCACAGCGATGGCATGGGGAAAATAGTGAAAGATCTTAGGTCAAACATGGGTCATAAAATCTCCTCTGTCCTTGTGCTGCTTGGTCTGATTGCACTGTTTGACACAGTTGGCCAAAAAAATATTTTCAATAGACTAAATGGTTTTACTGTAATCTCTGGCACTGTTTTTGAACTGGTTTTAATCATACCTTACTGACAGAAAGTTGCATGTGAACATGGGAGAATGCCATTTTGCCATTTTTAGAATGACTGGTTGAACCCTTTCTGTTTGAGCAGGTAGACTAATTTGTAGCCATTTCAAACTTTGAAATATGTGCTGCTAAAAGGCCGAGAGGTGGGTGAGGAACATCTGATCAAAATAAAAAAAATTCAAAATAAAACTAGCTTTTAATAAATATTAGTACTGTAATGGTATTCTATAATATTCATTTGTTCGCTCAGTAGATGTGATCAGTAACTTACAAGAACTTCGAATTGATCGAAAAACGTAGTATCAGTCTAACCCAAGAAAATAATAAAGAGCTTTAAGGGCAGCCAAATGCCATCCATAACAGTGCATTAACCAAATTGTCTACTTTATCCTTGTTGAAACAAACTTCTGCCTCTTTTAAGTCTGATCACTGCTGTGCTCATCTCGAGATATGACTCATTCATCCTTTCACTGTTAAAGCATCAATTCCTCAATACTTCATAAGAGGGTATAAAAGTGGTTGGTTGTACAATTTTTCTCACAAGTGGGCTGAGCATACCATGTTGCTGTTGGGCTCCTCCTGTTGACATGGGTGATGTAAACAAGCAGAAAATCTAACTGTTCCATATCAAGGAATATTTTTACTGTCGCTAATACGACTTAAATACCTTGTTCCACAGCTGAGTGGGCTAGCACCTGCTGCAAGTGGAAGCTAGCCTATTACAGCTCAGTGCAGAGCTGTTGCTAATTTTCTGATTCAATTAGCATGCCTCAGAGCTTTCCAGTCTAATTGCAAACTACTTCACAGTTACCTCTCTGATTAATCATTGCCCATCTGCGAGCCACTGCACGCAGAACTTGGTGGAACAAATTTGTGTATTCACAAATATCAGCTGCAGTGCCCTAAGCTGTTTGAATGGGTATGCTTCCTCAAATGTTTGCTGAGTGTTCACAATATCAGACTTGTGTTATGGTCTCATTTGGCTGCATTTAAGAGACCTAGAACAGAGACAGAAATCATTAAGTCAGGTTAGTGTTGAGAAGCAAACAGACAAGCAGGGGACAGTTTGAAAGATATGATAAAGTATTAACGACTCACTGAAGACAGATCCACACAATTTCATTCCTCTCCAAGTTTTCTCACACAGTGAAGAGTTAACTCTGCATCACCTGCTGGTGAGGTTGTTTACACTGACAGGACAGAAATAACACCTCTAAACAAAGGTATGTGACGCGCACGTACAGTAACTTCACCAGGATTCCTGTTGTAAGAACTTTTTCAACACATCAAAAACAAAATTTCTTCAACACACAAACACTGTATCTTGCATGTAACCTAGTGTTAGAAAGGTGACGAGGATAGACTCGAGGTTAGCTAATGCCTCTTTTCCAATGAGTGGTCTCGTTTAGTTCAGAACAGTATGGCATGGTTATGGACAGTGAACCCTGATCTTGTTTGTGTTTCTTTCACCAACTACAGCTTCACTTTCGGGTGGAGATGTGAGCTAAGAGGAGAGGGTCACTCCAGCTGCATAAATGCATGATATCACAGCCGCACACAAGTGAAGCAGTGTGAAGAAGAGCGCAATTGTAAACCAAGAGCAATATTGGAGGATTTCCAATACTGCGGTACTCTGTGGAGCATTGTTTCATGGAGACATTCTTTATAGCAACAGCAGAAAAGTTCAACTTTTAGAACTGCGTCATGTTCTTTAGTATCTTTTCTCCCTAACTAATCAATCCAAGTCAAAAACGCCTCTGGACTATTACTGTATGCTTTTACAACTAGAATGGCAGAGGAAAAAGTGATCTGACTCATTTTTACAAGAGGACAATTTCCATGTTCTCAGCTTCTATTAATGGTGAGACACGGCTCCTGAATGTGTTTAAACATCTGTCAGATAGAGTTCATTGAACAAAGGTAGATGTTAAGCACACAGAAGTGCTTTAGATAACTTCTTAAATACTGTACTGAGATGAAAAAGTTAGCTTTTGTTTGATTAACATTAACTGTAGGCTAAAGTTGTTCCAAAAAACAGGTTGTGAGTACTGCCAGTGCAAAAAAATGTAATGGTGGACATGGGCCCTTAATCTGCCCATTCAAAAGTACTAATTCTGGCAATCTTTCAGTTGAGTGTTTTCAAAATAATGATGAAGCGTGGAACATTTATGCTTCTAAGTACTGCCTATGTATCATAATGACGAACTGGTCTTGAACTAAACTGCATCTGTTTGCCTTCATCCTTAAATCCAGACAATCTTGGAGGACCGTTGACTGACCATTGCAGATCTTTTATTTTTTCCAAAACCTCCCCAAACTGAAGGACCAAGGCTGATAAAGTCTAGACCCAGAGGTCATAACCCCTCACAAGTCCTGCAAGCAGACCCCATCACCTCTCACGCCAAAGCAGATCAATTGCATTATGTTGTCTAGGCTGTCGGCCAGTGTTTACTTGTGTTGACCTCTGGAGCTCATGAAGAGAAGCCTAGGATAGATGACAGCAGAAACAGAGTACGGCACTGTGGCAAGAAGATGAGGGCAGACAGTGGACAAGCTGCAGAGAGAAGGGCAAAGACACTGTGATCAAAGAGAGGAGCAGGGTCTGAGAGGAGGAAAGTGAAGGGTAGAGAGAACACGAGGGGAGGGTAATAATGAGTGTTTATAAGAGAGCAGCTACAGCCATATCAAAGAGAACGAAGAGGAGCTGAGGTAGGCGGAAGGCTTTGACAAAGTGAGGGAGCAGCAAGATGGTAAAAGGGGTATAGCCGGGTCAGAGGTAAGGCTAAAGTATCTGAGGCTATCATATCAATAAGTCAGCTGGAGACTTCCAGTTATCAGACTGAGGGCAGACTGTACACGTTCATCTGCTCTCAAAAGCAGCACTATTCACACACCTAAAATAAAGGAACATGGACAGGGTCTTAAGTGCTCTTTATGTCTTTTGACAAAAAATAATTCAAACTTCTGTGAGATTGAGATTTTAGCCATACATATTTGTGTTAATTTTGTAGAAATTTGCTCATCATTTTTAAGAAGTCTAAGCTCCGAATAAGGCTGACTTACTGTCAATTTAAATAAGAGTTTTTACCTCTTCAAAGTGCAGATGAAGCTTGATGTTACTGTTAATGTCAGAAATAAATTTGTACATAATGTAGGTGTAATAAAAGAAAACACTTCTTGAAGAGTGAATACTGGCTGACTTACTGAATTGATTGATTGAATATGGGCAAAAATTCTATTTTGTGCATCCACAATAATAATTGAATCATATTGCAACAGAGAGAGATGACCTGTAGACTACTGTTTTATGGGACAGAGAGATCTTGAAAACAAGAATGACAATATGGGAAGTGACCCTTGCAAAGACATGCCCTTTTAGTTTACTGTCACAAGGTGAGACAAAATCTCTTGCTGCTTCCCTCCCAGTTAAAACAATTAACAATTCATTGCAATTTGACTTGCATTTGTTTATGTTTATCTGGTGGGATTCTTTAAAAACTTCTCCATACAGAAAGAATAACAGACAAAGATGCAGTAGAGTGTTCGATGAAAGCTCACGTTCTTAAAAATAGATTAAATGGTTTAAAATGTTATTATCTACAATGCATGTGGTGTAGGCAAGCAATTACTATCCTAATGAAACATACAAAGTACTTGTGCCACAAAATAAATAAGAGAGTTTGACATTGTGATCTGTGTACTGCACAAGACCATCAATAATGTTATGATGATGGGGATGTAAACTCCACTAACTTTTGGTACAGAATAGGAGCATCAAAATAAAATCCTGCTTCATCAATCTTCTCATATTTTGATTTGTATCTCTAAGTTCTTTGAGATCAATTGTTGAATTGATCAAGTTTAAAGATCTATAATTCATAATTAACCTCGAGTTGGGGGAAATGAGATGAAACATACTCATGGACTTCGGAAATCTTAAGATGCTCTCCAGAACCCCAAAATAAATATTTTGACAATGCAGTAGCAAATTTAAGGTTGTCATTTCACCATGACATGTGGAAAAACTTGGCTTGGTTAAAGGTTTAAGTGTATGTAGTCTTAATCCTGAAAAGCAGCTGGATTCATCAGATTTCACGTCTGGCATCATACATGTGAGAAGTGACTGCCTCTCAATGTCTCAAAACGAATGTGACAGAAAATACAAAACAAAACAAAACATTTGTTCAATCGCATCCTAGTACTTCTTAAAAGGTTTTGCACCAACCTCTTTTACTGAAATGTTACCATGTTAGACTTGAAATATATCCAATAGTTATGTGAAAAAGTCCATCTGATGTGTCAGGTTAAAGTATCAGAGAGCAATCAAATTGTCAGCTGGACCAGCTGTAAAGGAGAGTTTGATTTTTTTAAGCAAATGAAAGAGCATTAGAAAAAAGATAAATCAAAAATGACTTTTTTTTAATACAAATAAATAGGTTTGTTTGTGTGTGGCAGTGTTTTCCACTCACGAGTCCACATACTAAACAACACAACAGCTTACTGCATATTGTTGCTGGCTCCCAATAATGATGCATAACCCAGCGGCTGCACAGGAATATAATACCAATATGTCAGGTCTCTGATTTGGCCACAATTTGCATGGTTATAATAGCTTATCGACTGGCTCAAGGTTGAGCAGGGCAAGGCGGCTTCACTGTAATGACTGGCTGTGTGCCTCCGACAGTTTATTTCAAGCTTCTGTGGCTCAGTCACCCGGCCACCGTATTTCGTCAATACCCAATCTTGATCACACTATCCGCATCCCGGCAAAGTCTCCACTAACACCCCCATCCTTCTCTCCCAGTCATCTCCACCTCCAACACAGTTTTTTTTTTATCTGAATATTCCTGTATCATACAAGCATTTCCCATGGAAATCAATACAGGTGCAATTCATAAAGCCTCCCAAAATATGCTTGTCTGGAAGCATTTGCTTGTATTACAGCTATCAACCCTCCCAGGTTGGTGTGGTGCCCATCCTGCTGGATGTTTAGGCCGCAGCAATATTGATATTAAATGAAAAAAAAAAATGTTTCAAATGAGGAAGGAAGCTATTGTATGACCTCAAAAACAAATATATGTATTTAAAAAAGCTGAATATACTTTGAAAATAAGATTACTTGAAGAGATCCACAAACTAACAAAGCACCAGCAGCTTTCTAACATCAAAAGTGACCACACTCGAAAGTTACCCTTTTTTTCATTTGTTTTAGCTGGTATGAATTATGTGGCAATATAGGCCGAACTTCAATTCACAGTAGTAAAAGCTAACCCTGTGAAAACAGACCTCCTGTGGGTGGCTGCATTATGTTATGTAAAGTACTGTAAGATGTAGTGAGAGTTTGTGGGCAGCATGTTGCTGAAATCCTGTTTGCGGGGATCATTGTTTGCATTAAGCTGTCTAACTTACCCAAAAAATTTGACGAAAAACAATAAAACAAACAAACTAATAATAACATTTGAGCTTAGGATAATTTCAGTTTCCTTTTTTTACAATCTTGAGGTAGTTTTGACATGCAAAGTTTATGAATTGGCGAAAAGGTGTCAAGTAAAAAGATGACATTGAAAAAGGCATGACGATGAGTTTTTCCAGGGTTTGTACCTGGACATACTTGCATGCTTGGTAATCTGTCAACAGGGTACTCTTATGAAAAAATATCAAAAACATGAGCATTAAACAGAAAAATAATCATGAACTCCAGCTGATTTAATGCGTCACACTGATCATCCGGTGACCTTCCTGAGGAAGGCGGAAGTTTCCACTGAAACATGTCAAGGTACGTGAAAAATCTACATGTCTGAGATAAAAGAAAGAAAACTATTTCTATGTAATTGAAGACACAATTAACACCATTCAACTAAAAATCATGAATGCTCTGTGAGTAACAGGGGGGTTTTTACATTTTTTTGTTGGTAAGTATTTAACCAGTGTGTATGCTCCATCCATTCATCCATCCATTTTCAATCACGCTTATACCCTTTGGGGGTGGCAGGGGACCAGGGCCCATCTCAGCTGACATAAGCTAGGAGGCAGGGTATACCATGGACCAACTGATCCCAGTTCCACATCGAGAGACAGGCAACCATTTACGCTCACATCTAAGGGCAATTTAGAGTCACCAATTAACCTAACACGCATGTTTTTGGCCTGTTGGAGAAAGCTGGACTACCTGGAGAGAATCCATGCAAGCACTGGGAGAATAAGCATACTCCACATAGTAAGGCCTTGGCCAACACAGTCATCAAACCCACAATCTTCTTGCAGTGAGACACACACACACTACCTGCTGCACCACTGTGCCATCCTGAAATGTATCCTACCTGCCATTAGCTGCAAATTTTGGACATCTAATGTGCATTTCAAAGCAACACTCAATTTATATTTATTATTTATTTATTTTTAAACTAAACTACCCTCATTCTTCCCCAACAGCATTTATATGCCAGAACTGAATTGGGTGCAGTTATTTAGCACTTGGAGTTATGTGGAGTTAAATCAAACAATCCCACCTGTATATGTGTATTGATCATTCAAACAATCAGGTTGTGGACAATATCAATTTAGTTGGGATCTTTCTGAACTCCTCTATTTTTTAATTTCTCTAAATGCAGTTGTTCTGACATTTGTATACACTCAAAAACACTTTATTACTTGCCTCTGCTCAAATGCTCGTTAATGCAAATGGCTAAATTGTCAGTCACATTGCAGAAACTCACTGTATTTAGGCATGCTGACTTGGTCTAGGCAACCTGCTGAGGCTCAATGAGGAAGGAAGGGCATTTACACACATGGACAAAATTGTTGGTACCCTTCCATTAATGAAAGAAAAACCCCACAATGGTCACTGAAATAACTTGAAACTGACAAAAGTAATAATAAATTAAACAATTTACTGAAAATTAGCTAATGAAAATGAGACACTGCTTTTGAACAGTGGGTCAACAGAATCATTAAAATAAAAACAAAATACTAAAACTGGCCTGAACAAATATGATGGTACCCTTAATTTAATATTTTTTACACAACCTTATGAGGCAATCCCTGCAATTAGGCCATTTCTGTAATTCAAATTGAGACCTCCGCACCTGTTGACAGGTATTTTGGCCCACTACTCATGAGCAAACTGCTTTAGCTGTCTCAGGTTTGAAGAGTGTCTTCTCCAGACAGCTTGTTTCAGCTCCTTTCACAAATGTTCAATAGGATTTAGATCAGGGTTCACAGAAAGCCACTTCAGAATAGTCCAATGTTTTGTTCTAAGCAATACTTTGGTGCTATTAGTTGTGTGTTTTGGTTCATTATCCTGTTGTTCCGTGGCTGAGACCCAGCTTTATGACAATGGGCAGCACATTTCACTCCAGAATGTCTTGATAGTCTTGAAATTTCATTGTACCCTGCACAGATTCAAGACGCCCTGTGCCAGATGCCGCAAAGCAGCCCCAGAACATAACTGAGCCGCCTGCATGTTTCAAATCAGGTGCAGTGTTTGTTTTTTGATATACTTCAATTTTGCATAGAGCTGATGTCACTTGCCAAAAACTATACCAAATAGGACAGTGATTACTTTTTACCCTTTAAATAGGCAGACTGAACGATTACAAGCTTGAAAACACCTGTGACGTTAATTACAGGACACACCTTGGTTTACCACGTCACTATGGTCAAATCATTTTCATTCTTTTCTAGGGGTACTATCATTTTTGTCCAGGCCAGTTTCATTATTTGTTTTAAGATGATTCTCTTTAACCACAATTCAATAGCAATGTCTTACTTTTATTATTCAATTTTCAGCAATTTTTAATTTATTGTTTTTTTTTTTCATCTATTTCAAGTTAATTCAGTAACCATTGTAAGTTTTCCTTCTTTAACAGAGGGTACCAACAGTTTGTCCATGTGTGTAAGTGACTTTGAGCTTGGTTGTTGGTGCCAGACATGCTACACTGAGTATTTCAGAAACCACTTACAGTATATAATGGGATTTTGATGCAAACTATTTCTAAGGTTCATAAAAAAAAAAAGGGTCAGAGAGGAGAAAATATCCAGCAATCTGCAGTTGTAAGGAAGAACATGCTTTATTGAGGCAAGAGGTTAAGAGGGAATAACCAGAGGGCAGAGATCTGCATATGAAAGGTAGATTTGGTTATTTTATATCAGATTTAGACAATTTAGTACATGAACATTCTACATATCAACACTTGACAGACTTACAGAGAGTATGTCAATTATGCTATGGTCAGGGTAAATGAGTGGAATGTCACTCACTGCGTGGCAACTAGTACAGACTGACAACACTAATCCGAGGGGATTGAGCTATCAAATTTTGATTCTTTGATTCAACTGAAAGTTTTCAAGTTTGCTGCTGTTGGTATTTTACAATAATGTTTACCACAAGCTGTGTGGATCCTCAGCTGATGCTACTGCAACATTTGGAGCTGTGACCTCAGCATACAAGAAAGACGAGGCCATGACACTACACCATTGACATCGTATAAATTAAACTGAATATGAGCACTCTTTCTCTCTCTCTCTGTCTCTCTCACTGTCTATTTCTGTGTGTGTGTGTGCATATGGGTATATATATACATGCTGGTTTGGCAATAAACAATCTTTAAAAAGTTAAGTCCACAAATTTGAGACAAATTATTGAAATAACTGAACAGGTATTACTTTCAAATAGTTATGCTATTTTGAATGAAATAAAAGTGTCTGACCTGGTTTTGTGTCTCATTAATAATATCTGGGAGGAAACAACAGTTAATGGAGATAACAATGGTTAAACGCATGCTAAAATGACACACCAACAGAAAGCCTTGGTACATTGATCTTAATGTGGATAAACACAAAATCACACTAATACAATTATTGATACAGGGATTCATCCTATAAAAAAGAATAATAAAAGCTGCATTTTAAAGGAAACTTAAGCTCCAAAGGTTTAATTTAGTCATCTCAAGATAAAAATCAGTCTAAAACAGGGGTGTCAAACTGATCCAGTAAAGGGCCACTGTGGCTGCAGGTTTTCTTTCCAACCAAGCAAAAACACACCTGACGCAAATTATTCAATCAACTGGATTGTCTTTACATGGTTGATTTGTTGGATCAGGTGTGTTCTTGCTTGGTTGGAATGAAAACCTGCAGCCACATTGGCCCTTTACTGGATCAGTTTGACACCTGTGGTCTAAAATCAACATGATTAACTAAAAAAAACTGTCCTACAGAAAATTACCAAAAACTAAACTTTTTGGGGGGGAATTTAAGTGTTTCACTATTTCTATCATTATTACTGTTTTTTGCCACTCAGTGAGTGGAACTGCCAGTCCATCACACATATTGTGATGTCGACGTGTGACCTCTATTGCTCCTGAGAGACAACAAATCATGACTGGTGTAAAAGCACAGGTGCTTGTCAGAAAATCCCTATTTATTGTATTAGAACATACTACTTAGCTGAGTCTACAAGTGGCACTCAACAGTACCTTACAGAGAGCCTCTATTACTGCTCACATGAAAGATTAAAACAAATCTTTCTTTTATCAGCATGGCTCACACTTATTAAAAGAAACAAATTAATGAGAAAAATCACACCTGCATGTTTTTTCTCTGAACATCTGACAAAAAATACTGTTTTAAGATTCATCTTTTGATCAAGAGGTGAATGATAGGTTGGACTTGATTAAAAAACAAAGCCACAAAAGCCTCCCACTGGTTGTCTGATCACAAAACTATCCCATCACTTTGACAAATCAATTCCTAAACATCTCTGTTTCTGCTCTCATGAAGCCATATCCAAAACACAAAAGGAAAGAGGAAGAGAGGAGGGGGGTTCTGAGGAGAAGAAAGGGATAAATCAAAAGGGGTGGTGGAAACAGGCAGGCAGTGGTCCTCGGTCGAGAGGTCAGAGTGAAGGCAGTGCGGCCATGCCCACTGTGGGCACTCAGCTGGAACTAAACGTGGACGCCGAGACGCCAGCTATTGGAGCGCTGCCAAGGACCTCTCACCCTGCAGCGCTTTCTCTCTACCTCTCCCTCTTTTGGCCTGAGACTCAACAAAGACTGGGAACTATCCGCCTGCCGCCCCAAGACCCCACTCCACCTCCCCCTTCTGCCCCCAAACACTATCCCATGTTTGCACTCATTCAGATATTCAGCCTAACATGTTCATTACAGCGAGACGATGGGAGTGGTACAGAGGGATGAAGTGCAGCACTGGGGGCTGAACTTTAGAACCCTTTTGTCAAGATCGGATAACATGTTCTTTTTATGAATATAGCAAGATTTAAAAAATGTTTAGACCCAAAAAGGATTAGGATAAGTTAATCAAGAACAGGATTCAGCTAACAAAGCAAAGAGCCAACATCATTTGTCTTTATGCTTGATAATTCGTTCATCAGTTTCTTCCTCTTGGTGCCCTATGACAGCTGGGCACTGTTTAAACACCACAGCGTACCCATCTTCAGATAATAACCTCTAGCAGGATAACACACTATGTCACAAAAAAAAAAACATCTTAGACTGGTTTCTTGAGCATGATACTGAGTTTACCGTACTCCAGTGTTCTTAACAGTCACTGGATCTCAATCAAACAGAGCACTTCTGGGAAGCAGTGAAAAGGGGGATTTGAATAGTGGATCTGCATCTGACAAATATGCATTAACCGTCTGATGCTAACATGACAATATGGACCAAAATCTGTGAGGAATGTTTCCAGGACCTTGTTTAATCTGCACCATGATGAATGATGGCAGCTCTAAAGGCAGACATTGGCCCAACTTTGTGCTAGCATGGTGTTCTTAATACTGTAACTGGTGAGTGTATGTTAGATACCTGCAGTCAACCAGGTGCAACAAAGCAGACCAATCACAACACTGCTGTGTACTTTGTGACAACAATTGGCTACATTCTCAAGGTAGTGCACATCAGGCTACACATATTAGCATCTGTGTCATATCTATAGTGTGGGCTACAGTGTGGTCCAACTCAAAAGTATATGAGGCATGGCTATTAAAAAGTATACCAATGCTGTAATATAATTTTAATACACATCATTTTTCAGTGTCTTTCTCCTTCAGTATCAATATATCACTGCACTCAAGTCTTCCAAACATCAAATCAATGTAGAAGGTCTTCTTCAGACAGCTCAGATTTGATCTTAGGACGAAGGAAAAAGTCACATGGTGCTAACTCAGGTCACAAAGCACCGTGATTTGTTTTTGGGCCAGGAACTGCTTTACAGAAAGCACAGTGAGAGCTGGGACATTTACTTAATGAAAAAGTATGCAATTTTGGTTTAATTTTGGTCAAATGTGGTTTATTTCCTTCTCACAGTTTTCTAGAATATTTTTGTAATGCTAATGATTCATCGCTGGCCATTCTGAAACCAGCTCCTGGAAACGTACACCCTTAATGTCAAAGAAAACAATCAACACGGCCTTGAGTGCGGACTTGCTTTGTGGTGCATATTTCATCTGTGGTGATGATTGTGTTTTTCAAGACATTGTCTGTTGTTTTGTTTTGGAACGGTATTGAAAGTGCCGTTTTCATTGCATCCAAAAAACGTGGATTGCCTTCAATTTGCTTCAAAATTAATCAATCAATCAAATTCTATTTATATAGCACTTTTCCTACCTCATTTGTAACTCAAAGTGCTCAAAATATCTCCACAAACTTTGTTTTCGCTTGATCGGGAGTCTGAAGTTTTGGACATGATAACTTTTGTCATGTTTAAATTTTCAAGCAAAATTAGTCAAACTGTCTCTTTATCAACATATACCATTTCTGCTTTCATTCTTATACTGAGTCCTCAATACTTTTAAAGAATTTGTTCAAATTGTAACATTTTTTAGATGCTTCAAACGTGTATGGGCACCCAGGACGTTCTTGGTCTTCAACATCCCCTTTGCTTTCACAAAAATTTTTGTGCCATTCAACACATGTGGACATGACATACACCATTCCCAAGACACCTCAGTTCAGCTATGAAAAGATTAGACTGCTGCTCTCTTCAACTTCACAGAAAAAAAAATCAAATTAATAGCCCAACTCATGTTGCCATTTCAAGGCATAATATTTACCCCTCTGTGATTTTTCGCATCCACTGTGAGCATCGTGGAGATGGAATGGGTGGGACACAGATTCTCCAGAGTTAGTAACAGACGGGGATATTGGAGAGAAGGAGGCACACAGACACAATGGAAGACAGGAACACTGCAAGTGAGCGTGACTGTTTTTGTGTGTTTTTGGGGGCATGCACCATGTCATGCGCATCCAAACCTTAGTGCAGCTTGAATTGGCTCAGAAAATACAGCCTTGCAGGATTAATGTACATGTCTCTGGTTTAAATATAGTGGAACTTCGTTGTGGGGCTTTTGTGTGAAGGCACTGTGAATCAGGCTAATGTGTTGCTCAACATTTAAGCAAATCCATTCTGAAGTCTAAGCAGAACCGTGTGCACTGAACCAGTAGTTAGCAGTGAACTAACACTGTCATGTATTGGAAGCCTTCAGCAGTTGTATATGAATATGAAGAGCTCTTTTCCAAAACGCCATAAATCCAGTTTTATTTTGCAAAAATGACATTATTTACCCAGACCCACCATCGGGTTGGCTGGGGAACTGAACTTTGAAATACAGTTTAAACAGGGATATATAGCTTTCTGGCATTAAATACTGATAGGGCAGGTAGAATAATCGGTATACAAAAGAATAGCACTGAGTAATATATTGTTTTATTAATTTTGGCTTTTATAGCGTTTTAGAAAAGAACTCTTCATATCCAACCTCTAAAAAACATATATCACTTACTGTGACTGTGAACCACGTGGTTTATCCTCATAAGTGCAGCCTCATTTTTAATAGTCATTTCATAGCGCAGCAGTGAGTCACAGCTTTTCGTATTACCATTAAGCTAGATCACAGCATTTTGACAAACAAGTCATTTAAGTACACAGTTGTCATGTCATGTAGGGCTGGGTACACACATCAAGATGTTCAAATCTTAGCTGATCTTGAAACTTTACGATACCTCAAAGAAACAAATACTAATTTATCTTTTCGGTCTTGCAGAGTTCGGTGTGTCACAAAGACAGATTCAAAGCACACCACACACCAGCTCACTCATTTTCCAACAACTAACCTCTTCCCTTGCAGCTTGTAATCTTGCATGACAAAATGCAACTTTATGTACAAAAGCATGGTTGACAACACCAGGTGTAATTGCCAATCCATATGCAGCCAGAATTAGCTTCCACAACATCCTTGGCAGATGTGATTTCCATCTAGCTCCAGTCTTTCTGTACATACGTAGTTACAGATTACACTGCATAGATTCTTGTGTTTTGCCACACTTCAACAAGTTGGTACTTGATTTGATTTCAGTTTAATGTTATGCTTTGCCCATACTCTCATGCCATGGCTATGTTGGCTTCCTATTCCAGCCAGCCTACCCCCTAATTTGATTTGTACTGGTCCATGTGACAAACATAAAGGACATGCTAAACTGACCTTGGTGCAATCTACAAAAACAAGGAAAATAGAAATATTCATAAATACTGAACACATATGAAGTTTACTATTAGGCCAGTCTTTCAAGTTGATCCTTTTTCAAGTGAATGAAATGGCTCCTTACACAACCTCACACCACAGTATAATCAGGTAAGATAATCTTTAGGACCACCAATTAATCAGACCTCGACTGACTTTGGTTGAAAGCAGGTGTCCAAGCAAAAATTCAGGCTGAATATCATGTAGGCTCCGCCCAGCATCAAATGTTATTTTGTTGGATGTGACGATAAGCTGATTGATCATGTCTGCTGGTCAAGTCATTGCATGGATTTCTGATTCCTTGATAGCCTGTCTAAAACAGTGTTCATAGTAAAACAGAAAAAAGAGGAGACTGTCTGCTTCATTAAAGAGTTATTCACATTTGTACTTTAAAGCCCCTCTGAGCAAATGGTTGGTTATGCCCCTATAAGAGTGATAGTGTAAGGGTGGCTGTGCAGGACCACCCTCTCAGGGATGTGTGGGAGAGACAATGGGGCCAGTGAGCTAGTCCAAACAGCTGTGGATGAGCTGGGTGTTATACCACCTCCACACACATAGACACACACAGTCGCCATCTGTGAACACCAACACATGACAGAGCAAATAGGATTACTGTATGGAGGAAGACAAGGAGGATGATCCAAACACCATAATATCATTTCCAAGAACGGACGGGGATGGGGCAGGGCACAGGGCGAGCCGGGGGTGAGGGGTTTACCATGGGGCGGGGCAGGGCTTAGCCAGTCAGAGGTCAGACCTACAGAACAGCGATCTAATGGCTGCCTGTTTTTTTTTTTTTCTTGCACTGCAGCTTAGCTCATGTTTTCCAAAAACAAGATATAGAAACTAGGCCAGGATATGAGAGATGAAAAGCGCCACAAATAGCACAGGGGATAAATGAAATGCACCAAGGTTCACATAGTTCAAACCTTTTTACGTATCTTTGCTCCAAGTGTTAGGTTAAGTTTTTCTTACATAAGAGCACATAGGAAACCATGATTATGATTTATAAAAGACAAAACAAACAAGCATTTGTAATTTGAAGCATAAATAATTATGAAACTGGTACAAAAATCACTGTTTTTTATCTAGAAACATTCCAATGTTAAGAGTGCATTATTATCCTGCTGAGTGAAGCTGTGTGAAGGCTGCTGTGTGAAGGTTACAGGCCAACATTGGACATTAGACCTTTTGACATGGTCATCATAACAAGTAAGGACTGTTGGCCACGATTAGACCCTTGAGTTAAATCCCACCACTGGAAAGAAACATTTTCATATCACTTTATTATGATGTGATTTGTCGACTAATATTCAATGTATTAAAAGAGATTATGGTTGCATTAGAGGATTAGAGGTGTTTTAAGGAAACATGAAAAAATGCAAAGTGACCCTCCATCCAACAATCCACATACACATTTGAAGGAAAATTTCACACCAAGTCCGAGGTATATGAAAAAGGATTACTGAGTGATTTCAAGACACAAAATAAAAAAATCAATTTTCAAAATCAATACTCTCTCATCTGTCTGTTCATCCATACATGTGCAACATTGCTGTTGATTGGTTTGGTCTGTGTGACAGAAAAAGGTTGAACCTGGGGCCACCGCAGGGCAAGAATGCCAAGCATGGGTTTAAGCTGTAAGGTAACATCTATGTCAAAAGCCTCATCGTGTGTAAGGCTAAATCTCCAGGTTGTGCAGGTCTTGAGTAGGAACTACTAAGACAATCTAATATGAACACATCCAGCGAGGTCCACGGGAGCCAGCCTGACATGTGACTGGCTGCGACACCTAAAGGGGAAAGGTCAATACAGATTTCAGCAAATCTGAGCAGGCACGGCATGAGCTTATATGCAGGGAGGGGAGGGGGCATGGCTTGGCCTTCAACCTTTCCCCGCTAAGACCCTTGAAGTATTTTACCCTGACCTAGACTTGACTCCTTCATCTGGGATGTTAGCTATACTAATTACTGCCTGATAGCCGCCTGGTGCCAAACGCAATTCACATCCCCCCGATTCTCCTCGACTCGGCTCAAACAGCTGGTGCCAACCTCACTTAGAACTCATGAGGTGTTTCAGACACAAAGTGCGTGCCCGGACTATTCGCCCACTCTGGCAGTCTACCCCTTTTGTTTTGGATTTTTGTTTTCCTGTCACATGTTGTTCAGAGTGCAGGTTTGGGGCAAAAAAGAACGGCACCATGTTTCATCAGGGGGCTGACTGGCCTAAAACTCTAAAGGAAACAAACAGGGATTAAAATGGAAAGATGGATTCTGAAATTTGGCTTAGGAATAGCAACCTCACCCTTAAGCACCTTAAAAGATGGTACAAGAAAAATTGTCCACTTGTGAACTGAGGACTGTTTCAAAACTCGGGTGACCATATTCTGAAAACCCAAAAAGAGGACCCTCGGCAGCATGTGTTGTGTCATGATGCACCCTTCAAATCTTGACAGGAAGATACACTGGAATAATGCCAGTGGTCCAGTTCAGCAGTTCATTATAAATATTAACCCTTTTCCTACAGTGAATATAAATGGCCACTTGGTCATTTTTGCCTTTTTTGTCAATAAATTTGCCAGAAAATGACCTCAGAGTAAATTATTTTGCACCTTTTTAATATTTTTCTTTAAAAATAAAACATTCTGGCAGGTATTTGTCATTATTAAGTTGAAAATGCACAAAGCAGTGTGTAATTACAAGGAAAGAAAAAAAGAGTTGAATTTTCAACAGGTTCCTCTTTATAAACAATTCTGAATTAGCATGTGCAACACTTTGGGAAGACAAAACCAAGCATCAATCTAGTTTAAATTATCAATCATTATTATTAAAATGTATAATTATTTGTATTATCAAATTATTTAACTATTTAATGAAATCCATAAAAAACAAACTCGCTAAAAAGGCAATGACAATAAAGATGAACTAGGCAACAATGTTACAAAATAAGGCAAAAATTGTATTTATAATTTAATTTACGTGTAGATTTGTTTATTTTTAAAAGAAGGAATGGGACAGTACCTGTTAATGAACATATAAACGTAAACGTGCGAGATTATAGCCGTGTGGCTAATTTTCCTCTCTAGTTCCATAGGCAGGTTGGTATTGTATAAAACATTTATACATAATAAAAACAAAACAAAACAAAGACAAAGCAAAAAAAACAATACAAAACAATGCAAACATAGTTAATCATAAAAAGAAAAAACATTTAAGCCAAGGGGCTGGTTAAAGTGCAGAGTGCTAAAGTGTAAAGCGCATTATTGTATTGCACTTTGCCCAAAAAATATAGTGCTATTTTGATTGCCTAATGCTCAATTGCATATTACAATAATCTTATACCAGGTGTGGTAATTTGTGATGCCTAGAGTACATAGGAATATAAAGTGCTAGTTGCATTGCACATTGCTCAGTAAAAATTGGAGATGGAGCCCTTGACAAAATAGATACATAGGACAAATACACAAGTTTAGGCCTGGTTATGGCAACAGTGTTGATTTTCCAGTAGCCAAGCTTTAAGCTGTTTGGTAAAGAGGTCAGGGTTGGGAGTTTGCGTATTGTGCTTGGAACTGAGTTCCAGGTATGAGATGTGTGGACAGAAAAAGTGGCTTGACTATAACTATGGCACTTTTTCTAAGAGGAACAACACAGTCACCTCTGGAACCAGCTCTAGTTGATCTGTTTGAGTATTTTTATTTAACAGATTCTTGTAGTGGAGGTGGTGCTTGGCCATGGAAGATTTTGTACATCACGACAACATCAGTGTGTTTGATAGTGTTGTCCCAGTTCAAGCGCTTATACTTTTTTAATATCTGACAGTGAAGGTACATTTTGGGTTTTTTATCTAGTACTTTCAGGGCTTGTTTATAAACAATTTCGATCTGCCTTAGTGTTGTCTTAAAGGCCACTGCCCAGCTTGTTACGCAATAGAGCATATGTGACATGATCATAGTGTCAAAGTATAATTTTTGCTGACTCAGGAGTTAGATTGTTCCTAATAAATCTAAAATTAGACAAGTTAAACTTAATTCTGTTCACGGTCTTCTTTATCTGTTGTTTAAAAGTGAGTTGTGAGTGATTCCCAGATATTTAAACTCCTGTACCACCTTAATTGTTTTACCTTGCACAAAGATGTTGGGATCTTTGTCATTATTTGCCCTATTTGAGAAGTACATAGAGATAGTCTTGGATATGTTCAAGTATAATCTTGATTTCTCAAGCCAGTTGAACACATTCAACATGGCATCTGTCAGTTCCTGCGCAGCGTGTTTTTTGTCTTTAGCATGGACATACAGAACAGCATCATCAGCATACATTTGACAGGTGACATTTAAAGGGCAACAGCTTGGCAGGTCATTTATAAATAAACTGAAAAGAAATGGACCCAGGACCGATCCCTGTGGTACCCTTAGATTGTTGGTGCGTGATGTTGACTTAGTGTTCTGTATCCTGACACACTGTGTTTACAACAAATTCATTTCATTTAAGCAGGGAATTCTGATAAAACACCAAATAATGACTCACATGTTTGTCTCTGACTCTTCTCCAGCTCAATCAGCTCACTTCCCATACCTCCCCTCAGGCAACCCAGCTTTTACTGTAATGTACCATATATCACTGGAAAGCTCCATTACTCAGCATTAAGAATCTGTTGAACTTAACTGGATACTGGGGATACTCTAGGAGTAATGGAAGTTTGAATAATGCATGTCTTTTATGTCGCTGGCAACGGCTTTGTTTGTAAAGCAAGCTGAGCAAAACTGGGAAATTTTAGGGAATTTTATAAAATACCCCCAGACATAATTTTATCACTAAAAAGGAGGACATATCCAGGCAAAGAAGGACATATGGTCACCCTAGTCAAAACACAAGGGGACAAAGTTAAGTCAAGGTGAGTAGCAGACCAAAAGCCACACAGCAGTCAGGTGACTTGGACTTGAGGATGAGAAAGGGGACTCTCCCTCAGAGTAAAGAGGACTCATTTATTTTTCTCCATGTCCTGAGCCCCCCTGTGCAACCTTGTGGCACCCACTGCTCCCTGATCTGCATGTCTGCCACTTAGCCTAACAACCCCCTCTGTGTCCTTCAGGCCACTCCCCTCTTGCACTTGTCATATCTGGGAACCAGAGGCAAGCCCAGATCAATGAGTTTGTCTCTGACTATCAGCATATGTGTGCGTGTGCGCCCGAAGGTCCGTATCAAAAAGTGTGTGTACATGTGTTAGGCTATCTCCAAACATGCTGGTGTGTGTTTGGATTGTTGGGCTCACATTCACTTTCTGTGTGTGTGTGTCTGTGGACAAGTGGCCTGTCTCTGTTGATTAGATATTAGGTGAGTGAGCTGACCAGCACACACACTCTCACATGAAGACTTGGGGGGGGGGGGGGGGTCAGTGTTTTTCCACTGATGGTCTGGTACAGCCCTTGAGAGGCTCACAGAGGTGATAACCAGTCTGTCTAGGTCACCAGATAACACACCACCGCACAAAGCATTCTTCTTCTTCTTGGGAGGATACGCACAAAAGTGAAGGTATCTGTTTGTGCAGAAATGCATGCACACATGTGTTTGCTCACAGCAGGAAAGCACATTTCTCCTCATGACTGCTAAAAGAGGCTCTCATTGGACATGTGCTCTGAAGGTGCAAAAAGTAAAAGGACATGAAAGACTTTTTAGGGAAAAAATGTGTTTCTTAATGACAAACTCAAATCTTATCACAAGCAAAAAGTCAATCTAATATTTTTAAAACTATTTGGATTAAAGAAATGGAAATTATAGTAAAATCTACTATAACAAGATGCAAAAAACCCTGCTCTGAGAAAGAAAGATCTAAATTAATTAATTTCAGTCTTATGCCCATGAATTACAATTACACAAGCAATGCAATTAAAAGGTCACACATTTTACCCCTACAACAAATTTAAATATTTGACTGAACATTTTTTTGTCCTCAGAAAAAACTCAGATATTAAATTTAGGCATGCCTGTAAAACTTCTCTGTTTCAGCCCTTCTCATCACAGTCTATTACTGTGTAAATTCACAAATGCTGTTTCTGACATTTAGTGGTTCTCAAATGGTGTAGCAAGGCCCACTGGGTTGCCTTGGCACAAGTCTACGTGTGCCTTGGACATTTTTTAATTCCATTTATCCATCCATCCATCCATCCATCCATCCAAATCTTGGCTGAACATACACAAATTATGCTTGGAGGGAGCCAAGTTGGCAGAGTTTGGTTTATGATGTGGTTTATGTTCTGCCCTTTACGCCACTGCAGTAGCCCTCACCTGCTATGCTATTTGATTGCCACGTAATGAATGTGATTGATGGAACGATTGTCCAATCACCTGCTGAATATGGTTTTGAAGGGTTTTGCCCATTCCTGGGCTGCTGCCTTAATAGACTTAAGACCTCTTACAGGTAGAGATAAAACTTTAAAAGACTTTATGGCCTTCTATCTCAATAAATATTTTTAAAGTTCTGCAAGTACCGAGCTCAGTAATGCAGCCTAAACACCTGGTTTGGTAAGAAAAACAAGCACAGTGAAGTCGAGCCTATTCAATTTGGTACCACATTCACCACTAGCAACCAAAGTTTCCCATCCCTACCTCTCAACAACATCCCAGATTACTATTTAAATACTTCAGTCATTTATATTGTGTCTAATTAATATGAATAAAACAAAAACAATTATTGAGTCTTTAATTAAAAAGGTATTTAAAATAAATAAACATTTTATACAAAGGCTCTATTTGGCAGTAAAACAAATCTGCTTGGTTTCACACAGATTAACACCAGACACATTTTATTGCACATTTATCACTCTGCTGCTTTGACTCAATGCCAGATTCAAAGCAGAGTAGGCAGCTGGCACACAGGTCAAAGGCCACCTGATGCTGCCCGGAGCAGTGACAGGCCAGCGACGGTCAGAGGATGTTGGTGGATAAACAAGCAAAGCAGGAAGAGCGGGCGGAGGATTAGGAGCTATAGCATCAGTGAGGGATCAGCACAGCCTATCTCATTACTCTGAGGCACAATAAGCACAACAACTCTCCAAGCACTTTATAATTGCTGCTTCCCAGGCAACAAACAAGCTGTGTTTATTACCTCTTTCTACTCCTTAGTGTTTTTATTGGAAAAAAAAAATCAACCTCTAATTGCCACATTTCTCTAATAACCAGCATACATCGGTTTCACAGGCGGTTTGTCTCCTGTCCTGGAGAAGGCTGGTTAATAAAGTTCTTATCTGTCAACACAGAGCACAGGGGAGGATCCAAGGTCACCACTTCACACTGAAAACCTGGCTGGTCGAGGAAGCAACCTTCACTTTTGTTTTCATAATTACATAAATAAGAAGTAATATTCTTTTCTCAGTGAAATAAAGACAAAAAAAATATTCTGGGGCTGATTACGACTCAAGGACATTCAAGGATCATGTCCCCTTCAAATTTTAATCAGCTGTTTAGATATTATATGCATACCAAATATATCCTCTCAACTTTTTTCTCACACACCAGTCACATTAAATGAGGATTTAATTATAACCTAATTGCACAGATGAGAAGAGCAGCCAGAAAGCTGCTGCCAAAATAAATCAGAAAGGTTTAACCAAACAGAAGCTGAGGGTTAAACTAACAAGAGGAACCTTTGACAGACTATCAATGTGCAAACATGGTGACAGATTAAACTGACCAGCGCCTGCAGATGCTGAATCTCAGCATGGGTTCTTCAATCTAGTGGTTGCTTTAATTAGCGGCTAAACCTCATGAACTGGCCTTAAGAACCCCAAACAATGTTCATACAATGAAATGAAATGTGAGTAGAGTGAGTCCAGTGGAACACAATGAAGGCTGAGTAGAATCAACCCTCCACCTCAGTATACACACCAAACAACACTATTACACCATTACTACATCTTATATTTATATGGGAACAGTTTAATTGGCGAAGACAATTAGGAGGAAGTTACTGCACAGCGGACTGAGGAGACTCTAGTTAGATAATAGAGGAAAAGACAATGCAACAATTTGAAAGCACGACCCAGTCCAAAAAAACTTCTCAGGGTTGTAATGTGCATATGTGCAACAGTCATGTGACCTGAAGCACATCATGAACCGGGTTTATTATCGTTATGAATAACAATTAATAATAGTTTGTCTGTTAGCCTTAGCAGCAGGAGAGCAGAATACTGTGCATAGGAATCTGCGCAAGCATCATTATTGCATACAGTACCAGGCACATGCTCGGGTATACAATCATATTTTCAGTGAATTTCTTTTCCTGTTATTCACAGCCCCTTTTCCCGCTGCTAGAAAGAGTTTTGATGAAATAAGTAGTCCATTACTAAGACGAAGGAAAAGGGCCACATAAAAAAAGTAAAATTGCGAGAACAAAGTCATAAAGTTTTGAGAATAATCTCATAAGGTTACAGGAAAGATCTCATAAAGTTCCAAGAATAAACTCATACAGTTGCAAGAATAATATCATAAAACTATGAGAATAAAGTCATAAAGTCATGAGAATAATCGCATAAAGATACAAAAATAAAGTCATACAGTTACAAGTATAATCTCATAAACTACGAGAATAAACCTCCATCATAGATTACAGATATTCAGCTGTAATAAATTCACAACTGTTAGTGCTTGATGCTTTGAGAGAGATTCACAGGTGGCTCAACACACTGAGCAGTCGTTTCATTGCAAGTTAAAATGTCATGTAGACTAAAGGTTAGTTTTACCACTGTTGGAAATGTTTGATGACAGTAAATCAGTGTTTTTCAATAGTGGGCATAGCTACCCAAAATGGAGAATTGGGACTTGCCTGAGTATTGAAATTTATATTGGCCACTCCATGTCTAATCCAAAATTCTTAGCTGTGATTGGCTACTTGTCATGTCAGAGATGGGATTTATTTGAAAATCAACTTTCTTCTTTTAGTTATTTTTTAGTTTGATGTTGTTTAGTGTAGAAAATGTTGAAATAGTTAGATATTGAAGACGTGACACTGGACTAAAAGAGTCTTTGAAAGAAATGGGTACAGGATTTGCAATCAAGTTATTTTTGTGTGTAATTCATTTAAAGACAGAATGGGATATGGGTTTGCAATATATAAATATATTCTTTGTTGCAGGAGAAAAAAAGGAACTTTCTTAAACTTAAACAGTCACTCATTTTGCCACCCCTGTTCATGCTTGTGCAAATACTTGAACATTTAGTGGTGATTTAGATGAGCCTGTTTACGTCAAAGCCAAATAATGTTACCTTGATTATAGAGGAACAGCCTGCACTCTAATTCTAAGAGAGAAATTCAGTTTAGTTTTGTGACATTTCTTGCTAAACTTAAGACAAAACTTGATTTACGAAATTTCCATTTCTGTTTCTACATTTATTTTTTTCTGGTTAAAATAAATTAAAATAAAAAATACAAGAAAAAAATGGGATTTTATCTTTAAAGGCATATCATCCAGCCCAGAATGAGTGGCAAAATAGTTTTTTTCATGTGTGGATATAAGAAGGGCAAGAAATGTACTTGATTTTTATACTAATAATACGAATGAAGAAATGAGTATTTACATGGATCTATTTAGAAAAAGTTGATAAACTTTGTGAATGATGGTGGGGGCACAAAAAGATATTTGCCTTGAACAGGAAGCATGGTAAAAAGTAACTGAGAAACACTTTTTTACAGTAATACAATAAAATGCCTGAAGAATAAGCTACAAAAAAAGTTACTTTATCCTTTACTTCTCCTTCCCCTACTGTGTGCCTTTTTTGCATGACTGTCAAAGTCCTGAATTTGGTGTGAGAAATGGTTTTAGATTTGCAATAGAAAATTACTTAAGATGCAAATTAAGTGTCCCAAATAAGAAAGACATTCATTTCTTCTTTATAAAACAGTCCCGTTAATCATCTTCTACATTGGTGAGCAAGCTTCAGAAAACTGAAAATTTGTGAAACAGTTCATTTAAAATGGAACAATAGAAATAATAATTATGTTTTACGATTTTTTGGTAAATACCAATGCTGTTAACTCTGGACAGCTGTGGCATAAAACAGCCTGGAGGTGGTCTAATAAATTTCCTAAGCAGTGTATATGCATAATAAATACATTCAAATTCATGAGCAGTTGTGGCTTTACGTCCATCTATATGTCTATCAAAATCTGCCCACCCTGTCCATAAATGTACACATAAATCACTATTTGCAGAGGGAATATACAAGGATTTATGTACTGATACTCTCATATGATTACTCAATAGATTAACCTCACTCCACTCTAATCTACTTTATCCCATCAACCAAGTTAACCTAGAGCAAGCAGCTTTGAGGAATTCAACACCCAAAGAAAACACATCGACAATATCAATGCACAGAATAACTGATTCAGAAGACATACATGTTTAGATCAAACTTACAGCAATGTGGAGCTAGCATGGTTTGGCAACAAGCCGAGGCTTTCTTACTTTCTGACATACTGAGTCAAATTGGACAGTATGGTAAAATGTCAACAGAAGGTTGTAGGTTAATAGATAACATCGCTTTAACACCTACTGGGTGAAAACTCATGCCATCTTAATGAGGGCATGAAGAAACAGGGAACTATAGGATAAAGGTGATTGCAAAAGCTAGCAGTGGTTGGATTTGCTGTGCCCCACTGCGGCTTATTGGATTAATTCCACACCAGGGATTGCACCTACGACCAGTTTACAGCAACAGGAGCCCAGCATGTAATTATGAGTTTGCTGCTTTTTGTCTAAATCACAACTCAAGTGGGGGGGAGACACTCCGAGAGGTTGCAGAGGAGCATGCCAGACACGGATTTTGGTATTTCTCTTGAACAGATGACTCTGTAGACACTAGATGTAGTATGTGAACAGTTTTCTGCGTTCTTTCTTCAAGTGGTTTGCCACATGTCGAGGTCAGGGGTAAAGGCTTGGCGGATTAGAGCCTATATCGAGTCAATGAGGAGAGGCCATATGGGCAAATGAGATCCATGTCGGAGAAGCACTAATCTGGAGATGCCCTCTGAGTGACCAGGGATGGACACTACAGCAGCTCAAAGGCTTGGGGATTGGAAAGCAGCCTATGGTCTCTCTCTGCTGTACCCTGTACGTTAGCTCCCCCATCTGACCTCTTAAACTAAGAAACAGCATGGGCCTCAAAACAAAGATGCCAATAACATTTTAAAAGTAAACAAAATTGGAATTCATGATGAACCTGAATATGTGCCATCCAACTTTATCTCTGTTGACAACAAAATGACTGAAGTGCTTGTTACTTATTTTGTGACAAAAGCAGCAAAAAAGATGCATCTTTGATAATAAAATCTTAAACAAAATGTGTGAATAACTTACATTAACCACACAATTTACATTAAAATTGTCAGAACTCTATATGGACTACAACTGGGTAAATATCTTTTCGAGTATTTGTCGACTGTGGCTGGACTAAAAATCAGAAGGCAAAAATAACTTAAATAAAACTAAACTAAGGAGCATTTAGCCTCTGACCTTATCTTAAATAGAGAGATTAAAGGGTCAAAAACAGCTGACTGTAATAGCAATTAAAAAAAGTTATTTTTTAAAGTCTGACTTGATTGATTTAGTGTTCATAGCTGTGTCAGTTCAAGGCAGACATTATTTTTCAAAATGGCCCAAAATTTATGATGTTTACCATCACCAAACACTCTGCAGTCAAATATAGTTTGCTACTTGTGCCCAACTGCCTTTAGTAAGACAAAAAAATAAACTGTATGGAATTTATTAAGAGGAAGGTTATATTTTTGCTTGTGTTTCTCTGTTTGTTGGTATGTTTGTCTAAGAGCGGGATAACTTATATCACAAAACAGATTAAGACACACCAGTAATCTCTTTTACCTTGGCCCCCAAAATCACCTAAGAAACTCTTCATCATGCATTCAAATCCAATGCTCTATATGACTAGTAAAACCCTCCTGGTTCACTAAGATCAATTATTTCTAATCTTTTTTCAAACAAACAAACCCACTTTAGTTTCATCTACAAATCTCTTGTTTCAGTTTCTAATATTTTCCAGTATGTTTTTTTCTTTGCAAATGACTTCATATTTCCATTTTTACCTTCCTTAATTGGCAAAATATTTGCTGAAACTATATGTATGCAGATCTCCATTCTATCGCTCATAAATCAAAAAGTTCGCTACAGATTTGGATGAAATTTTCTGAGAATGTTCGTCATGGTACAAGGCACAAGGCAATCCATTTTATCGGTGATCTGAGTCCAGATACAGACCTGTGACTTTTCAATGGCTTACAAAGTCAGTTTTGTCTCAGCAGAGGATTACGCTCTTGGAGCACTTGTAGTATTTACAGTATTTGCAAACAACAGTGAAGAGTCAGACAGACTTTTGACATAGGGTGCAAGACAAAGCAGACACCTGGCATATGGCAGGAACCAAACCTGGGCCAGGTTGCTTAACACTCCACCAAACCAGCACACTTGGCTTAGTAGATTAGAGGATAGGATGTGTTCTGTTTTCATGTAATTACTGAGATTTCTATTGACATCTTTTTTTGTCTGCCTTTATTTTAAGCTCTTGAGGTACACTATAAAAGATATTGGTTCTGTTATGAGGAAACGTTTGGTTTATTGTAACAAACTGCAATAATATTATTAAATATCAAAAAGATCGACTTATCTCAAAAATAAAATTGACAGTCAAAAGGTGCAATAACCATTTCTATCACAATTAGTACAATGTCTCCTTTGGCAAAACTTTGCACCCTGGGTTTCAGTAAGAGGTGGTATACATACTGTGTACTGCAGATATATGAAGATGTGTTTGAAGAGATTCAACTCATATAAAAAAAATTATACACTTATTAGCAGACTACGGAATAAAGTGCTTAGTGTTTGCCCTGTAGCAAGTCAAAGAAAAAAAATCATAAATAAAGCAGTGGGAGGCATAGAAAGAAGAAAAAAATTAAGTGGAGTTAAAAACAGAGGGAGGGGGGTAGTTATTAAGATACTGTCCCTGTGATTGGCTGTGAGGCGAGTAGCAGAAGGACAAATGGACAAATCTGAGGAGCTAATAAGAGTGAATACGGAACAGCCCTCATGGGCAAATCTGGCACTAAGATGATAATGAGATTATAAAACCCCACTATATTGCAGCAAATTGTATAAGTGTTTCATTGAACCTTGTTGAACTTTCATTTATGCATGCCAGGCTCTTTCTTTTTTGTCTCTCCCCTTTCTTCTCTTCTGCAGGATGATGGGTAGAATATGAGGAAGGAGGAGAGGATAAAATGCCTCCTGGATAGAGTTTACCTAGTGCAGGGGTGAACTGGAGACCACAGACCGGGTTTTCCAGACACACTTCTCGTTAGCATAATCACAAAAGCCTTAACTGTTAAAGCAATAGTGCTCTGCATTTCAGATAAGATTATAGATCACATTTCAGACCTTTTCTGCATGCATTTGTACACACATCTGTCCTGTTTAGGTACATCCAATAAAGACTTATGTTGAATTGTTATTATACCTGAAGAGCATCACAATTTATTGAGCTTATTTTTTATGTTACCATTTCTGATATGGCTGTTTATTTCTTGATCCCATGCAAACTATGGAACAGTTCATTACATTAAGCGGCCTTTCCGCCCTGTGGCTTTTGAATGATGTTAATTTGTTTTTGTTTTTTTTTAAATTATGCTTTAATGCAATCAAGGGCATGTCGGGCCTTTTCTGACTTGGAGACTCAACTGGGGCACTGACTTAAGGAGAGCTGGCATAAAGTTTGTGAGCACACACACAGAATAAATATCTTCTATGTACATGTACGGTTACTACTTAAAGCTAAGTATTAAATTGATATCATGTTCCTGTTGGTACTTGGTACTCTCAGCAGAGATCAAACCAATTAGGTGTCTTGCCATCTAAATGTCTTGTTTTATGGACTTATATAGAAGTTGAATGTCCAAAATCACAATTTTAAACACTTGAAAACTGCAGGCATACCCTTGCTTTTTAACGTTTTTCTTTCTTATTCTACATTGTGCAAGAGTTTGAGTGAATATCTATTCCTGCCTCAAGAACTTAATCAACAAACTTTTTTTAATCAATAGAAATTTAAGTAATAAGAGAGAATATTTTGCTACATCTACAATTCTGAAGAATATAAATAAAATTCAGGGAGAGTGCATGCTGTTATATGCTAAGGTTGATCAGTTTTTAAATACATAGACTTTCAGGGCATTTGACTTTATTCAGTGCAAATCAGTAAAATTAATTTTTGTAGCATAGAGATAACAATACATTGCTATCACTATGCTACATGCATTGTTAATGTGTCAAATGCCAAATAGCTACAGGAATAAAAAGACATTGTTGGAAAAGATAAAAAGGAAGGCAAGCAAACATCAAAAGTCACATACCATGCAAAATACGCTTGTAATTGGTTTTATAAAACAATACATGTCTTTGGCATGCACAGTTGCAGGAAAAAGTATGTGAACCCTTTGGGATTACCTGGATTTCTGCTTAAATTGGTCATAAAACATGTTTTGATCTTCATCAAAGTCACATCACTAGACAATCACAGTCTGTTTAAGCTAATGCCACACAACCAAATATAAGTTTTCATGTTTTTATTGAATACAACATATAAACATTCACAGTACAGGGTGGTAAAAGTATGTGAACCTTTGGATTTAATAACTGGTTGACTCTCCTTTGGCAGCAATAGTTGACGGACAGATGTTCTTAAGTTTTTATGCAAAATGTCTTGATAAACTTGGGAATTCATTTTTCTGTTGATGACAGCAATCCATCCAGGCCCTGAGGCAGCAAAGCAGCCCCAAACCATAATGCTCCCTCCACCATACTTCACAGTTGGGATGAGATTTTGATGTTGGTGAGCTGTGCCTTTTTTTCTCCACACATAGTGTTGTGTGTGTCTACCAAACAACTCAATGTTTGTTCATCTGTCCACAGAATATTTTGCCAGTAGTGCTGTGGACCATCCAGGTGCTCTTTTGCAAACTTCAAACATGTAGCAATGTATTTTTGCACAGTAATGGCTTCCTTGGTGGTGTCATCCCATGAACTCTGCTCTTGTGTGATGTTTTACCTATTGTAGATTTGTCAACAATAATGTCAGCATGTGCCAGGGATTTCTGTAAGTCTGCAGCTGACACTCTAGGATTCTTCTTCACCTCACTGAACATTCTGCGCTGTGCTCTCACAGTCATCTTAACAGGACAACCACACCTTGGCAGAGTAGCAACAGTGATGAACTTTCTCCATTTGTAGACAGTCTGTCTTTCCGTGGAAACATGGACATCAGGGCTTTAAGAGATACTTTTGTAACCCTTTCCAGCTTCATGCAAGTCGACAATTCTTGATCGTAGATCTTCTGAGAGCTTTTCTGTGCGAGGCATGGTTCACATCAGGCAATGCCTCTTGAGAACAGCAAACTCACAACTGGTGTGTGCTTTTTATAAGGCAGGGCAGCTTTAACCAACGAAGGTTCACATACTTTTTCCACCCTGCACTGTGACTGTTTACATATAGTGTCAAATAAAAACATGAAAACTTGTCTTTTTTTGTGCTGTATTAGTTTAAGCAGACTGTGTTTGTCTATTGATGTGACTTAGATCAGAACATATTTTATGACCAATTTAAGCAGAAGTCCAAGTAATCCCAAAGGGTTCACATACCTTTTCCTGCAACTGTATACAAACTCATGATAATGAGACCAAATCTTCCTCTCCCTCTGCTCCCTTGCTTTACCTTTTTAGAAAATGTGTGCTCAAATAGTCCTTAAAAAAGAAACAAAATGTTTGGTGATGTTGTTAAAGGATATGCCACCTCCCTCATACGGGGGAGAGAAAAGTTGACTCCTCACACCACATAATGTAGACATGTGATCTGTGCATGACCTCCATATCCTAGCAGCCAACTTGTCTTCCTCTCACAAGAACTTATTGTCTCTACAGTAAGGATGGGAGTGTTGATTCTGCATTATCAAGTGTTGATTGTTTTACAGGTACTCTTTTTGTATCAAATACTCCCCCAAAGTATTGATACCAAATAGGTACTCCAAAAAATGTATAACCATGCTCTTCTACAGACTTTTTTCAGTTCTTCCTTAAAGAATAAATAATGTTAGTGTTAGAGTTAAAATAAAATGAAATCAAATGTGCATGACAAATCTCAGGCAGTGTAGCATAAGTGCAGAGATGTATGGAATTCATAGTTGTACAAACAGAGCTTTTATTAAGCCTTCTTCAGGCTCCCAAGGGTCCTAAACTCTTTTGGCTTTGGACCTAAATGGTCCCCTCCCAAGACCAATACCCAAGTATATTTTTTATTATCTTGAACAAACCATTCAGACATAGTTATTTCAAGGTAGAATACATTTTTTTTTACCAGAAGTGTTTCCGCTTGCTGTCATTTCTTGTCATATCAATGTGAAACACTCACTCAATGCTGTGTTGTCTGTGATTTTCCGCACAGATATCTCACAAAGTCAAAAATTAGGAATGCAACAAACAAACATTATGCCTGTCTAAGTTTACTTGCTTTTCAGCCGCCAATGGAAGCAATATCTTGTGGTGTCTGTCCAATCTGTAAAGCTGAGCTTCAACTCTACCTTCACTAAACATCATGTAACCTCTCTACTTTATCCAAAAGGCTCCGGCAGAGCTAACATTTATAAACTCTTCTTCATTGCTTTACTTTGGTGTCTTGGACACTGCGGTCTAAAGTGTAATTCACATTCACAGTCCGTCCCTCACTCTGTTTTGTTTATTGTGTCCTGATAAGAATTTAGGTTGATAAAACTGTATTGCCAAATGTCTTTTAAATAAAATATCTTTTTTACTGCCTTAGAGTCCCTCAGATTTTTGGTGTATGCCATCAGTTTTAATAACTGGAAAGGTGTTATTTATTCACAATTTAGTGGAATGCCCAGACTTGAAGGTCTTTTGTCAAATTAATTGACTCAGGTTTGATCAGAACTCGTAGGCAGAGGAAGGCAACAAAAATACTTTTGCATTAAACATGTTCAATACTTCCAAACCAATCAATCATTTAAGCTGCTGGAGGTGTAGGTTTTTTTTCCACACAGAAAGTTTTAAAAGCTGCTGAATATCAAGCATTTTTCTTTATTGCAAATCAAATACCTTTCGAAATAAAAACTGGGAGGACCTGAAAAATGTTGAAAATGGGTTTTATATTCAAGTAAACACACAGTAGTTGTGACCTTTCATGTTTAGAAGACAGACTTTTAAAAGTATCTAGACTAAGATTTTGCTTTCACAGTAATGTTAGATGTTTGAAATTCAACAGTATGTAAGCTTAACTTTATCACAGTGGAAAAGATAACACTGAAAAGAATGCCTTGAAATAAAGATCTGTATACTTCCATTAAACAGACATTTAAATGAAAGCTCATAGAAAAGGTCTCATTCAACAAAATTCAACCTTGTCAAAATCCTTCAGGGAACTTAAGGGCACTAAAATGAAAGCTATTTCTCCACCTTTCGTTGTTACACTCACAATAACGGATCATAACTAACGAAAACCGCTCAGTTAATTGCCTCACAACACTTCACCTTATTCGACTACAAAATAAAACAAAGATTAAATTAATGTTGATATTAAATGAGTTAAAAGACGTTCAATAAATAAACACATTTGCAAAATCCCAGCTGATGAATAGGACTTAATGATAAATATAATGCAGTACTTACCAAGTCTTACATCCCTGCTTAAGACCTAAATGGTGTTTCACTTTAACATGCTTCTAAAATTATTATCCTCACATATTGATCACCTTTGTTTTATCCTAGAGTAGGGAAACAAAGGCACAGCCACTGTCAAAGAGCTGTGGAGAGGGGTTTCATATCGAATGTGTCAGCATATCTTTGATTCTGATCAGGGTGAAGATACATGACTGATAGGCGGCAACGTGAGGGAACAGATCAATAAACATGAACAATCCTTTAGAATTCAATCAAAGATTTCATTCACGGTGGTCAAGTCTTTGGTTCAAAGAAAATACCCGAAAGAGACGAGAAAAGACATGATGAATCAGATTAGCCCGTCATCACACGATGAGACTGTGACCCAACGATGGACTGACATGGGCATGGAATAAAGATTTGGTTTAAGGACTCTTTTGAGGCTGTAGCAGATTTTTAATGATGGTGGCTATCACCATGAAGGATATCATTCAATAAATTATTTTCTTTGTGATTTTTATTCAGTGACTGCCTTTGTCACAATAGACCAATAAAAAAAGGTCATGCAAACAATGAACCATGCAAAACAAGAATGTTATCAATTGGATGAAGAGTCAGATTTGTGCTTTTATTCTGTCAGTACACAAGGCCACAGGGGAGTGTTAATCACAATGCAATCAATATGTTGTCCAACTTGAGGTTTTTATCTTTCTCTCTGAAATGTTTTGTCAGAATGTGCACATTGATTACAGCAACAATAATCCTGAAATAAAGGCTAAAAACTCCTTTTTCATAAATCTGTCTCCATTGGAAACCAAAAATATTGTTTTTCTTATTAAAAGAGATTAAGATAGCATTAGATAAATATATAATGATTTATTCACATCAGCTATGAACACCAAAAACAAGGTATCTTACCCTTCAGCAGCAGCTAAGTGTGACTAAACGATGACTAAACCTTCCGTTAGTTTGTATCTATTAGCAAGAATGTGTAAATGCATTTTTGCCTTTTATTTAAGATAAGATCATCCTTTATTGATTCCCAGAGGGAAAATCAGAGACAGATATCATATAGTCTGTAAAAATAATGCAAACCTTGAAATGAGTTGCATAGATGTAACAATACACCCTCAAAGGGCTTTAGTAGTCTCCTCCGTCAGTGAACCACCTAGAAGACCCTGTGAGGATTCATCCCAGCACAGATCCACTCTTACAACTTCTTTTGTTTTTTAGTTTCTCTGGATGACCCCCAAATGCTAATACAAATGCTCTACTGAAGACTGTTGGTGTGTTTACTCATATTTTTTAACCTAACAACATCAGATGGACCGTCCAATATATTTCAAAACCCAATTTGGGAAACAGGCCATGGAAAGTGTTTGGAAATGGGCAGAATCTTTCAGAAGCATATCTGGTGACTGGTCAATCGTTCAGTCAATAACATTCATTGTGAGCCATTCAGATAATAAAGTAGGCAGGCACTACTGCCACAGTGTACATAAAAAAAACACAAGACACTCTGTAAACTCTCGTCAAAATCTGGTGGGAGTGGGGCCAAAATATATTTCATATCAAGAAGTGCATTCACTTGTTTATTCCTTATTTAATAGAGAAATGTGGCCTTATCTGATGAGACTGCAATGGGAGCTGTTAGCATCCATGCTACTTTCTGGACATGCAGCCACCTTCTGCTGTCATCTTGCTTGCAGCTCCCTCCTCGTCCTGCTCTAAAGGACTCTAGGCTGTGCTGCTCATAATTCTTGTAGATTGCAACTTGGCAAGACGGATATGCCTAATCACAGCAATTGAATCAGGCAGGTCCAGCTGCTATGAAAGGTTACATATTTTCACTATTCTGAGCAAAAGTAGCAGGTCAACAGAAAGAAAATCAATGGCACCTTGCCAATATGGGACATATTGCCACCTATCCTTAGCCAAATCAAAAATCAACATGTCCCCTGCGAATACATACCAAGTCAGGAACAGCAGCCCAGCTAAATCACCTAATCAAGCTATTAATACAAACACATTGTATTGTGCATGTAATCATACAGTGAGATTCACTCATCAACCCCTGACAAAATATGAATGTTTAGTTCAGAAATTACATGTTTTACACCTGGAAATAGACTATGAGATTTCAGTTGACATTCTGTATTTGTACTTGTGTATCATCAATCAGTGCTCAGTAAAAATGACACAAAGACATTTGGAGCCATTAGTGTCAGCATTTTCCAGCATCATTATGATATGATCTGACCCAGGCAACAGCCTGATCCAACCCTCAGTGAATGTAGGTCAGAGGTCTGAGCCCAGTTCACCAGAGTTTACTTTTCTGTTTCCTGCAACACTGGTACAACGTGTGCCGGTTAGGCTACGAAAACAATCAAACACATATGTGAAAACACAAGCACAAACACATACACATTTTCACGGGGTTGTCCACTGAGGCAGCGGACTTCCAGCTGAGCAAGCTGAAAAAACAGTGGATGGATGTGGCAAGGTCAAAATGAGAGGACCTTAGTTTCCTCTGAAAGAGTTAAGTCACACAAACATCTAGCAGCGACTGTGTGTGAGTGTGAGTCATGAAGAGGTGCAGACAGTTTTAGGTGTTTCCCGGTCAGCAGTGCTTGGATCAGAGTTGAGAAGGTTATGAGGGGGGGGGGGGGGGGGGGGCTAGATAAAGATAGCTGTTGGGCTGCAGTTGGCCAATAGGCCAATGTTGGACACACCGAGTCTAAAGCCATATATCAATTTAACTAAGTTCCGTTTACAGCTGTGCAATTGGCTAATATACTGTATAATGCATGGCTATATATATTTATGCATCCTATCTTTCTATTATTCATTTTTATATATCTTACTCTCACTTTTTAGATAAGTCTACAGTGTGTGTCTTAATGACCCTTGTTAAAGCCACAAGCCAAAGCATTTGAGGTTAATAAAGCTGTTGGCTGAACAACAAATTTTCCTTGAGCTCTCTTCCGGGTTTCCATTTCCTGTGCATCTTGAAATTTGGTTAAGTTGTGCAAAAATACTACTTCAAAATGATTTACAAAGGATATTCAAATTGTTATAATTATAAAAAAAATTACAAAAAAACATTACTACTACTACTACTTCTACTACTACTACTATCTACTTCTACTACTACTACAAATAATAATAATAATAATAACAATAATAATGAAAGTGTAAAGAATAATAACACTGGTCAAATAGTTTAGCAAAAACAGAGTATATTACATCATTTACTTTCTTAAAAAATAGTAAATTTGAATTTATAAATTTTAATTGTTACTGTTGTTTTTATTACTCAGAGAAAAACCACATATGAAAACAATTAGTGGTTCAGTAAAATTAGATATAAGGTCTATTGAACATTGAATATAAATTCAGCTGCTGAGCACACGTCAGATTCAGATTTTTGAAGACTGAAATAAAGTCATACCGTCAGGAGGACTTTCACAATGAGAACATGACGACGTGTGTGTCTTCTTTGTGTCAGCCTTCTTTTAATCTCAGACACTCATTTGTGTCTCTGCAGTATCTCACTACATTAATAACAGTGAGCTGAGGCAGCGCGAGCCTCAGGTAAAGAAAAAAGGCAGAGTGACCTCTCATGTCATTGGAGAAATAATTTCTCATTTCTTTAACTATATTGCATCACTTTTACAGCCAACTCCCTGCTATTTTAAAAGATACAAAAAATCAAGGAGACCTATCAGCAAAGTCCTCACTTTTAATTATGGAACACCTTGAAGGAAAGCACAAAAGCTCTGCACATCAAACAATTAAGTACAGTTGTGTTTTTATGTTGTGAAAGAAAATGAAAGTGAGTCTCTTTGTGCAGACCATTAGGGTTAATTACAGCCTTGTGTTGGGATGCTTGTAACAGAGCAGGGTGGTAATTAAAGTACAGGTAAGACATTAACTTACTTTTGTTAGCCATTAATCAGTGTTTACCTTTGGAGAGCTCTCCCTTTGTAATTAATAATCAGCTTGGACAATGAGTAATCACCCAGGAGGAAGTAGTGTGCTCATGAGTGTGTGCTCATGTACAGCATGTCTGTTTTATTAGCAAAATGGGGTTTTTCCCACCTTTGAAAGAACAGCTTTACTGATCAAACAAGCAATATTTCATCTCAGAAGAAAAAAGTCAATAAACCTTACTAGAAAAATCACAGAGTTCTGTCCTGTTTTTCCTCTTTAACTTCATTCTTACTCATTCTGTTTGTTCTCTGTTTGCATTTTATCAACAGTGTGGATCCTGAATGATATAATGACTGCATGGAGAGGCTTCAACCAGCACCCTACTTCCATGTAGTACTGAAGACAAGAAAAGGGAGATGGATATACAAAGTAAGAGTAAGACAGAGAAAGACAGAGCACACAGAGATGGCAAAGGGGCATTGATGAGACTTGTTATCTGTTGTTTTTCCACCTTGCTTACAGACCTGTTACAGTGGCTTTAATAAAGTACCTTGTGCTTTGCAAGTTGTCACATATTTTAGTGTACTGACCAATCATGTGCTACTCTCAACAGGAGCCAAGCATCTCAGATCAGCATTGACTCAGCTCAGGGGAGGACAAAGGATTTAAACTAGGTCTGTTTATCAAGAACCTGTTTCCACATGACACCATTAGGAAATCCTGAGACTTCCTTAGTTTTGATGACTGCTTGAGCATGTTCTTAATCGTTAAAGTTAAAAAAAAATCATATACTGAGTGCCCCTGATCCACCTGTGCTCTCAGTCTGTCTGAAATGATCTGTTAGAGCTCCTGTCACTTTAAGGGCCCCCTCTTCATGTGGGCCCAGTGCTCTCTGATTGGTTGATAGATCTACTTAGTGGCAAGCGCAGTGCCATGTTGTTAATGACTGCATTGTGCTGGCAGACACTGCTCTGAGCTGGGCTTGCTGATGGGTTTAAACTGCCGATGAAATATTAGTAGTGGCAGGTTTATTCAAGGGGACTGGTGAAACAAGAAGTTTAGGTAGCAACTAGTGCTGTAAAAGGTAGTGAGGGAGAAGTCCAGGTACTTTATCACACAGAGGAGGGAAGAACACATACACTGAGGGATATATAAAACAAAAAAAAGCATAATATGGGTCCTTTTAGGCTACAAATGAACATTTTAATCCAAAAATTGTTACATTTTTATTGGTCTTCGAAACTCTTCAGGCACCAACTGGTGATATTTCATCCATGGTATACACAGTGCATAGCAGCAACAAACAAATTTGGCATTTTCACTCAATTTAAGATCAATAAAGTCATGGGTTCTGCCATTTACTGTATGGGTTTGAGCCCAGCTCTAGTTGTTACAAGCCATGTGTCCTTGGACAAGACATTTAATCCAATGTTGTACCCAATGCTGCATCAGTGCCATCTAACTGAATATGACAGAGTTTGGATGTGTTAGCTGATACTGATGGACAACTTATATCAAAATTTTAACAATCAGTGAGACAGTGTGGATGGGTAAATGGCATATGCAGAGTAAAAGCTCTTTAAGTGGTCAATAAGACTGGAAACGTGCTTTCTAAGATCCAGCTCATTCACCATTTACCATTAAGAGAACCACTTCACACAATGAACAAAATATTAAACACTAAAATGCCATAAAGGCATCTGGACAGTCTGAATTTTGGTCTGAATTGGCAGAAAGGATAGAAATTAAAATAACAGTTTTGATATCAAAGCCATTATCAGGTCCTCTGGTTAATCCAACACTTTAATACTAAAAAAGTAGGCCTGCACAGGTTTTCTGTGCTAACAATTCACCCTCATCTAAATTCACACGGCCATGGACATCAAATCATTTTGTACAAAATTTTGTCAAACTTTAAATCACTTTTGTCTCCTGTTCACCATTAGTACTTCCTTAACTTTTTATTGTAATTTGTGCTTACAGACTCTTATGGCTGCATAATGTCATTGTCTTGTAAAGCAAGGCAAAGTAATCATAAGCTACTGATAAGGAAATTGTTAAGCATGAATGCCAAACTGATGCCTCAAACTAGTTGGAAACAGGTGTCAAATGAAAATGGTTCCTGATTCACATCCTTACTTGTCAGGCAGCAAATCATGGCTAAGAGTTATACAGCGGTCCCTGAAGTCGGGGAAGGTGAGGGTTGGGGGCCTAGGATTCATCACAATGTTCCTTGCTGAAACACTTTGTGGTCAACCTTAACCACCCCCACCTACACCACAATACATACTCCTACCATGGCAACCCAAACAACAGCAGCCTTGACTGAAGCTGTATGTGTTTGTGTGTTTGTGTGTGTGATGACTGAAGTGCTGGGGCCATGATGCTCTGACAGCCTTCCCTCAACCTTCTCTCAACCTTGTCACCTTTGCCGCTCTGCTGCGACTCTTTCCACAATGGCTACTGCCTGTGAAGCTGCCAGGCTGCCAAGGACACAAAGACGACAGAAACAACCTTTGACATCAGAATCTGCCACCAAAAGACCAGAGACAAGCCGAGTTGGCAGCTCTGTTAACAGGCCTGCGACTCACATCTATTCAGCTTGGTTTAAAGTTGCAGAAGTCAATAGAGCACAAGTCAATAGTGCATAGATACAGATGGATGCTGTGTCAAACATGTCTCTGTAAGGACAATGTCAGGCATACCAAAGGATTATGAAAAGTCGACCTACATATCTTGGCTCAAAGGTTCTGTCTCTTGACCGACAGCAGTCACTGAGATGAAACATAAAACACCAAGGTAAAAAAAGTGACATTTGAACATGAAATACAGTATTGGGTTTTGTATTAAAGGCTGGATGACATTTCAAGGAGCTGATTCACTGGTAGATGTTAAGGCCACCCGCCCACACAGCACCATGCGGAACATGGTGTTTTAGTTGCCGAGATGAGATAGCAGTGTTAGAGATGTATTCACTGACATGTGGAGCATGTGTAAGATGACCTATACATTCATCGTGATGTCACTGCAGGGCTTTGATGGGAATGAAAGACCTCCAGAGTGACGATAGGAATAAGTGATGAGACACAGATGTGTGTGTGACAGTGTTCTCATGTGTTTATTACATGCAGGGTTTTTCCTGTATTCAAAATGGGATTGTGGCCTCCAGGCATATTTTCAGGAAAAAAAATTAAAATCAAAATAAATACAAGTTTGAATCAAATCTGTCTGATTAGTCTGAAGTTCATGAATCACTCAAAAAGCATGGTCAAATTTGTGCACTATTTATAAATCTCATTATCAGCACCAGACTTAATGATGTTATATTGTTTTGTAAAAGGGAGTGTGGTTAATGCTAATGTTTGCAGTGCTAGCTAGTGCTAACTTTTATACCTACTTAAAATTTAAAATTAAATTGAATGAGCCCATTCCCCATTGAAGTTCAGGGTACAAATGTGAGCATAACCTGACAAAGCTTGGACAAAATTTAACATACATTTTATCATCAAAGTACTGCCAATCATACTGCTGCAGCAAGACATGACCAATGTTTTTTGTTTACATTAGAGTTGAAGCGCATTTCAGCATCATGTCAGCAGTCATTATGCGGAGTGGTCAAAAGCGCCGGGCACCAGTGTTGAAGTTACGACAGAGCATTTGACTGGAATTTGGAGTCTACACTGAGTAAAATGTAAATAACATAGCATAACCCTAAATCTGTTCGCATATCTTAATTAAATCATTTGGTGGTCTCTCTGTGTCCGTCTTAAATGGCCATAACTACCTCAACTACCTTCAGAACTGTTTGTCTTCGATGAAGAACACGATTTTTCAAGGGACGTGTATGATAAATGTGTCATCTTTAACTGAAATATGTCAATACTGAAATACTGGCAGCTTCTGAAGCAGTGTCTGCAGATGAGGCAATATCTGCAGTTTTATCAGAAAAGGGACTCAAATTCTTCTTTAAAGAGGAGCAAAGAACATCCCTAAAAGCTTTTAGAACGTGAAATCATGTTTTGCTCTTCTCCCGACTAGGGGTCGCTGCTGGGAAACTGGGAGAGACTGTGAAAACCCTCTGGATGATGCCGGTTAGTCTATGGTAGTCATGGTTCCTCAATGATACTTAGCGAAATATGCTTTTCTTAGAAGTTAATCTGGAGAACTTGGTGGAGATTGCTATTGACAAGGTTCATGTCACATATGGGTGCTAAATTATACATCAGTGTGGTATAATTCAATGTAAGACTATAGTCTAAGTACTGAAACGTAGTTTAAGCTAATGGTTAGCAAAAAGGTTGAGATGTCATGCTGTGGCTTGATATGACTGGTCTGTGATGAGCGTGACTAGCAGAATGACTGTCCAATCACCAGCTGCTGCTGTCTTTAAAGGTTCTGCCCCTGGACAAATTTTGAAATGGCTCTTTCCCAGATGGACTAATCAAATGTTTCTGTGACGGATACAAGGAACTGTCTGTCTGGCATGTCAGGTTAGGGACTTCACTGAAAAGTAAAAAAAAAATCTATAAGTTAAACAAGTTAAGGTGCTGCAGAACAACACTCCTTCCAACATAAACCTATGTAAATAGAAATTCGGTAGCACTGTCCATCAGTTATAGCCCACTTCATGATACTTCCACTAGATTATTGAAATTCTTAATATTCTGTTAAAACAGTGCATACAACTGTTTGTCACTGGTCAATACATCAAATGAATGTTAGATTACATGTTTTCATAAACCATGTTCACATTGAAAAGAGGCTGGTGAAATTAAGATGTGTATCTTTTACAGGACTGTATATCATTATTTGTCTTTTTGTAAGTCAGCATTGGCTGGTTATGGCATTATGGCCTCTAATTAATAAAACCACAGAAGGCAACATAGAACTAAGCTGCTGTGGCTGATGAAGAGTGTTTACAGGAATGAATTTCTTATTTCTAGTTGCTCCCAGCTCTAACAATGACTAGGAATGTGATGTTTTTGTTTTTCGTGATGCAACTAAGCCAAAACTTTTGGGTTTTGTTGCTCTAAAAAAGATAAAATGAAGGTAAATTCGCTGAGGTAAGAAGGTGCAGTTAGCTGAAGAATTATACTCTTCTGTTACTAATGAGCACCATCAGACAACATTTAATGGTAAGGCTTCCAAGAATGTGAAATCTGGCATAAATGTAAGAAGTATCAAAAATTCATTATTCAATTCCATGAAGACTTTTTGATGGTTTAAAATATATCAAAATACTTGAAATGTGGCATTTGACTCTCAAAGGTGTTTTGGTTAAGCCAGAGTACCTTCAAAACGTGATTATGTATACATGGAAGGCCAGAAAAAACTCTGACATTAAGTGATCTTTGCTTAACCAAATCAAATAAAAACAGGTGAACTAAATAATCATGACGGATGCATTATTTCTTCAAAAACACTGTTCTCCTCTTATTCTTCTGTGTGTGTGCCTCTGTGTGCATTCCTGAATGTGTGTCACTCTTCAAACAACACTGCACTCATCATCTCTTATCAACGGTCATGTCGAGGATTACAGCTTTCATCCCTAATCCTACATTAAGGACACATTCTCATGATGGCCGTGACATCATCAAGGCCAGTCGACCGCAGAGAGGGCGCGGGCACAGGAAGCCAAACACCACAGGAGAGGATTAATGAACATAGGAGAATGAGTGGATGATGAAACAGAAAGAGGGCGCCACAAAGAAGACCAAAATAGAAACCAAATCAAACAGCACATTCCTGAGACAGACTATGTTTCTGTATGTCTCTTGGTTTGAGTTTGAATATAATCTACCACTGTTTTAGTTTCTTCAATTTAACAAAATGATCCTCTTTATTCAGCTTGACTATGATCTCCAATCACCAATAACTGCCTATACAAAAGCTAAGGATGCATCCAGGCAGCAAAAGTCATGCCTAAACATGAGAGGATAATTTAAAACATATCAAGTTTCATTCATTTCCTCCAACACTAAATAACATTTCCATGTCTTCAATGATGTTACTGATTTAATACATATTTTCTCCATACAAAAGCACAGAAAATGTAACTAACTTTAACCCAAACACAAAATTCACATTTATTTATGGGGTCTTTAGTAAAATGTTGCCTTTTTCAAAATGTAACCAAACTTTTTTCTATAATAACATAAGGACAACTGGCCTTAAATTTTGGGCCCTTAATGTTTGACTGTGTATCCCCATTTCAGGACTAAAACAAAGGCTTTCATGGCAGCAAATACAGGATGATAAAAAAATGAAAACCAGTCCAACAGTAAGCAGTAGAGGTGGGAGAAAAAAATCGATTCACACAAGTACTAGGATGTTTGATGAGTTTTAAAAAAGCTAACTAAAGATTGCAAAAATCGGCAATATTGTAGAATCGCAATTATTGATATTGAGCAATAAATCAAATCGGGTCATAAGAAATCGTACAAAATCGAATCGAGAGAAAAGCGTATTGTCCCAGCCCTAGTAAGCAGTACGAGGCCAGATAAAGGAGGTAAACGCTGGTCAGAGGTAGGCACTAGTGCTGCTGATTCTTACTAAATATCTTCTGAAAAGGGCTCCCACAAGGTCTGTCAGTGGTCCAGTCATTTTACACTCGGGATCGTACATAAACTTTCACATCAATGTTGCATGACATTGTAGCAAATTATTTCACTTACCTGTTTTGAGTCATCATTTGTAACTGATGCTTTAATGTTTGATAACCAATCAACAATAGGGAGTATACATCAATTTCTTAATAAAAGATACCTATGTTTGGCAATTGATAAGTAAAACATGACAGTCATTGTCTATTGTTCTTCACCATTTGTTTATGCCAGTGGAAATGTGTTGGCATTAAATAATTCCAAAGAAGTATTTTTCTTGTCTGAGCATAAATTCCATCACTTATCATCCATAACATGGCAGAGAGTAATGCTAAATATGCAGTTTACCTTTTGAGACTACCTTCAAAAGAATATTAAGTTATCTCAGGCCCACTCAGGGTCATCTCTGATGTGTTTCAGGTAATGAGGAAATCTGAACTCTGGACAGCTACTGACATGAAGTGTACAGCAAATCTGTATCTCAATTCTGAATGACTAATTAAGAATAAATAGTTTGCTACAATTTTGTTTAAATTCACACACCAAACCCTGCTGAAATGTGCTTGGTTGATACATTTAAATGACATTTGTACAGCAATAATAGAAATTAACTAATAGCATTTAACGTGTAATTAATATTTTAGTTGATCTGTAGTATCTCTTACACAATTCTTACTTCAATTATTATGACATAATGAACGTTGCCCTTACAGTAATTTCTACTCTGCTGCATATCTTTTTGAGGTTACAAATTGCATGACACAAAATCTAATTCTGAGCAGAGCAAAAACAGCAAGAAGTTGCAAACCAACTAAAACCTGCAAGCATGCCAGAAGATTCTTATTCTCAATTTTTGCTTGTTTGTAATTAATGAAGCAAAACCTTTTAAACATTATTTAATATTTGGAAAGATTATATATTTGATCATGCAGGGAGAAATATTGTGTAACGACATTAACAACGTGTTTAGATATCACTGTCTGTGTGTATGGGACAGTTTCCCCCATCATGGCCCCTATAACATGCGCAGATGGGGTTGATTTTAGAAGAATGGTATTCCTTTTCATTGCTTTGCCAATGATGTGCAGGTGTATTTGCCATAAAAAGTCCAAAAATGTTCTTTAGGCTGTGCTTAACTGCATGAGTAACATTAAAACATGGATGGTTTTGAACTTCTTAAAATTAAATGACAACAAAACAGGTTGTCATGTTCTGTCGCCCTGATCAGGTTCAGGGTCTTGCCAGCTCCCTTGGCCCACTAGCACCTTATGTTGGATCTCACGTCAGGAATCTGGGTGTGATCATTGATGGTGCCTTTAAATTGGACAAATAGGTCATCTCAGTGGTCCAGTGGTCTAGCTTTTTTTTCAACTGAGGCTCCTAGCCAAAGTTAAACTCTATCTAAGTGAGAGAGACCTTAAAAAAAACTTATCTAAGCTTTTATTACACCTCGATTGGATTACTGTAACTCCCTGTACGTCGGCAAAGACCAGTCTAAGCTTGACCACCTGCAGCTTGTTCAGAATGCAGCTGCTCGTCTCCTAACAGGGACAAAGAAATGCGAGGACATAACTCCGGTGCTTTCTTCCCTTGACTGGCTTATGGTCAGGTACAGGATTCATTTTAAGATTCTTTAATTTGTTTTTAAGTCTCTGAATGGACTAGCCCCGGAATACCTGTCTGACCTTATTAAGTTACGACAGCCCTCCAGAGCTTATAGATCAGGTGATCAGGTGTTCTTGGACGTTCCTCAATCCTTTTCTAAAAACTAGAGGAGATCAGGCCTTCGCAAATGTGGCTCCCGCTCTGTGGACCACATTACCTTCCACTGTGTGTACTGCAAATAGCTTCTCCACTTTTAAAACTCTGCTTAAGATGCACTTGTTCACTTTGGCATTTGGCATCGTATAGTCCCCTTTAATTAGGTCTTTATTTGCTGTTTGCTCTGTAATGCTTTGTTTTTGATGTTTTTATTGTTTTCTGCCTATTTTAACACTTTGGTAAGCCACTTGCTGTCTTAAATGTGCTATACAAATAAAGATGACATGACAATGACGTTTAGTTTTCTACCTGCAGAGACTCGGGGACAGTCAGGCAGCATGGAGTCCAGCGGTGTGTCCAGGGGCTCTGGACTTGATACCCAGTTACAACAGTGCTGTAAAGAGAGATTGTGAGAAAATGATCATTAAAACTGTGAAAAATGCCTTTTCCTTATGATAAATTTGGTAAGGAATTGACTGGTAATTGTTGTAAAAGTGACAATACATTTTACGTAAAGGTGCCATTTCAGTACTTCAGGTCTCAGTCTCAGAAAAAAACAAGTTACAATATATCAGTAATACTAAAAAACAAACAAACAGAAAAGAACACAAGATAGGTTGGCTGAACAGAAAACATTTACATCAATTTAAATAGTTGGGGTTTTAGGGCAACATGTAGAATTGTTATGGGATACAGAGGGTTTCTATGTGAGAAATTAAAATCAGCATATATGCAGTGCATGCAGGTGGAGACAGCCAAATGACTGTCTTAGTCAGGCTAAAACTTTAATGTATGTAAACGTGTTGGTCTGACTGAAATTACAGCGAATCGATTCTACATATTGATCCAACTTTTATATTGATTCCTTTACTGATTTCTGTGAGAAAAAAATTCAGCCATGCGTTGTCAAAGCATGATACACATGGCACACCTAAAAGTCTATGATTTGTTGCAGAGTAAGATGCTTCTGTAAATTGCTGATGTTTGCATCTTACTTAATATCACACAGACACAAACTTCGTCTTTTGTGCAGTTAGCATTATGTTGTATAAATTAAGCCACATTTTGCGACTTGTTTACCCTGTCTTCCATGATTGCTTTCACAACCTTGCTGTCTTTAGTGCTGATGGTCTGTGATGAGAGAGTTACATTTTAACTTTAAAGGCATGAAGGAGGAAGTGGAAGGAACTGATTAGGAAACTGTAAAGAAAAAATTGATTAATTCTCTAACTGAAATTCACTTGTGATCCATTTTCAACTAGAACTGGTATTTTAATCACATCCCAAAAATGTCCATAAACATCCTTTACCACTGGAATGTTTACTTCTTTTCACAAAATTAGAAGTACACATCAATTTGTTCTTACTTATTTTAAGTGCATCACTACATGCATTTAAAAAGCAATATCTCCAAGAATAACCTGTAAATACAATACTAACTATATTTAAAAAGTAGTTTAAAGTGGCCTGAATCTAATTTTCATCTCATTAAATAAGATATGTCTTCTCAAATAGTTTTAGTTTGTCTCATTTAGTCTTAAAAGAGCCCTAAATTTGTCCCTACATACAGGAGCATGGATAATATTCCAGTTAGATTATCGACAACTCGCTCAGCTGAACTGTGCATGGAAACACATTGAGTGAGGCAACCAGCACCCAAAATATAAAATCCATATATTCTAATAAAGACTATCTACTCTGGAAGTATATTAAAAAGATAGACATGACATTTTATGGTGAATCGTATTGCCATTATATTTACCTCCGCCAAGGAGGTTATGTTTTCGGGAGAGTTTGTTTGTTTGTCTGTCTGTGAAAAAATTAATTCAAAAAGTTATGGATGGATTTTGATGAAATTTTCAGGAAATGTTCAGCATGGGAAAAGGAAGAAATGATTCAATTTTGGTGTTGATCCGGATCACCGTCTGGATCCAGGAATCGTTCAAAGGAATCTTTATCATTGGGAGATAGGGAACTGTTCTGCTTGGCAGAGGTCTGCGCTCTCTGAGTGCTTTTCTAGTTATGCTTTGAAATTCCAGTTTTTCAAAGTCTTTTTGAATGCATACAAACTTGAAAGGACAAAGAAATACATAAAAATAGCACAAAGAAAAGGAGATAGAAATTGAGGACAATAAGAGGGATGGTCAGTTGTGAAAATAGGTGTGTGAAGGCTGAATGAGGTAGAAGAGAGAGAGACAGAGAGAGGGAGAGAAAAGAAGGGAGAGAGGGAGAGAGATATGAAGGGGGGAACAAGCAATTAAAAGCTGTGTGACATGTTGCTCGGACAGCTTGGCGTTTGTTTGTGGTGGAGGCTGAGGCCCTCTACCATGCTGGATCAGTGGGTGCCCTGGGGGAGGGTGTCTGCCCGGCTTGCTGACCCATAACCCCCTGCAAACACCCCTCGTCCTCTGAAACCCCCTGCGGTTGACAACTCTACTGTCAGAAAGAAGAAGAGACCTCTTCATCTGTTTTTTTTTTTTTTCTTTATTTGGCTGTCCTCATCTCATTGTCCATGTGGAATCCCCTACTCTTACCTAGTGGAGCCTTCTCAGACAAGTTAGTGATATAAAACAGATTAATATTTATCACGTTCATACTTAGAAAAAAAATACTCTTTTCCCATGTTTTAAAATTGTTTTCCCTTTTTTTCAGATGACAACATTACAAAGCACGTTCTCCGTTTTTGACTATACAACGTAGAGCAGTATGTTGTGGCTTTAAGGTTTGTACAAAAACAAGGGAGAGCAGAGCGAGGGACACGGGAGGTTCAGAAGGAATGCTTGGAGAAGACGTTCCCCAGATAAGATAAAAGTTCAATAGAAGAAGGAGAAAATGTAAAGAGATTAGAATGTGCAGCTGGCGTCCCTCTGAATCACTGCTTATCTGTCCTTGTTTACTTTCACCCTGGGCCCCTGACAGTCATTACAGTGTTGTGCATGCTTGTGCGAGCGTGTGCTTGTGTGTGTATGTGTGGGTCACTGATTGCATTGCAGGAGGTCTCCCACGAAGACATGTGGACTCTTCTGACACAAAAACATACACACATAAACACTCATGTTCCTTCACATTTTGCCCTCAGCCACCCTGACTCCCAAGGCCCACAGAGGGGAGGGGCTTGATAATCTTTGAAACAACTCCTTTTTTTAACCACGCCATAAAACACACAAACACACTGATGTCAGACTATTATGCACACTACAAATATGCCAAACATCCAGGGTCACATCACACTTGCAGTTAGATATCAGCTGCTTTTAACATCCAACATACTCCCTGATACACTGATGTCTATGAGATCTGCAAGCAGCACACAGAGCCAAATATGGAGGAGGCCAAAGTGAAAGCCTCAGGGTTGTCACAATTAAGTTCATGCTCCTGTATGAAAGCCTTATGCCATAATTACAGAGTTGTGCAGGGATGACATCATTTGTGGGCCAACCTGGAAGACATTTTGCAATTGAACCTTTGTTAAGCCCTGCCCATTAAAGAATCTATTACATCAATTAAAAAAAAGATTAATGGCCCTAGTGATACCGTCTTATATCAGCTTTCAACAAAATGCTTTATTATTTTCAGCAAAAATTCACAGAACACCAAATTTTGATAGTATCAAAATATTTTCTATTTATGTTGACTGGTGGTAAGTTTAACCTGTGATTTCCACAAAGTTTTGTTACTTCATTACTGTACTGGAACAACATATCTGGGCAGACAGTATCGTAACAATATTTTTTATATGTGCAAAAAATATCAGGGATAGGTTGTCTCACATTGACATTCCTGAATATTTCTCAAATGCAATTTTATTATTTTTCAAGTGATTCAAGAATGTGAAGTAAACAGAAAATCTGTGTTTTTCAAATAAATTCACTTTAAAATTAAACCCGTCAGGTTTACTTAATGGAGAAAATATATCTATATATTTTAAAGTTGTGTCCTAAAAGTAATTATATTAAATTGATCTTAAAATGGACTAGAATTTCTTTTCAGTCCAAACCTATTCGAACTAGATTCCAACTTTTTGTGGCACAAATGACTAAAATGTGATTTAAAATAATGATTGTTCTACCTAAAGATGGAGACTGAAGCCTTTTCTAGACAACTACCAAAATCATGATCATATCCAAAAAGTCCAAATGGGTCTGGGTCTTTATAATTGGATGGTTATTTAGATTTTAGGGTCTGAACAGTGTGAGAACATATATGTATCTTGAGGTAGCAGAATGCAAGGTTTACATACAAGCAAATGAAAGTTGAAATTTTAAACTAATCAATGCATTTCAAGCATTAGCTTTGCACCAACTGACTGAGCGGAGGCAAAAAAATTAAAAGTATGTTGCCAAGTGTAGAGGTTATGATAAAAAGGTTTTAAACAAGTATAAAATTTAATAGCTCATTATTTTGTTTTGAAGAATTTGCATGTTTTAACCACTATGGTCTTTGTTAAACTGACTTGTGAACTTCTTATATTTTAAAAGACCCAATGGACACCCTGTCTCTCGCCTTGAGATTACTTCACATCAAGATTTACCAGAAATATAAAAAGTCATTATAAGAGATAATCTTGATGGAACATCTGTCCAACGCATGCAAATCAAAAACAATATCATCAAGTAAAGTAGTGCACAACAACTTTTTCATAAGTAGTAATTCCATTGGGAAATTTTCCAAGGAAGCCTACTGATAAGATAAAATTGGATTCATATGTTTGTTTAATTCATATCTGATTAAAAAGAAAATAAATCATAAGAGTTCATAATATATAGCACACATGCCCTTTAGCTCTTATTTCTGTGTTTAACTTCCTCAGTCCAGTCATTCAAAGAGCAAACTGTTCAACAAGTAGTACTATAAGAGGAGCCAAAGAGGTCATAGAAAAATTGGCAAAGGGATGAGGGGGGATTGGAGGGTAGCAGATGGGGGAAGACGACAAGTCATGGTGGCAAACAGTGGCATATTGTGTATTTTTAGATCCTCTGCTGTGCCCTGGATGTGCTCTCCTTTGAGCCTAGGCTGCAGGGCAGAGCGGCGCGGAGCGGCACAGAAGCAGTGGGGCTCCTTGACTGCTACATCAAGTGTCTCATTGTATCTCATTTAATTCATTCAGTCTGTCTCAAGGAAGATGTCAGCTGGGCGGTGGAGCAGTGGGTTAGGGGTGGCTGGATGGAGGGAGAGGAGGGGAGAATTTCAAAGGGACCTCCTCCCTCCCCCCTCACCTCCACCAGCACCACCAATGAAGGCAGGGAGGCCGGAGTTTGAATAGATTTGTCAAGGCAACAACACATACGTGCACACAAACTCTTGCATAAATGCACACACACACATATAAGTGTACAGCCCCAGTGCTGTGGGAGACTGCAGGCATAACAGCAGTCACATAAAGGCGAGGCCTGCTGGCTGGGATTAGAGGAGGGCGATGTGACAAAAGGATGGCACATCAGATCTGCTGCCTCTGACGCATAGCATCATCTCTTCAAGCAGCCCGTCTGCCGATCAATGGTGTCACTGAACTACAGGCAGACAGAAAAACAAACATGTAAACAGATTTGACTGCCCCTCCCCACACCCCACCTCTGCTGATCCGTGCATGTGTGTCTGTATGTGTTTGGATTAAGGTTCAAAATACACCATGCAGCCACATAACTTAATACATTTGTCCAGTTTAATATACTACAGTTAATCACAGTATTTTGCAGGAACACATCTCTACATTATCTCAAAGTTTTAAGGACAAGCTTTGACTCATTAAATTTGAAGTTGTGCAGTCAGTCACCAGCTGCACTTCACCAGGACAGAATCAAGCTGACTTTTTCTTGACATCCCTCCCATCTTTAATAAATAAAAGGTGGACAATTTGGGATAGGATTTTATATGATTTATTGATAATGCCGTTATTGATTCTGCTTTTATTGACAGAATTCTTAGCTGGACTTCCACTACCATAAGGAAAAAAGCACAAAAGCTAGGCTATATACTGCTGCAGATGAGGCCAAGAGTTTTATGAAAAGAACCAAAGATAAGCTGACAAACAACAACAATATTTGGATGATTGTACATTTTAATGAATACATTAAAAATACTTACATACATACACTACATTACGTTACACTACATAAACTTCATATCTTTCTGCCTGAAGTGATGTAGAACCAAAACAAAGGGGCTTGGTACCAACAAGTAAAGCACTGTAAATGTGTCCAGTTCTGTGTAAAACATTGTCTTTTACATTGGTCTCATCTAAAAGTTATTAACACAGAGCTCTTGGCCCATCTGCAGCAATAAACAGCTTAATTCTTTGGCAGATCTCTCCTTACAGCGCCTATTTACTTTGCCTTATTTACTGTTGAAATAAATGTTTAAAAAACCTACTTAAATTAAGTACTGAACCATCCGTTTAAGAACCAAAATACTGTTTTAATTGGAAACACTACAAGAAGATCAAACAGACTAATCCACAACTTCTGTCAGTGGGCTAATAGCTGCAACTGTATGAACTCTAACATTACAGCTCTCTTAAACTCAAAGAGACTGAAATGAGATGACACAGAGTTATGGCTTTATTAATGACTTGAACAGCTAAGGGAAAGGTATTGCCCTCCTCCCACCAGGTCCTAAATGAGCGTTGAATGTCGCATCACATTGCGCAGCAGTGTAGCTTGCTGTCCAGACTGCATCCTTTAAAACCGTAATTCAATGTCCTATGTGTTCCCTTATTAACGGTACATCAAGTGCTTTAACTGTACAGCTGAAGAAATGGATGTTTAGTATTTTGTATCGACAAGGGTGGTCTTAAAGGCTCTTTAATACGAGTTGTGTACTCTCCCTCAGTTTTGAAAGTGAAATAAATCATTTTAGCCAGATATAGTGGAATGCTACACTATCTCTGCTATGTTAAACAGATAAACAAGCTCTGCTGAGTGAGAAAAGTCAGATAAAATTAAAAAAAAAATCCCTTTTGCAATAGTGACAGGCGTTAGGCAAAAACATTGCAACTCATTTCCTGCATCATGTTGCGTTGCTTGCAGGCAGTTTGGGTACTGATGCTGCCGCCAGTGCTCATGCACGTCACTTTCAGTTAGGAAAATGATGGTTTACAATGCTGCCACTTTTAACATATGGTGTCATTATTATCGGCACTGCAAAATGTATACATTTTAAAACAGCCCTAAAAGATTCTGAGATTTTCATTCATTGATACTTTTTCTTCCACCCTTAACAAATAAAAGGCCTGATATATCTGTCATTCTGATTTACCTCAGATATTTTTGATCCTACCCTTTGTGGTTCAATATGCAAACATTTTTGCCTGAGAAAGAATGGAAATCAGCGTTTCCTCCTGTATTTTAAAATTTGGTAAACCATGAGTGCTGTTAAACTTATGGCTTATCTTCACATCCCACTTACAGGTCCACATTCTCCTTTTCAGCATATTTATTTCACAGTCTCTCACCCTATGATACAACTCTACCCGCTGTCCTACGTAAATTCCAACATTAAATCCATAAATGGAAATCAAAAATGTGGTTGTAATGATCTACAGTCTGTATCTTAAAGGATTACATATGAACTTTCCCATAGTCATCCACATTTTCCTGAAATGTGGGGTTCTCTCATCAAAGATAACTGGAATATGAAACCTTAAATTGGTAAAAAAAAAACAAAAAAACTATAGAGGAAAACTTTTTATTAGAATGTTCTGTATTGTGATGGTTGAACGACATTGTCTGATTGTCAATGGTGTTTGCTCCTTGTGCCTCACTTAACCTTTTAGAGTCATAATTTCATGAACTCTTTGTGAACGTTGCACTGTCCTAGACTGACATTGCCATTTCCTCATGTTTTACAACTTAATTTGGCTGCCTGTGTGGTTAAGTTTGGTCTTTTTTCAGTTACTGTTGTTTTTTTGTGGTTGTACTTATTTCTCTTTATCTGGTTAGATGAGCTGAGCTGTTTTTTGGTCATATGTATGTTGAAATAGATCTGTGACTATGTATCTAGCACCTGCCTCCTTCTGTAAGTAAGACTGATAGAGGCAGCCTTCTTCACAACACAACAAGCACACATGAACAGAGCAGGAGAGTAATGGACAAAAATCACTACACTCAGGTGATGGCAGGGAGATCTAATAGAGCCTTTAAGGCCACCAAATAGGTCTCTCATTGGCATTCATATTCACTTCATGATAGAAGGAAGAGGATCTTACACACTGTGTTTGGAGTAAAAGGTGTGCTCTATACTCTAGCGATATGAACCAGAATTCTGTTTGACCAGAGCTAATATCTTATTACAGTGGTGCAAATACTATGTACAAAATAAAACCGTAACATGTTCCCATTAAAGGGTATCATGAATTTCTTACAAAAGTATCAAACTACTATGCTAATGAGAAGAGACAATTTGATGGCCTGTGTTGTGGAGTTACTAAAAAAAATAAAATAATAAAAACCCTTACAAATGTCTAGTTATATTCAAAAAAGTAACCCCTGCATGTCCAAGAGCAGGCAGCCCCGCCACTAGTTAGGGCGTTGGTCTTCATTTCTGTGTCCTGTGTAGAAATACACAACCTGCTTTGAGTAAAATGTTTTGTCTCAAAGTACTTCAGACATGTTAAGTGCTTTAAGACATGAAGCAGCATTTAGACTGTGTCAGATGGTACCTGCATATTGCCTGGAGTCATGTGTAATCATATTTATGCAAGGATTTGTTGACGTTAACTTGTTCAGAGAACCAGAGGCTGGTGGTGCTATTAATGCTAATGTTAGCTATTCTGGATATTATCAATGAATGCTATGTTGGCTTGCTTGCTGTTTTAATATTGGGCCAGATTCAAAAAACAAAGCTCTGGTTTTTGGTTTGCTTGCCCTGTTTGGTCCTTGTTTGGTTTAGCTGGCTCTCACTCATGATGTGAACAAAAATCTGATCTGCTTAGAAGAAAATCAAGACCTCTTGTTTCAGACAGAGTTTGGTTCTTTGGACTGCGTAAAAGTTCCTGTGAGCAGTTCAGGATGTGCCTCCTCGCAATGTCAATTTAAAGGTCTACAGCCTCATTTCCACTAAGTGGTCTGGTTTAGTTCACTTCAGTTAGGTAGAGTTTGAAGCAAAATTAATAGTCTTAGTTGCATTTCCATCGCCAGCTGAACCTTCATCTGAGGGCCTAGGAGAGGTCCTACCAGCTACATAAATGTTTGAAGTCACAGCAGCACGACACAGTGAAGCAGTCTAAAGTTTAGCACAGTTGTAACAATGAGCAATAATGGGGTACCTCAAGCACTCCAGTACTCCATGGAGCATTATTTAAAAAAAAAATCATTATTATTTAGTAGCAACAGCAGAGAAGCAAGCTCTCTAAATCCACAGCCTGTTTGAACATTGCAAGATATTTGTTTTGTTTTAGCTGCTGTTGCATGGAAATTGACATCTTCTATGACCAATCAACAGACCACAGTGCTTTTAGCTTCACTTTGTAGGGTTGGTCTGGTATGCTTAGCACCCCTTTAAAGGGGTGCCAAAAAAGGGACTGTATGGGCCAGTTATATAGACACTTTTTCTCCATATCTGACAGTGGAAACACCTGCAATTTCATACCATACCAAGCCGGATTAAACTGACCTGCATGGTGGAAATACAGTTTAAGTAACCCCAGCTCTTCAATCCACTGTTCTGTTCTAACACCCTAGTCTTTCATTGATGCCTTTTATGACTTAAGTTTGAAGACATGCAATTTCAGTAGATCTGAATGCACACTGAGTAAATACAATGATGCAAAATGGGCACCACGCTCTTTCTGCCTCCACTCTCTGAGTATATACTGGACTCCCCCTATAACTCAGATGACAGAAACTATCTGATAAGTGAACAAAAGTCTCCTAAAGCTCACCACACATGACAGCCTGCAGCCTAACTTCTCAGAAAGTCGTCCTGAGCATCCCGAGTTCCTGCTCACTCTCACTGTGTCTGTCTCTCTCCCACCTCCTCCAGTGGCTGTATAATCTCTATGGATTAGGATGGTTTATTCATGACCATAGTGTACTCTGTATGTGTGTGTAGGTGTGTGTGTGTGTATGCGCTCTGGGCAGGCCACTAGAGTGTGACAGCAGGCCAGCACAGTGACAGGAGACACCTTGGAGACTGTGACAGGCTGCCAGCTGTACACCATCATTCGCATTTCTCCCTCTCTCACTCACTTCTTCCTCACTATACTACTCATCTATCTCCATGTATATCTCTTCATCTCCTCTCCTCCATCTGTATTCTCTCCATTCATAGCCAACCTGTCTTTTTGTTTTGCTCTTCTTCCAGGGCTCTACCCTGGGCTCTCTCTACACCAGTCAACGGGATTTAAATAATTGAACATTTCCCAAACTTTATTTCTTTTTCTGCTTTAGTCGATGGATGACTTTTCCCAGCTCTCCCTCTGCCTTTTCCCTCTTTCTTTTGTGCTCCCACTTCTCTGTTTCGTCTCCAGGCAGTGACGTCAAATGCCCCTCATATGACCCATTGTCTCTGCATAACCTGGCCCAGCGGGTGCTGATCTCTAAATCCCATCTCCTCTCTTTTACTCCTCTCTTCTCATCGCTCCATCCTACCATCCTGTGACCTCTTGAACCTTGGAGGGAGGGAATTATCTCTGTCCGACGAGAACAGAGCACTGCACGGCTGGGGGGTGCACCGGGCTCGCATGCACCTACTCATATGTGCATCCATATCTAAAAACCCACCCAGGACATTATTCAGGTGCACTGCTGTGATGTGTAGCACCATGTCGTTGTTGTGTAAACTGTAAAAGACAAATGTTTTATGTTTTCCACTTTGTATAGATCTTTCAGATAGATTTCCTTTATGAAGCAGCTTCAGATGATGCTACAAACAGGGTCTGTAGTTGCTCATATGTACACGTAGACGGTGTGATCATTCAAAGCCAAATATTGGGCAATCAAGCCAACAACTAAGACCCCCTAAACCATTCTAGAGCCATGGGATTAGCATACTTACAGGAGTACAAATGGACTCTGACCTTTCGGTGGAACTACATAAACATACCCAACATTGGTTTTTAATGTATGGTTGGAATGAACTTGATTTTGGAGTTGACTCAATCTTCATTCTAACCTGGGGGGGTTTGAACCTGCACTGCCATCCATGCCCTGAAGCCATATGATGAAATACCAAACTTGACTATACAAGCAGAATAAAAACTTTAAAATGTAACAGGTTATTTTTTAAATTATAACAGTAGTGAGAATACATTGCAATTGTTGTGCGTTTTTAAAGCCATACATACATACATACATACATAGATCGGCATCATCCTACTTTTCTAATTTTAACTTTCCATGAATCTGACCAGAGTTTGAGATTCTCTGACAGTAACTTTCTGTTTGTTATTAAATCCAGACTCTTAAATAAAAGACATGATGCATTCACTGTTTGAACTCTGAAGCTCTGTCCACATGAACTTGAAATTATATATTCAACAGATTTGTGGAACAGTCCATCCAAGTGTGTAAGGTTGAAAGACGTGTTGAAAACTTTCTTTGTCTTTGGACTTTCTCTTTACCGTCATTGAGAGCATGGGTCTGGATTGGGTCCTCTACTGCTTTCTGTTTACCTGGTGCCATTAGATCTGATTGAACATTTATTTGGGAGTGTTTTTTATTAACATGGCAATGTTTTCCAGTTGTGTATGCAAAAAAACAAAAGAAAACAAAAACTTTAAGGACCTGTCTATCTGCTCCTATGAGCAAAAACATAAAGAGAAGGTTTCTAAACTAAAAGAAATGAGTCATCCGTTTGATAATTTTACTTTGCATGTGGATGATTGTGCTATTTGATGCAGAAATAAGAGTTTAAAATCTGGGCATGCTCAGGCCCCCATATTAGACTTTCATTTGAAGTGGGTGACAGTGGTTGATATTCTTACCTTGGGAACATTGTCAATCAATCGTGTCATTTACGGACGCTAAGGTCCTAATTCATGTTTTTCTGACTTCTTGGTGGACTACTACTAATGCCTTTCCACCCAGCTCGACAAAGAAGGCTCATTAAGGTCCAGAGTGCTTGAAGGCTTGTGTTCTGAAAGGGGCTGCTAGTTTGAGCACAATAGTCCAGAGCTGCACCCTCCTCACTGGCAGCCATGTTACAGCAACCCTTAAGGTGCTTCTGATGACTTACAAAGTAGTTAATGACACTGCAGTTATTATATGACTAACCTCATCTAACTAACTTAGTAAGCTCTAATATTTTTGTCTCAACAATCGTCTCTCTGACCATCTGATCATACAGTACAGTGCACTTCAAAATACCAAAGAAATTCACTCATTGTTTCATTATAGTCTGTTTTGACTTATTGTTTGTAATCTGTAGTATTTTTTTCTGATGTGTGCTGCTGACCTCTTGGCCAGGTCACTCTTGTGAATGAGATTTTGATCTTAATGGGTTTTATCTGGTTAAAAAAGGTAAAACAGAAAAAAAATATTGTGCACATTAGTTGTGTGTTCTAAATAACTGAGTCACGCAGCAAAAGCTGACAATCCACCAGGATGTACTATTGGTTTAAAAAAATAAACAGCCTGTTCAGTGCTTTAGTCTGTTTTTATCTTTCAAACTATTTTAAAAATGTTTAGTCTATTTGAATCCTTTGTTTATTTGTAAAAACTGTTCCCAGTTAACATGTTTTTGTTACTTAATTCCCATGTACAGCATTTTGACTGAAAGAATTTAGCAATTGAATGCATGTATTCCTACATGTATGTATAAATGCATTTATAGAATGTATGTACGAGTGTATGCATTAATCTATTCATAATTGTTATTCTTATTTTCAGGGTCATTGTAATTTTTGTTTATATTCTTGTACCATTAAGTTTTTATTAACAATTTTTCTCTTGTCATTTCACTCCTTACATCTACATCTGTTTACCTGTTTTTACCTCATATCATTTATAGTCTTCCTATAGTATACTTTATAGCTCAGGATTCAATACGTGCTTTACAAAGTTACTTTATATTATTCAAGTCATTCGTGTAAATGCGATAACATTTTTTATCTAAAAAAGATATATTGAAATTGATGAACAATGGCACTGCTTGTCTATCTTATAGTTAAATTGGTTTAAACAGAAAAAAGGCTGTACGTTTATGTTGATTCACACAGCAGTAGGAACTGAGAAAAAACGCAACATGTTTTTGTTGTAACTGAACTGTCACCTTGTTAGAAAAATGAAAATTTTGCTATTACTTTGAAAAGGATTTAAATGCATAAAGCTCTATGAAAATTTAAAAAAATCTATGAACATATTTCCTTAATATTGTGGGTTTTTGTGACAGAGAAAGGACATGTGTACCTCTGCTGTCCTCTAGTTAAACACTATTTACCTACGAACGCTCTATTGTTCATTCAGCCAAAATGGGACTGTGGGTTAATGAGTACACGAGAGAGTGTATCCTTGTCTGTCCCCTTCCTCTGACCGGACAAAGAAGGTTATTTCAGATTTATTGTTCTGGGTAATCATCACAAATAGAAAATCACTTAACATTCCAATTATGATGTGTCCTGAACATCCCTTAGATGAATCAAAAAATAGGAAATGCCAGGCAAGGGAAAGGGGGCCAGTGCAACCTTGAATCCCCACCACACAAACCAACAAACACACACACTTGCAAAGATAGTAACACACATTTCAGACTGAAAACAAAACACACAAACGAAATGGGAGATGACGGAAATAACAAAACAAAAGGCAGGGGATATAAAAGAGGATGTAATACAAATAAAGGTATGAAGTGTGTATGTGTGTGTGCATGACATTTGCATCCCTGGCTCTGGTCTTGGATGGTCCTCATCTGTATGTGCATACTGAGTGAGCCCAGGTGCTGCGTATGGCTCAGAGGTCACACCAGAAAGGGCAGGAGCTAAAATGAAGCTAACACAAATGCACATGTGCACGTGGATTCTATCTCATATTCTCACTCTCATGCACATACAAACACACTGATGCATACACATATGCATGCATACACACACACAGCATGGAGATTTAACTCTCAGTTATTCAGTGACATGCACCCAGGAAGAAAAGTCAGGGCTTGTTTCAAAAAAAAGGCACAGAGGGCAAACATGCAAACAATGGTTCTCTTTGACTGCCATGGCTAGCTGCTGGTCAGGGGTACCTGTGTGGGTCAGCGAGGTTGGAAAAGGAAAAACTGAGAGAAGCGTAGATGAGACCTTTGTTCAAAGCAAGGGGGTTATTAACATGATGAGATGGGAGTGCAGGGATGTACCCTTGAGCAATATGATGATTCTTCGTTTGACAGTATACCAGTGTTTAAGAAAAAAAAGCCTGATGCTCAAAACTGAGGTGATGTCAGTATCTATTTGAGGCTGGAAGCAGAGACAGAAAATCACACTGAACTATGCCGTTCAGGCAGAGATTATGACCACCTGCCTAGTTTTGTGTGGGTTCCTCTTTTGTTTCTGCACAACAAACTGTGATGGATTGTGTGTTTTGACACCTTTCCATCAGAACCAGCATTAACTTCTTCAGCGGTATGAGGGACAGTAGCTCATCTGTTGGATAGGACCACAAGGCCAGCACACTTTCCCCACGTGCATCAATGAGCCATAACCCTGTCGCCAGTTCAAAACGTTTTATTCCTTGGAACTTTGTATACAGACACTGCATACCAAGGACATCCCACAATAGCTGTGGTTTGGAAATGACCCAGTTGTCCAGCTATTCTGTACTTTTATTTACTAATCCTTGAACTACTTCTTTGATTTCTTGGATAATTTTAACATATTCAAGATGATGAGTGCTTTGATAGTGACAATGCTTTGCTGCGCCTTGCTTTGTCTTTCCTTCATTGAGTGACTGCATATTTGAGTGTTTGTTTGTTTTCCTCACCTGCTGCATCCAGTCTTGTGTGCCTTTGCTGGTCTCCTGTAGCCATATGTTGTGAGCTGAGTCGGTCAGAGCCAGAGCACAAACTTTGCTCTTCACCTGCATCTCCCTCTGGTTCATCTGCAAGAGAAAAACAAACAGATTTCTTAGTCTAAGATGCTGATGAATCACTTATGAGATGAACATTACTCAGTTCAGATAACATTTGGACTGCAAGGAGACATAATGCTGTGAGACAGTGACTGAGGTCAGTCTCTTTGTTTCCATCTTACTGAACTCCACAGTCACAGGATTTGGGACCTGTTGACCTTGTAAAGTGGATGTGTTCATGGTCTGTAGTGTGTCTGCAAACAACAAAGAAGACTCAATCTTGAATTCTCCACGAACCCCCCCACCCAGTTTGTTCTACAACATAAGAGACAGTGACCAGGAAGAGTGACAAAGAAGACTGCAGTGGTGATGAAGGAGATAATAAAACTGCACAGAAGTTTTGAAGCTCTGAAAACAAAACCCCTGCATTCATGATGAGAGGAACAAAATACTGTAAAAGAAGAAATTATTGTTATATTTTATATTTACTTTTGGGGCATTTTGCACTTTTATTGATAGAAGAGAGAATGACAGTGGATAGGCTTGTGAAAGGGGGCGAGAGAGTAGGGGAAGACACTGTGCAAACTGGCCACAGGCCGTATTCGAACCTGGGTCAGCAGAAGAACATATATGGGACATGCCTGGTTGCTAACAACTCCGCCAAACTAGCAACCCAGTAAAGGGAGAAATTCTAATAAGAAATGGCACCCTGACAAACAGCTGCCAATAACAATTACATCAAGCAAAAAAATCATACATCACAATGGTTGGAGAGATAATACAAGGCAGCATAGAAGGAAATGGGTTCAAGAAGCTACTGGTGTTATTTAAAGGAAGTTTCCATAACAGGAACTTTATTTTCTTGCAAACAGTTGCAAAAGGATATAAAATAAATCACCACCCAAAACGTTTGTCCCAAGCTTTAATTTAAATAAATTATAAGAGGGAAATAAGCTAAATCAAAATTTAATAGAAGAAGAAGACATACTTCATTAATCCCTCATGGTAAATTCTAATTCTTTACACTCTACTGTTGTTGAGACATGTTACACACACATAGGCTGAAATACACATACACATGCACAAACAGGTTGTATGATTATGAACAAATGGATTTGGAATGAATTTAAGCCACATTTTACGACTGTTAGAGTCTTTACTGATTAATGAAGATAATGTTATACATTATAGTTTTATCATATCTTATAATTGTATCATCAATTAGTTTTAAAAGACAAGTTCAGCTCATTGAATGCATGTAAATACCCAAATGCCATAGCACATACCTACAACGGAAATTCTCAATAGAGCAATTGACATCCAAATGGAGTACTGCCATTAGTCTCTCTACATGGTATAGTATATGTTTATTACTGGAAACTTAGGTTGGAAACCTTTGTGGCAGATTTTACTATCTTATCTTCAGGCTGCATTGATTAAGAGGGACCTGGATGTGACCCCACCTCCATTTGCCCACCCCTGCTTTCGGAGCATGAACTCAACTTAAAAGAAAATCACATTTCGATCTTAAATAACCATTGGGTGCTTCTAAATAAAAGTCATGTTCTTGGACAAAATAAGCTGTCAGCCTGGTCCTTGGACAATGTTAGCAGCAGCCCGGTGGACAGATTTGTAACCAGCTGATACAGATTCAACCTGGTGTACAGCATAATATATAAAGTGAAATATAAAAGAGCTCTTCCACCATAGCATGTCCTTGTCACGTTCTGTGCAAATGTCCTTCCCTGTGCACGTTCAGATACCTCGGCCCCCATTCTTAATACCCTTCCCCTTCACATGTCACAGAGAACGTGGCGTCCACGGGCTCATCTTCCTATTCCCCTCTGAATGTCAACGCCAAGGAAAATGTCACACAAAGAACTTGTTACTGCACTACAATAGACTTCCCACACCGCCGGTCCCACCCCAAGGAGCTCTGAAGCCAGGCCTTGGGAACACTGCTTCGCTTTAAGATAAAACAGGAAGAAAGGAGAACAGGACTCACAACAATAGGCTAACAATCACTTACAGTATACGTTCTGTAAGGCTTGGATAAAGGCCTGTGAACTAGGGATGAGTTCAAGAACTGCATAATGGCACCAAAATGAGTCACTTTCTGATCAGCTTCTAGAGCATCTGAAGCTTGTATGAGGTTTTTTATCACATAACTTTGATATAAATCTTGCATTTAGGAGCTTTCAAACTCCATGAATCAACTTTTAGTTCTTGGACCAAAACACAGCAAAAAGGTGCTGTTACTACAAAATGCTTCCCTCAATTCACCTTGCTTGAATCCAATAAAGTAGCAGCCATTCTCTGGAACTTTAGAGGCCATTGTTGGCAGGCAGGTAATTAAAGTTTACACACAACCACAGATTCTGTTAATAGTTACACCAAAAAGAAGTTAAAAAAAGCTAATATAAGTATTTTTATAAGCTTCATATAAATTTTTTCAAATTGATTTCATGGTTTGGGTTTAGTCAGGTTTAAGCAAGCACAACACTATGAGTTGATCTCTGACACTAAGACTTAAACTCAAGCAATTACCCTACTTATACACAGTCACAGATAATAATGGCCATTCACAGCCTTCACCACCTCTGTCTGGCTGTACTTCAAAATGACGGTGGGCATTATAATACATCCTCCCATGCTTGGCTAAGTTAAAGTGGGAGTGTATAGAGATAAATGGAATCTATTAAGGCCCTAAGGACTCATACATCATGCAGCTGATAAGGCCTCCACAGGAGCATCTTCACTAGAGTCGAGGATAGAGCAGACGGATAGGGGAAAGGTACAACAGTGTATGAAAACAGTGCACAACTCCAGTGATAGACAAGAAAAGACGGACAGTACACATGTGCCGACACAAATTCTTACATGCACTGTAACACTTGTAAAGATACACACTCTTCTCTGTACTCCACCCTCATTCACAGTTGGCTGAAAAGATTTTCTTTGGCAGAAGTGGGCCCGTGGGAGTAGCAAAGTCAGCCTTTTAAAACTGGACGTATCAGTCAAGGTCCTGTTTTCTGGCCAGTCTTTGAGTATAGAGGCAGCTAGCTGAGGCCAGGAAACAGGAGGACTGACTGCTCATGGAAAACTCCAAGCACATGGCTTTAAACCAGTCAATGACATTGCCAAAGACCGGGCAGAAATTTCAGGTTTTCCACTCTCACAGTGGATATATTGGTCTCTACTTGCTCCTATTGTGTGCCCCTCCTGGGCTCAACATCTTTATTTTTGATGGAACAAGTACTTAACATGGTTATGGTTCACCGGTGAAACTGTAACTGAGCTATAATAAATCTGAAAAGTGGTGGAAGTAAATTGTGCTTCCAAACTGACGTTAATTATAGACTCTTGATGTCCATCCATTTATATTTTTATATTGGCAGGCAATATTTAAGACAAACTACTCCTGTGTTGACAAAAGACATGCAAATAAATAGAGAAAGGAAACAGAAAAAACTATTTACAGAAAAGAGGGAATACATGAGAGATCTAAAAGCACTGTACCACTAAGGCTAATTTTGGTGAATGGCTAACAGTCCTTATACAAAGTAAAAGATGTGTTGTACTTAAAAGAAGCAGCTGGATAGATTATATTTTTTGATTATTGGCAACCTTTGAACTTTTTCTGGTCTACTGGTAAGAGCATTTTTACATTCCAAGTCAGACTTAACCACAAATGCCTTATTCATTCACTGATGGCAGAGACTGCTGTGTATAATGTCCATCAGTATTAGCTAATAATATCCTTACACTTTATATTCATGAAGCAGTAGGAGTAACTTTTGGTTACCTTCTTGACCAACTATTGCCTTGAACCTCTCCTTAACCTCTCGTGATGATGTTACCACATCGAGCACCTACAAAATCCAAAAAGTAAAGCAGAAGAATGAGAAGTTAACCCATTAACAGTCAACCAGCAGACTGAGAAAGTGTGACACTTTGCATTTTCACTCAAGGGAGACTACGGGTTAAGCTGCATTTATTTATAAACAAAAAGTAGCTGATGATGACCAGTGTTGAGAAATTATCAACATTTTGGCAAAAATATCTTTCCAGGATCAATGACGCCATGTTCACATCACCTGACTTAGTGTAGCTGGATTTTAAGCATTTGCTCATAAAGATGTAGCGCGTTCAACCAAGGGTAACTTGGGCTTAATGTAGCTCAGTGCTGCTGGATGTCTCAGTATTCCCACACCCTGCCCATAAGGTGAAAAAGACCCATGCCCAGAAGGGCGTCTAACAAAACAGGAATCCAGTCTCGAGGAGGAATCAGCTTGACCAGAAACAGATTAACACAGCTGTAACTGAGGGTGGCAAAGGTATGTGGACGCCAGCTCTTGCTAGTGTTTTACAAGTGTGTCAGGTAACACATGGGTAAAATTTTAATGTAACAGACAAACATCAGCATTTTCCAACTGATTGGCCCAAATGTCAGAGTGAGAATGTGTCTTTAAAGCTCTGTATTGTCACTTCAAAAGGTTTGAAAATGGGGGTTATTATTAAGAAATGCATTTATTAATAGTGTGCTGAAAAAGAGCAGATGTCAAGATTTTTTAAAAAGGGGAAACAAGGCCTTTACACATTTGAAATCGACATCAAATTAGTGTGATGCGTTTTGTTTAATTCTGTAAATTAAAATTAAAAATATTTTGTCCTCAACTGAAAACGTTTTGTTTAAAATAGTAATCCAACAACATTGTCATTCTCTATCTTAATTCTTCCCAAATGTTCTTTTTGATTTGCCATTTAATATACTGCCAGTGTTGTATATTTATCTACATGAGAACACAACAATGATGAACTTTCACTGAAACAGCCTGTTTTACTGCTGATGTCTTGCCAAGGATTAAAGACCAAAGTACTCATCTCTCAACACAAACGGTATCAATCACTGGCTCTGACAGCTCTCATTGCTGCTATGCCAGCACACATGTGGTTTGCTGTGGTAACGGTTAGGAGAATAGGTTGACAAATAATGGCTCCAGGAGAGAGTGTGTATGCAGTGTGGCCCTAAACCACAACGATTCTGACACCACTGGGTCCCATGTTTTACAAGCCACAATGACAACTGTGGTTAGCTGCATGTTGAATGAAAGCTCGGTCTAAGCGTTTCTGTGTCTTCTGCTTGGTGGTCAAGGTTTTGCTACAAATGCCACATGTTCCCAAGTGGGTTGAGATGTAAGCTTTGCTATCACATGACGCACCGTGTTATAATTCTTACACTATGTATGTTTTGGCCATCTTTATCTACAAAGTTGAATGTGCTAATCCACTGTGTAACCACAGACTGCAGCTTTAACAAGGGAGCAGGCCAGCTGTTGTGATCAGTCTTGCATCGGACAGGGACAAAGGAAGAGGAACATGTGGAAATACTTGTTGAGCTAAAACCAACACAGAGATATTGAGCCATTTGCAGCCTCTCTGCTGGCCTTCCTTTAACACTGAGGCAGCTGAATAAGCTAAGTGAAGTTCGATTGGGGGGTCAATGTGTAAAACATTTTAAGAAGGAGGGGCAGTCTGAGAAGGTTATCAAAGGAAGACGAATAGATATTTGAGAGCATTTGGAGCACCAAGAACGACAAGGACAAATAAAGGCAGATGAGGGGCAGACAGACAAAACTTATGAATGCTTTCTTGATCCACAAGTGAAAAACTCTTCTGTCTCCACTTTACATGGAGGCCAATTTCAGAGCAGCATCCCTGAGGCAAGTGGACCAGCCCTCTTCAGCCTATGAGGAGAGATTCAAGCTCCTGTGAAAACAATACACTGCACTACAACAGTTTGAACCTGGGTGCTTAGTTTGAGGGTCAGCCACATTACTCATAAAAACATCTTTGTAAAAAGTTTGTCACCATGTTCCTCTTCTAACTTACTTATCTTTGGGGGCTTTCACCTCAGAATGTATGTGTTTAGAAAGTAAATCAGGAAAACTTTAGCTTTCAGACTTTTGTCCCTTCGGTGATTCATACTCTATATATTAGAATAGTCCATGTTTTAACTTTTAACTTAAGTTTAACAAGTCATATATTGAGTACCCATGATTCATTTATATTCTCTCTGCTGAGACTCCTGCTCCTCCAAGGCCCCCCCACATTGACCCAGCCTGTTTTGATAGGTTGACAGGCTTATTCTGATTGGTCAATTCAGCACTGCTGCCACCCTGCTGTCAACAATTCTGCATTTATTCCACTGTCTGTGCTCTGCACTGGGCTTGCTACTCAGAGCCAACGAGCTGAAACTGCAGACAAAACAATGGTTGGACATCAAACTGGTTTGGTATATTTGAGGGGATTGTGGGGTTCAAGCCATATCTGGGAGTCACTGACACCGTAAAGAGCGGAAGAGGAAGAGCCCCAGATGCTGTACACCTATTGTCCAATTTTTATTTTGTCTTGACAGGTGCTCTACCACGTTGTGGAGGCACTGACACTGAAGGGCTAACAAACTAAAAAGAAACATCATATGATGCTGTTAGAATTACAAATAGCAGTGTTAGGCCAAAACCTCTAATTTCCAAAACTGCCAGCCTAAAAGAAGTAGGAAAAACAACAACAACAACACAACATTGCACTACTCACAACTGAATTAATACATTTTCTGGTACTTTAAAATGGTTTAGGGTTTCTACAAATCACTCATCATTGTAAAAGATGACCAAAAGCATGGTTTTGTAAGAAAAAAAGACAAGAAAAATGAAAGTCATAGGTTTTGGACCAACAGCAAATACATTAAATTTAAACAATTTCTTTTTTTTTGTATAATCACTTAGAAAGGCAATGCTAATGTTATCAGAAAATTATGAAAAGAGGATCAATTATCAGCTGTTCCAGAGTTAGGGTTCTTTTGACCTATAGCTTCTTTGCTTTGTTTGGATTGAGATGATAAAGTGATATATTGTTTTATCTTCTTCTGAATTATTTCATGTTGACATTACAGTGTTGTGAAGCAGATTAGAGTACAATCAAAGAGTTGGCTGTATTTATGTCACTTTTCTTTTACATCACAGCCTATCTCCATTCAAAGGTTAAAAAATGCCATGCCATCCACTATTGGGTGCACTTCACACCATGAAAATCTAGTTGGCAGACCATTCTGCTGATTAAATGACTGAAAGTTTAACTCTGAGAAGAAAAGGTGAATGACAAGATGGATATTTTTGAGAGATCGGTTAGTCATCAAATGTTTCACAATAGCTGAATTGCAAAGTTAACAAAAAAGTGTGAAAGTACACTCAGTTCATTGCCTACAGGCTAAAATGTGAGGTCATGCAAAGTAAGGTATCAATATGCTTTAAGTACAGACTAATAAGCAGCCTTTATGCTACGACTAGCATGCTAACGAAGCACTAATCAAAACTAATTGTCCGTCCATTAATCATCCATACTACTTATCTCTTTTGGGGTTGTGGGGAGACTGGGCCAACCTCAGCTAACATTGGCACACCCTGGACTGGTCGCCAGCCAATCACAGAGCTACATAGAGAGAGACAACCAATCACACACTCATCAACACCTAGGGGTGTCTGTGAAAGAAAGTCAGTGCCCACATAGAACCTACACATGCACAAGGTATGGACATGCAAACTCCACACAGATGGGCCCTGATCAACACGGGTTTGAACTAGTAAGTGTCTTGCTGTGGGGCACACACAACATGTTGCGCCACTATGCTGCCCTAATAATCATCATATGTTTTTGATATGCTATCAATAATTAAAAAAATTCTTCACTTATTTCTGTGGCAGTCTATTTCTGAACACGCTCCTCTACCATGCCCCAACTACACGTTACATTTACATTCCTGTGAAGCTGAGTCACATCTGACGCAGGCTGGAGTTCACCCCCACATACATTCAAACTCTGCATGAACTATGAAATCCCCCCCCCCCCAGTCATTTTTTCTCCCTCATAAACCATTTCTCTTTTAATTTCTCTGCAGAGGGCCTGGTTTCTATAGAGACCAGCAAACATCACAGATTTCTGACCCCCTGGTTGGCACAATTCGACTAAATCCAGCTTTTCACAAGCTCTATGAAATAGCCGACCCCCACGCACTGGAGCCACTCAAACACACACAAACATACATTGACACACACATACACGCAGAGACTGTTTTCTAACCCCTGTATCTCATACCTGACCTCTTACATGGCCCTCAGAAAAGTACAGTGTTTAGCTTTATAAGCTGCTTCCTGCTACAAAGCCAGCTAATTGCTGGACTTTTTGTTGTGTATAATCTTATTTCGCCACTGACGTAGAATGTGATATGCAATGGTGTGTGTGTGTGTGTGTGTATGTGAGAGTGTGGGTCTATAAAAGAGGAAAGTGGGGCATATTAATCATGTTTATTTATCTGGACGAGGAGTTGAAATAAGCAACGAGACATCATTTAACAGCATGCTAAGCTAATCTCTGCTCGAGATAAATACTTCATTTCTCTCCTCTCCCCGTGACGCTCCCTTGCTCCGCTCACACTACATCTAAACACCGGCAATAATAAAGACAATTATTTAGGCCTTTGATAATTATGTGTCAAAGGCAGCGAAAGCCACTAGATAATTGGACGAAAACTGAATGGTAATCCACAATGGAGATCCCCGTGGGGAGACAGGCAGACTTATCCCCAGAAAGAATGCAGAGCGGGAGAAAAGAGAGAAAAAACAGGCGAAGACGGAAAGATGAGAGCTCTTTAAGGGGCATTGCTCACTGTCAGATAGTCAATGTGAAAAGCCACAATTATACAGAGAGAGCGAGTGAGAATGGAGAGCAGCAAACAAGAGAAAGGGAAACAAGGGACAGGGAGAGAATGACAGAAAATGAGTGAAATAGATGACAAAATGTGGAGAGTTAGTGGGAGTGAGCAAAGACCAAGCAAAGGGCCAAGGAGAGGAAGGAGAAGAAGAGGGAAAGAGAGAGAGTGGGCGAGCGAGAAGCGCCCTGTGACGATGCCAGTCAGAAACGAGGCTTATAATGTGGCTGCACCGTGCACTGCCAACAGCCACAGATAATCTAGGACTACCCACTGAGCACTGAAGCACTGCTTAAATATTTGATTGATTAACTGTCCTGTAGCTGCCAGAGAGTAAGAGGAGAGCATCAGAGGAGCCAGGGTGAACACAGGAAAAACAAACAAACATGTATGCGGGTGCACGCCGAAAGGTTGGGAAACACATGGCGCAGACACACTGACACATACACCCCCATAAATCCCTACACGCCAACATTGGAACAGGAGCACAAACACACACATACACACAGACGTGTACACATTGCAAGCATGTGTAGAGTCTGCAAAGACAGTGGCAAGGACTGGAAAACAAACATAAAGGCTGACTGATGCTCTGGCAGGGATTGCTCTCGATCATAAATCAATAAAGACAACAGACTTATGGACAAACAGTGGTTAAGATGATGATCCTCAGCTGGATTTGCTTTTAAAGACCTGCGGTTCACCACATGGAGGATGTTTGAGTGCTATCTTTATAAGTCCTCACTGTTTAGGACTGTGTTCAGACCATATTGGTTTCTCATGATTTCAAATATGTCAATGATTCCACACTCATTATAGCCAATAAAAAAATCATACATAGTTTTTTTATATAGTATTTAAAAGCAACAATCAATTTTTTTTACATAATCACTGACTTTTAAAGGATGGAAATCAAGGACTGGGTCCATTCATTTCTTGATTCTTTTACTTGTAAATCAAACAAACAACAAAAACAAGCACAAACTCCACAAATGCAAAACACCAGCATGTGCGATATAGAATTACTGTACATTCACACATTCTGATTATAGTAATAGTAATTAACATGGAGGTTAGCTGATAAACCAACATGCCAACATGTTTTGTCAACATTCGATCTCAGGTCATGAAGGGGTGACTGTGAATGGATGATGCAGCGCTCAGTGACTCTACCTGCCCTGTCGGACACACTCACACAAATGCACACGCATACTTTTCCCTATTCGTCCCTGGCTGTGAAAACACAGGCAGCTGGCCCCCCACGCTCCGACACCCTCCACAGGAAGAGACAACATCAGCGCTTCCTGTGGCTTTGAAGCGGCGGTCCTGGGTCCCCTGTCGGTCCCCAGCTTCCTTTGTCTTAACCACAGGAAGGAAGCCCTCTCCAGCACGAGGCCACAGGGCCCAAGGGAGCAGGAGCTGAGGACTGTTTGTGTGTTTGTAAGCGTGTGTGTGCATCTATCTGTGCTGCAGGTTTTTTCCCCTCTGGCTCTGCAGTGCATGAACTCTGGTCGTAGTGAGGGTGTTAGAGGGGGAAGGACAAGAGCAGGAGAAAACTGCTATAACTTCCTGCTCTATTTCCTCTTTCCTCTTGTGGCTGTTGGTCATGTCCATATTGGAGGGAAGAGGAGGGAGGGAGTGAAAGGGAGGATGGTGAGAGATGGGTGAGGAAGGGGCATTCTCACTTGTATGACTGACAGCACCGGACGCAGGGCAGTGGGAGGTGCTGTGTGCTTCAGTAGGAAGGACTCCAAACTGCACACACTCACAACTACATTTATATGTATACAGCAGGCAAATACACACTGACATCAGTGAACGCAGTGAGGAAAAGGAAGGCCAGTAAATATTTACTGACACAGCACAACTGGAGAATGGTCGTCCACTGGTGGAAACAAAAGGCAGAGGATGGGGAGCGGCATGCCAGGAAACCTGTCGGCCGCGGGCGCAGTGCCTCACTTGTGCCCGCATGGAAAACAAGAGGAAGACGAGGAAGGGAGGAGAAGCAGGGTTGTGGATAAGGGATGAATAGTGAACTGGGGCAAATTAAATGCTTAAGGCTTTGGGAAATCACATTTGCTTTTAGAAGTTGAGTACTTGTGCCAACGTGGGTTCATATGTTTTGTGTTTATACTTTAACTCTTTAGGTCCTGTTTGGTCCTTTTTGTGATGGTTTAAGACACTTTTTAATGTGTCCTCTTTTGGGTCATCATGGGCTATGGGTAACTTTCTTTTTCCTTCGCTGACCACAACACAAAAAATAACTAACATCAGTTTACTGGTAATAACTGAGGTGGTCCAGATTTGGTTGACTATAGACACAAGATTGACCTTTCAATATCTTAGATATGGACTATAAATATTTCTGTTTTTCATGAAAAACAGAGGGTTAAACAAAAAAAAGACAGAAAAAAAAATCTCATTTATAAATGGAGTGTTATTGGTTTACTTCATGGTATAAAAGAAGAAACTGATATTGTTATTTCTGATGCTGCCACTTCATGGATAAAGTGCTACTTCTAATGCTAGCAAAGTACAATTTACTATTATTTTTTAAAGGTAACAAAAATCAGATTTGCCTATGATTCTTGACTGTGTTGGTAAAAAAAAACCTTAAAAGTTTTTTTTTTCTCTTATACAGAAAATATCAGTAATATATTGTAATCAAACTGGCATATGAAGGGTTAAACTCAAAGAAATGATTACCTTTTTGTATTTGTTTGACAGGATGGTAGATGGTGGGAAAGTTTAATACAGTTAAACTAGAAAACCCTTCAAATCTTCTAATTGCATTTTTCTGAAGAGTCTAGTTTTGGGACATTCTGTGATATGAGTAACTTAAAAAAATAATCATTGTTTGTAGTTTCTTTTTTATTATTTTATACAGCCACCATGATCAACAGTTGATTTTTTGTGATCCTGTTGCTTTTATGTTTATGAGACAGAAGAATGAGTCAGAGAGTGAAAGAGAGCCATAGGTCGGATCTGATCTCCGAGCCACCCATGGAGAGGACAACAGCCTTTGTGTATGGGGTGCATGCAAAAACAACAAGGCTGAAAGTGCTCCATGAAAAGTTCTTTCAGACCAAAGTATTTTCCGCATCATTAAAAAACACCGTCTCGGAAAAATGTGATTTCTTCAAGGTTTGTTGCTTTCTCTTTAATTTTCACATAACTCCAACCCGCCTAATTCACATGTATCACATCTCTCATATCTAATAAATGAGCAGAAGCTCAAATGTACAGCAGCATTTTAAAGGTATGAATGTTTAATTTATTTATTGCAATACAACATCTGCACAGTGATAAATGTTATTAATAATAAGTAACAGCTCAATCAGTTTACCTTGCTGTCACCATGTGAAGACCAATCAAAGCTCAGATTGTTCCAGCTTTAAGAACATAGCCTTTTAAAGTTCACATTGAAATGATATTGACACAGTCGAGGAGGTGAGCAAAGTTTTTTGTAAGTAATCTTCATATTTTGTCGAGCAACAGCAAATACAGAAATTCTCCAATTAGGCGATATTCTTTAACAAAGAGAAATTACAGCATGGCGACTAATTAAAGTCTTGTGTTAATTATAACACATCTTAGTTAAGAAAAACCAGCTCAAGCTACTGTGGGCAATGTCTTCATCATTCCCAAATCAACTGGCCATATTAGCAGCTCTGGTCTTCAGAGTGAGAGGAGAAAGTTACCGGTGCGTGCTGGATAAAGTGTAAAGGCCTCATGTTCTCCTCTGGCTCCTTCTCTCTCTCTCTCTCACTCTCAAAATGCTTCTTTCTTGTCTTCCTCCCTGTCTCCCAACCCTCCGGCAATGCTGTAAAATAGAAACCTAACCTCAATATTTTCCCTCATGGTGCTGGGACTTGCTGGCCCATTAAATTCCCCTTCCCATGTGTCAGCTTGCACATTTCCACCATGAAATTTTGGTATAATTAAACTTTCTTAATGATTTATAAGCTACAATAATAGCCGTAAGTATTTCAGAGCAGGTTAAAGGGACAGCCTTTAAGTGCACACCGGGGGATGACCCTGTTTTAACACAGTTTCGGATGGGTGACTCTCGGCTGGAGACGAGGATGGATCGGGGCGAGGGGAGAGCAGGATTGACGGAGGGAGGGAGTAAACGAGAGGGCCTAACAAGGGTGGGTGGAGGAGGAGGCTGGGACCTTTGAGCCATAACTCAGGGTGAGACTGACACTGAGGAGAACCAAGGGCTCCCTGAATCCTAGTGGGGAGGAGACGGGAAACACACACAAGGAGAGCAGGCGTGAGCATCGGGAGAGATGGAAAGACTTAGAGGATGAGAGAGCAGGAGAAAGGGAGGAAAAATGGATTAGAAAGTAAATAAATGAGAAGGAAGAGAGGCGATAAAACTGAAGTTCATTTGCATAAACTTTAAGCAAAGCTGCAACACAAGAAGAATTTAAGATGACAGTATTATTTAAGAATAAAGAAATAAAAAGGTTTAAAGTTTTTAACTTATCTTGTGTCACACAAACAGTCACGCGTCCTCAATGCACAGGCTAAGACTTAAATCTTTAATGGTAGGAGTGTATTAGAGGCTGGGACGCATTAATTTCACTGTCAGATACAAACCTTTATTCTCCATTTTTAATGATTTTCTTCTTTTTTATATAAAACAGTGGTATTGGTCACTTCCCATGTTGGTGAGGGTATTTTTTCTTAATAAACACTGTCCCAAATAAAAGTGAGAAAAAAGAATTTGTTATCAGGACAATAAAATATTCAGTCATTCAGTGGTTCAGCATTTTTAAATGTCTCAAAAAGGAGCAATATCTTTATTATTATTATTATTATTATTAATAATACAAAGTATCAATATTGAAATTTTCAAAGCAATCATACATCTGCTTGAGAGTAACAAAAAGTACTGTAACAATAGCGAAAAAGTTATTTTGATGTTATAACTTGAAAACAGGTAAGTCTGTTTGCTGATATAATGATGAAGTATGGAGAATTTTAGACAAATAATCCGTGCAAAGTGGCTGTTTTGTTTTTTTTATTTTAAGTATTTACATACTGTGTATTATATTTGACTGCTCCTGGTTACCAGAGATTTTGTGATCTGAATTTTTGTCTGTTTAACCCAGACTGTACCAGCAAACTTGATTTATCATCTGACAGTTTTTTTTCTAAGTTAAATAGAGGTTGAATGAAAAGTTTAGACTGGAAGAAAGGTTAAAGACTTCAGCCAATCAAAGGGCAAATTTTGATCTAATGGATGGAAGGTTGTAACCAGTTTATCCTTATACTTTATTTTTTTTAACTCAGTACTCAGATCCAATGGACAATGTAGTAAAGTACAACACTTCCAACAGACATTACTTAAGCCAAAGTGCTGTATTGATAAAATGCTCATAAAATGCAAATTAACTCAAACTTAAGTAACTTCCGTAAACAATCTCATTTGATTTATTTTCAAACAGCAGGGGAAGAAAATATAAAAGTAAGGTATAATTAAACAGCTGAGTCTTTTGGGAATAATAATAAAAAAAATCTCCATCAGCCATTTGAGTTTATGCTCCACTGGCAACACAATGTTTCAGGTTTTAGAAAGGCTGTTTCAAAGGACAGTGACCTTCTAAGGTCATCACATTTTGCAGAATGCAGAAGACAGAAAAGACACAGTTTCTATGGAATCAAAAGTAAAAAAATACACAAATATCAACAAACTGATTATTTGAAAATAAACTTATTTAATCACACTAATTTAAGTATTCAGTATAACCAGACAAAGTTTAGAGAATCAATTAAAAAATAATACTTAAATCTATGCCTGAATGCATTTACCAGAGTGCACACACACACACAAACACACAAACACACACACACACATACACAGATGTTTGCTCTCTGCTGCCTCTCTGACGGCGAGGCTGATATGATTGCCACTTAGGAAATCAGTGTGTTTTCACACCACTCTCAGCTCTGCCAAAGCTAATGTGTTAAATATCCATCGGGTACTGCTGTCCATTTCTGAGACACACACACACTGACACACACACACAGCCTTAGGGGCCGATAAACACTGATTCCTTGTACTAACCGAGCCCACACTTGATATCCAAGCCAGCATTTCTAAATTGGGGTGCAGTGAGAAAATGATCTGATGTGGAATTTTCACTCACTTCTTCTAAATTTGTTATGAGAAGCTTTAAGTCCAAGCTACATATTGTGAAAGTTTCTAGTTGCTATCAAGCCCCCCTCCCCCTTATTTTTTCTTTATTTAAACTCTGCTGTTCTATACAAATTCACTTTCAGACCGAACAAATCAACACATGAAGCCCAGCTCCTGTAAATGTTTTGAAAAGGTGGAGCCCGCTAAAGGAGAAAATCTACCAAATATCCCAGTGGACTGTTTTTCACCTTAGCTGTGAATTGGGGAGGAGGAGGAGGAGGTGGAGGAGGAGGAGGAGGAGGAGGAAAATGAAGGAAAAACAACAAATCTGGAGGCGCCTGCTGCTCCGCACATTACTGGCAAATCAGGTGTATGAGTGTGTGTGCGTGCTTTTTTTTTTTTTGGTGTGTGTCCCTTCAGGGCTGCAGCAGCGAGGATCTCCGGGGAGGTGTTTTGTTTAAACTTCCAGGGCCACTCGACCCATCTCTAAGCGTGAAGCCGCGCATGGTCAAATAGAGAAGGAAAAAAAGTTAGGAGAGGATGGGAAAAAGGGGGTTAAGGCTGCGTTAATGAAAGTGACAAAGACAGAGTTCTTCCCTTTCGTTATCTCTTCTACTCCTTCATATTTGCTGGCTGTGGGGGGGAACGAGAGAATAAAAGTAGGAAAAAAAGAAAAATCCGGCCCTGTGATCACCCTGTACTTAAACAGAGGAGAGGGAAGAGAGAGGGAGAAATACAGAAGGCCAAATGAAATTAATGGAAATATATAACAATCTGAAATGAGCTTCTCATTGCCATGAGCCATGATTTAAAACTGTTTTTTAACAAGCAGGAGGATGAGTAGGGAAAGAGAAAAAAAGGGAGAAAGGGTTGAGGCCATTTTACAAATTGGACAGGCTGCAGGAAGCTACAAGTTAATTTGCCCCGTCACCAAAAATACTTTGTACTTCTCAAGGCAAGCTCACTTAAATTGTTATTTTTGTGCCTAACTTATTTAAGACACTTGACTAAAAGAAATAATTATGATTATTAGAAATAATACTCAAGTGCCACACTAGGAAATGCGAAGTAATTTAATTAGCTGATTTAACAGGCAGGGTGAAGGAAAAAAACTTTCTGAGCAGATGAATTAGGTTGAGATGTTCTGTAAGTGTGGCTCTCTGTTGAGATTTCTATGTTATTCTGAATCATATATGGTGCACAACATTTAAAAAGAAAAAAGGCTCAACTGTTGAAAAAACTGCAGAACAAAATAAGTTAAATTTTTACTATATTTATGTTATATCTTAATGACTAAGATTCAGCAGAGGCACCGTGCCCAGGAGAAAAGTAAGACTGACAGGGGCCTTAAAATCCACTGTAACATTTAAAATATATATGTTTTCAATATGTATTTATTCATCAATCAGCACAATAAACAACTATCTTTCATCTTCACCTGTAAAACAAGTTTCTATGCCTTGTTTTGCACACTTGTTAACTGTTACATTTATGTTGCCAAACTCCAAAAAATTGATTGAAAGGGGGGTCATCAAGAATCTTTAAATGAGGATAAAACTCTTCCTCATAGTATAGAGGCATTCACTTAAACAAGTTATAAAGTCAAATACACTTCTGGACAATTTTAAAGTAAAAAAAAAAGGTTTGGACAATAGTTCATTTGTGTTCTTGTAACAGATACTTTTAGAAACCTGCTAAACATCAAAAGTCAATATGAGGAAAATGCATGTATTACATATTTTCGACTGTAGCACCTTATCTTACTTTTTAGGTTGTTTTGTTGTTTTTAAACCGTCATGTTGCAGTTATAACCAACTAGTTCATGATGAGAGCATAAAGGTCACAATTAGAGACAGCTTAAGCTGAATGACAGCAGTCTGTTTAATTCCCCATAATAGAGGTTTGGTTAGTTTGAGGATGGGTTATAGGGAGATTATGATATAATAAAAAAATAATGTAAAACTAGGCTATGAATAGGGTCTCGGGAATGTGGAGGTCTTTAAGACCATTTAAAAGGATTTCAGATCCCAATTCAGTTCTGGGAGGGTTAGGTTTAGGCAAGCTTCTAAAATTAAGGTTAGGTTTATGGTGAGGGATGGCTCAGGGACACCCTATCCCAACGTGCAGGTCTAGTTTGGGCTCTGGTGATGGGGCCCAGTGTGACTTCTGTTCCTGGGCCTCATGATTCCTTGCAGCACCCATGGAAATAACACACAGTGCACAGAAAAACAGAAGGTCCAGGTTATCTCTTTTAAAATTAATATTTTATCACCTTAATAGATGTAAAGTACATTTTGTCAACACCAAATGCTACATTTTGAATTAAAAAAAGGACAGTGTCATGTAAAGCAGTTTCTCTTGTGTTATGCTTTTATACTGTACATGTTATTAAGTGGTATTGTTTATTAAATGATATGTATTCTTTCTCATTGAAAATCCTCTCCAAGAAGTCAATAACAGACATGGAGAGGGTCAAAGATCTGAACATTTGTTATTATTATTATTATTGCTATTATTATTATTATTATTATTATAAACAATAAAAATAATATAATGATGATGATAATAATAATAATAATAATAATAATAATAATAATAATAATAATAATAATAATAATAATAATAATAATTTTATTTGTATAGTGTCTTTAAAACAGAGTTAGAAGTGCTTCACCACCTTTAAAAAGACAAAGTCAAAAGGAACAAAACAACATATAAAAGTTACATCAACAGGATTTCAGTACAAAAATCAAACAAAGCAGTCAAAAGGCAAGAACAAAGTCAGAATTTGCTACAAGTTAGTGTATCTTAATGTATCTTTCTTTACTTTAAATCATTGTTCCACTGCAGCATCGGTGTGAGATGGCTTTAAAGTGATAATTGTTGTTAAATGTAAAGTTTGATCATCAGGTGCTTTGTCGGGTCCTGGGGGCTAAACAATTTCTACAGTTTAATTCTGTTCTTGTTCATCATGCTCTCATGGGCTCAAATAACTCCCAATATATTCTTACAATATTTTCCTTAAATAAATTCAATATACAGTGCCATATTCTTACTTGCAAACATTACTTCAATATTTATATTTCTATTGTATAAATTGCTCATGTTTATAAAGTAAATTCTTTGACATGATTAAAATATCACTGTAACTTATTTAATTATGTTTCCTTCTTTGAGGAAAATTGTTATGTCTTAAAAATTCTGCGGCTGTAATTTATGCTCATTTATATTCTACTGTAGTTTTATCTATTTTAATGTATATATCCATTATTCTTACTGCTACATTGTGTATAAAGTGAACTGAAACAACATATTACCAGGTAAGTGCTTTAGCCATGCACAAAGTTATTATTTACATTCATGAAAATATTAGTAATGGCGGTATTGTAGTGCAAGGTATCTGCAAGTAAACTACAACGGCCAGTAAGTCCTCCTTCAGACCTTTACATGGAAAAAATAATATAAATATTGCAACATTAGAAATGAACAAGCTACATATACATGATTACACACATATATGGTCCATTAAGACCACGACTGTTGTCTCATTGCTGCTAATAAAACAAAAGTCCATATATCCCCCTTCATTTATCATCATAAGAGTAAAAGAAAGGAGACATTTGACACAGACAAAGCATACTATTATGATAGCATCATCACAAAATACTAGTAAAATGAAAAAAATGTAACAATTAGAAACATAAAGTGAGAAAGAAAACTATCGATACAGCAAATTTAATGACTCTTATCCATCAATTGTTTTTTACATTTATGATTTTAAATCAGACACAACATTCAGTGACTTTTAACACTTTTTAAGGACCTGTGCTGTTCTGTGTGCTGATGTATTTGTACACTTTTATTGCATACTGGCTATTGCACATACAGTAAAAACAAATAAATGATGTTTGAAATACAAAATGCCCCATAACCACAGCAGTATCCTTTAAAGTACATAATGAAATCAGACACAGTGATTCCCTTAATGAATTAAATGAAAAAAGCTACAAAAAGTAGCACACCAGTTGAGTGCTTCTGGAGTGATATTATTGATTAAAAACAAAGCCTGAGAGAAGAGCACACACACATGCACACAATCCAGTATAAAGTATATTATTAATCTTTAAAAAAAAAGCAATTAAATCAAAGTGGTATAGAGCCCCAAGCTATGAGGACTGTCAATTCTGCTGGAAATGCCACAGAAGATTACAGCTGGGTTTGTGGATTCCATGAACCCTTTTTTTGATTAGGGAGTCAATTATTTCTCATTACCGAAGATGCTATTTCGGAAAAAGACCTTGTCAGTCAATCATGCAGGGAGAAAAAAAGTTGTGGAGAAGAGCGTGAATAAAGCATTAAAGAGAGAGGCGTATGGGGGAGAGCACGCTGACCCTTTTCCCCACCCAAACTCCTACTTGTAGTCAAATTACCTTTTTAAGTATTACACCTCTGTCAGGTCTTTGTCAGCGTATGCTAATGAGGGCCGTCAGCGGAGAGCATTTGAAAAGAAAACAGTATATTTATTAGTTTATCTCAGAGGAAGGCATTTACCCGAAGCTGAAGGTAAGTTTGAATGTGGTGATTATCTTGTCATTTTCAGCCTGTTTGTCGAAGAGTGTGTGTGTGCGCATGTCACTGTGAGTGTGTGTTTTTCTCCAGGTAGTGTGCTCTTGTGCGCGAGCATAGAGGTATACATGTGCGTCCTTACACGTATATTATATATTTCCACCACTGTGTGTGTATGTGCGTGCTTTAACGGCTTTCGGCGAGCACAGCACATTTCTCCAGTCCTCTTTGTTCTGTGTTGGGTTTGACACCTCTAAACAATAGCAGCGCTTCACTTCGCCCAGCCCCAGCCCACCACCACCACCACCACCACCAACCACACGCTGCATGGACGGGGAGCTGCCAATTAGCACTATCAAACACCCCTCATCAGCTGTCTGCTTACCACAAAAAGAGAAAAAATCCCCTAAACCAAATCAATAATTCAAAGCTTCCTTCAAAAACAATCACGTGAAGAAGTGGAGTTGGAGAAGTGAGGATGGTCACTCCTTGTATGGTATGGATTCTGCACATTGGGAATGTGCACAGATGTGGGGCACTGACAAAGAAGACAAAGAATTGGATCCTTTATGACTGTGTGACTGACAGTGTCATAACTTAACCCAAATACTTCCAATGTCTAAATCTAAAGATGCACAATGTTGGATTTTTGCTGACATCTGACATGCCAATTACAAATTAACTTTATCCACAGCCCTAAAATATTGACCTCATATGCTTATTAAACTAATATTAAAGAGGGCATAAACAATCAGTAAATCTATGTAGATTAGATGCACTTGCTGCACCAGATGATCTTAGAATGGCGCACCAAAGTCAAAGCTCAGCAGCCTTTTTCAAAGCTACTAACAGGACTGTGCAGACACAGACCACTTCTGGAGTAAAGAAGATTAATTATGCCCAAAATCACAATCAAAACAGTTTGATAAGTATTGGGATCAAATCACTGAACATTATTGCAGACTGGTTTTACAACATCTGCTTCACTTATTTTCATATAAGAAATCAATCAAACATTTTTTTTCCATTTTCATCAACTTTGAAAACAAGCAATAACCAAAAACTAAAAGGTGAAGTATGTAAAAATATGTAAGGAAATAAACATATAAAGGTACATTCTCACAGAGGCCTATAGGAACAGGTGTTGCAAATGAGAAATCACTGCAAATACTTTGATGCATGGATTGAATGTCTGCTTTAAGTTTGGCAGTATAAACTATATCTATTTCTTCAAAAAAATAAGTTAATAAATGGATAAATGAATAACCTTTTTTTTTAAGGCGGGGGGGGGGGGGGGGGGGTCTTTTTGATAGTAAAGAGACAGTCGATAAAGCCAAGCGAAGACAGCAAGAGCGGACATGTAGGACATAGGCCACAGACAGAGATCAAACCGACACAAGGCAAGAGACACAATACGCAAGAAAGCTGAGGTAACCCACCAGGCTATCAGCACCCCTTCTAATGATTGTTTTAAAGTATTTGTCTGGACATATTCCGACTATAAAATGATGGACTTTTGTCCACTTTAAAGTTGAAGGAATAAGACCGGAAAAAGTAAACACATCAAGCTGAGGCAGGTCAAATTAGGGTCACTTTTTAATCAAAATATAGAGATAATATTTCTTATTTCTAATTATAAAGTTGGAAATACAGGGAGAATACATATTCAGAATATAGTAGAGACAAAGCTAAATGAAGGAGAGTATTTGTTTTCAGTTTTTGAAGTCCTGAACTTAAACTTAATAACGTGATGCCTTGCATCTACTCAGTGCACTGTAGTTCTAAATGGACAAATGTTGTCGCCCACCTGAATCAGAGTGTTATTCTCCTCTGAAAAGCCCCTATTTTTTTCACTGTCTCTTCAAAGCTGCTTATTATGTGTTGCTAAAACCTAATTCTTTGCGACTCTTTTTAATTAAAAATATCACTAAAGACTCTCTACTACAGTTATGATACAAACCAAATGATTATTTAATACTTAATAATCTCAATTTATTCAACTTTTATGTTTGTTGTAAATTTACAATATTTTAAATAATAAAAAACTTCCCCCTTTCAGTTTAACAAATGTTTAAAATTCTGAGTATGATCCTTTATAAATTTACAATTAAACAGTTTCAAAAACTTCATCTATCTTTTTACTGTTTTAAATTGGCCTTATATTCGGTACAATTTGGTTCTCATAAAATCTAAACTGTAATGCTTCAGTATTTTGGTTCAGTTATGGATCGTGCTGGTATGTACAGGCAGTGAACAGAATTTCATGTCCAAAGGAAAAGATCATCAGCCTTTCAGAGTGTTATATGCAGCGACCATGCTGATGTTGTTAAGTATATCCAAGTCACAAACCCTTCAGTAAAGAGTGCAGCCTCTTTGAGTTTTTAAGTCCTCACACAAAAAAACTGAAGACATGCCCTGCTCTCTCTTTATAGTTTGTCTACCTTTGTTTTATGCCACCCTGAGTGAGTTTGGTTTGGCAGCCACCAGGCAGCCAGGCGACACGGTGTGACCCAAGGGAGGGACGGCCGACGAGAGGAGAGAGGAGCAAGAGGGGGCCTGTCATGGAGAGAGGGTCTCTGAGGGTGCCGGAGGTGAGCTAAGGTGTCTGGGAGATGACTGTCGCTCCTCTCGGTGGTCCGAGCCCTTTTCATTAACCTATACCCCTGGGTTCAGCAAACAGAAACAGGGGGTGGAAGAGTGAAGAGGGGGGTGACAGAGGGGGGATTCGCAGCACTGACCACCAGAGACCTGCTGCCATGGCTGCCTTCCTGTCTGTCTGAACGCAGATCTGTCTCATCCGTTACAGACGAGGGAGTGCTTTTTAACAAAATACAAAAACATGCACGGGCACACGGAGACAACACACACACAAATACACAAAAACACACATGGCAGCTTGCTAAGGGAAAGAGAGGGGTAACAAAGGACAGGCAGTGCCCCCTAGTGTTTTCATCAAAGAGAAATCAGACCAAATCAACCGACCATCACACCTAGCAAGGCCACAAACGCTGACGCAAGAGGGTAGAGAGGAGGGAGAGAAGGGGGGTCGGTGAAGAAGGTGAAGGGGGCAGGACGCTAGGGAGGAGGAAGGAGAGGAGGGAGAGAACCAACTGACCAAGGAGGCATAGAAGCAGAGGGGTCTGCATGAGGGGGGTAGGGGCGCTTTGCACATGCTAGATGGCAGTTGGTAATGGTACAGTGGTGATTGGGGGGGTTAAAAGATATCTTGACACAAGCAAGATGTTTTTAATGTTCGAGGCTGAGAGAGCGAAAAAGTGCATGTGCCTATATGGGAGAAATGAGAGGAAGAGAGAGGGAGGCGGGCAGGCCATGCATGAAAGCCGATGTCAGAAGAGTCCGGAGGAATCGTTGAGTGTGAAGCCATCTAATAGGAACGCAGAATATATATGAGACAGTGACACACACTCACACACTGACTGTGAATTACTAAGCCACCCAACGTGTCCAGAGATCTGATCTGAGCATGAACCACAAACTAATGAGTGACATAACGGGGAGACAAAGAGACCAGCTAACTGGGATGACAAGCATGAAGACTCATTTTTAAGATAAAACAATGTGTACACTCTCATAAGCCAACATAGTTTTGACAAAATGATATCATGAATATGAGATCATGATTGTTTTCACATTTATTAATATTTAATTATGGACGATTGTTTTTCAGTTACCAACTTGCTATTTTACAGATGTTCACGGGAGGAGACAAATATTATACTCAAGTAACAGCACAGTAACTATGATTGCGTCTAATTCAAGTACAGGTAAAGTAGCACTCTTCAAATCTAAACAAGCAAACATAAATTACTATTTCAAAATGAACATGCAATATTTTAAGCAGGGGTGTACAAATGTGTCAATTTAACATTTGTATAAGTCCTTTCTAGCGATCAGCAAGTTAATGTGTGATAAAAGAGGAAAGTTTCAGATGTTTATTTGTTGTTTCATATTAATTTAATGCTAGCATCAAGCACAGATACCCGCTGAAACAGAGAGGAAGTTTTAATTTAGCAGAAGAAGTAATATGTTAAAGATCAGCTATGATCTCTTCATGTTCAAATATGAAAAAAATACCAGTGCTATAGGAAGATCATACCAAAAGAAGCAATAAGAAATAGATCAGCATCAGCTATTTTTTAATTTTAAACAGTGATATTGGCATAATCAGTGTGTCACTAATTTAAGTACATCTTTTTGTTGTTTGCAAAAAAGAACAGCATTTATATGGTGATGAGTTAAGCCTTTTTTTGTAGCAAATGATTAAAGTATAGTATGTTATACCACTTGTTATTACACTATATTTTACAGCTAGTTTAATAAAGACAAACACACAAAAGCACCTCAATCAAACTAACATGTAAATATAATATTTTACAGCTCCAATCCTGCCCTTACCCACCATATTGCCAGGATGTGTGGTTAAACATATTTACCAAGGCATTTTGAAAAAGTAAAATATACCTCCAGCTGACTTAAACAGTGCCATGTTGGAAAGAGACAAAGATCCTGGAGGTGAAAATGTTAGCTCCATGTGAGAAGATACGTGGTAAATTGAATTGGTTGAATAACTTGACAGAGAAGAAATGGGATAATTACTGTCAATTTATATCAGAATGGAAGCTAGATAAACTGTTTCAGCATAAACATACATAATACATAATTGTGCTTTATTTTAAAAGATTTATGCTGTTAATGGGAAGTAATAGAGGGGTAAAACTGGAAAACTCTCAAGTTATTGCCTTTGAGCTAACATCATGGTCAGATAAATGAATATACTAATGTGATCTTATTGTAGCAGTGTGTATTGACAACAGTCTGGTGAAATGGTATGCATCACATTAGATGGATTCCAATTTGACTGATCATAAATCGAATGGTAAATGGCAAATGGACTCGAGCTTCTATAGCACTTTTCTAGTTGCTTTGACTGCTCAAATCAGCTTTATGCCACAGATCAGACCCAATCACTGTCACATTCACTCACTGGTGGCAAATGCCTTGCCAAAGAACACACTGACATGTGAGCTTGAACCTGCAACCTTCTGATTACCTATAGAGCACACTATCAGACTGTGCCATGAAACCAACACAATTCATCACAATAAATCCCAACGCTAAAAGCAGGATGATGTACAAAGATTTCTTTGTTCTCAATACTGTAGTATTGAGAACCTGCATTGTAACATATTAAATGAAATAAATAATGACAATAAATATAACAGAGAGTCTAACAGCTGAATGTCCAGCACCAGCTGGTAGCCAAAGGCTGAACAACTGAACAAAACAAATGTCTTTAGTTTGTATAGATTATAAACTAAGAAATTATTATTATAAAACAAAATACTGGTACCATGTATTGCTATATATTTGTGTATATCTACGCATATTTGAGTGTTTTCATACTCCACTATCTTACAATGAATAATAACAAACCAACATGCTTCTGGACCTGCTTCAAAGCAATTAGATGATGACGAGAACTGAGATTTTTTTTTTAAGAAAATTTAAATCCAAAGGTTATAAATGAAAAGAGATAAGGCCTAGACAACATGTTTTTTTTAAACAGAAAATCATGTAATTTTCTTCAGGTAAAGACAGCAGCATGTTAAATGTCTTTGATTTTAGGAGATCCGGTTATAAATGTGATATTCCGTTATTTGCACAACCATACAGTCACATAAATACATTCCAAAAATCTGCAAACTGAATGAACATTTTCCTTTTTTTCCCCTCTGCGCATCCTGCTTCCCATTCCCACCGTGAAACAAGGCCTACCCCTCAGTTAGTTCCACATTCAGCTCTGAGCAGCGACGACATCAAAAGCTGCTCCACACCAGGAGCCTCCCTCTCGCTCTCCTCCTCTCTCTTCCTTTTTGCTCTTTCATAACCCCATCGTATTTCACAGCACATAAAGCCCTAAAATGGCACATAAAACAGTTCATCTCTTTTCACTGTCAGCTTTCTGGGCTTAAAAAATTAAATATGTTTTACTGCAGGTACATAACTAAAACACACCCATAGAAAAAAAATGCCATAAAGGATTCAAACCAGGCATTACATAAGTATGGGAGGCTATAGAGGTGGGTATAGATCAGCTGAATAGCCAATATGCAATATTTTATGCATAAGTGCAGGAAATATGAAACGACACACTCTGTGGAAATGCCTGTTTCTCTGCTTGGTCACCAGTCGCGCTGATATCCTTTCAGTTTAAACACGAGAAAACACGTCAGACTTTCCGCACATGATGCATTAACTCTGCTGCAAAGATGTTTGAAGAATGCTGTGACACTGCTGCAGTCTAGAAAAAAGAAAAAAAAAAGCCCTGCCACACTCAAAACACCAACATCAAATTCAATGAACTAAAAAAAAGGAGTCGACCAGAGGGTGAAGCAGGTGGTTTAGGTTGGAGATTCAGACTTCAAGAAAAGGGAGAGAAAGAGACAAGGCTGCAAAGAGGGTTTAAACTTCAACCCTGGAGTCACCGAGTTCACTGACATTTGCACCAGGATCCGCCTAGCTGTTCCTCACAGCTTTTCAGAAAGTGACAGTTTCCCTCCTTTCACTTCCCAAAGACTTATTCTTCCTCCTACACTCGCTACAGAGTGAGACCATTCTCATCGTTTGGGCCGAGAGAGAAGAATAGCACAGAAAAGCGAAAACTGAATTGAACGCGCTGAATCCAAGTGATGACTGTGTGACAATTTGCAACCCTGTATGTCCTCTCCTTTATTGTATGTATTCTTATGGGGGAATTAACAAGGGGGGAGGGAGAAAAAATGACATGTGACAAGCGATTCATTTGAGCTGTCAACCTGTCACATTCAAACCTCACATCAGGCCGCTCTGTTGAAGGTGACCTGGGTCATAACTGGTCGACACACCCAGACACAGCAGGTGACTGTGTGGTAATAGGATGGTGAATGCAAGTGATCGGTCTGGACAAACAAGAAGTTTAGCAAATAAGGCAGATTTCTGAAAACATGAGACAACCGCTTAGAAAAAGGAAATACATGCGGCCACTTGAGGGATTTTTAGAGACATACTCAAGCTTTTAGAGCCTTTTCTTTGAATGTTTTGATAAAATAGTTTGATTGAACTTTGCTCAAACTTTGCAGTCCAAAGTCAATAATATATTTAAGCTTTATACACATAACAGATGACTTTTAAATACCACAAGCACAGTGAGAAGTACAGTAAAACAGGTGGTTTTGGATTGAGAATATTGTTAAAAAAAACACGTGAAGAGGACACAGTTGAGAGGTCAGAGTTGGAAAAGAAGAGAGAGAGACAGTGAAGTCTGAAGTAGCAAGGCCGATCTTAAGTTGAGGTTAAGAGAGAAGTGAAAATGAATCTGAAACGAAGGGGAAGAGCAAAGAACCTGTGAAAGAGGCGGCATACACAGGGGCACAAGATAAAAAGAAGGAAATTAGGAGCAAGTTTAAAAAAGGTGGGAGGAAGAAGTAGGGTGACCAAAGGAGCTAAAATATTGTAAAAGTTTAACAAAAAAAAAATAGATGAAATGAACGTTTTCAAGGAGTGGTTTGACATTTTCAAAACAAGGGCAAGGGGCAAAGAGAGAATGAGCGTGTGAAGAGGGTTTTTTTTTGCGTCGAAATAAGAAGGACGATGAAAGACAACAACGGGAGGAGTGAAACAAGTGGACAGCAGTGCCCGACGGGTATTTAAGAGTGAAAGAAAGAAGCAAGGTCTGGAGCGGAGGGAAAGGAAAGAGAGCGAGACCTTGCCTCTGAGGCAACGAGCCGAGAGGAACGAGGGAGGCAGACAAAGACGCACACTGCTCTCACACTGCAGAACAAAGAGAAGAGGTGCATCATGGGAGTCTGAGCCTTGCGCCGCCGCTGACGCCATGCTGGAAAAACACACAATGGAGTGTTTGCACCCCAAAAAATACCAAAATAAATGTACGAGCCTTGAAGTAACTAAGATGGAAATGATTCTTAAGTAGACCCTTTTTGATATTTCAGCAAGAAGCTGGATAAGTATCAAACTCTTAGAGGATAAGAAGGTAGGGCAGGGCAATATGCTGGCTTTTTTTTTATCTTTCAGCTCATTTTTAAACCAGATGCAGAGCATGATGCCCAGTAAAAGATTATTTGCTGGTAGACCCATTAACAGCAATATGCTTGTTGACCTAAAAACATATACTGGAATACATAAGTCTTAAGGAAGGATTTTTGTTTAATTAATTTAACTATACTTGTGTTTACATTATTGATAAAAATCAAATACACTCACCAGTCACTTTATTAGGCGCACCCAATAAACTGCTTGTTAAAATGAATAGCAAATCAGCAAACTGATCCATTTAGGCATGTAAACAAGGTCAAGGTAAACTGTTGAAGCTTAAACAGAGCATCAAAATTGGATAAAAAATTGATTTCAGTGACTATGAGGGTGGTTGTTGCTGGCTGGTATGAGTATTGCACAAACTACTAATCTTTTTTCAAACAAAATTCTCTAGGATTTACACAGAATGGTCAGAAAAAGAGAAAATACCAAGTGATTGGCAGTGGTCTGTGTGAAAATGACTTGCTGATGCTGTAGGTCAGAGAATAAAGTTCAAAGTGGCTTGATATGAAACAAAGGTGACAATAACTCAAATAACCACTCTTAAAATCAAGGTATGCAGAAGATAATTTCTGAGTACACAACATATCAAACATCAAATCTTGAAGTGGATGGGCAACAGCAGCTAAGACTGCAACACGCAGGGTGCCTGCTGCCTCTTTCTGATGGCAGGGTTAGACATTTTTGTGAACAACATAATATCATGATTCCGTCTGCCTAGTGTCAACAGTTCAGGCTACTGGTGGTGTTATGGTGCTGGTGAGGTAATTTCTTGGCTCATTTTGGCCATTCAGAACTGGTATAGCAAAAATGCCACAAGAATTGAGGTAGAAAAGGAAAAGGGGGTTGCACTTTATCCTAGCAAGGTGTACATGAAGTGGAAAGTTAGTGGATATGAACTGGCTTGATACTATTGTAACAAAAACAACAGGTCTCGGCATGTCTGAAGCCTAATGGTTATGTCCAGTGTACAATAACAGTGTTGTCCTCCTGCGGGTGGTCTGTTTAAATCCTGCTCTCCTGCATGTTGGTCTCACATTTTCGGAGTCAAATTATTTATGTAAAAGTGCTATAATTTCTTTATTTAAGTTGGCAAAACAGGCCATGTTCTGAACACAGGGTGAGTAAAGACAAAAGATTTTGGTGTGCAAGACTGGCGCGATGGTGAGCAAATATTACATACCTAAGATATGTTTGAACTGGTTTGGGCTTGAATTCTGCCTAAAGTCAACCTTATTTTCAGTAGTTTTTCTATAGTTTTGAACCAAAACTCACAAATCTACTGCAGACACCTGTTAAGTAATCTACAGATCTTTTTTGCTAGTAGAGCGCCAGTTAAACCAACACTGTGGAAAAAAAGGCTAGAAATTTGGAGTTTTCTCACATTTTTTCACAATTTTGGTTTACCATATTTACAAAAAAGACCTGCAGTCTTAGGTGCATGCTTGAGTGATTTAAGTGTAACAAACGCTAACAGGGCACATGTATCCCTCCTCCTTCTCTGATTTTTTGGAAGGCAGTTAAAAATTTGTGCCAGAATATTTATGCAATATTTTATATTTCCCTAACCTGCTGATATTACAAACTAAATCTGCTTTGTAAGAGCCTGCAAAGTGGTGGCTGTTTTTTGAAAATTGATCCTAAAAATGTTCAATTAATATTGGCTAAATAAATTGTTAGTTGCCTGAGTTGGGTAAAACTTGAATAAGACTAGCACAGTACCATATTGCAATGATAATAAAAGAACACAAAGTAGTTATTTTTTGGGCTGTAATCTTAGATGATGTACATGAACTATAACCTATGAAGGTAAACTTCTTTATTTGGGAAGGTGCAAACTAACTATTGAGCTAGCTTACAATAAGTGTGAACTTTTAACAAATTTTTAGTCTTTTAAGTGAAAGCTACATTGAGTGTGTACTGTATCACCATTCAGTGAGAAAATATTAAAATATGATTTTTTGGTTCTCATTGTCAAGCCCTGCACCCCATACCTTTATTCCAGCTGCAGTATCAGTCTAACAACAACACCACAATGGACAAAAAAGAGGAATACTAGAGTCTCTCATGGCCTTATCTCAAAACAAGAAGAGAAAACTTTCATTGAAACATTTTGAAAACCCTGCAAAAAGACGTTATAAAGAAAGACAATCCTCAATAAAGGTTCAGTTTTCTCAGTGACCGAGAGAGTAGGTGGATAAAGGGAATTCTGTCTGAGCAAATAAAAGGCAGACAATGTTGGTCAAAGAGTGGAAACGAGGAGGAGGAGGAGGGAAAAAGTGCAAGTGAGAGGATCGAAGAGTTGAAGATGAGGATGAACAACAAGGGAGGAAGGCTGCTTGTTTTTAGTAGATATTCAAGCACGAGTAAAAATGGTAATATCTGTGTGTCCTGGGGTCTCATTGAAAGTCTGACTATGTGTGCATAAACATGTGTTCACTCGTGTAACAGCAGATTTCAGATATCAGGTCTGATGATATGTGGAAAAGAGGAGACTAAATATTGAGAAAATGGGGACGGGACTAAATAAGCTCTGCTTCTCCCGTCTTCCCTTTCGGACATGTACAATGTGATCAACTATTGACAATGTGTGATGTCGTATAAGTGTGCTGACGTGACCGAAATAAATAAATAAATAAATAATAAATTGTGCTTATCTACTCATCCTCACCCTGAAGGCAGCTTGCTAAGGGATACTCAGGTTGAAGGAGCGAAAAGTACACATGGGTGCTCGAGTGCAAATCACAACTTTTTTTGTGCAAGTGTCAAAATTCAAAGATAAAGTATGCAAAATAATAAAGAAAATGGCCCTAAAGTTTCAATCTCCCATCTCTGGCTCTTACTTTTCCCTTTCTTCTGCTCTCTCTTTCCTCTTCCTCCTCTCAGCTGGCCTCTCTCCCTTCCTCCGGCAGGTCTGATACGCCGGAGCTGCAGCTGAACTCTGAGTAGCACTGTCTCCGGGAAAAAAACAAAGTGATCAATGTGAGAAGGCACGGGGCGCTCATGGACAGGCCAATCAATGGTGGAAAGAACCTTGCCCAGGGCCTTATGCAAATGGAAGCACGTCCCGTAACCTCAGGAGTGAACATGCGCACTAGATCAATGGGATGAGGGTAGAACCTTACAGCAAGATCAGCCTCAGTCAGTAAATATGTAATGATGAATCCCCCAAGATTTCACTGAACTCAAATGAACTTCAACCAGCTCGACTTCTTATATCACAAAGTGGCAGGAGAGACCTCGTGGTGAGAGGGGTGGGGGTGAGGGGTGGTGGGTTTTAAAAGGAGCCTTTGCGCCATGAAGTTTCTGAGGATGCATAGATTTTTCTCTTCCTTTTCACCAGGGAGAAAGAATAAGGTGAGAAGGGACTTATGAATAGTCACCTCGACAATACTTTTTTTGAGATATAATGATTTTCAGTTATGGTGCCATGGTTACTTGTGTGTTTTTAGTAACCAAGGAGAAGAGTGGTAACAAACTGGTGAGAGTGCTTAAACCATTTAAAGCTGGGGATGGTCAAACCAAGGCCAGAGAAAAAAAAAAACTCTTCAAAACTAAAAACAATATTTCCTAAATGACAGACAAATTCAATTTCAAAACTTTAAAATTCAATATGTCACATGAAGAACCACATGGCTTAGTACTCAACAACAGTATAGAGAGGCTGATAACTTGTGTTTCTGTACGCAGCCAAAAGGCCGCATGCATTACAGCACTGTGACTTTGATAGAATTAATGTCAATAGAAATAACTCTAATGCTGTTGCTATCTGCCATTTAAACCTCTGAACTGTTGGCGCTTTGCATTGTGGGATACATGACCCAAGTAAACTGTCTGGATTTAAGCTACTATAATTTTTCTGAATGCTATGACATCAAGGCATGTTGGGGTATACTGATTTTCAAATTGTGGGCACTCTGTATACCAACCTGACACATCAGATGGACCGTCCAATATATTTTCCTATGTTTTTATATGTCGTCAAGGCTTGGGTGAAAGTTTGTCTAACTGAAAGTAGCTCATGGATAGACAGACAAGATGGTTGCTCTCTGAGCAGTGGATCAGCGGACTCAGAGAGTAAAAAGAGGCAAATTAGCAATGGCACTCCTTTAAAGCGTTGCAAAATGCATTAACAAAAACAGTAAAAAGTGAGTCATCTGGCAAACACCGTTTCCTTTGCAACCTAACAGTGGCTTGGATTCTTTTAATTTTGTTTTAAGATCACATTACCAATGTATTATTAGTATAAATGCACAGAAGTTGGTCTGAGAAATTAAACTGAGGGCTTAACAACAACCACAACAACTGATTAATTTCCTTTGATTCATAGATAATTTAGTCCCCTATGAATATGGATATTCATAATGTGGTACTTCATGTCCAAAGTTGGTCATTTCTGTTTTATACAGAATAACAGTGCATTCATGCCACCAGATTACAATTGTTAAAGTGGGGAAAATTGTGAAATACAGATGCTGTAATAGAGTGTGAAAGAAATATAGGGCAGATACAGCCAGGAAGAGGCGTTCTTAAACCAAGAGTACAAACCACAATGTATAGAAGCTGTCCTGAAGCATATTGACCGATCTCATGTGCCAGAGCTTGAAGTGAGAGCAACAGCTCCATATTTGCCTCTAGGTCACAGAGTACACTATAGGAGAGTTTGATCAAAACAAGCGTATATAGATATCCCCGAGATTTTAAATAGTCTGAAAATAAAAGGAATGCTTTCGTTGTTGGCTATATTTCAAATGACCTTCCTGACCCCAGACCACTAAGGACAGAAAAGTTAGGGAAACAAGCATTTTGTACTGTACTGTGCCTTAACTGCTTCCCTTTTGTTAACAGGGACTTACTGTAGCAAACTGAAGAATGCAGCATGATTTCAAGCACAGTGGAGTTCAGTATAATAAAGTGAGGCATTTAAGTTAAATTAACTAATCGAAAATGTGTCATATTTTCCTTTTATTCAATCTTCTTACAACTTTCCATTCATTAGATCTGAGAAACTAATATTAAAGGTTATGAAAGAACACATCCTTCAAAAATAAATATCTCCAGATGCTAAACAAATAGCATGAGAGACCTAGGATGTGAGTAAAGTATTTTTAACCCTTCAATCCTCTCCAGAAGCACAAATGTAATCTAGAAACCAAAGATGTTCCTGAAACACAGAGAGGAACACCAACAAAGGTGAGAATAATGGTAACGTATTGAAGGGAATGCTTCACAAAGCCTATTGTGCGAGTATCCTTTTCAGGCAGCAAACCCGCTGTAATTTGGTCTGCGTCATCTGCCTCTAGTCACAATGCAGCAGTGCAGCTTTGAAATGGATGGCAAATGAAGGCCATTTGTACATAATCACAGCAGATAGAAGAATTCAGAGGCCCTACAATGTGTTGTTGAGGTGGAAAGAAAGACCTTGGTCTATCTGTGGCAGCCAGCGCAGCTATGGTTTGGCAAGAGAGGTCTTTCTTTCCCCCAGAAACAAGCAAATCAATTCAAATCAAATCAGCTTGCTAGCCGTGACATTTAAACAGTTCAATTTACATCCTTATGTTAAGAGGAGAACCGCTCTCTAAGACGCCTATTCATTCACAGAGAAATTAGACGTCTATATTTCAGATGCTTAATAGAGCAAATATTCTGTAGCTGTGCTGAGGAAGAAACCATGTCTTTTCATGGTGCACAAAGGGCCAGGCTTTGTCTATCATTATGAGCAGAGCACAAAAACACAGAGAGGGATAATATACATAATATAGACATGGTGGAAAACAGCCCTACACATGATACCCATACGCATTAGCACGTACACACATGAGAGTGTGTACCTATGTGCAAAAGCTTGCACACACTTTCTCGGCGGTGATAGTGTATGTCCTGAGGGCTGCTGTCCTGCTGTGCACACTGGCAGCAGGCACTTTTGTCATGGTGGTCCTTTTGTTTCACATCAAACACAACGCCACAGCTTTGCATACGGCTTCACTAATTCCTGCTAGAGTGCCCCAGCCATTTATCATCGCCTCTCACCCTCTCCTCCTCTTATGTGGCTCTGCAGCCGCTCTCCACCAAACTGTTCTGTTCGGGATGATACCAGCGTCTGCAGGACAGAGATGCCCTGTATTCCTTTATTTAACCAAAGATTTGACTTAAAATGTATGTCCACTACATTTTATGCATGACATCAAGAGACAATTAGTAGCTTACAGTAAATTATTGACAATAACAAAAACTGTTTGCCCACATAGCATACACTAGGCCAACGCTTCTCAACCTTTTTTTTCCGTTAAGGCACCCTTAAGAAATACAAAAAACCTCACATCACCTCTTTAGCTTATTGCAGTCAATGGAAGATATCACAGACTTATCTGCAGTGGTCACTACAACTTAATGTACATGCACCATAAACAAATGGTAGCTGAGAAGAGGATGTTGTTTCAATGGTGATTGCTGGTACAAGCCTAATAATTAGTAAGACCAAGCTGTAAGGCACCCTGGGGTGCCTGATCACCCCTGTAGAGAAAGGCTGCACTAGACAACATGAAGCAAGAATGTTACCTGTCCACCCTTCATATTCAGTAATATCTCAGTTGTTAAACTGTGGGACATGGTTGTTTTCCTGACAGCATTAATAGCATGTTTACAGATATAAATTGTCACGTGTTTTCACCAAATAACACAGATTCTGAGTTCTACCTAAAGGATAAACTGAAATCATTTAAACTGTACTTTTTCCCATTCATTCTGAAGGCTACAATATTTTTTTAGCAGTCTGTCTGGACAATTTAAGAGGTTAGAATTACTGTGTGTGTGGTTGGGAGGTTGGAATCAGCAGAAAATTATTTTTTTTTCAGCTTTATCAGGTGAGAATTTGTCTGCAGCTTCAGCTGCATAGAAAAATCAGTTTTACTCTGATTTCTGTATGTTTGGCTTTTAATGCTGCTCCTTGTAAAAGCAGCCTTCTCTACTCATCTAAGCTGCTGTGCGCGTATTTCTAATGCTTCAGGTGTGTTTGGGCATCAGTGATTTTTTCGTTTCCCTTTGGATTGCACGTTTACTGTGCTATTGAAATCATCAACTAAATAATTAACTACTTATCCATTTTAATTACTTTCTAAAGCAAATAACATTGACAGTAAAAAAAAAAGAATAATGATAAAAAATAATAGCTAAATGTGCCATTTAGTTATTTAAGTCTATATCTGAATGCTAATAAGCTCTCACTTGAACAAGCTTTAAATTAGTCTATTTTCAAGATGACATTTATCAACTAAATTTACATTTATCAGTAACTTTTTCATCTTATTTATATTCAATAAATTAGTTATTGGTCTAACCTGTTTTATCTTTATACTACATATTAAACCAAGGATGGGCAACTGGCAGCAAGGAGCAGTGGAGCCTCCCTACGCTATAAATGTGGCCCCCGGATCGTTGATTTCAGTGTTACTTGCCACAAAGACACCATGCACAAAGGCTAATAGCAATATAACATGAAGCATATGAAAACTTTCATGATAATCTTAAACAACTGATTATTGTTTTGGACCAGAAGAAAGAAGCTTGGTTTGCTGTTACAGTTTCAATGGGACTTTCAATGAAAAATTAAATAAAACGGCCTGTTATAGCCAGGACATTCATTTTTAATGCTTTGAAAAACTACCTACTTCGGCTTCTATTCAATGATGGGCTCACTGATTCAAGATTTATGTTTAATTTTTTCCAAAACATTTATAACTCCTGGAAAAACTTTCTGTTCATTTTTGGGAGATGTTCGGGACATGGAGTCTGAGGGGTCCATGTTCAGGACCTCCACTGCAGTAGTGCCTGCTGCCAGCTGTAGGCTGAAGGTCATCGTTGCCTGCCTTGGGGCAACCGGAAAGGTACCGAGTGGTTCGAAAGACTGCAGCTTCAGTGGTTGCAGAGGCAAAATCCAGGGTGTTTGAGGAGTTTGGAGAGGACTTCCGGTAGGCCTCAAGGATGTTTTAGCATACAGTTCGAAGGCTAGGGAAGGGAAGGCAGAGCTCTGCTCCAGCTGTAAACAACAGGGTTGGGGAGCTGCTGACCCAGCCTGGGGATATTTGAGGAGCTCCTGAACTTGAACAAAATATCCTCTGATAAGGATGCAACCAGAAGATGAAGGGGAGGACTCATCCATATTCTTGGCAGACGTCACTGAGGTAGTTGAAAAGCTCCTCAGTGGCAAAGCACGTGTGGATGAGATTCACCCTGAGATGCTGAGGGCTCCTGACACTGTCGGGCTGTCTGGGTTGACATACCTCTTCAGTGTCACGTTGAGGTTGGAGACAGTGCCTGTGAAGTGGCAGACTAGGGTGGTTGTTCCCATTTTTAAGAAGGGGGACAAGAGAGTGTGTCCTGATAACAGGGTAATCACACTATTTAGCTTCCATGTGGAGGTTTACTCCAGCGTGCTGGAAGGGAGGCTCAGGCCAGTTGTTGAACCTCAAATCCAGGAGGAACCATGTGGATTTCACCCTGACCAATGGACAGTGGACCAACTGTTTTCCCTTGCAGGACTTCTTGAGGGAGTGTGGGAGTTTGCCCATCCTGTCTTCTTGTGTTTTGAGGACTTGGAGAAGGCTTGCAACCTTGTCCCTTGGGGGATCTTGTGGTGGGTACTGCTGGAATATAGGTTCAAGGGCCTCTACTGAGGGCCATTTGGTCCCTGTACAGCCAAAGTGGGAGCTATGTCTGCATCCCTGGCACAAAGTCAGATGCGTTTTGAGCGTATGTTCGCCTCTGCAAGTGCTGCCCCTTGTTACCAATTCTGTTTGTGACCTTCAGATTATGGACAGTTTCTCAAGGCACAGTCGGGGGCCAGGAAGGAGATCTCAAAATTCATCTCTGCTCTTAGTAGATGATGTTGTTCTGTTAGTGTCTTCAGCTGGGGACCTTCAGCAGGCACGCTTGGATGAGGGTCAGCACCTTGAAGTCTGAGGCCATGGTTCTCTGCTGGAAAAAGGTGGATTGCTCCCTCCAGGTGGAAATTGAGTCCTTGCTCCAAGTGAAGGAGTATAAGTATCTGTGGGTCTTGTTTAAGAGTGAGGGTAAAATGGACCAAGAGATGGATAAGCGGACTGGTGCTAAATCTGCAGTATTGTGGACTGTGTAAAAAGCTCTTGTGGTAAAGAGGGAATTAAGTCACAAAGCAAAGTCCTCAGTTTACCACTCTAGCTCTGGGTAATGACTGAATGAGAAAGTGAAGTTGCTGCGGCTGCACATAGAAAAGAGTCAATTGAAGTGGTTTTTGCATTTAATAAGGACGTCCCCTGGTCGCCTCTCTGTGGAGGTTTTCCGGGCACACCCAACTGGGAGGAGACTCTGGGGTGGACCCAGAACCCGCTGGAGGGATTATATATCCCATTTGGCCTGGGAACGTCTTGGAATCCCCCAGGAGGAACCAGAAATTTTGGCAGGGGAGAGGGAAGTCTGGGCTAACCTGCTTGGTCTGCGACCCCCACAGCCCAGCCCCAGATAAGTGGTCAAAGATGGACTAATAGATGCCCAAGTCTGAGTTTAAAAACAATAATGTATGCATCCCAGATTTTTATGAAAGCTACATATAAATTAGTGTAATTAGTTCACATGTTAGACTAACTTATGGGACTTTCCTTCAAGTTTTGTGAATTGGATTCAAGAAAAGCAGGAATAACAAAAGCTGCAATCCCTCCTGTAGGCCATTTATGATTAGTTTGATATTACACTGGCTGTGGAATCAATAAAAGCTCATTTGTAAAGCAGTTTTACTAAGAAATTGTCTCAACAAAATCTAATTTATAAAGAAAGAACAACTCCGAATGTATTGTTCAGCCCCTCTGTGCGTTCATCGGTTTATTTTATTAAATAAAATATTAGCAGTATATTTGAATTGATGAAATACTTCGACACCATTTTAGAACTTGGCTGGTTTAGTTATTTTGACAAATTTTGAAAAACATTCTGACAAGTGTAAGGACATTTTTTTGACTGAACAGTAAGTCCAGCCCTGAGACCTTTATTTCTCTGTGAATTTCAGCTCGTCTAACAGAATTCATTAATATTACCATGTTTCCCATAGAAAACACTATATTGAGTGGTGATAGCAGGGTGGGCTTTTGTCAGAATCTTCATTCTGTAGGTTTATCTTTTGTGACTTTTTACTTTTAGAATAGTATTCATCAATAGTACATTCTGTGAAGTCCTTTAATATTGCTGTACACATAATGAAACCTTTTACTTTATACTTTATGATAAAAGCTGCAATTACCCTTACTGTCCTTTAGGTTACATATCTCAACAGCATTTCCAGAGCTCTGGTATGCAGAATAATATCAGCATAAAGCAACTACAGAAAAGCATTCAGCTTTATTTTCAACATAAAAGGTTGAATGATAGTTGGTGCATTTGAAGAAGGGCAGAATTTGTGGGCATCGCTTGTTCTTGGATGATTGTATATATTTATTGTAGGTTTCTGTTTTATGTTCCAGAAATATATTTATGAAACAAACATGGAGGGAAGACAATAACAGCAAGAAACAGGGAGAGATGTTGAAACAATGGCCTAAAACCTTCATTACTAAAATACGTCACACCTTAAACGTTGCATCTGTTTAAGTGATGTGCTGAATGACGACTCATGTTCATGTAGAAAATGATTATATACAACAGAAGTCTATCAAAGAAATTGTGTTGCAATTGTCATATATGTTACGTATGCATGTAAAACAATGAACGTCACTTGGATGAACAATCAACACTAAAACTTTAGAAGAGAAACGATCACTTAATTGGACTAAAGCTAATGAAATTTTTATCCATGGACTGAATCTAAAATAGAATTTCGAGTGGAGGTGACACACAGAGATGAGCACATGACTGCACATACAGAAAACACACATGTAGACAGGACACAGACTGATAAAATATATGAGAATCCAATTGCAGACAGACAGACATACGTACACATGCACATGAGCACACGCAGACAGACTTACACACTGGAAACTGCACTACTACTGCAGCGCCTGCACGCCCGCTAGCTATGGAGAACCTTGAGATAAAAACAAACCTTCTCTTCATCCCCACCAGAAGCAACAGACAGGCTAGCGTTCAGAGTTTTTCGGAGGCGGCCGAGATGTGCATACAACATTAGATGAGGGGGTTTTCAGAGGCTGCTTCTGGACGACTTCACAGCAGAGAAGGTTTTAGTCAACAAATTAAATGAATTTTGTTTGTGTGTGTTGATGAACTCAGGTGAAGGTTGCACTGTAGCTTGAAGAGACTTCCAGAGAGATTTAACTTAGTTTGACACTGTTTAGAGGATTACTTGTTTTAAAGGGGGAAAGAAATGTTTTCTGACTGAGACTTAGGAAGAGTATGAAAAACATGGGCAACATTATGCTCATGCATATCCGTTTATTATCATACATTAGAGTCCTTACTGTTTTTAATACCATATACCATACTGTCCATTTGTACATGATATCACGTTCTTTTCCATTTTGGCTGGACTCCAAAAAAGAGGCTGTCCACCATGTAACTTAATGAATATTTAAGCTAAATTGATAAAAATATCCCTTAGGTGGACAATTCAAACAAGGCTTTAAATGTCAGTCTTAGGGGCTGTTTACCAGGCTCCTAAAACAATCAGATCCGATAAGTGTTTTGGCCTTGTGTTTACATGGAAACTCTATGTGGATTGTCTGAAAACGGAAACTTAAAAAAAAGGCACTAGAGTGGAGAGTTTTGAATATGCTCTCCATGCAGCGCCGTGTAAACCCATATCAGAGCATTTCAGGGTGAAATGCTGACGTCACCGCATGCGCAGTACTCTTTCACATGTAGGCTGCGCGTGCATACCAGGAACAACAGCAGCCCCGGCGGTCTACTGAGTAACGTGTGTGCCGCTTACCGTGCTCCGTTTGCTATCCAGACAAAACTATCCAGACAGATTTGTTGTCCGAACTGATTTGTTGTTCAGAAAAGAAACTCCTGTGTCTTTGTGGGTCCACTCGCCATTGTTGTTTGTACTCGTATTGTAGCCTTGCTACCTCTCTGCAAACATACACTGCCATCTACTGAACTGGCAAGCATAGTACAGCGGCTTCATTTGTTTCAGCATCTCTGTCTGAACGTGGATGGACATGAATACACAAAGAAAAGATCTTTGAGTTTTTAAGTCAGAGAGTGTCCATGTTAACGTAGCCTTATATATCAGTGAGTCACATAACAAAGCTTGAACTATCATATAGGCTACAACAGAAACATTTTATGGGCTAATGCTAATGCTAGCAATTGTCAATTAAACTTAACCTTGAAAAAAATGGCTGTCTTTATCCAAAAAACAATCAGTGAAGTGAAAGACTTGAAGAATAACTTTCATTTGGCTTATCTGAGTGGTCTGTTGAGTTTGAAAAGTACTGATTTTGGTCCGTCGAAGTATAAATCCTTGTTCCAACAAGGACGATGTGCAGGACGAGTGCCACAGACTGCCGATTTACACACATCAGCCACTAACACCGTCTGATCCTGAAACATCCTGAAATGACTTTACCAAGTCACACTGGTATTTTACCAACTTTGATACCCCTGCATGTTCTCATGTCCTCTAGTTCCCCATCAAAGCTTCTGCTGTTTATAACACAAACCATCAGCAGTCTCCATCAGCAGATGTTAACACTGTGTATATTCTGTGGTCAAACAAGCCTCCTCATCTATTCAAAAAGGCAGTCATAATCCCTGGAAAGATTGCAAGATTTTCTCAGTGGGCAGGGATTGTTTTTACTATACTGAATAGTCGATCTACACACTGACATATATGCCAAAAATTGACATACTTATTACTTTAAAAGTTTCATACAAAAGACATATACCTATGGCTAAAACCATAAACTCTTACAAGTTCAAAAATGATGACAAGTTAGTGATCAATAATACAAACACACCTGCAGATGTGATATCCAATAGTGAATTTACAATAACATGTTCACTCACATCTTACCTCATGGCATAGACTTGACTTTTCCAGATAACAACGTTTCAGGTCTACAACTGCACTGCTCAAATGCCGCCTGTTCTTCCCCTATTCTTCTGAAACTGCTCACAAATAACACTCACTATTTGATGCAATCCTTCCCATAAGTAAGCCCTTTCAGATGACAATATCATATTTTTAGGAGATCTGTTATGAAATTAGATGAATGTCCCACTAGCTTTTCGATACATTTTGCTTTCTCTTTTGTTTTTATGTTTTCAAGCTTTCCGTGTTTCCCCTGACACATGTGCACCTTCCACCACTGTGTTTTAGTGCCAAAGGAACCCCAAAAGGAAAGAACATGTTCAAGGTGTAGTTGGAGCATATAATAAGGTGCTGTTTCAATTTATTTGCAGTTAAATATATTTGTGTTTTACCAAGACAAGCTGTATAATGTGCAAAGACTGGGAACAGAAGCTCCATGTGTTCAAAGAGCTGTTACCATGCCAGTCATGGAGCTGTTCAGGCTGCTGCCAGACCAAGAGTCCTGCACAGGGGGGCCAGAGCTGGCACTACCACTGCCCTGAGGGTCACAAAGACCGGGGAAGGGGGTATTAAGTTGACAGACAAAATGGGAAAATAAGAGAGGACACAGAGAGTGGTGGCACTGCACAAACTGAAGCTGTAGGGTTTGGTATATTGTACAAATCATAATAAATAATTAAGATATGTGAGAATAGGTATGAAAAGCCTGGTTTGAATATATTTGTAGAGCCAATCATATACATGTAGGGTGAAAAATATCTGTCTGATTGTGAGGTACACTTTAAAGTAGGTCATACCTTACTTTTTCTAGTTTTATATGTCATAAAGTCTGATGAACACGTCTCCCCTTTGAGATGCAGTATCTCTGTTTGTCCAGCCCCTGAAAAGTCCTTCTGTTGTGACTTCCTACCACTGCTTTGTCAGTAGTTTAAGACCAAGGATTCATGACAGCGAACCCGTTGCAGAGTTCAGACATTAGAATGAATGCAGAGTTGTTGACGACATGGTGCAAAGTTGTGCTGAACTAACCTAACACTACAGAGAAGACTTGTCAACCAATCACAGCAGACTGGGAAAAGAAGCCTTTAAGGGGCAATAATGAATATGCGAACCTGATTGAAGGCAAAATGTGATCTCTTTAACGCTGTATGATGTCATTTGATGTTAAAAAGCATTTTAAAAATCAGCTTAAATTATACAGCTTCTGCATAATGTAATAATCCCAACGAAATTAACTTCACAATAACGACTTAGGAGTGCATCTTACGCACCATGGAGTGGCACACCTTGAGTGACACACCTCATGTAAAGAAAGAGGAGGGAGAGGCTGCACAGAAGAAAACAGCAGCAGCAGTGACAGCAGCTGGTTTTACTTTGATGGGCTGCTGCTGAAAAGTTACTTAATATGAAAGGAAGTATGTTTAAAATCGGGTCACAAAAATTTTCCACTCATGTATATTTCAATCAAGTCATAATTGTATAAAAAAATCATGAGAAAAGTAAAGTTTAAATGAAGTTTTTATCTTTGACACAAGTATACTGGGTGACACGAAACCAATTCTTACAACTGGTCATGTATGTCAGTTTTATTTCTGAAAGATCTTTCATATGAAAAAGCTGGTTTAGACCTTTTTCAGAACTGTTTACAAACAAAAATGATGCTAAAACTTCCTTAGACATAAACTAAGCATATTAATATAAACAAATAATCCAAAAAAATCAGCATGAAAACTACCTGCAATAAAATCAAAGACAAAAGCATACTGGAATAAAAATAAACTAATGTATTATATGTGAATCTGTTGCCAGCCATGTGCATCCTTCACTTCCTACCCAACATAAGTACTCTCATTTAGTGTGCAGATGCCATATCACTGGATGAAAATTCGATCACTGTCTTCACTCCGAGCTATGCAAAACAAACTTCTCAGACTCAGACTGATTCACCCGACAGTGTTTCATCTTTCCCATCCTCCACACACGACGGTATGGCAATGAAGTCCACAAGGAGCAAATAAATCCTCCATATCTGTCTGTCTCACCTCAAGCATCTCTTCCCACACCAACACCTAGCCGCAGTACACACATACACAGGCACATGCTTTACCAAGGACAAGAGAGAAAGAAAAATAAGTTGTTACATTTGTTAAAGATAGAAACAGATGGTTCTACACTGTGAGTGCAGAGAGAATATTCTTTAAGCATGTACAGCATTTACAGAGGTAACTTAAAAATCTGTAATCATGTTTTGAGGGGCTGTCGCGGCGGCTGGTTGATTGTCTGGTTGGCACCCACACATTTGTGTACTGGGAGACAGATGCATTCTTACATAAGACCTTATATAATGATGCCCTGTCCTGTCCAATGAGAGCACTCCTTTCTCACTTTGTGAGCTGTAAGGTTAGTGTGGGTTAGACATCTTTACTTCAAAGCACAGAGGACTTGAACTTACACCCTACCTTAACTCCTGAATGAGCTACAGGCCACTTTATTTATTTAGTTTTTAAGGACTGTTACTCTAAGTTTCATCTTAGCACCCATGAAATAATGGAAACTGGGCAGGTCTGTTCCACATTGTGTAAAACTGGCTAAAAGTTGACTTGAATACATCTTAAATTAGACTTTAAGCAATGCCTTTAAAATGAATAACAAAAGACAAAACACTCAAACCATTGAAATTAATTTGGCAACATAGGGAAAAAAATGCTTTCCTTTATTAAAGGTTATTCAGGAAATCATAGTTAAGGCAGCCGATCAGTCCAGAGCTCACTATCATAACCTCCCTGCCTACTCAGATCCAGTTGTTTTGAAAGAGGAGGGAAAACAGCCTTAACCTTACATTCTAGAAAGCGAGCGTTATTATTTTTGTAAAATTTGTCTTAGGTTGCATTGATTACAACTGCAACAAGTAGCGATTGTATGCTTCTTACCAAACTATACTTATTCCCCCACCAATACAGACTGCACAATGTGCTGTTTTGAGTTTCATATGCCTTTAATATTTTCAAGCATCTCTTCTTCATGAGAAAGGGAATCAATGGCCAAGCAAAAAGTGTGCGTTATAAGGACTTCTTCTTCCTCTCACCTTTACAGCACCAGTAGCTGTCTGAGATAGCTTGTTCCCGTGCCCCCACCCCTAAAAACAGACCTACCAGTGAGACATCCTATCATTGCTTTGTAGGCAGTTTTTTTCCATTGGCTAAAGCTGTCAAATCTGGTGCAGACCACAGACCACGGAAAGAATGCAGAGTCATTGACAACATGGTGCCAAGTGTTGGCTCACATTGAGTAAAGGAGTTTCTTTTTAGGGGCAGAAGCTCTCGTAGTAATCTGGAATTTTTCAGATGAAACATTCAGTATCTTTCACTGGTTCATCTGGGCAACAGCAAACAGAAAAAAAAATGTTCAGGCAAGGGCAGAACCTTTCAAAGCATATCTGGAAGATGATTGGGCAGTTGTTCCCTCAAAAAAAATTAATTACAGGCCAATCAGATAATTTATTAGTTGTGCGCTATTGCTGTGATTTAAAGGATAGAATGTGAGCCACTTTGTAAAACTAACCCTCTTTTAAGTTGAAGTGAAAGTATCCTTGCAGTCCAGATCTGACAAAACTGTTACTAAAGATGTTAGTATCTATGCTAATCTCTATATGAGCAGTCAATTTCTGCTGTTGTCATACTCGTAGTTCTTGCCTCTTCCTGCTCCAAAGGATATTGACTGGGCCATGCAACTTTGGGCTACTTAAAGTCATTGTAGATTGGAGCTTGGCAAAATGAATCTGCATGATTGTAGATACTGAATCAGGCTGGTCAATCTGAGCAGCAAGTTTATCTCAATAGAATGTCTCAGGTTTACTGAGAATGGAGGTGGAACAGGGCTAATAATTATATGAAAACAAACATTAGTGATTGTTAGCAAACTCATTGAAAAAGGAGTACAAGAACCTAAAGGTATAATATGGGTTCTTTAAAGTCTAATCCTGAAATTGCCCCTGAGAGGGAAGGTTCTTTTTTTTGAGGTTTCTGTTCCTTACTGTTTCTTGTAATAAAGTCTAGAGTTTGTCAATAGTGTGAAAAGAGGAGGAAGCATGCTTGGAACAGCATGGTCCATTTTTGAGTGCAAGGGAAATGCAGTGAAAAAAAAACCAGTCAAACACCCAACCAAAACCCCCTCAGATTTTGAAGAGATGGGAATCTGAGTTCAAAACAAAGTAGCTGGATTGAGGAGAACATGACCCATCTTCCTTTAAAAGCATACAGCTGAGAGAGACAGAGGAGGAGGAGCAGGGAGGAGCAGCCTGGCCGAGCATGAAAGCAGATGTCAGAGAGGACTGGAGACCGTAAGGGAGAAAGTGAGAGTGAGAGATCTGAAAAACAGTGAACTGAGATGGATGGACAGACTCTGTGATAGCTAAAGAATGATAGAGAGGGTAAAAAGGGCAAGAAAAGTGGGGGCGAAGTACAGAAAGAGTGAGCAGCCTTTTCCCCCTGCAGCGCCAGCCTCTCTTTCTCTCTCACGCTCTCATTCAAAGGCAGTTAGCTCCTCTTTGATGTATCTATAATTAGTCAGTACACACTGTGAAGTGTTTTAAAAGAAATCAAATTGCAATGAAACACTTGAGCGCTCCAAACAGGGGCTAACATGCTCCGGAGCAAGGGGAGCGAGCAGGAGAAATTAATGGCGAGCCTTTTTGATGTGCTTGATCAGAAATGTATTTATTAACTGCAAAGGGGAGCAGTAATTAACCCGCAGACAGCTTGTTTTCTCTGGGTCTTCTCATGTGTCAAACCGTTCATCCCGCAAGGCTCCACTCTCCACCAGCCTGCCCATGCGCGCACACACCTCCCAGCCCGTCCCGCTGGACCACTTTCTCCTCAATTAAGTAGATGGTGTGTGCATGTGCATGCTCGCATAAGTGTGTGTGTGCTTGTGTGAGAGGATGCACAAATTGCACAGTGATAACAAGTCAGAAATGAATAGTGGCTGGTTAAAATCCCAAATGTGTATTTGTAATGTAGTCCTGTAAAGAAGTGGTTCTCAACTGGTGGTTCAGGGCCCACAAGTGATTATTTCAATGAGTTGTGAATATATTCCTGAAATAATGTCTGTTAAAGGTCTATTATGTGCCACAGACCCAAGCAGGCATGCAAAAGAATATCTGGATTGTGTCATTATATCCTTTTTTTTTGATGAATAGCATTTTTTCACATACATACACAGATTTTAAGCTACCTTGTTAGGTTGCGGAAAATGTTTTCCCATGACTACACATTGTTATAGTGATTAAAAAAAAGAAAGAAAAAAAAAAAAGAAAAGAAAAACAAGCAAATATCCCATGGCCTGGTTCTCCTTGCCTCGATTCTGGCTCATTGTTGTTAAAGACCTGCTGCTGTGGACCCCTATGACTCCTGTTGCTAAAGGTTGCTGCTTGAGTTAATTTAAGATTTGAACTGTTGTTATTACCAGTTTAAATTCTCCCTATTTTTCAATGATTATAGATATCAAAGTCAATATAAGAAAATGTCTATTATAATACATAGCTGTTAATGATTACTCCAGAAATACTTTAAATAATTTTGTAATAGTCATTATAATTGGCATTCTGCCATAAAGAAGTCAATAGTGGGATAAAATGGACCAAAGCTACTCTACTGTTTGCACCTGGCCCCCTTCACTCTGCTGTTTTAAACAAACTGAATGGGGGTGGGGGGGTAATGACCACCCTCGGTGTGGATAATGGGTGAATGGTAAATCAGTAAAAGCCAGAAAGGAAAAATCCATGATACGTAATATTCAGTCAACAATGTTGTATTAAGAAACCTTAAGTACAACACTCTTTGTCACAATGAACTTGGATCATTCTGAATTATATGCACAAGTCACTAATAGGTCCAGGGGGGCTGCTATATCAATCTCTGAAAGTATCATGTTTTCACGCAAGTGGCAAGTTATTGAAGGTGAAGGAGTTTCTACAGTTATAGACAACACAGGCTCAACACTTCTCGAGGGAAACCTAACAATGGCGTATTCCAACACCCTGTCACTTAAAGTGAATACAGCCTTTCAAGTCTCCATTTTGATGATATCTTCCCCATACAGCATCTGCTATATGCTGCGTATTTATATATGCACATACTGTATATGAGAGATTTCGCATGACAAGGACATCACATGAAAGAGTGCAGTTAGAACCTCGATGAGGCCTTTATGCACACAGAGAAAGAGCGAGTCTGACGGAGGGAAACACAGAGAGACAGAAAGAGACAAATAGAGAGAATAGCAAGTCTTCGTCACACAGCAAGAAAGCCCAGGAGATTGTGAGGCTGTCACGGACAAAACACTGCATGAATATTTAGCAGGCAAATTAAAATTACAAAATACTAAACAAAAAAAGAGTAGGTGAAAGAGACAGAATGAAAAAAAAAAATATTCCTGAAAACACCAGTGGGACAAGTGCCCACCTTTAATCCCCCCGCTAGCCGTATCCTCATTGCGCCACCTCCCTCCTCTTCCCCTTCCTGAGAAAAGAGGAGAGATACGTCCTGAATAATTTGGGATGTGGTGAGTGTAGCAGTAAATCCTTCAGATCAAGCAACTAGCAGACGGGCAATGTAACCCAGCTCTCAGATCATAGAGAAGCTTCCAGACACAAGCGGTACCGTACGTCAGCCAGTGGAGCTTCATACAGTTCAGTCGCTTTGTGTTTAATGGTAACAGAACTGGCAGAGTGCATTTACTGTGAGTGGCTGTAGGAATATGAGGAGTTGCAAATAAAGCAATTTAAAGAAACAATGCGTAAAATTTGAAGAAAAAGTCTGTCTAAGTTAATCAAAAGATGACCAACATTATAATACATTTTCTAGCTGGGCTGTAATGACTGCAATGATCCTGATGCCACGATGGACACGTCATATCCCAGAAATGCTGCATGTTGTGTCAAAGACTGCCTGCAACTACATCCAGCTGTTCTTGTTCTGTATTTGTCATGTTTGTTCTTCTTACCAGTTATGAAAATTATTCTCTGGCTGTACATTCTGCATTTCAAGTCGCTCATGTAATGCCTTAATCTGTCCCCAGAATATCCCAACTAGACAGTCCCCATTGCAGTTACCTTTACCTGCCTCCACTATTCTTTCTGTTCCTCTCTCTGGAACTTTTCTTTTTATGTGGACTCAACTCTCTCAAAACAGCGCCGCATGAAATGTATCTTATACAATGACAAACCAACACATTTTTATTTATTTTCAGGTTGAAGGAGAAAAGCTTGTAAAAGTGGACTCCCTGTCTCACAGCGTTGGTTATTTGGAAATCAGTCAGGGATAGCTTGCAGCAAGAACCAGGAATCCACCTTTGAGACCAGTTATCTCTCATTGAACAGAAAAGTCACCTATTGAACGGAAACATTAGTTTGTGGTTTAGTCGATACACCTTTTGGAGTGTAGCTTTTGAATAGAGTCCTAAATTAAAAAACAAAACAAAAAACACTGAAGTTGGACAGAGGTGACATGGGGTTATCTTTTGTTTTTGTTTGGGATGAGAACTCCCCAGAGGTAGATTTTTAAATACTGGTTATACTGGGAACTCTTCCCAGATTAAAAAAAAACTCAACCCGCCACCTGTGCACTTCTGTGTAAACAACAAATACACACACCAACAGAAATTTTGATCCAGTAGCCCTGCCTCTTCCACAAGCCAAATGTGCAAACCCTGACAATAATAGAAATGAGGGTGGAATACAGTGTCCAATTTTTTGCTAAAGAAGATGCTGAGCTTGTTATGGATTTTACAAAATCTTCTGCCCCTCAACTACCACAGTGAGCAACGGGGGCAAGGAGAACAGCATAGTTTGTTCACATGTTTTATGCACACTATGTCTTCTTTTCTAGTTTTGGTGTATGTATGAGGCGTAATGAGGTTATGCTTAAAGCTAAAAATACCGAAACAAAGCAATTGTAACTATTTATGATCTTTTTGTGAAGAGTTACAACATATAAGGTGTTAAAGTCTGAAAGGATCTAACAGAAAATGTGAGTGTTGGAGTCTGCTGGATTGAAAAATGCTGTATTCTGTCTGTCAAGTGTGTCAATTCTACAGAAGATGTGGACAGATGCTTGCGGTAAAATAGCACAGTGCAGGATGCTGCACTGACATGTTAAACAAATTCACTGTGGCTGTATTGACTTTCTGTAAACAAAAGCTTTGTTACAGGCAAACTCGTCATTAAAAATACAGTAACTCATGATCAATAAATGGCATAGAATCTCACTAAGACACAACAGTAAACATAAACGTAGAAAATAAAGCATTAACCTTAAAGTCTTCATATAACCCACCAAAGACACACAGTGGGCCTATTTAGCTGAAGGGTGCAGTTATACAACCATGAGGCTGGTCAAACTTTATTTTCAGCCTCCCCTGTGCACCATTAATTCCTTCAAATCCAATTCCCTCCCACCATCTTTCAACCTATCCTCTGCCTCTGCTGTGAAGGGAGGATGCTCTGAAACAAGTGTGTTTTTACATTAATCCTGCAATTGCGTTGCCATTTGTACAGTATATGTATATTTATCTATGCCTCTTTATTATTTGCTATCCTTAGGTTTTCTGTGTGAAGGAGCTGGATAGAGGAGCCCAAGGACAAGGCTTAACAAGATTGTTTACAGAAGTTGATCTTTTTCAACGAATCTCAATGTTGTTGTGTTTTTTTTCTTTTTGTTCCAGCATGTTTTTCTCACTTTTACTGCTACGTCTGTTTCTGGCAGGTTTTTGTAATTTGTTTAGCCATAGCAGCCAGTAAAGTTGTTAGGTAAATTAGGATTTAGATCTTTGTTTATTTTAGCTTGAAGCTTACATATAATGTTAGGCTACAAATAGCATCTCAATAATTCTAACTTAAGAAGTAACAGCCTTTGTTTTTTATACCCACAAGGTATGGCAGGATGGGCAGTTTTGCATCTGTAGTTACATTTACATCAGTGTGCTTATCAGGTTAATGGATAAAATATGTGAACCCTAGAGGTAAAAAACCTACAGAACAATTCTAATGACTCTTCGTCAGGCCTGCCATTTACAGGAAGTTTACCTTAATCTAGCCCCGGCCCTCTCAGTAACCGTTACAAGCTTCAGATAAAACATTGTTGCTGGCCTCTTCTCCATTTTACACAAATGGAAACAACTCACAATTTACCTACATACTTTTTGAAGTAAAAATCAACACAAAAAGGGATATTCCACTACAAATCAAAGTAATGGATCAGGGTAGACATTAGCATTTTAAGTGATTGTGAATCAGAATTGATACTGATCACCTCACCCCAACTGTTTCCATCAGTTTCTGAAGCTGAATATACATTACTGCAGGCTACAATTGCATGAGATACATAGCAGCAGGCTAACTTAGCAGAGTGGAGATTCTTTAATGAAGACAGGGAAAAGAGTCCAACAACCACCAGCAGTTTTTACAAAAATATTGCTTTACTTGAAGGTAATTTTAGAGCTGCTTTTAAAACAACCCATTCATATGTCTAAAACTGAAACATGAAACAGAACATGAAGTGTTTACTGAAGGCAATTAGGAAAGGGGAAAGGCTGCAGCCCTTAAACAAAACACGATGTACTTTACAAGGAAGGACAGAGACAGCATTAAGGCCAAAACACCAACAGAAAGGTAGGTAAATTCCATATTATTAAAAGACTGAGAGTTTGAGTTTACATCATCACAAATGGAGAAAAAAATTGATCTTTGGCTATGAGAAATAGCAGAATGAACGTTTAGTTTTATTTTTGTGCACCAATCTGCTCTGTCTCCTCTGTACTGTGGCGAGGCTTTCATGTCTGCTTGCTGCAGAAGTATAACAATGAGGATTTAAACAAGCCAAAACTTCAAACCTGTTAGCTCTGGAACTCAACATTGCTTCTGACAATGATGGAAACTGATACAAAGATATTTAATTCCTTTATTTGAAACATAAAGGATGAAATACACCCAGAAAACTGAGGTTTTTAGGCTGTAGTGTTGTCACAGCTACCGCTGCTATGTTACGCTGTTTTCCCGGTTCTTTACTGTTGCTGTTTGCTTACGAAGCTCTCAACAAACATAGTAAGAGCAGTGAGGCTCATTCCACAAAACCTCTGCTATAGGAAACGATGTTACGCACAGGTATTGCAAGAAAATCATGAGATAACCTAAGAAAATCCCTACCCTACAGTTCAATCCATCGTTGACAACGTATGCCATAAAATTTTGACAAAATTGCCACTAATTGTTGTATCCCTGAACAACACCACAGGTAGGGAAATGTGTTTTGGACACGGCAAATGCTTCACATTCTCAAAAGTATTAACTATGTTTACACGTGTTGAGAGAGACTACCACCATTGATCACAGAGGAGAGAGAGCTGGTCGCTACATGGATTAAGTCTCTTTCTGGTGAGTAATTTTCATATATACATACATCACTACAGTTTGGTAGCTTTGCACCCATCTAGGGAAGCTTTAATAACAATATCAAGATATTTACACCTTGTATGGAAGGGCACTTTTCCTACAGCAAGGTTTTAAACTTCAGTTAGAGTCAGCTTTGCAGGTTGAACTCTGTCTGGAACTAACAGACTAGTCATGTATTGATAATAAATCTCATCAGTTCAACTTTAACATCTTAAAGTTGACTTTGTTTTCTTGATATGTTGAGGAGGTGGAACCAGAGCACTCATGACAATAAACAGCTTCCATCTGTTTGCGTGAGTCAGTCAGAGAATTAATAGTTTTGTGCTACAGTTAGTTTTTACTGTTGAAATGCAACCCTCAATCTTGGCTGGCATGCATCAGGAATATTCATGTTTACTAGCATGAGTGCACTTTCTGTCCCAGAGTGAATTTCCGTCACAAAGAGGTAAGGGAGGGATGGATCGGTGGAAAACTAAAACACTCACCAGCTCAACGAAGGAGAGTCCTCCATAGCTGTGAGCAACGATGAAAACATTCTTGGCTTCGGCTCCAGACACAAAGTGGTCCCACACGTACAGGACGTGTTCCTCAGAGGAACTGTTTTCCTGCAACACAAAACACATCTTAACTTTAGAACACAAAGAAGAGAGAGCCGCAAAAAGTAATCAGCTTGAAGGCAATCAAGACACTTAAAATGCATCAGTGACGCGTTGGAATTCAATGAGAATGAGGCTTCAATGGAGTTATCAAACTCTTAGAAATGTAAAGCTACAGAATCAAAACCTGCACCTCTGGGCTAGTCAAAAACAAAGGTTCAGAAGAGAAACAAAAAGTGCTGGTGGCCTGAGGTGATTCCAGTAGATCAATAAGTCTTGCATATTGCAAATGCCCTAAATGTAAAATTCAATAGGCTGGGTGACGTAACGTTTAAATCTTAATTTGTACCCTGTTGCTGAATCGATGGCTCGTCTATACACCAGTAGAGGCATAATGGGAAGACACTAGGGGAAGGTCAAAGGAAAAAAACAACAAAGACACACACTCAGGCAGTGTTTTGCAACTATGCACACTGTCACAAGCTTACAGGCGTTTCCCCCTTATCTGCATGCACTTTTTCATACACACACATACGCACAAACACGCGCACGTGAACAGAAGACATGTTTAATTAAGCAGAGATGTAAGCACTTATCCAGGGCTGGAAAGAACAATAGTAAAAGTACAGGCGAGAAAAGGGCAACCGTTAATGAACTTGTGACATTGATTCAAGACTTTGATTTCCTATCAAACTGTCTGTACTCACAATAGAAATCCACATTCCCACAAGAGTTTACACTGCACATGAGGCTCTGTGGGCTTAAACACCTGCACCCACAACACGCCATCTATCCTCCACAACCCTGAATATAAACACATCACTACCTCTCATGCACAAACATATACACGCATATTTCTCCTAATTAGCATACAGATGTATATGAAAAATATGTTGAAATAAACAAACACATGGCCTATGGAGAATGGAGGCTGTTAATTGAGTGTCAAACTCTTCTACGTGACTCCAAAACAAATAATTAGAGTTAAGAGGTAAAGGACAGAGGAGGCGTCAGAAGAGACTGTACTGTTAGTTTCCAGAAATGTGTTTGCATTTTATCAACTAAGATAATACATGATCACACATGCATAAAATCTTTAACTTCAAGCATGTGTTTGTAGATAATGAAGAAGACTGGGTGGATCACACGTTACAGAGTATAGAACGGCAACTTTACTTTATTAAAAATTAAGGCATGTGTTAGTTTACCTCGAGACAATGTGTTTGTCTAGAGGTAAATTAACCTGTCAGAGTGTTTGTGTTTACTGCTAGATTAGCATTAGGGGGTTGTAGTGTCAGCACCCACTTCCATTCACAGAGTGTGATGCAAGAGCATGCAACTCGGCTTTGCCCTGCCCTCCTGCCATCACTGCTGTGCAACGTGTGTGTGTGTGTGAGTTTGTAGGTGCGCAGAGGGGCCGACTGGAGCAGAGTTGTCTGTGTGAGAGGCTGTGACATTAGAGTCTTTTGAAGTTGCCCTCCTCTCTCCTCTGTCAAGTCACCTTTCATCTGCGAGGCCCTATTTTTATTAGGCTGCCTTTTTTCATCACTCCTTCCTTCTTCTTCTTCCTCATTCTCTCCTCCGTTCATGCCACCTGTTCCACTCGGTGCAAGGCCCCCCTGTTTACCTGTTTGTCCACCCCTCCTCTCAAGCTTTGGCAAGGTTGACACAATACTGGGATTTTAATCTTTAACTTTATGCTAGTAACATTAAAAGGTCCAACATTATGGGAAAACAAATTTTAATGGTTTTCGAGCCTAAATCCTCACCCATGGGATTTGGTTTTGGTTTGTTCCTCTTCAGAGAAACATGTTTATGCTTGTATTTTCTGAAGGTTAGATTACAGATACAGTATTTATACAGGTCCCAGTGCAGCTGCAGCTCATCTAGAAGAGTGCTGCTTCAGTCCTCACCAACACAAGTCCTCAGATCTGTACACTGAGTACCTGTGAGTCAAAGGACAGAATCAAAAATCTTTCTCCTGGTTTAACACCTAATGGTCTTGGGCCTCAATACCTTCCAGATCTTGTTGTCCCCATGAGGCATCCAGACCCCTCAGGTACTATAGGGCACGTTTTCTCACTGTTCCTTCGGCTCGGACTTAACAGGGTCAGGCAGTTCCAAGTTTCAATGTTTCACAAAGAATCAATTAAAGTATTCCTCTGATGGTTTGATATTCAGGACATTTGGTCCAGGACAATCACCACAAATTATATAGTACACTATCAATGAGTACTTATCATCAGTTTTGCTTAACATTCTCTGACATATATCTGAGTTTAAGAAAATATCAACCAAGTTTTATGAAATACTAAAGATTTATTCAAAAGAAAAAAACATTTCACACTTTTTTTAGAAGTGTTAAGACAACAGACATCACATTGATTCTGAAGAAGGGCCCAGCCACAATACACTATGGAGCATGTGCCTGGTAAGCTGAGATCACACCACCTCTTGAATGTGGTCAGACACAGCTCAAACAATAAAGCCCGTTCTGGGTAGGTCTGAAACAGAAGGGTTTATAGGCATGACAAAATACAGCAACTTAGTGACTTTTTAAGACAAGGCATTTTAAAAAAAATATTTTGGGGATATCTGTGACTATTGTGATATCATACCTTTCCAATGACTCAGTAAGTCACAGAAAATTGCATTTTACAGCCACAATACCACAAGAGAATTTCTCTAATTATTCATTTTCCAAAAACAATAATAACAGAAAATTAGTGTAGGATGTCTTCATGGTAATAAATGAGTTCTACTGCGCTCCTGACTCCATCACCTCCCAAGCAAACATGTTTTCACCCTCAGCAGCAGACGACAGAGTGACTGACTCCCTGGCATAGCAGTGTAGTGAATTATCAAAACACAATTTGCATATTGTTGCAATTATTTCTCGGGGTTAATTAGCTGCAGTAGAGCACGCCGCCCTGCGAGACTGGCTTCCTGTCACCAGCTCTCACACACTATCTTAGTTTATTTATTTATTTACTTATTTTCCTCCAACTGTGTGTGTATATGTGTGTTTATTGTGTGTGTGTGTGCATCTGCGAGCGCTGTCAGAACAGTGTCCCAGGTGCACACCTGTTGCCAACATCCTTCAGCCATGACTGTCAAGGGATATCTGAAGGTGTGTACCGAATGTGTGTGTGTGTGTCTACCAAATATATGGTGATCCATACCATTCCTCTTGGAGGATGACACAATAAACTGCACCAGAGACACTCTTTGGACCAGATGCTGACAGCTTACTACTATCCAAAAAATTAAAAATGGTGGTGTGAGCTAGGAAAAAAGACAAACAGTGAAGTGAATGCATCATGAGTACTGGTGTTTTTGCCTACAGGCGAAGACAGCAGTCTGATAAAGGAGTTTGACAGTTGTCTTTGCTTTAAACTTGGATTTCACAGACATTTTCCCACATATTCACACATATAGATGCACTTATGTACTAAACGTTTGTGCATTTACCATCAATCATCATTACAATAAATTCACACAGCTTCTTAAAGAACAATTTTAAGTGAGACACTTTTTCATTATGCTTGTCAAACTGATGAATACTAAAAGAATTGATCAGAGTATTTATTTAAAAGCACTGAGAAATTGTCATATCTACATTACTGGTATATAAAAATGTCAAACGACATTGGAAAAGTTTTGTTACGAGACAGCATTTGAAAGAACTTGTAGTGGTGAACCAAACTAAGAATGATCACAAACATCAAATCTAACTGGCAAATGGCAAGGCAGAACCAGCATCCATGATTGGGATATTATTATTAATTATTATTTACAGTGGATTACAATGGATAACGGTAGCCCCAGCTGGCTCTGCCCAGTGTCATACAGTGGTGTGTTAATGTAACAATGTAGCACCACAATGCTCCTCCTAAAATTTGGCAGAGGTGTGATTTCTTTTCCTGTTCAGACATTTTTCTTCCTGGTTTGTATACAGAAAACCATACAAAAATAACCTGAAGTATAATGCAGGAGTGGGAGCAGATAAAAATACTGAGTACTTGCTTAAAGGACAGCTAAACCAATTTTCTATCAGCACTGCATGGCTTGAGTGTATGAAGAGTTTCTCTCAGCTCTTTTTGTTTCTGACAAGCAATTATTGCTTGTCAAGAAACCCCAATATTACAACAGGCAGAACCTTTCTTCAGGCATAAGGACCACCTGAGATGCCTCTTAAACTAAACTCCTCAGTAATGCCTACAAATGTTTAAGTTTGGACACCACAAAGAAGACCAGTCAACCAATCAGAGCGGAAAAAGTAAGAATACAGGTGGATCAGGGGTAATCTGCATATAAAAACTAGAAGGTTCTTTTTTAAAAAAAATTAGGGCTTGTGAACATACTCTCGCAGTCATCAACACTGAAGGGTCTTAATAACAAATGAATAAATACATAGAAAATTAAATAAATGATTTTAATGGTGAATTTTTATCTGTAATTGCAAAAACCATGATTTATATGGTTAATAAGATAACAGATTTTCAAAAGACTGAATAACTTTATGTTCATCTGATGCCATTGAGTTTGCTTGTGTTCGTTTGTGTTGGAAAAGGCCTTCAAGCGATTAGACACTGCTGTGAGGAACATTAAAGTGTAGCCACATACAGGGACTCTCTGACACTGTTATGTTGGAGTTATGACTAACAATTATAAGGACCTCTCTCTACAGATAAATAATATATGGTTTTGACCACCTCTTGTTTATTCGACCTCTGATAAAAAAAATGTGAAACATATTATTATTAAAACTGTTTTCAAAGCTGTTACATGCATTGTGCTTGGAAGTCTACCATTAATTCATTAATGTTTTGATTGATAACTGCATATTTAACATGTTTATTTCCTATTGTCAGACTCGAGAACTTATCTACTTTAGCTCTTTCTCACAGAATAACAGCTTACACCATCCCCAAAGCCACAGATAAATCAGTGCACTTATGAGGACACATAATATAGACAGGCTCCTGTGCAAGCACACAGATGCTAACTTGTGGACACACACTCTTGTTTCTTCCACAGTTGTCCGGTCCAATGCTCTCCCCGTGTTTATTCACTTTAATGAGAAGCAGAAAGAGCAGAGGAGAGTACTGCAGCCAGAATAACAGCCCCAACGCCAACACAAACCCAAAGTCTGACCAACACAGGAAACAATGAATCTAACAACATCAACACACTCTTGACAAACAACCACTGCAGACCTCCCTGCTCCTCCCTTCTGCTCCTTCTTCTTCTTGGTCATCCCAAAACGCTGCGGACTGGAGAAAACTTCTCAAGGAGCAGGGATTTAAAGTCGGGAGATGTTTAGCAGTGTGGATAGGAGCCATTAAACTTTGTACTCTCAGAGACTTTTCAGTGGGAGCCAAGAGTGTCAGGACAGTGTCACGGGATCTCTAAACAACTTTATTGGGTTCAGCCTGCCTTACTTTCCCAGTGCTGGTTTCAATTTTGCAAAACTGCCAATAACAATTATAGGAATGTTTTTTGAAAGAGCTGAGGGAAATTATTTGAACAGACATCATATAGACAGAATTATTTGAGTTTCTCCAGTGAGAATAATGTAGAAACTAAATATTAAAATGAAAGAGAGGCGCTTTTCATCACACAAACATAGACTCTAACAAACTGACCAGAGATGAGCGCAAATCACTTAATGCAAGTCCATATATATTAAAACCAACTGTGCCAAATAGAAAACATTCACTTGTGTAAGAACAGCTCTCTAAAATGATCTAGGCATGAAAAATACGAGTGGAACCTCTCAAAATTTCCCCACTGTCCTTCAATGAATCCTGACGGGTCTCTAACTGGGACATTCTGGGACCTGCGCACAGCCGCGGCTTTGATCAGATCTGGCCATGACGAGAAAATCACATAGTAACTGAGTAAAGATGCCACTCTGATAAGGGAAAAAGTTGAAGCCAATTTGGATGTATACTTGTAATTAGAGAACTGAGCACTGCAAGTCCACCAATAGTGCAATACCTGCGCCCAACTACATAACAGTAACTTAGCAGTGCAGCTGGATCAGCCTAATTCAAAGTCTATCTAGCTCCAATCTACAACAATTGTGAGTGGCCCAAAATGTCATGGCCTGATCTGCATCCTTTAGAGAAGGAAGAGGTAGGAGCTACAAGCTAGATGACAGTAGGAAGCAATTGCTCTAACAGAGGTTAGCATAGATCTGTAGTTTACTAGAATGTGACTGTATTTCTTTAATAACTGAAAAACAAATAACAGCACTTGAAATTTCCCTACAGAAAGAATATTTCCACTCAGTATCTGACATGTTTTCTGAGTTTGTATCATGACGTGGTTTATGTTCTGTCCTTTACACTGCAGCAGTAGAACCGGCCTACAACATTATCTCACTGGTCCATAATGAACATGACTGATGGATCAGTCCTCTTATCACTTGTTAGATATGCTTTTGAAAGGTTCTGTCCATTCCCAAACACTTTCTAGGGGCTCTATTCCAAATGGATTATTGAAATATATGAATGGCCCATCTAGTGTGTCTGGTTAGCACAACAGGACAACATTTTTAAACTGATTCTGCCTGCAAGCTAGTTGGGTCAGTTTCTAATTGTTTGCCATTTTAATTTGCTTTTTCTCCAGTCAGGGCTTGTGGTACTTCACATTATTACCCTTAAAAAAATACAATTTCATCAGTTTAAGGGAACTCTAATGTGAAATTAGGACATTGATTGATCATTTACAGAATGGTAAAAGACTTCTCAGGACAATGTGATTTTGTTTCTCACATAATCTGCATATTTTCTGGAAAATTGGTCAAAACTTCTTCAGGTGTTCCAGGACATATAAGACCCCGAATGTATATAATCAGATGATTGGTAGTACTGCTGAGGTTAATTGAGTTTGTTAGTTTGTGCACATGTCTCTCATACACAATTAAAAAATGGACCTGGTTGACATCAGTTTGCAGCTGCATTTTAATCAATGTCTGGGATGCGCACACCTCCACCATTCTTTCCTTCCTCCCTTTTTTTTTTTTTTTTTACCTCTGCTGTCTTTGTTTTCTTCTTTTCTCTCTTCTACGGCAGACAGAAAGCTGAAGTTAGCTAGAAGCTGTCTGGGAGCTGATGGCTCTGCTTGAGTAGGGGGAAAGGAAGGTATGGAGCAAATTAGCAGCAGAGATGGGAAAATAATGACTGTGGCATTGTGGGTAATTAGCAGGTATAGTACCTATGGAGAGTTGGGAATATAATGATGTGTGAAAGAGACATGGAAAAGGGAGAACGAGGTGAAAAACGTGTGCAAGACTAACAAGAGTGTGTATGTGTGTGATTGTGTGTGTGCATGTTTTATGTGTGTGAGAGGAAGGAAATGTATGTGTAGGTGTGTTATTTGACTTCCAGACAGAGGAATATACAGTGAGAGGAGCGAGAGAGAGAGAGAGAGAGAGAGAGAGGGAAACTATAGCCTACATGTCATCCCACGTGCAGATTAGCAAGCTCAGACTGTATACAATAAAATAGCCTGACCTTGGCAGGGTCAGTCTGCTCTGACAATATTTGCCAAGGCATTGTTTCAAATCAATAACTCATTAACAAAGTACAAAGGAAGTTGCTGCGGGTTTGTGAGATTCTTTATTAGAAAAGAGCGGCTGCGGGCCAGAAAGGTCATCGCTGTGACATCTCGGCTAGCCTCGCACCGCCGCCTGGATTGTCAGGTGAAATTACTGCAAGCCATTAATTGACATAAGGCAAAGGAGAGCGGGCAGGCAGACAAGGCTGTGTTTGTTCCAGGATGACCCTGAGGTGCTGCGTTTGTGTGTACGTGTGCGCATGTGGACGTCTTCATTCAGGTCAGCCTGTATCCACAACAGCTCTTTGAGAGAGAGGAGTGTGGTGTGAGACAGAGAGGGGGAGCTCAGTGGGTGAGGAGGGTGTGAGGGAGGGCAGGATGGATGTGTTTGATGGTTGACCTGACTAGAAGATTGGGAGCAGAGATCTGAGTCTGGCTACATGGGTTCTGCCTTGAGCAAACACACAAACACAGGTGAGTACACACAGATGTTATGTACAACACGTTAGGGCTGCTTGATAATGCTAAAGAAAAATCATTATCATGTTTAATGTAATTGTGTAGATCACGATTGTCTAAAGCAGTTTACATACATTAACACTAATACTTCTACAACTTTAAATCTCTATAACACAAGCAATAAATGCCACTACAAAAGTGAGAATACATTAATCTAAACACTGCAACAAAGTGATGTGTCTGAAACCAAACTATAAGCCACACAAAACAACAAACTTTCACCATAAGCGTTTCTTCTATTGTTATAGAATATGTGGAAAACTTCCCATTTGCACAATGCTTAAAAATCCTTTTAATTTTCTGAGACCAATTCTCAGATCCAGATCACCAGCAAAGTCCAATCACTTCTATGTGCCATGTCCAACATTCCCTGAAAATATAATCAAAAAACTGGACAGAGCAATGGCCAATCGAAGCACATAAGTTAACCCACATCAAACACTCAGTGTGTGATGTCAGCTCTACCTCTGCTTCTCTCTGTGTATCAACCACACATAATGCCATAATACACTGATACCACACAAACTATATATATATATATATATATATATATATATATATATATATATATATATATATATATATATATATATATATATATATATATATATATATATATATATATATATATATATATATATATATATATATATATATATATATATATATATATATATATATATATATATATATAGTTTAGAAATTCAATCAGTGTGTGATGTCAGCTCTACTGACCTTCTTGTGTATCATATCACAAGCAACCTGTGGACAACAGAGGGGGAACATTACTTGCTGGATAGCAGTGCTTATCAACACTTGTATCCATGATGATCTGTAATATACATATTCAGCCACAGATGTTTCTTCGTGTGACATTAGTTTAATGTGAGGATTTATGTTTGTTCATATGATATGTTTGCTAACCATTTTATGAATCTGGTGTTTCGGTTGAAAATCTGTCTCTGTGAAATGGTGACAGTAACAGGGTCAAGGGGGCTTTGGCTTAGTTTGTTTGTGAATAGTTTTAAATGAAACACATTTGATAAACAAACTGTCACATCATGATAAATAATCAAATGATGTTGCTTAGGTCAACAAAGATGCTTTTGTCTGCTTGAAGACATAGTCTGTCAGACTTAAGACCTTTTTAGAGCCATCTTACCTTGTTTCTTTGTTAGTGAGCACCTTTACGGTTATGCACCTCTTTGGTGGTCAGACTGAGATTTAGACAACTTTGTTTATTCCATTAGGCAATTCATTTTGGCAGTATACAAATTTACCAGTCTACATGCATTTCAGCATTCAGTCAAGAAAAAATATAATAAAGCACAATAAGCAGTATAAACAGTATGTGGCACAAGGCACATCCGCACCCATCTGTGGCCTCTCCACGTAATGAAGCACACATAAGACTAAAAAAGGAGCTTTCACAGCCTGAGGAAACAAACTGGAGCAATGAGTACACGATTTAAAAGCACTAAAGATGTAGATAAATAGATAGATATGGTCCAACAAAATGTATTGCACATTACATAACATAACTACATTCAGAGAATGTATGAACAAGCCCCAAAATCAGATTGCAACAAAAGCCACTTGTGTGATTGTGAAAAGAGTTTCTCAATTCAAGAGGCTGCTATCAAGATTCAACGGCCTGGTGGCAGAAGCAATCAAAGATTTAGAATGTCAATGACATCTGTGCTGAGTAGAAACATTTCACCATGTCACATTTGTCTACTTTAATGGCTCAGAAATACACCTCAGAGTAAATACTGGCTAAAATTCAGCATTTAAGCAACAACAGTGATACTTGCACCATCCACAGTAGAAAGTTATGTCATAGTAGTTCACTAAAACATTTATCAAATATGTCAAAACCTGAGGACAAAACAAGAACATCATGCATACTGTATTTTCACCTGAACCCTGAATTCAAAAACATCTTTAAATTGTATGAAAACAAACAAAAAAGTACTTTAATCTTAAAAATTAAAACTTAGTACATCAAGAATCATATGCATAAAGGTCAAAGATATTCTTCATCCTCACTCACAATAACACAGACATGGCATCTAGCCAATTTGTTGGCTGCAGCAAGCAGGTGAGCTGCCCTCATGCCCTGGTCACTGACCTCTTCTCTGACCAAGTGCAGAGGTTAATCAAGTCCCTACCTGTCCTTGGATATGCTGAGCTTGACTTCTTGGCACGATCACAGGTCAATGGTCAAATAAAGCCTGTCTGTATAATTGCTAGTGGGCCACAGATTGGGGCAGAGGGGTGAAGGTGACAAAGAGCAAAGACCCAGTCCCATAGAGGAACACCGTAGCAGCATGTCGAATGCAATTACCAGTGTGTGTGCTTGTGTGACCACGTCTTAATGTTTATAATCAAGTTTAGGTGTGTGCCTGTGTGTTTCTGTAAGAGTGTGTGTGAATCCTCAGGACGTTTTGTTTTACAGTGTGAACATGAAGAAACAGGACATCATCTGCTAAACACAGACAAGGACAAGGATCAGAGGCAGCCCCCCTGGACATCTGCAGCTGGGAATAATGGGTCTTGGAGTAGCAGGACCTAAATAATGGATGCTCCTGCCTTCGGAAAACACATAAAGTACAATCGGCAAAAGCCAGATCAGGAGACCAAGACCTTCTGTCCAGGTAAAACGTATCCAAGAAATACGACATCACAAACTCATGGATCACCACTGCCAAACACCCCCCAAAAAGAACAAACTAAAGAAATTACATGCAATGAATTAAATTAAAATGAAAAGCTTATCACAGGAGAGTTAAACAGCATCTGAAGTGAGGAGCTTCAAAATATGCCCTTATTACTTTTTTAAGGAAAAGAAATCTAAATCATAAAAACTGTTAGTCACGTTGAATACAGAACACACAAGGTTCACTGAAATGTTCATCTGCTCTGATCTTTGTCATTTAGATGTCTGATTTTAAGGTAAGATCACTTAAAAGAAACAAAATTTGGATAGTTTGTTTTGTCAGAATCCTGACTTTTGAAAAGTTTGAAACCAGAATTTTAGCTTAAGTCTTTAGTTTCATAAGTTTGAGAACGGTGTAAGAATTTTATTTTTGAAGTCAGAGTATGATTTAAAAAATCAGATTTTTCTAATCAACTCCAAAATTCTAATCAAAAGTCGGAATTCTGACTTTTATCAACATATATTTTAAAATATCCGACTTTGGTCATGAGTATAAGAATTAAGAGTTTTCCGGATAGAATAAAAAGAATAGACTCTGTTCTGAACCTTTTTTTCAGAAATCAGAATTCTTTAAAAAAAGTCAAATGTCTGTCTCACATTTATTTAAAAAAATGTCTTAAGATTGACTTTGTTCTAATAAAAAAGAAAAAGTCTGGTCTTGAACTTAGAATTTTAACTTCTGACTCTTAATCTCTTTTTTTGTTGTAGAATTGAGGGACTAATGTCAAATCCCCCAAAAATGTAATGCTGAATGATATTTTCACTTTCTTCAGTATTCATTGATAATGGCTATATTCTATTTTTTTCTTCAGAGCTCATTTACCCTCCAGATTTATTTAGGAAAATTCTAAGCATGTCAGATTTCTGTGAATAAAATAAATAAATAATAAAAATAAATCTATATAAAGTCACGTAGGTTTGACTTTAAACCAATATTGTTATTTTACTATTTTTTATTTTTAGAAGCCAAAACAAACAGTATTAGTTCCTTTAAAAAACAGTCTGTGTTCTCAAAAGTATCATGAGAAATTTTAGAGAATCATAGAAAAATAGTGGAGCCTTCCTCCTGATTTCAAAATTCCATGAATTCATCCCAGTTGAATACTCTGTTCTCTGCTTTCTTAATGATATTTTAGAAAAAAAGATCCAGGAATAAAGAAGTAGAAAATTAAGCTTTAAAACGATGATTCCAAGCTTCCTATCAGCCAAACAAAGTAGTTAACCTCACAGTTTTAATAAATTAATTTTTGCCCTTTTGGTTTTGCCATAAGAAAACAAGTCTTGAAATATAACTAATAAAAACATTCATGTTTAAGGGTTTAATTTTGGAATTCTTACTGTTTTTCAGAATCATGACGTCAAAATTAAAATACTGAAAGAAAAATTACGAATCCAGATAAATGTACACATTCAGATATTGTTGTTAATTTCCAAGTTTGAGTTGTAATTTAAAAGGTCATCTCAGAACTTTGACGTGTATTAGAAACAATCTTGAGGAAATAAGTCAAAAGATTGAATCTTTGTTACTGGTTTTGATTCTTAAGTATCAACAAAAACTAAATTATGTTGACTAAATAAAATTAAAGAGGGGAGGGACACATCCCAACTGCCTGTTGCAGAATGTTTCTAAATCAACTGTCTCTGTTGAATCCCTGAAAAATAAAAAAAAACTGTTCGAGGGTCTTGAAGAAAATGCACAAACATCTGAAGAGAATGAGAAAAAGTATTCCAGTCATTTACAAAAATAAGTATAAGTGGTGCTTTAAGACTGGTGAAGCCCTGTTTTTTGTCCCCTTTGCTCTTTTTTCTCCTTCTTCTTTCCAGGCCCTGCTGGCCTAATCCCAGCCAGCCAGCCTTGGGTGAACTCTTTGGAAGCTTCTTAAGCCCATGAATGTGCCTTTTGTTCCTGCCATTCCTCCGCTTGGCTGACAGAAAATAGCTAACTGGATTACTGCTAAAATTCAAAGTAAAGTGAACTCCCAAACTTCTATATGGCAAAGTGCTAAGAGAGCGACTCCCCCCACTCCCCCTTTTACCCTCCCACTATCCTTACCAGCATCCCTCCGATCAGACTTTCTATCCCTCCATCCCTCCCTCTGTCTTCCCTTTCTGTCTCCCCTGCTCCACAGACATCCCCCTAAACACGGCGCAGTGGCGTGTGATCTGCGGGAGAGAGAGAGAGGACGGGGATTAGATAAGGTTGAGAGGTTGCACACTATGAACCCGGGGCTAAAAAGTAAGAATCCTAAAAGCAGTTAAGAGCTTATTAATGTGTGTAAGGAAGCGTATTAATCAACTCAACTCTATCAGGGCCTGAGTGCATGAGTGTGTGTTAGCGAATTTATGCTAGAAAAGAGGCAGAACAGCTTAATTTAAACAGTTTGATCAGCACAAACACAAAGACTGACAGGTGGTGATTCACGCTTGTGGTATTTCATGTCTCATCTTTGATTTATTCGATTACCAAAGGTATTTCAGAGTGTGTCTTTGTGAATGGTTGTGTGCAGGTGGTCTGGCAGCTCAGCGGGAGTTAGAGTGTGAGGTGCAGGGACTAAAAACGCCTCATGTGCTTGTGTATGTGAGTGCACACACCCTGAGCGAGTGCAAAAAAAAAAAAAAAAGAAGAAAACCACCCAGCTAAAGAGGTTTGATTTGAACCACCACCCACTCTGAGCAACAGAGGTGAAGGATAAAGATACACACACACACACAAATGTCACCACCACACTCCCTTTCCACCTCTTTCCTCCTTTGTCCGTCGGTATGTGTGTGTCTTTGCATATCTGCGTGTGCGTCTCTGTGCATGTGTGTGTGACAGCTTACTCCGAGGCGGACAGAGGCAGAACGGTGCCGAGTAAAGCTGGGTAAGAGGAGGAGGCGTAGACGATAGCAGGAAGGTCACACGCACCAACATCCTGCTGACTGCTAGGTCAAAAGTCAAAATTCAAGGGGCACCGACACAGGGCCGGGCAGCTCACTCATTAATCTTTATCCCGAGTCTTGAAATCCCCGCATCTGAGGACAAGTTTATTTGGCTGGAAAAAATCTAAACCTCTTACGTGACCCCGACTTTCCTGGTTAATGAGGATCATTTTGTATTTGTCTCCTGGACTGAAATAACAGACATGCAGAGCTCACTTTTGTTTTTTCTTCCGTAATAATAAAATGCAACGTCAGTAGTTTCAACTAAAAATATTATCTGCATATTCAGTTATCAATGTGTTAGCTTGAAGGGGTTTCAGGAGCATTTTCTTCAGTTATTAAATTGTTACACCGTGTCCTAACTGAACGTGACACAGGCAAGAGTCAGTCAGGCTAATTACACTGAATCATTTGTGGGTGACCTTACTGCCCATAAGCAACGTCCCACAATGTGTGGCGCAGCATTTTGCCAAGATGGCCTGTCTCTCTTTTCCCTGTCCCACATGTCAACACAGACGGGAAACAAAGAGGGAAATTGACAAGGAGCAGGAGGGATTTTTTTGCTTGTCTTGGGCTTTTCTCACTCAGCAGAGCTTGTTTATTTGTTTAATACAACAGAGACATTGCAGCATACATCCATTTCAGTGAGTGAAATGATTTAATTTCACTTTCAACATGGAGGAGAGAAAGTTGGTTTAGCACAGTGAATTGTGTGTTTATGGGCTGTTGGGACCACCCTTTGTCAGTCCAAAACACTTCATGTCCATTTCTCCTGCTGGTCAGTAAAAACACTTGCTGTACTGTTTACAAGGGGAAAGACTGGGCATGGAGTTACACTTTAAATGGACGTAATGCTGACAGCAGGGGTGCAATGCTGTGCGATGCTGTGCAACATCCGATGTTCACAGTCACTAAAGAACAGGGAGTTACACTTAAATTTCATGTCATAGTCTTAAGAAAACTTTCCTTATGTTTCCACTGTTAATGAAAAAAGACAAGTGCTGCATCCTGCCACTTTTTCTTTTCTTCTGAGTCCATCCAGCAGTCATAATGCTAGCTTGTGGAAACCAATACACTAGAGTAATTGCAAGTTTGCAAGTTGCAAGAGTATGTACGCTTTAACACTGCTAAACTTTCAGACAGGAGGGCAGAAGCAAAAGTGGACTAGACAAGAATAAGATGGATACAAAATTCAGTATAATATTAGTTTTGGATAGTAACATCTGAAATAAAGAATGATGGACATATTAATTACAAAACACACTTTTTAAGGTTGTTTAGAAAAATCTTAGGTATATGGCCCAGCTACAAACCCATGACATGCGAAGAATCTCTTCAGCTTCCATTTGCTCCACCTTTTAAGGATTCATAGGCATGCCAAATCAAATATTGGGGAGGACTTTTAGACAAAGAAACTTAAAAAATATATATTCAGGGGCATCTGGAATCAGTATAAAATGACTAAACTAGAAAAGTACTCGGAGAGCGCAGACCTCCGCCAGCACCACAGTCCTCTCCCATGTTGTGATTTTTATCATCAATATTAGCTCTACTTTTATTTCCTGTAAATATTTAGATTCCTTGACCATAAAAACATACCATTAGCAATTGGTTTCATAATGATATCTATTTTAATTCAGTAGTTATTCACGAAAATCGCATTGTTCGTCATGACTGATCCAGACGGTGATCCTGATCAACACCAAAATTGAATCAGTTCTTCCTTTTCCCATGCTGAACATTTCCTGAAAATTTCATCAAAATCCATCCATTACTTTTTGATTTATTTTGTTCACAGGCAGACAGACAGACAGACAGACAGAAAGACAGACAGACTCTCCCAAAAACATTACCTCCTTGGCGGAGGTAAATATGGCCTCTTTAATCTAAAAAGTGATGTTATAGGTCTAAAAACAGCTTGATTCTTTTGTACTTTAAAAGAATGTTTTTGTGCTTCCTCATATTCTTTTTCAATATTGTTTGGGACAAAATAAATTATCACGGTAGACATTTGGTGTCATTACACACCAGTTTGACTATATTAGATATCTGTGATATATATTATGTACTCTCTAGGCACAGAAAGTGACTGGGAAGGGCAGAACCTTTCAAAAAAAGGAAGGTAATAACAAATGTTTTGTTTCTCATCAAGTTCATGGGTCAGTCAGAGCAGAGGCTTGTAGTCACCTGCTCCTTTTCAGCACAACTAACCAACTCTTGTAGCAACTGCATCTTTGTTCATGAATGGACACCGATAAGCTTGATGTAGCTATTTCATCTTGAAGCTTTGAAAAACAAATCTACCTGATGATAGACATGGGGAATCCAGCTGATTAGCAAAGTTAGAGATCCGGTATTCACTACACTTAAAAGAGAGCACATATCACCCTCAGAAATGGCTAAAATGAGTTCAGAAATATTAGCAAACTGAACACTTTTAAAAATGTGATATCCTGCACACTAAAGAAATAAAGTCATTATTCAGTTACTATTTCTTCCTCCAAGAGTTGGGATTAAATTAATTATTATACATTTCATGAATTGGTAGGTTGTTATTATTATTTTTATTTTTATTTATTTATTTATTTATTTTTTTAAATGTATTTTTTGGGCATTTTGTGCCTTTATTGATAGGAGAGAGACAGTGGATAGGCTTGTGAAAGGGGGAGAAAGAGTAGGGGAAGACACTCTGCAAACTGGTCACAGGCGGGATTTGAACCTGGACCGGCAGAAGCAAGTACATGGGGTGCTAACCACTATGCCACACCAGCACTCCTGTAATGTCCATATTATGGAAAATATTAGTATTATTATCATGATATTTAGGTTTTTGTTTACAAAAAAGGGTCCACTGCCTGTCTACAACCCCTCATTCCCTTGTTAGTTAATACATCTTTTCAAAATTCTGTACTTAAAAAGTCTATTTAAATTAATATCATTAGCGGATTTGCCACCTGCCCCAAAAGGGAGACATTACTGGTTCCAGACGTTTGTTCAGCCCATAGCTGGCTCTGCTGGACAGTAAATTTGAGGGCACAGTGCTGGAACGCCAATGCCACATCCAAAGCTCAGGTGTTTGACTTGAGACACAAATCTGGGGTTTATATGTAGGTCAAAATCAAATACCTAAGTGGTCTCTTAGGTAAGAAAAGGGAGGCAGTATTTTCATTTATTTTCTCCCCTGGTTCTGGAATAATGTACAAAGCATCCACCGTTTGGAAATGTAGACCCCCCAGCATAACTCTCAAGCCAAAATAAAACTCAATTAGATTTGAAAATATGGAAACCTTAACTGTTTGTTATGCTTTTTTCTTTATGGACAATATTTAAATCACGTGAATATATTTTTTACACCCTCTTGATATAACTGGTGTGCTATCTTGGAGACGTCTCCCTTTGAAAAAAAAATCCCAAAAGACTTCCTGGATAAATTAAGATAACATTAAAACTATCAAAAACTATTTAATACAATAATTGGATATATATTGATACAACATACAAAGTGCATTAAAATCTTAAAAATTAAGGATTTATTTTGCATAGTTTGTGACTGTATGAAAATACTGACATTGTGCGATATATGTTTTAGTCCTAGCTCATATTTCCCTATTTTTCATTTTTTACAGTTTTCTATGTTTGGTATATTTGGATTGCGAGGGTGGATGGGGTCTTGTGTTTTTTGTTGTGTTATTCAATTTTCTACTTTCATTTATTTATTTCTATTAAACTTTTTTCATAAAAAGTAAAACAATATTTACTACATGATTTTGTATGAACATATATATATATATATACATACACACATATATATAAAGACATGTATGTGTGTCAGGTGCAAATAATTTTTGCACCTGACAATGAGGGTTGACTTGATTCATTTTCATAACACCTTCATGTCAGACGTTCAGTACTCATAAGATGGTGAAACCAATGGACAGATGAAAACAGTGTGATAAAGTCGGATAGATCTGCAGCTAATTATCCCGTATTAAAGACTGTGTAAAGGTACTGCCATGGGGGTGAGAAAAGAGTCTGTGTTGACAGCCCACACGCCATCCACCAGTCCAGTGGCCCCTTTAAGTCCTGTCAAACACCAGAGACAGACGCCTCTTGCAAACCTACACACATGAAAATGTACACACACACACACACACACACACAAACACACACACCATAAATGCATATGCATCACTGCGTTACAACGGTAATCAACCAATGACAGATGCTGCGAATACATAATTCAAAACAGGACAAAGTGTCCTTAACATTTAACCATCCTAATCTGAGGTTTTAGATAAAGAGAGAACATACAAAGACCTACAAGAACAATCATAACAGGAAACTTAGTCAGAAAACATGTTTTTTTTTTTTTGGGGGGGGGGGGGGGGGGTTCATACCTGTTAGCTTTCCATATTAATGTGTTTGAAAATTGAATTTTTGATGTTTTAATAGTAAGGGTCAGCAGGCTGAACAGTTGGGGAGGATACACATAGAGAAAAGTGGAAAATGCTGCAGAGCTTTATTGCATCATGGTCTTTGTAAACACAGCAGGGTTGAAACAAAATAAATAAAAAAGAGGTTCCTTTATCTGAAGATAGAAAGTTTGGGCATTTCTTGTTAACCCCGCGTGTTTTTGAGAGAGATTTAGAAAAAAAACCCTCTCAAATTAGACAGATTTTACTCAAGTTTTAATTGGTCCCAAATGAACCTTGGGTAATCCTTTGAAAGTCTTGCTAAGAAGTCACTCAAACATAGAGTTTTTATAATGTTTCTCAACCACTCAGTTTCAGCCCTGCACAGAACAGGCTGTTTCAGTGTCTGTAGCTTCACATGGGCTGTGTCTGACCACCAGCCTCTCAGGAGGTGGATGTGATCTTAGAGTCCAGGGCTGGACTCTAATGTCTTCTATGGCTCAATACTGGAGCTGGCTGTGGACTGAACAAACTGACTCAGGAAGTGTCCCCCATCCAGGGTAGGTGGCATCTCCCTTGATGACACCATTGTCAAACAGAGAGTTCAAGCTCACACAATTTGAAAGGTAGAGTGAACAGGAGGGGAAAGACTTTTCTCATTTTTAGATGGACCATGGAGACATGTCTTATACGAACCTCATCAGAAAGAGTAGGTTCCTAAGCTTCATTGTTTTTTCACATAATCTGTAACCAACACATTCCTTCTCCCTTTCCCCTACAAGTCAAATGTTCCACTTTTTAATATTAAATATCTAAAACCCGCCACTTCCCTCAAGTGTAAAACAAAACCATATTTTGTGGTGATATTTCTATTTTATTTTATTTTTTCCTAAATGCAGAATTTTCACTCAGATTCAAAATGCACAAATAAAAAATGTATAAGGACCTGGAAGACAGAGACTCTCCTACTGTTTTGACTGTATTTTGCCATACTCACTTTCACATTTGTACTCGATTTATGCACAGAGTGACTTCCTTTGTTTAACCATGAGGTAAATGGTACCCTGAGCTGTGTGTGTGTGTTTTTGTATATGTATCTAAGAATATGTGTGTGTATGATTAGGGGGTGTACAGTCAGTGTGGCATGATAAGAATGTTGCACTGTGTTTGCAGAGTGTGTGTTATGAAGATAATAATCCCAGCGGTCAACAAGAGTGAAGGGCCAGAGCTGCACTGACCGGCCCACCATCTGAGAAAGAGAGAGAGCGAGAAGAGAAGGAGAGAGAGGGAAAGAGGGAGCGAGGAAGAGGGAGGTAGCCATGTGGTTAACACTTGCTCACTGAGAGGCGACTGGAGCCCGGCCAACCTCTTCACACACAGGCTGACCACACAAGAGCCTCTCTTTCTCCCTCGGCCTTCCATCCTCCCTTCATCCCTCGTTACCTAACATCTCCTTCCTTGCTTCCTCCCACCCTCTTAAACCTTTACTTGCATCTTCGAACCCACCCAAATGCTACCCTCCCGTTTTTTCACCTATGTCTCCCATGACCCCAAACTGTCACTTCGTCCACCTCCCCCCCATCATGTCCGCTTTTGACGAACATCATTCTGTCTGCACCCCCCCTCGGACTCCAACTCGCCTTAGCTCTGCTCAACGTTTCCTTCCTGCCTTCCTTTTCTGTCCCTCCTCCCTCTCCCACTCCCTTTCCAACTTACCCTTATGGGGATGCGCTCGGTCTCTGTCTCCTTCTGTGGGTTGCGGTACTTCTCATAAAACTCTCTCTTCTTTTTGCCCTCCTTGTCATCTTTTCGTTCTCTCTTTTCGGCGGGTTCGTCGGAGGGTTCGGTGGGAGAGGGCAGGGGAGATGACTTAGCCGGCTTCTCCACTTCTAGGTAGTTCTCATTGGGGTTGAGCACGATCACACCATAGCCCTCCTTAAAGAGATGAGAAGAATAAATTAATATATAAAAAGATGTATTATGGCTGAAACGGGAAATAACATTTATGGTTAATATGAAACATTTATAATTCTAGTTTAAAATCAATATCACTCTTTTGCTGAGAAAAATAGAAAAAACATCCTATGAAAAGAGAAATTAGTTGAAAAAAGAAATATTAAATATTAAGTTGGGCTCCTTTTTTCTTATTTTTAACTTCATATTTCTTTTGTTAAAATTTCCTTTTATTAGTATGAAAATCTAAATCTCACAATACAAAAATGGAAAAATTCTGAAGTATTTTCTGCTATCTAATCCTCAATTTTTAAATCTAATCTGAGCAATAAGAAAATTTGAATTATAAGAAGTTGGTGCATACATGAGAATTATATTTCTGATGATTTAAAAAAATAACTCCTTTAAGTATCTCATGTTAGAAAAAACACACTCTTATTTTGCAAAGTGGATCATATCAGTATGAATTCTAAAAAATAATCATAAAAAATATTAAAAAGTAGAGCAGGGAAACAAAGACAGTTCCAGTTTCACGTGAAATATTGGCCCCCTCACATTGTTCAAAACAAGATCATTGTATTCAGGAAGAGCGGAGACAGTCATTTTTATATTAGGTCATAAATTTTACATATTGCGGCTGTCACACTCAAACTTCCTGAGTCTGTTTTTCTTTTTTTTTTATTAACCCGTGCTATTGGTTCAATGTCAGGAGGTTGGTTCAATTTTAAACTTTCATTTATTTTATAAATAAAAGGACAAAGGAATAATTTGTCTTCAGGAGAATACAATATTAATTGATTTAACAGAGGAACATTCACATCCTTAAAAGTAGCAGGTTTGAGTCTGACAGCAACGATATGAACATTTCTGTATATTCATATTTAACACTCCATAGTCAAGATGGTGCCAGTGATGACATGTTAAGAATGTTGGGTAACAATAAAGTCATATGAAATCAGCAATAAGTTTGGTTTAATTACAGAGATCTTGATATCAATCAAAATAATCTTGATTCAGATCTGCAATACTTGAGAAATCCTCTATAAAAGATGCAGATTTTTGTGGAAAAAATGGTAAAGATCCAAATCCAGCTTGAAAGAAACGTCAGGGAAAGTGACAGCGGAGCAGGCGTCACTGTGGAGAGAAGCTCAAGAAGTAAGCGGGTAATCGTAATTCAGTGGCCGCGGTTTCAGCTGGTAAACTGCATTCAATGACTTCAAAGGCCATGTGTCACTTCATACCAGACCCAGATAATCCCCGCCTCAGTCACTCAGTGAGTTAGCCGCAAGTGCAAAAATAAATCTGTCAATGTGAAACTTTCCCCAACAGCAAGACAACAATTAAACAAAAAATAAATCACATCATCCTAACTTTGACTATTATTATAATTTATAAATGTTTTACAGCCTTAACTGAGCAGAAGGAAGAGACACAGTTTTATTTGATTAAAAAAGAACGAATAGCAATGATGAGAGAGACCGAGGGAGGTTAAATTTGTTGTGGAGAAGAGGAAGTTTTCTCTTGGCCTTTAGTGACTTCTTCAACTCAGAGCCTTTTTAATTAACTCTGTTTATTGTCTCAAGCACTCTGAAACTAAAGCAGGAAATGGATGGATTCCTGTTTCATGTTGGTCGTGCTTTTCACACACAACCCCCCTCATAACAACACACACTCATTCACTGCAAGACTCAAAGTGATTGGTGTGTGCCAGTGACAATAAACACACATACACACATAATGTTTACGAAAAAACAAACAAACAAGTAAATAAATCGGTCCAGGTATGAAGAAGAAAACTTTCCGTAGACGTGAGAAGGAGTTAAAGAGGAAGCAGTGATCAGCTTCCTGTGCAAATCGCCGTCACAAACACACGCACTGTCTTCTCGAGGCAGCACGTCTCCTCTTCCTTAATAAGTGTTAACACAATGTGCTTGTTTTTCTGTTGACGCTGCATGAGTGTGTGTCCCTCCTGCGCCCATCGGCATCAAACCTGCCACACACCCCTTCCCTTAGCACCTGCGCTGTGTCAACAACGTCAAACTGACACTTTCTCACTTACTCAGATTATAAAATTAGTCGGATTCTCACTCCTTTTCAGATGCACACACGAGCCTCTTCAGAGAGAGCTGGACACTTCCATGACATGAAACTTGAACAAGGAAATAATCAGCTGAAGAAAACACGTTCTTATTGACAGTATTAACATTTTCATAGTTTTCCCAACCATTGACAATTATACAAATACACACTGAATTTATTTTCACCTTTAAGGAATTGTCTGATTTATTTTGAAGTCAACGTGGGGAGGGGAGCTTAAAATGACATTTGCAACGTTACCATTTGCTTCTGTATTTTCCCTCTCTGTTTTTAAGTTTTACTTATCCAATCTAAATCAGAAATGACAGACTGCTTATCATGAAGAAAGGCACAATGGACGTCATTTAAAAAACAAAAGACTTCTAAAATATGTTGACTATCACTGTCGACAATACCTAAGGCAAAAACAATTACAAACCATTTACAAAAAAGAGATTTAACAAAATCATTGCCAATAAGAAACTATGATATTTCAGCAAACATTCCAATTGCAATAGCAGGTGACTCAGTTAAAAACTTGAAAGCTTCATTCAATTTATATATATTTCTGTCCTTATATAAATAAAACTGTTGGTTTATGGCTTTTTCTCAGTTGAAAGGGTATAAAAAATGTGAAGATTTTTGATATTACCTGCAGTAATTTTGATTTTTAAAAGTTTTCAGAAAATCATAAAACTTTTTTTAGCTTTTGCAAGTGAACTCTTCAGACTCAGACACTGAAGTTGTACGCACACCCAAGGTGGTAAATGCTCCTTTAAAATAATTGCCTTCATTCTCATATAATGGAATGATAAACTAAATAAAATTAGATTGATAAATGTTTATCTGAAAACACCCTCAAACATCAATAAAATGTTCAAACATGAAAACAAACGCTCACACACCAACACATTTGGACAAAGGGGTCACTGGATAAAAGTTAATAAAGAGACAAAGATGGAAAAAAAGGATAAACATAATAAAAATATAATAAAGAAGGGAGGGAATGAACTTTCAAAAATCTTACACCAAGCACTATGATGCATTTTCAGGCAAGTGAGGGTGTGCCAGGTGAAATGGAACAAACATAAGTTCATAAAAGTCTTCTGTACTAGCAGTAAGTTTGTGAGTTTGCTGCAAATAAGTTCAAGTTACATAAAAACAAGAATATTTCCGGACAGCAGGTTGTGTTGCCTGTGGCTTTTTAACGGCTGGTGAAGTTTTGTTACCTGTATTTTTATTAGCAATATTGTCTTCTGATATTGATGCAATTAAAAATGCTCTCAGTTATATCTGTTTTTCTGCATCATTAGTTGAAAAAAGTTTTTAAAAAATATGCTCTCCTAATGACAACTATGTGACAGCTGATAATGAAGTTTCTATTCTGTCAGCACTTCAGGGGCAACTATTTACAAACACAGCAGGAAAATTCCAATAATTCTCAAAAACCACCACTACATTATGCACTCAAGAGAAATTTTTAGCTCTTTTTTTTTTTTTAAATAACATTATTTTTTAGTAATACAGTTGTTACACATTGGCAGTAAGTAAAAATGACTGAAAACGATTCTGTAACCCTGTTGAAGAGGTTAATTTGTAAGGATATGACTGCAGTGTGCTGTGAGATTTCAGCTTGATTTTGGAAGTTGGCAAAAGAAGTAATAAACAACTGAAATAAAGAATAATACAACAATAAGAGACTAACAAGAAAACAACAAGAAAATAAGAAGACAAAGAAGAAAAGGAAAAGAGGCAGAGACAGAGAGATGTATCCAAAGCAGATCCACAGCAGCTTTGTGCCACTGCCCACTGGTGGCAGCCTGATAAAACAACTGACAAGACCAGTTCAGCAAAAGGCTGCAAGCCATAGAAACAATTTACATTTATAACAAAAACAATGCATAGTATAAGTTTGATTAATTAAAAAAATAACAAAAATATAAATAAAAGTACTCTGTTCCTGGGATACAAGACTAAATACAGCACAAAAGAAAATAAAGGCAAAAAAACTTGTGAGTGCGTTTCTCCTTTTCCTTAATCCTTGTTCACAAGGCCAAGAGTCAATGGTTTAGTAGCTCTGCTTCTGGTGTTCTGATGCTAACCCCGCGTGGCCTACATCGGTGTTTAGTCCTCTGTGCTCTTACCCTCACCCTGCCTTGCCTCAAAGTGTACTATTAGTAACCTCGGGTGGCTCGGTTCGTAGCCTTCAACTGTCCTCGTGCTAACCCCAAGTGGCCTATTGCCTTTCTTTTGGAGAGGCTAACACACCTAACCCAGCTAACAGTGCTAACCCTTTCAGCTGTCCAGTCACCCAGAAGGACATTGCTGTAAAGGGGACCAGGGCTGTAGGAGTATTTAGTCTGGAAAAGCAGGGCCGCAGGGTTCACCTCCATGTCGGAAACCATCATTTATTTCAACACTGAGAGGTCTGTGTCAGTGTCAGGATAACAGAGATTGGCCTGTTCAGACACTTCCTCTCTTTTTATGCTTCTCTCCATCAAGACAATATTAAACAAGGAGACACAGAATAAGAGGAAACAACTGTGAGTTCTTTCTGTACATCTGAAACAATATATGCCAAGTTAGGGCTGTGGTTTTAGGAAAATTCTTCTACTTAACTTGAAAAAAGAAGGATATTAGATTTAAATGAATGACAAAATCACAATTCTGAGTTGAATACCCACATTTTCTGAGTAACAAGCAGATGTCCTGGACTGAATCAAATATTTAAATTAGTATGACAAAATGTCAGTGCTTTCCTCAAATCCCACAGAACTAATTTTTCCCACAGAGGTAGTGTTCAGCATTCTGGTCTTTTGCGTTATTTCATGACAGCTAAATCTCTCCATATGTTTCTCTGTGCACCCTTCCACAGTTGGGTCATTGGCTCTTTGTGTTTGTAGCTAACAGTTAAGTCCGCCCCTCACACACACTGGATACACCTGCTAAATCTGATCTTTGTGTTGTGATGTGCTGTCAGATTGTGAATCTTGCACAAACGTGCGGCAAACCTTGGGTCACCCTTCTTATTATACCACTAAATCTCTCCCTCACACAACGCTAACATCGGGTCACTTTGCCTTTGTCCCATAAACACACAGCGTCTCCAATGAAATGCGAACACACACAGGGTTGTGTAGCGTTGGGTCAGTCTGGTCTTTCTGCAGCAGCATACAGGCTAAGTCTCTTCCCATGCCCCTGTCGGTGCCCCTGTGCCACCGCCATACTGAGTCCTTGCCCCGGGGCCAGCGGTCAAGAGGGTCGCCCCGACCCCCATCACCCCCAGCTTCGGACGCTCCTTAGCGCTCCTTTGTCGGCCTGTCCCACATCAGATAGCAAAACAAAGACTGCCGCTGCTGCAGAAACCGAGGCCTGTCCGTTCATTAGGATGAGACCCATCCTTCGTCATCACCGCATTCCCCAGCATTAGTGCTCAGTTTGATAGATATTTTAGATTTAGACAAAGCCGTGTTGTCACATTTTGATTATTTGTGCTCTCTGTAGTTTCTAGCTGCAAAATCTCAGAAAACATTTTAGTCCAGGTTAGGCTGTTAAAAGTCATTTATCTTTAAGTTATGACTTAAAGCTAGTTATTAAGTCAAATTTAAAAAATGAGTGTAAATGCATGCTGAACAAGTTACTACACCATCAGTATGTAATTAAACTGAGATAAACTTGCAAAAAACTTGAATGACAGGCTTTTACTTGTTCTTGGGTATTCTCTCTGAGGTTTATTTTATACTGTCTTTTATATTCAGAATGCAGAATATTCCATTTTTGGTGATATCCACAAATGACTTCCTTTCAAAATTTACTTTACATTATGTCAAAAACAAAGTATGAAAATAACTGGAAATGATTTTTGATTTTTTTTATTACTGATGCAAAATGTGTTTTCAACAGTGCCAGTGAAACCAAGCTTAAACCCTTCAAGAGCTACAAATAGTTATGTAAAAACCCTCTGACAGAACCTGGGGCTAGATTTTATGGGGAATGCACTTCGAGTTGAATACAGATCTCCTTATCTAATTACAGATTGGTAGAAAGTACACTAAATTACTGTTGGCAAGGCTGGAATATTTTTCCTTGTGCTGAGAACTCATAATATTGTTTGCATAAAAGTTACATTCCATGTCTGTGTTAATTATATATAGCATGGCCTCTGCATCATCGATGAACTTTATTGTCCGTCCAAATGACAGAAAAAAAAATGCCACACAGAGATGACGAGTCAACAGTGAATTCTTACTGTAAACTAGTAACCTGAGGATACACCTTAAACATACTGATAGTGTGCTATGGAGAGTATATAAAAATTTGAAGCCAAAAAAATTCCCAATATGCTGGTGTATCAATATTATCCATTGAGCATGTCACACTATAATTTGTGTATTGTTTAATAAGCTTTTGTTGTTTCCTCAACTTTCTGAAATCAAAGTCAATCTGAAATCCCCGTCAGTGGGTTTACATGAAGTTCGGATGTTTCCTGTGTTCTGTGTTCCTCAGTTTCTCAATCTAAAAGTTCCCAACTCCCTTTTAGTATATATTTTCCCCTTTGTTTTTGGTTGATATGTGTTTATTTGTTTTAATTGGCTTTATGTTATAAATACATATTGCATTTTCTTTTCTTTCTTTATGCCCAGCACATTGTGCTACATTCTTTTTGTAACAAAACTGCCACACAAATAAAGGCTGATTGGTTGATTTATCGCACCATAAATGAACATGCAGACAACCCACAGACATAGGGGTGCAACAGTTCAAAGAGTTACCATGTTAAACAGAGACTTATGTGTATTTATTTTGTCTTCCTTTACCCATATTTAACGTCTGTCTCAGATGAAACATGTTACACTCTCCCCTTTGTGATATGGATGGATATCCCAGCTGTCAGAAGGACTGCAGTATGCAGTGAAAGAATGAGTGGGAACATAGAAAAACAAATTAAAGACCCGAGTAAAATCATTGAGCATAGAAGGACTGCATTTATTGTGGACATTGCCATCACCATAGCTTAACACTATGACAGGAGCAAAAATGTTGCAATGTAAATATTTTAAACATTGTACATCCCTTATTAGCTTTAAATATCAGACAGTGAATAGTTATAATTGAACTTATATATCTATTTCATAGATCTGGTCAAACAAATTTTCAGTCAAAATGACTGAAATAATGATATTGATTGTCCAACACCCCCATATATAACATGGTGTCTTGTCTTGCAGATGAAAATACAATATTTAAGGTTAGTTGTCGTCTCATTTTTGTCATAAACGAGGTTGAAAATTAGCCTCTTTGTCTTATTCACGTTGACAAACTATCACAGCTCCACATGCAGCATATTATAAAGTTTAAACAATCACACCTTTAAAAAAGCTTTACAGTATAATGAATACAATTACTCTAGAGACTCATATAAGATATCATCACATTTAACATAACTTCTGATTCATCATTTCACAAATGGACCCATACTGCGCAGACCGACCAGCACTGTCAATAATCTCTAACAGCGTTGAGCTCACAGATGAATTAGATGCCGCTTGTCCACTCAGACTTTGATGCTAACAGATCATTATTTTCCTTTCCAGTCTCAACATTTTGAAAAAAAAAAAGCAAAGCAACCACGTGTGTGTTTGTGTCTGTGTGCGTCTGCATGTGAGTGAGCGCCGGGGTGTGAGGGAGAGTAAATAAGATGTCCCTTTAAGACAGGAGCACTTCTGTTTTTCCAGTGGCGTTGTAATGAAATGAAATGTGTCTAATGTGCGGGAGCCGGGGGAGAGCGGCGGCCGGAGTGAGAGGGTGTTTCATCTGTGCGTGTGGAGCTCAGCGGAGCTTTGATGTGAGAGCTCTCATGTAGTGAGCAGGTCTTTGGGCACAGGGAAAAGGACAGCACTTGACAGGTACAAAGCATGGCTGATAGCGGTCATGGGTGCATGCGGTGAGGAAAGTGAACAATATGGATGCGTGAATTTGGAGGTGGTATATGTGCCTGATTGCTGAATGAGGGGGCATATAAATAGTCTTCCTTGTATTTTAGGTCATTTATGCCTGTGTGTGCATGCATCCTGCATCTTCAGAATCAGCATGCCGTCTATAGGTGTCCATGTAAATTGGATCTCGGGCAGCTTACTTTATTAGTTTTCTGTCGGGGGGCTGTTAGGATCGGGGTAAATGGCGCTCTATTTTCTCAACAGCTTGTGCTCCACTTCCTTCTTTCGGCAATACGCTGCTTTGGATTCGCTGCTCAGCCTTAACTGACAAGGGGGAAAGGGTCACCCAGCATGGCACACCCAATAAGAGGAGGAGGAGGGGAGGGATGTCTGCAGGCTACAGTCGGGTTTGAGATTTGAAAGAAGCACAATGGCCGACCAAGAGAAAGGCTGGGTGAGAGTATAAGTGTTGGCGTCACTGTGTTTGAACTTATTGGTGACAATTTAATAAAAATATGAGTGAAAAAAGAAGGACGAGTCCCTTCGTGGGTGCAGGGGTAGAGAGCACAGAAGGAAAGGTAAATACAGTAATAACAAGTACGCTCTCCTCTGCTGTCAGGGCCACCCTGCTCCGTGTGACCTTGTCTGTCTTCATCTCTACGTGAGCTTTTTTTTTTCTTTACGCAGGGCCCCTTTATCCATCCCATTCCCCCTCTTTTCTCTCCCTCCTTTTTTCCCCCACTCCCCCTCTCCCTGAGGCTGAGAAACCACACAGATCGCACAGTAATGTCAGATTAAGTCACGGTGCCCCCTTTCTCATTTTAACACAGCACCAGTCTGAGACCCCCCATACCCACCCTGCACACAGTTATGCTTCACTAAGGTGTTGGAGGGGTTTGGGTGGGTGGTTGGGTGCTTACTGTACCACTGGGGGCTCTGAAAAGACATGTGTGGATCTTAAGGATGATGTGAGAGCGGATGAGACGGGATTGTCATCAGCCTGTCAGCACAAAATCAATCATGCTCTTGATAACTCGCAATACCCAGGGGAGCGTGCAAGTACTCAAAGAGGAGACCTAAATGTTACTATATATAATTATCTAACGGTTACTTTAAAAAGACACAAAAATTAAATGGCAGAAGGAGAAAAAAATCTCAAGATAGGTGGATACAAACACTGGAGATGCACATTATTATTGGTTATTTTTCTTTAAGGTATTGCAAATCTGTTGTTAAATTATAAGAATTACTGTGTCCAACACTAGTTATCAGTCAGCAGGGTGCTATATCATTGTAGCTCTTAAAATAGCAGATAAAACTTGTTTTAACTCTAGCTTTCAAAAGTTAATTTTGCATACGTTTGCTATCAGGGGAAAAAAAACTAAATGTTGGGCTGCATCTGACAGAAAACCCACAAGAGCATATTAGAGCAAGAAAATGACCAACTGAATGTTACATACTTCAACAGCTCAGATTTCCTTGTATTATGAGAAAAATTAAATGCTGACAGCTATTTCCAGCTATTTCAATATATTGTGTGCAGTACCAGCTCAAATATGTTTGGAAAGACTGCCACATCAGATATCAGCGAAAAATTCCATACTGTATATACCAAAATATCACTGTAAGATTTCTGTATGCCATAATAAGTGATATAAATCACCACATAATCATAAGATACATAAAGATGTGCAATATATTGAGTTTTGAGTGACTTTGCGACTGAAATTGCGTCCCCATCCAAATAGCCTTGCATGTCCATAAACACCTCATTTTGGTCACCTTCAGCGTTGCTCAAAGACATCACATCTGTTTGGGTTTTACGGTAATCAAATCATATCATATAGTAGGATGTATTAGCTGACATTATCCTTTGTCGCTGTATCACTGTATCCTTTTCACTCATCTACCAACCACAAAACACTGCAGCTGATGGCCCCGCAGCACCACGCCTGTGAGTTTCCTGTGGTTCCATCTAGGCTGAACTAATGTACTCTCTAAGGTTTCCTACATGGACATGAATTGTCACTCTGTGAACCTGAATAAAAACAGTTCGTCACAGGTACCGACACATTTACACTATACTGATTGGCTGTTGCCGCACAGCCACATGTGATATCACCAGAAGAGTTCAAACTTTTCAACTTCGGGGACCAAGTGACAAGAAATGTGGTCACCCAGAGCATATCTGTTGCATTGTGGGAGGATTAACCTAGCTCATCATGGCTGTACATTGACTTTACATGCAGAGTGGTTGCCCAGGCCACCAAGTCGAGTTCAGTGTGTAGGTGGCTGAAGTGCCAGAACATGTAGTACCCCAAGTGTCCACTTAGGGCTAGCTGCTGCAGAAATGAAACCTTAATGATTGTTATGGTATGGAGATGGTTTTTAATGCCTTCATATACAGCCTTGTTTATAAAACAGCTTCAGTCTTAAGCTATCACACATCTATGGTCTCCAACTGTAAGGTGGGTCATTTTTTTATATCTTGCCCATTTGACTTTTCCATGAGTAGACAGACCTACATTTCACTTGAGATAGCACATGCAGTCTGGCAGCATCCATTACATGGCATCAACAGTATTCCTATAGCCCAGTTCTTTTACAGTCTACGGATGCTATGGCCATATATAAGGCAAATATAGTCCTGTTGAGGTGTTGATTTGCAATGCATGATGGGCTAGTTCGCCAGCTTAAGCAATCATCGGTTATTCACTACTTTTCATAATGAATAATGGGATACATTGTGTTATAAACAGGCTATAAAAACACTTGCACAGACATTGGACACTACAAAAAGGGTGTTTAGTGTAATATTGTGCTATAAAGTGAGTGAGGGGGATGTTGTTTTATTTGTTTCCATTGTATCGAACAAGTTTCAGTTTTTTTTTTAATTCTATTAAAGTAATATCACAGTTTATTTTTTGTGGTACTGCAACCATTTCCTTTACACAGAAATGAAATCTTGATATATCTGATACATACACAGTAATAATGAAAACCAAAAATTGATGGAATTTGATACATTTTTCAGTAACAAAACTCGTTATAAACTTTATCAAAGGATTTACGGCAAATATCTTTATTACATTTTTATGTAAAGTTGAACAAATTTCTTAACTAAAGCTGGTAAAACATAAAATGAATGGTGTGAGCTCAGTAGTGGACAGGCCAAGCTCTCAGCATACATGAATGTAGGAGCTTTTAGGGAAGTGATTCAGCAGTGTTAAACAACCAGGCACATCCCATGTACACTTTGGCTGGCTGTGGTTTGATTCTTGCATGAGTGCCTTTATTTTCAGGAGTTTTTCTCACAACTTAGAAATATGAACCTGAAAATCCAGCAGACAGTCAAAATATCAACACGATTTCTGGTCATTGTCCCACAGCCCTAATGAGATAAAGTACATGTGTTTGCCTCACATTTTAACATCCCCTGCTTAACCCCATACCCCTGTATGTTTGAGCAATCAATGAAAAGCCAACACAAATGTTTACATTGGAAAAGTAAGACAAACTGGAGCTTCATCTCCCCATCTGCCCTCAGAGTTAATTTTAAACAAATCGACCACCGCCTGGGTTTCTCCTCTAATAAAGAGTACACATTTAATTAAGTTTCTCTAAATTCGACTTTTCTCCTCCAGTTCAAAGACTGTATACTCTCTGTTTGCCTCCTCTAATGTAGTCGTACACTAATTTGGTCAAAGTAAATAAGACGCAGTGGTAATGATTGTCTTTTTCTTGATCTTAATGAGCACAAATAGTTTGGGTCAGAGAAAAAGAGGCTAACCTTTGGAGCTAGTCAAGTAGTCGTGTCTGTAATAAGCAGCCGTGTTTTTAACCTTGGCATGGGTGTCTGGGCTCATTTGGATATTGTTTATATGTGCAGCTGAATATTTATAAATGAGTTCAAAGTGGAGCAGTGGGGTGGAGGAAGTGAAGAGAATAGCACAGCTTCTGATCCCCAATGCCTCCGCTTCTTTTCATGCTCACATTTACATTTCCTTCTCTCTGGTTCACTTTCTCTCTTCCTGTCTCACTCCTCCCGACCTGTCTATTTTCAGCACCTGGGTGAGAGGAGACACGTAAAGACACTCGCACACACTTGGTTTAGATGCACTAAGTAAAAGAAGTTCATGTGACAATTACTTACCAAAGTGTGTTTATCTATGAAGTTGTTCAGCCACTGGCCATGCTCAATGATTGATCAAGCATCCAAGTGTCTGGGGAGACCACACTTAAACACACACACACACACACACATGTTCGCTGACATGCACACAGAGTTAGGAGCCCCTGCTTCATCTGCTCCCAGCACGACGCGCACGGAGGGAGGTGCAGGGTTGGGGGTGGGGGTTGCTAGATTGGGGGTGGATGTAGCATTAATCACCGTCCAGGTGGAAATTGTCAGAGCTATCGATTGTGCAAGTAAATGTTACACAAGTCATTTGTCTTTTTTTTCTAAACAGAGACTTGTGTGTCAAAGAAGCAACTGTGAATGTAAACACACCAAACATGAGATTTCAGAGCTGTCTCAACACATGGAAAAAACACTGGAAAAAAGGCTCATCGATGCTCTTGTGAGGATTCATATACAGACTTTAACATACATTTTGCCTGCTTTTTGAAAGGTAATGGATATAGACCGAAGTTTAACACCAAATTTGGGGTAAATGTTAGATAAGATAGCCAAAAGTGAACAACAGAGCCACAAAACACAACAAGAGGGAATTACTTTGAGAGCATCTGTGATATGGCTGTGGTGAGGAGGGATAAAAAAGGCCCACTTGCTCTTTCATGCCTTCTCTATCAGCCTCATCAGCTTACAGTCTATACTGCCTTCTGTGTCTGATTATTGGCCAAAATGTCAGAACCATCCAATGCAGACTTACAACATGCTACAAGCGTTTAAAGTGGTCTGGTACGAGCCTGCTGGAGACACATGGTCATACTCTATTAACATTGTCTTATAGGAAATACATCCTGAGCGTCTTCATAACATAACCCATATTAATACAGTGTTACAGCAATATCTCTGATTGATGAAGCATGCAGTTACCCATGTACCTTATCAGTTACCTTCTCCAACTGAACCTACCAGTTTTCATATAGGCTCTTTTTGGAGATTTAATTCAAGGATAAATGTTATATGTACTCCAAAAGTACAGAGGCATGCATTGAATTAATGCATTTGTAAAATGGAATTTATTTGTGGGCTTTTAAACAGTGGTTTAGCATGTTGTTCACAGCCAGAGGGTAGCTGGTTCGACATGGTCAGTGCCTTTCCATATGGAGTCTGTATGTTCTTCCTGTGCATGTGTGAGTTTTTCCTGGTCCTCCAACAGACCAAATAAATGTTAATAAGGTTAACGGGTGACTCTGAATGCTTCTTGGGTGCAAGTGTGCCCATAAGCTGTTGTTTGTCTCCCTATCCAGGCCCTGTGATTGGCTGACAACCAGTTCAGGATGTTCCCCATCTCTTACCCAATGTCATCTGGCATTGACTCGAGCTCCCGAGGCCCCTTAAAGGAATGAGTGGTATTGATAATGGAGACATACATGCATGATGTCCTAAATAGCTTCTTTTCATTTCCTGAAAATAAGCTTTATAGGAGATAGTAGGTCTGAGCCCAACAGCAACAATATCATTATATAGGTGCATTTTGGCAGGGAGGACAGTATATGTTTATGTTTGCGAGCTGTGGAAGCACACAAGATTCTTGTTGGCTCTTACAAGTGATCAATTAGATGCAGCTCAACATGGAAGAGAGATTGAGGAGTGAAAAAAGTAACATTTTTAAACTTACACCACATTCTAGGACAAATAATCAACTGTGTGTGAAGATTTTATGTTAAATCTATATCCAAATCATCCAGTATGTAGACAGCCTTAGAGGACATCTCAAAAAATAACATTGTTTTTATGTTGAACACTTGTAATGAAGCAAACTTGACAGAATAAAACAAAAGCATACATGTTGAGTCACCAGATAACGTTCTGTGTAACATGCATATTCTATCCACTATACTCTAAGATAAATAAAAAAGTTCCAGTATTCTTCTATAATAGAGTATCAAACATGAATCTTCAGCACTCAAAGCAAAGGAAATGCAGTTAGCAGGAGTCCTCAGCTCACAAAGGGAAAGCTATGGGGAAATAAATACAGGAAGCTTATTCTGACGCCGTTAGCATTTTGATTTATACATTCTATATTTTCTCCCCTAAGCATACACATGTATTTTTAATGAGGGCAAGGAGAGATATAGATCATGGAATGATAGGTGCCTCCCTGCCCTCCTGCCTAACTATTTAATGTATAAATCAGCAAGAGAGGTGAACAGCGAGGGGGAGGAAGAGGAGCAACAAAAAGAAGGGAGGAAAGGAGGCGTCCCAGGAGTAACCCTGTCCTGAAGGCCGCTAATAACAGTGAACGGAAGGAATGGAGGCAGACAAAGCTTAAGTTCAATGGGCCTAGGAAGGAAGGAATGTGGTGCAAAATGAAGATGATGATTATGATGACGGGTATAAAGAAGTGTTTGGCTGCAGTTCAAAAACTCATTTCTGCACAAAATTGGACAAAATTAAGGCTGCTGTCCTCTGCAGCGACGATGAGAGATTCATCCACCGTGATCATGATCATAGCACTGACAGTAAATGACAGAAAAGTGAGTGCACCTTTCAGGTCATCTGTAAGTACAGAAATTCCACCACATGTGAATTCTTAAAGAGCGCTGTCCATGAATGTTTCTACTTTACCATCTGGACAGGTAGTTAGTGTGCTAACACACACGAGCACACTCACGGTGGGTGCGAGACGCATGGCCATATGTACTGACTGAGCCAAGTAGGGTCAATGGGAGGACAAGACTAAACATTTTAGACACACAAGCACATGTAAAGATTAATACGACAGCAAGGTTGATAGTTTTATAAAAAAAATGTACAGGTTCTTAGACATATTTTTCACATGACAATTTCTTAAGAATAAAAATACCACAAAGCTGTCATTTTGTTTTTGCAATTTAGACTATGTGTGGCAGGCTAGATGTGTGTTGTTTGGATTTTTTGTCTTTTTTTATAACTGTGGTTTAAAAAAATTTTATACTTGGCATGCACGTATTGGATTTATGTCTATATCTGATAAATCAATATATATCAATATATCTAAGGTCCTGAAGTAAACACCAAAGCAATACAGCTTCTTTTCTGACCTTCATGATGCTGCAACATTAGCAGTGGGTAAAATATTCCATTACAAAAGGCAAACATGAGTTGCACAGGCTATAGCTCAGCACCAAAGTTAATCCACACAAATTATACATTAGGTTGCTTTCACATCCAGCATGTTTGGTCCAGACCAAACAAGCTCTGGTCTGCTTTACTGGAAGGTTCATTTGATGTGAAGTAGTGTCAAAGCTCAAACTAAATTCTGGTCTAAGAAGGCAGAGGTGGTTTAGCATCTTTGACTCTTACACTTTGTGACAATTTAGTAGCAAGATATTTTTGTGTAAATGACCAACTTGTCTCATATGAGTCCAAATAAAGATTTACTTTCAAATGTAGGCAGCCACATTCACGCATATGTATAGGCACTCCCCCCAAAAATCTGATATTTTTGTTTAATATCTCTGAAGTGCTTCCTGAGGAACTGAGTAAACCAATCAATCCTGACCCATTACTGGCTCTTTTTTTGCATTTAAGAGATTTAATTCTACATTAAAAATATTAAAGCAAAATATAATTTAACTGAAAGCACAATTTTGGTTAAAATGTCCCTACATACTGATTATTGACTATTACAGAAACATAAATGACCTTAGATCATTGGTGGTCTAATAAATTTGTTGAGCACTGAATATACACATTCAATAGATAAATCAAAGTAACCTTGTTTGAGCGTACCATAAAATGTTACAAATTGCACATTTGTTGGGTAAAACAGATCCCAAAACCATTTCAACAACATAGCTTTTACTGCTAATGCTCTCTAAGTAACATGTGCATATTTAGACCCTTTCCAACAAATACCATAAAAGTCATGAAGACAGTGGTACTTTAAAATAAGAATCTACAACACGTGAGATGTGTCGTGTGCTTATCTGGTTTTAATCTGTCAGTTAGCATTGATGTGTTGCTGAATAATGAGACTGTGCTGTTGCACCCTGGGTATTAATCTTACTGAACATCACAGGACCAGTGTGACCTCCACAGGTCAAAGCTCAAAGAGGAATCCCTTCACCCTTGCCCTGTTATTGTGACCTGGGAGGGCGAGCTGCAGGGAGAGCTGGTGGTCTTGTCCACATTGTCGACTGTTGCTATGTGAGGTGTGTGATAGTTCATGTAAAGTGTGACCTTTCATGAGATCCAATTTGCCATCTTGTGTGTGTAAAATATTCATTTCTTTCTGCTATGGTGTGGTACACAGTGAGAGTATAACAGGCTGCAATCATGCAAAGGAAATAAAACTGGAGGCCAGAGTATGAACGCACTTATAACCAGTATGAGACACATGCAGTCCCAGAGTGTGACCTCTCTCTAAGTGGAGCTGCACCGCGGGTCCATGAGTCAGGGGAGGTCGCCACAGCCAATCACAGGCTGTGTTTGAAGTGTGAAGGGTAAACACTGTGGCCACTCTGTCCTGCCATTTACTCTGCTTATTTTCACAGGATGTAACCTAGAGAGGACTATAGTGTATCTGTGTGTGAGAATGCATGTATATCTGTGTGTTCCCGCACATTTTCCATAGTGTCATTACCACATGGCCGGGTTTATGCTCCGCAGCACACACATGGGGCTACGCATGTAGGTTGGAATCCCCTTCATCCTCTCGCCATACGGCAAAATATACGTGGAGAAATCCATGCTGCGGCAACTAAGGAAGCCATGCATGGAGCAATAGACATTCTCCTATTAACCCGATGTAGCCTTCAAAATGGTTGAAAGCAATTTAGCATGAAGAGGCTGTAAAACACATCCCCTCTCTAACACACACTCAGGCCAGCCACCACAGTCTTCTCTAGAAGCTCTTTTAAATCCACTCTTTTTAAGACCACCTGTTGTCTATTATTTTTACATACTGCTTTTCTCATAAATCATAACACTCGGTAATTAATCAAGCTGTCAAAACAGGGACCGGGGGTCACCTGGAGGGGTCGGAGGTGGTTGCACGGCCGATGGAGGTCAGGGTCACACTGCATTCCTCATTATCAAGTTGGGATGGGAGAGGGGCCGGGCAAACAAAAGCGAAAGCAGATGGAGGAGGGTGGGGAGGGAGGGGAGGGGAGGGCAGATGAAAAAGAGAGAGCCGGAGAGACAGAGAGGGAGAAGGAGAAATTGACAAAGAAAAGTGAAAGAAGCTGTCAGCTGCCTACAGACAGAAGGAGGAGAGACTGAGGAGGGGAGACGTCACGTAAAGTGGAAGAGAAAAAAGAAATAGGAACAAAGGAAATGGACGAGATGTTTCTACTGTATGGACCTGAAATTGGCTGCAGGGAGGAGAGAGAGAAAGAACTGGTGCCATGTGCCATGAGAAAATAGGGAATCAGCTGTGGAAGTATGATTGTTATCTTGTTCTCTCCGTGTGTGTGTGTGTTGATGTGTGAGTGCATGTGTGTGTGTGGTTGATGAGGCCGACTGATATCTCTCTCAGAGGAGTGTGTATCCATGTCTCAGTGGGTTGAGAGCCAGTTCAGAGGCAGGACCACGGGCCTGGAGTGGCATGTCACCGACTCCACAATACACACTGCTGATTAGATCCAACTGATTGGACTGTCACATGTACGCACACACAGAAACAAATACACACAAACCACACAAGCATGTTTGAAATACAGCAGCATGGTAATAAGTCCTAAAAGTAAATCAGCATTTCAGCACCTCTGCCTCCCTTCATTAAAAGTCTATGAGGTTTTTGAATACGTGTTTGGTTAGGTGACTGAAATAAGGCCTGTGGTAAGCACGAACTAAAGAAATTTGGATGTTCCTATTTCTACAACATAAAATACATTTAGAAATTGTGAATGTCAAAGCTTTCCCAAACTTATACAAAGCTAATGTGCTGACAAGGTAACTATGACCTCAGGGTTTCTCAGAACGTTAAAAGTCATCTTTTAACCATTATCAAACAGCAACAGTGGCCCCTTTGTAAAACAGCAAAATCTGCATAGACAAATTAACACCATCAGAGTCAATATTAACACTTCTTGAGTGTCTTTGGGTCCACACCACAAAGGGTTGTTATCACACCCAACAATGAGAAAAAATATCTCAAATGATAGTACCATATTTGGTTAGGCACATTTGCAACAAAAACAGACAAACAAACAAACACAAAAAAACAATTTCAAGGCCGCTTTCTTTACATAAGCTTGTGGCATCTCCTTGTACTTGTCCTGTAATGGGGGACGGGCCAGAAGATTGACTGTACTACTGTTATATACAGGTTTAGAGTTCAGAGTCAAATGTTCAGATTTTGATTGGCTGAAACATCACTTTTATTTATGTTTTTGGCACCAAATCTTTTTCCATTAAAACATTTTTTCATGGATTTGATACATCTGGAATGCTATTAACTTTGCCCTTGCTGAAATTTTGCCAACATTAAACTTTTAACTCTTCTCAATTACGTCACTGTCAGGCACAAACCTCCAACCTTCCCTTTTCAATATAAAAGTGCTGTTGGTCACCTTGCATGCTTGCAAGTGGGTTTTATGAACCTTAATTAACCTTAATTAGGTCAGAATGATATGAGGGGTGTAGGTGTTTGCGCCTGACAGTGATGACTAGTTATGTACATTTACACGAGTACCACCAGGAAGTCCTGCCATCCTTACAACTTCCATGAGAATATAATAACTGATAGAGTTCCCAGTGCCGTGCAGCTTTGGAGAGTGAAAGAGAGCACAAAATGAAGTGTTTTCCACATACCCACAGATGCAGATGCAGACACACACACTCACAGTACTGCGTTTCCCTTCTGGCTCAACATGCTCCCTTCTTATCTTCATTATGCTTTTGATAACACCTTTGAATATGGAACCTATGATGGTGTCAACTCAACCCCCTATGGTACCTCCAGGAGGTTTACAGATGAAGTGAAATGTCACAGAGGCATAAATATTATAGCTGGAAACAGAATCAAAATTAAGGATCATGTTAGTACAAAAGTTGCCAACAGTTTTGGATTAGATATTCTGGGAATTTGGTCATTGCACAAGGAGGTAGTGGTTATATTTTGGTGGTCATCCAAATTTGGATCAGTGATCCAGTAATCTTTTGAAGTAATTCATGAAAATTGCAAGATTGGGCAGTTTCTTGACAGGGAGGCTGCTGACCATGAAAAAACTTTTGCAGAGGTTTGTGATCTCTGTGATCCTCTAGCTTAAGGTAAGAATTTGTATCAGTTCATTTTTTAAATTAACCTGGGTAGTAAAAGTACATTCATGATAGTGCGTTGCATTTATACATACATTATATTTAACAATTTAACTAACTGGCTTACTTTAAGAGAGCAAACATTGACTCAGTCAAATGAGTACGGTCTAAAGCTGTCGTAATTTTGTTGAATAGTCTATTTTCGACATATTTTTTGTCAACAACCCTTTTTAGCCAATAACAACCAGACAGTGACTAATAAAAATAGTGCACATTGGCAAAAGCTAAAACTAAATTAATTGACATTTTTGTCAACGAATAAAACTAGACGAAAATATTGAACAGAGAAAATACAATCAGACCTGATTTTCATCCTGTAGGAAGTAGGGACAAGTTAGGAATATATCCAATCACAGCTACTTTGGTTTTGTGGAAAGGTTGGCTGAGTTATGAGGGAAATCCAATCACAACTAACTTAGCTTTGTGGTGGTGGGATATATATTCCTGTAGAGCAGGTTCACTGTCGTAATTCTTGTATTGTAACTGACATGCTCTGCCAGTAAGCCTAAAAAAGGTCTTTGCATTTCACACAAATGTTAAATTGGTTTCTGTTTATTTATACATTCAGACTTTACATGATACAGTTCCCAGTGCTGTACATGCATTCAGTAAAGGGTCAATAGATGTTTCACTTATCCAAGTGTAAAACAGAACTTCAGAAATTCAAGGAAACATAAAAAGTCCCTTATACTTTACACTTTGTATTTTAGTCTAAAACTAGACTAAAATTAGGAGAATTTAGATGTCTAAATTATGACTAAAACTACAATATATTTTAGGTAAAAGACTATAAGTTAAACTAAATTAGAAAGTGCTGTCAAAATTAACATTGGGGTAAAGACTTTAAAGACAAAAAAATAACCAAATATTCCTTAGTTTTCTGAAACAAGACTAAAGCGTGAGAGAGGGCAGACGCATCTGAGCTGTGACTACAGCTAACATGCATTTGTCCAAACATTAAGACTGAATCTACAATACCTGCAAAATATACTGGTATAATTACGTAAACGCAAGCTTGAGACATCAAATCAATACGATAAAATGAAACAAAACAAGAAGCAAAATGCTCAGTGGTGGGGGATGAAAGATTAAAAAACAGGGAACAATTTAAAAAGTGCAAATGCCGCGGAACTCCTCACTCTCTGTTCCTGTCGCCCCCACCTCCCCCGTGTGTAGCATGAATTCTCAGGCGTGGCTCGCTCTATCAAAAACATCACTCTCGAATGAGGCGCCGACCATTGCGCAAAATTAGCTGTCACCCTTTCCTCAAAATCTTTGTTAATCTTGTTTCCAGTGTTTGCGGATTTATCAGCACATGCATCAATGTCAGCTCCTTGGTTACTGAGCCGCACTACTTGGGAGAAGATATAATTAAAAATGTTTGGGGCGTGTGGGGAGGTGTGGTGGGGGTCGGTTGCTGAGGAGCGGGAGTGCCAGGCAAAGATGTGGTGGGGTGAGGGTGGTGGGGGTGTCTGGGAGGAGGAAGGTGAAGTCTTCCTCTCGGCTCGTAGTTTCCCCTGGGAGCTGAAGGAACGCAGAGGCGGCGATAACAGACAAACAGGCTGGGCTGCGCCTCCCTCAGCCTCTCTCAGCGGTATCGCTCGGGTCAGTATGTGGCGCTATCTCTTTAATGACGTGAGCTCCACTGATCGGACGAAGTCGGGAAACTGGCTTCATTGTTAACAGCCACTTGACACAGAGGAAAACAACAGGCGAACACATCCTGGAAGTGATACAACAGTCTTATCAACTATTCGATGCACAAGGAACCTATGACAGGGCTTTTAAATGCAAGTGTCATAGATGCCAGGGAAGGACAAACACAAAGACTTGTTGAGATGCCTGGACATGATTCTTAAGGAGATACTGTAAAAACCAAATGGTATACCAGTGGAAGCAGGGATTCTTGTCATTTTTGATGGCAAACCTTAAATTTAGTTTCATACTGGTTTCAAACACAACCTTAGTACAGGATTTTGGATTCTTGCTGGAAAAAACATGTAAGAGCACTTGCAAAATGTATTTAATAAGACAATCTTTAAAATCAACTCTTACCTTTCCTGTAAATTCCTTGTAGAAATAATCTACAATGGAGAAAAAGCAAGTGTCCGATCTCTTATATAACCTACACTTTGAAGATTCTTTCACAAACTGTAATAATGAATGTTGGTTCACCTGGTATAAAGTAGTAGCCTGCTTAAGAACCAAAATGAGAATTGTATTTTTTTCACTTGGAAAATTTGTTGGATAAAGACTTTCAGATCACAAGATCTAGGGGGTGTTAGATGGAAATGTCTATTGGACCAAAGTATCAAGTCTTACTTTTATAGTTCAGGCCCAAAGGCTCTGTCTATGAGTACTTGACATTTTACGTGCTACTGCAGCTCCAGCTGTTTTCTAATAGTACCATTTGGATGCCTGATGACCATGGTCACCTGTCCCACAAACACTCTTCAACACTTCCACAAACAGGTATCGCTGAGGGCTCTATGGTATACCTACAGTTGGATGGAGCATAGAAGGGCTTGACTGTCACATATGAGTCCTAACCTACAATCCTTTCTCAAGCCGTGCAACAACATGCACCTCTGCCCACATCTTTTGCTAACTTGCTTCTTTTCAATAAAAGCACCATGTAAGTAAAATTTAATGGGAAGTAATCCAACAATAACATTACATAGGTGACACCCATGAAGTGAAGGACACATGCTTTTCTTAAAGTGGTGACTCCTCACATTTATCTGCTGTGAGACATTTTAAAATGTTCATTGAGATGCAGGGTGGTGCTAAGTTTCAGAAAGGATTTCTCCCTCAATATGCACAAATTCAAACATGAAGCTAGGTTTATTGATTTGTAAATTTACCTCATAAAGTACAGTAAAAAAAAATCTCATTTTAAATAGTTAACAATGAGTTGAAGTGGATGGAGTTGCACAGCATGACATTACTAGCAAATGTGAAATTATTAGACAGTAATCTAAGGATCTTGATGGATGTAACTAAACATTTGGACTTAAATTCAAGCAGTCCTTGTCAGTGCAGGGTGTCTGTTTTATCTATTTTATAAAATATGATTGAGGACTGACAGGAAAGCCCCAAATATAGATTTGTGTCTGTGTTGTGTTTATTTACGGTCAGAAAAATGTGTGAATGTTGGCTGCTGATTTGGTTAGTTCATGTTGTACACCTGTATTGATTTAATTTAACTGGATTCACAACACAGCACTGAAATGATAAGGAGTTTAACAGTTCTTTCATATCATTTAAAGCGTAAACAATCTGAGAATGTTAAAAGTAATTGTCAGACTTTAGAGGAACCACACTCTTGTTGACTGACTTTGATGTCATCACAACTGGACTCGAACATTTAAGCCAAAGTTTTACCTACTCCATTAAAGACTGTCTTCCCAGAATTACCTTATTAGGTAGTTGTATTACAGGTTTAATGACAACGTAACTTTCAAACAACAAAGATTTACCATTTTAAAGCAAAAATGTGTGTGTTTTTCACAATAAAATACAGGTTTTAAAGTTGATGTAACAGAAGAAGGACTTCTAAAAGAGAGATTGATGTCTGATCCACACTTTCAAGGCACCCTGGTCACCCATATATAGCACTACGTAAGTTTGGCAAGAAGCCGCCATATCCTTGTGAAAAGTACACACACTTTTACCGCATTGTGTTCTAAAGTAGCTGAGGCAAAAGAGACAGAAGACAAGACAAAAGAGGATGGTGGTAGATGAAGCTATGAAAAGAAAAAGAGTTACTCAGCAAGAATCAGGGCTTGAGTAAATATCGGTCATGCTTTCAGATGTTGTCAAGAGCTTTAAAAATCAACTGACAGTAAGTAAGACACTGAGCTGGCTATGTCAATGCTGCACAGGTAAGTAAAGTCGTTTCAAGCTTTGTGTCCTATTTATTGATTTTGCTATCAAGATATGGCATCATCTTCTTCACTATTAACCCATTAACCTTTCTAACCTTGCATGGAAAAATTTGCCCCTCAAAGTGGCTCTTAAACCACAGCAACATAATGGTAATAATTACACAAAATCTACAGACAAACAGCTTAAAAACAATGGGAAGTTGGAATAGCTATATACCTTATTTTGCCCTTAAAATGATATTAAAAAAAAAACCAAAAAGTAGATTGATTGAAGAGTAATTTAGCCAAACATAGCCAGCTGTTTCGCTCTGGGACAAGCCACAGAAGAGTAAACAACACTGTAAGGTGACAATCCTGTAGCTTGCTGAAACAAACCTTATCTATCATTGCCAGCTGTCATGGTTGATCTGGGCTTTCATTTCAGACAAAAAAAAGTCTCTTAAGCATAATTTACCACAGACTTAAGTTTAACATCGAACTGAAACATACTGTATCTGAAAAGCCCACAGTCTTAGAGACAGTGGAACCTGAAGAGCAGAAATGCTAATTTGTGTCTGTATTTTAGGACTCTTCACTGCCTGATTGTATTGATAAAAAAACAGTTCTTTAAAACATAGGACATTAAAGGCCTGTTTGCATGTTCTTTTACTTAAACCTCATTTTGACATGTGAAGGCTCAATGATGAATTACAGCTTGATCCTTGATATGTATCCAGCACATGTCTTATTATCATGTGGCTTCTCAGAGAAAAAGAAAAAAAAAATCACATGCCCATCCAGCTTGTGTCAAGGGATGAGGGACATGATGCATAAGAAATATAAAGACCAAGTCCCTGAGTTGCAAACACATATCCGGCACACATACACATTTAAACAAAAACCACACACACCCCTTGGGGAGTGCGGTTGTGAAGTTGAAGGGTCCCGGGGAGCTGTGCCACAAAACCAGCAGGTTTCAGAGTACTGCGGACAGAGTTCTGGCCACAGACGTGACAGTTAGGGAGCCCTAAAAGATGACAGACACATGTTTAAAACATAGCACATAAATGCAAAAGAGAGGGAAAAAAGACCCTTATGAGATGACACATACCACAGTGGCCCTCTGTCTGTCTCCCTAAAGATTAGGGTGTCAAAGAATGCGACGACTGTGGCATCCATGAGTTTGAATATCTTTTAGAGAAACAGGGAAAAGAGGACTGACCAAACTTTCTGTTGTGTGAAGAGGCGATAAGATGAATTTATACAGAATTTGAATTAGTTGCTCTCATTTTGCAAAGTTGGTTGCAAACAGACTTCAGTAAGTGGGATCAAAATTGTCAAAAAATAAAAAAAAACAACTTTTATTAAATACTTGCTTTTTGCTCTGTGTTTAGATAATGCTTAAGGATCATAATCCAGAGGTCAGTGTTTAAGCAGCAGTCCTAAATGAAAGTCACAGGTAATGACATCCCAATGGTGTTTGATTTATTAGCTTTAATTTGTCCACCTTAAAGCCATGGACCAATCACATGTCATGCAGCCACTCAATGCACTCTGACAACCAGCTTGTAAACAGTCAAAGAAAAATCTTAAAAATTTGGCCACTTTTGCAGTTTTATTAATGTTTATACCGTAAAGACTTAGAGAAACAATCAGCAGATGTGCATTGATCACTTACAATGGTGCAAACAGAGGGACTCTACAAAATGTATTAATTTGGGCCTTTATTCAGAGAGTAAACATAAATAAATAGTATAAACCACCTAAAAACTCTGCAGTTAAAATGTAATGCGTAATTAATCAAAATATAAAATATTCTGGCAAATAGCATCTTTGTTAGCAGAAATTCATATTGGTTGCCAGTACACGCCGAGACTACAAAAAGACAGCAAAGTACTTCACCATATTTGGAAAGATTTTGACATATTTTCTTTTTAAGACAGGCACTGCTATTTGAAAACAAGAGGAAGAAATTAAATCAGATTGTGGGTATGAAAAATTACAATAATACTTACATAACAAGGTCAGCAAACAAGTGCAGTTAACAAGCTTGTTTTCTTCCTTCAGGGTGACATATTTAGTAGTGCTCTAAATTCACTGTCTGTTAGCAGCTTCTCAAAATGCTGTTTGCTGCTTTAAAAAGTAGATGATGGTTGTTTTTCTTACTGTTAGAAATACAGTAAACATAATGTACATTCAATCCAAAGAAATTATTTTTAGTTGGTCATTTTAGATACCTAATGCAAAGGAATACATTTATTATCTATTATAGAATGTTCTTTGTCCTGCTTCCTGTTGGTTTCTGTCCAGTTTTGGTACTATACCAACAAAATTAAACTAACATTTGATCTTTGTTCCAATACCACAGCCACAAAAAAATACCCCCTTGGCAAGAAAATGGTCACTTTAGGTAATTACCTACTGTGGTATGGTGGTTTATAATGTCAGTTTCACATATTTGCAAGTCATTTTATGGTGCTTAAATTATCATGTGCAACAAATCGCTTTGAGGACTTAGCTGATGCGAGCAACCTGAAAGTTAACTTGCCATTAAGAACATGGCTGTGTCCTTCTACATTGAGCAACCAGTGTAAGCCAAATACTTTGATGACAAAATTTCATTCTGCTCTCCTGGTTTGTCTTTTGAGTTTACAAACGCTGATTAAGGTCTGTATAAGTACAAATGCAAGCAGGATCTGAATGAGGAATGTCACAGACTGCAGATTCACACACACATCAGCCATTGGTAAAGGTTAAAATCAAATAGGGCAAAAAAAAGTGAAGATGTTAAGTAAAACATGAAAAGAAGCAAATAAAGGAGTGTAAAAGTGTGTGCATATTTTGAAGGTACTGACAATTTAATAAATGTACGTATAAGAGCACTAAGTTACGTGTAAAAGTTTTTTTTTCTGTCAGTGTATTTATGGATGATCTTTTATTTGTGTTTCTGTAATGGTTTTGTGTGCATGTTTGTTTTAATTTGCGAGTGCCTTAGATTGTTTGTTTGTGTAGGTTTCACAGGCTGTCATCATGTCCCCATTTACTCTGATATATTTTGCCACAATAACCTCACAGTTGTGCATTTCTCTTTGTAAACACGGGCTTTTTCAGGTATCACTAAACTGTGGGTGCATGTTCATGGTCTGAAATTCAAGGCAAGATGTGAGAGGTGTCATATTGGAGAGGAGCATGTGCTCTTGGAGTCAGCTCTTTTTGTGACAATCTGTAAGTCATAGGTTCAAATAACATTTACATTTGCTTCGTCTTGAATTGTTTTCCTTCCGATGTCATTGTTGTTGTTTAATAACTTGTGTGTGTGTGTGTGGGGTGTGTGTGTGTGTGTGTGGGGTGTGTGTGTGTGTGTGTGTGTGTGTGTGTGTGTGTGGGGGGGGGTCAAAAAGTTCTCTCAACCTTTGGACCATCGGGTTGAGAGAACTTTTAACAAACTACTCATTTATTAATCTGTCATGCTTCAACCCGAGGACCAAGCTACAAAAGTTATATTTAAATAAATAACTAAAAAAAAGAAGAAAAGAAAAAACAGAATTATGATCTTGCAGTTGGTAGAGGGTATTAAGGATAGACCCACTGAGCTACAGGAGTCTAACTGGCAAATTTCCTCCCAATGTCTTGATGGGTCTACTAAGTGTTGAGAACTATGTTCACAGGTGAAGAAGAAAATGAAGTCACATGACAAAGGTCTGTCTGAATAAGAAGGACAGCGGGAGAATAGTGTGGTGGCCCACGCCTTAACCTCTCACCATGTCTGATACAACAAGTCCACACAAAGAGCAGAATTTCAATTCATGCCTACTGATCCTCTTCTTCTCTCCTCCTCATGCTCTTCTTCCTCCCTCTTTTCCTCCTCCATCCAGACCTCAAAGTGCAGTCTGGCAGGTTTGGCTGGGAGGTCGCGTATTCCCCCTCTTCATTAGTGAGAAAATGGACTCTGGTAAACGCTTGTTAAAGCCCTTACCTACACTCCCCCAGTTAATGGGAGTGATCCATTTGTGTCCGTTTCTGCCTGACAAGGCTTTACTGGAAGATTAATAGTGCGGTGTCAGGCCACGGCCACCCTCTGTCCCGTTCTCATTTCCTTTCTTCTGGGACGCACACATGCAATAATGGAGCCCCGTCTTTTGTTGTAACACCATGATTAGCCAGGGAGAAAGAAAAAAGCTCAGGAATAAAAGAATGAGAGAAATGAAGGAGAGAAGGGAAAACAAAAGGAATATAAGGTGGAAAAAAATCCTTCATGACGAGGTACAAGCTTAGGTTTTAAGGATTTGAATTGTAGGCACTTGACAGTGGCAGTGCTATTATTAATTAATCTCCATGTGAGGTGAAGAGAGATATAATGAATCACTTATGGATATTTCCTCAGTTTTAAAAGGCCAGTTTTATCTTGGCATGATCCAGAGAGAGGTCTTAGGTAGGGTTGATGATGGAATGTATGTCAGGCAAAGTGACGGTGAAAGGGAACACCATGGGAGATATAACAGAGGCAGAAAAAAGACAGAAAGGGAGAAAAAGGAGTGAGGAGAAATCCGTAAAGGGCCACCCAGGGTTTCGTCCATCACCCAGGCCCCCCAGTCATCCCTCTTCCTTTCGGGGATGACATTGTCAAGTGTTCTGTCCCTTCACTCGCTGAACAGGATAAACGCTCTTAATAATTACACGGACATTCCCCCGTCCCGTTAGGAAGAGCAGTCCTTCATGTGAGGGTCCAGTGGTGAGTCAGGCCCGGGAACAAGCCACAAAAATGAAGAACTGAAAACTGCAGACTTTATTTTGTTTGCCTTTTTACTCTCTGTTTTATCTCTCTGGGTCTTTTCTCTCTGGTGATTCGACTGATGGGCAGACCAACAATCTGGTAAACACACAAACAGACACAGGCAGGCGACCTGGACTGCCACCCCCTCCTCACTACATCACAGTCGGTGCCAACAGAGAGCAGGGTGTTTCTCAAAGGAGAGCACGGGGGACTGGGGCTGCTGGTGTCTCATTAAATTCTTGGGATTGTCTAATTGTCTTTCGTGGACCTCCAAGAGACTAGTACATTATACTCATTGCAATTAACTAAACAAAAGAGCTGAACCGCCCAAGCACTGGGGACGAGGCAGGCTAGGGAGGGGGGGAGCGAGCTGTCCAGTCGGGACTGGGACAACAAAACACAAACACGCACCACCAGAGGAGAGTGCAGAGAAGCACTAAAGAACAAGAGAAAGATATGAAGGAGGCAGAAAAATGAAGAAGGGAGGGGGAGCGAGTAAGGACTCAGACAAATCTTGGGATTGGCCAGATGTCAGAGTCGGGTGGGAGGTCGGGGTGAGACAGGGTAAGGCGAAAGAGGAGGAGGGTGTCTGTGCTCATTTGAGACGCACCTTTGTGCTGGACCTGTCTTGTTTACTGCACTACAGCTTAGCAGTGCGAGGGTCCTATTCAGGGTCTGGGCCTTTCAGAGGGTACTGAAGGAGCCCTTAAGCCCACTTAACTACCATTTTCACACACTCTGCCTGCTCTCCTCTTTGTCCTTGCCTCCATTACATCAAACGCAGGAACAAAGGCGGGGAACAGAAACTGGGGCTGGCAGAATGGCGCCCATCACAAATATTAATTTGAAAAGGTGTTGGAGAGTAGAATCTACTTTTATGCACAAGGACAACTTGGTATTTTTTTTCTCCACCTTGTCAGGGGGCTCTTTGGGGGCCGCAATGAGCTTGGTTTTCAGGCTAAAGGGTAGGCTGAGGACTTGCAGCACAATTATCTAAGAATAAGGGGCTTGAGACGTGGCACACTGCTTAAGACGGAGTGCACACAAGCGCAGGATCGTGCGCGCGCACTGCCTATTAAATAAGATCCAAACATCAGGCCTCATTCAGAAGCCTGAGCTATTAGGCAGAGCAACAAACTCAAAGACGACACACACACGACTGCAGCGGTTTGAAAAAGAAAAAGTCAAAGGCAGCCTACTGTTTTTTTTCTTTAAAAAACAAATCAAGCAATTACAAAAACAAAGCAGAGTAGGACAAGAAAAAGACGTGAACTATAAACAATGAAAACTCTTACATGAGGACATCTGAGTGCTTTCATTGACAATCACTTGATTTAAGTAATATTTCCAGGCAAGTAAATGGGTTTGTAAAACTGACCTTGAATTGACTGGTGGAAAGATAATTGTCTGAACTGGAGGTAATCCACAGTCCACTGCTCTTATTGCTATCAGCTCAGAAACACACACACAAAAGCTATACACATTGAAACATGTGCAACACGCATGCGCTCTCAGTGGAATGCTGTTTCAGTCCGATCACATGAGAAAGTGGGGTGAAAAGTTTATCCTGCGATTACACATCAGAAAAAGAAGTGTATGCCCAATTCTGACACCCCCCCTCCTCCACCTCCCACCCCCCAACCAAACACACACACACTCATACATTTCTTTCACGCACTTCCTTAGCTCCAGTGGTCATGGCCAGGGTAGTGTGTTACATTGAAAAGCTCATCCTGTGTGTGTAGACGGTGGGATCTCTAATCTGCAGGATACAAGAGTGCTGGTCCCGCCCCCACCCACCTCTGCCTCATTCTGCCCACTCTCCAGGTCTCGTTGCTGGTCAAACCAAACCCTGGCCTGCCCCTGCTCTGGCTCTCAGCAGGCTGGCTTTCACCCAGATACTCTGGCTGACCCTGTGAACATGTGGTCAAGTTGGGCATCGGCAGACCCTCAACTCTCACAGGTGAGGGGTGGGAACGGACGGATGGAAATTAAGGAAAAGGATGAGGAATAACAACATAGTCATGGATTAATTTAGCTTTAATTAAAGGAAATATATGTGTGCCTATCAGGAATGTAACTATGCTCCATTTAATCAAACGCAGCAGGGGGTCTAAACTGGTGGGTTCAGACCCAAATAAGGGAGACAGAGCTGTTTTAATAGAGTCTACAAGTGAATTAAAGTGAAGGCACTAGTCTGCAAACAATATTGTTACCGCTACAGACAAACTGATAGGATGCATAATGAAGATGCTCATTTACGTGTACGAGGCAGATCTTTGGTGAGTGTATTTCTACTTTTACAAGAACCTCATCCTTCTGTTTGTCAATGCTGGAACTGTTAATATGCATATATACGTCAGACAGCTCAACAAGGTTAGCTTTGTTGCATTTAAACTCAGAAGGTGATTGTTTCACTTAAATGTTATTTTAACCGTAAGATGAAGAAATGGATGATAACATTGAATAACACACTATTACAAGCACAGCATTTATTTTTTCAAGTTAAAACATTTGATGAAATATGTGGCTCTATTATTTTCCTGTATCCACTTTCTTCCTCCCGGTGTATGTGTGTTGCTTTCAAATAGTCGCATCCAGTGTGTATTAATGGAAGTAAAAAAGGGTTTAAGATTTGAATTTTTTGTAACGACTCAAAGAGCCAAAGAAAGAAAAAAAAACAACACAGATTGATTGAATGAAAAAAGAACATGAAGAATGTTTAAATTGATCAGAATCGCTCGGCCCTATTTGCTTTTTCTCATTAAGGAGGCTGTGATAGCTCCTGAGGCTTAACAGCTGAGAACCACTGAAATATACTGCTCAATTCGAAGCTGCTGTGTGTGTTTAATTGTATGTGTTCACAACTATAAGCATGTGTGCCAGTACAGGACTACTCCATACACAGGCACTCCAGAGAGGGAGAGAGCTCATTTTGATCTCTGACAGAGCTGCCACAGTCAGGATCAAACCCTGCTCAGTGGGGTGGCAGGCTGGCAGGGCAAAGATACTCGAGGAGGGAGGAACGATCAGTTCACTCTCAAATAACTCCTTCAAAATTTGTATAAACTTTCAATCACTCATAATGTGCCAATCATGCAGCCAAACAGTGTATTTCAAGAGGTAAGAGAGACCTACAGATAACTATTCAATCTCTAAATGCCTCTTTGTCTTCATGTTTTGTATTTCAGTCTAGGGCAGAGGTGTCCAAACTATGGCCCAGAGGTCAGCTGCAGCCCATTTTTATTCGGCCCACAGTCAAAGTGCGAAAACTTTCTTACTGATGACCTACTTTAAATAATTAAGCCTGTGACAGACAGGTAAATAAATGTAAATTGACTAAGTAAGTAAGTGAAATATATTTATATAGCACCTTTTAAGAACAGACGTCACCAGTGCTTCAAAATGCCAATAAAAACCATAACATTAAACACACACCATGGACAGTTAAAAATAACTGTGGAGAGACAGGTTAAACAAAGGCAAGTATAAATAGATGTGTCTTCAGCTGCTTTTAGAAAATGTCTACAGAGTCCACAGTTCCCATATCCAGAGGGAGACGGGTTTAAACTTTAGGGGGGACAGACTCAAATGCACAGTCTTCTTTAGTTTACAAGGGACGACAAGCAGACCCTGTTCAGAGGATCTCAGAGTCCTGCTGTTGTTAAAGTTTCAACAGCTCCTCGATGCTAGCAGATGATAGAGCATGTATGCCTCTGTATGCAACCAAACAATTTTAAAACTGCACCCTGAATTTAAATGGACACTAATTCAAGGGCTTCAGGATAGATATAGCATGTGACCTTTTAGAGGATCAAGTGAGTAGCCTTGCAGCACCACACCAAGGCAGTGGAAAACAGTCCACTACGTTTTCTGGTACCTACATTGTACACTGGTCTAATTTGTAAAGCATACTGCCAAAATTCTCAGAGCAGCAACACTCCCAAAAAGTACACCAGCTTTGCATTGTTCTCTTGTTTTGTGTCTGAATGCAGAGATGAGTTTATTATACTCATCCTGACCAGGGACAGATGTAGTGGTAACCAGGCTCAATGAAGGCCCCCTGAACTCTGACTGGCTACCCAGAACACTTCGCTTAAATAAATCGAGGAGCTTGAAATCAAGAGGAACAGTCATCCTTATATTTTGTGAACATGCTCCTTAAAAAATGCGGGCACCAAAGTTATTTCATACTTTAACACTCAGTAATTCAATCAGTGGGTATACATTCCAAGGGTTGTTTGTAATATTTGGTCACTGAGGAAATAAAAAACGCCCAAAAATGGATTCATATTGAAACAGGCATACATATCTTTCACAAGTTTCCAGTCAAATCTGGTATTGTAACTTGCTTTTGGCTCAAATACAACTGCTTTCCCCCAAATGCAGTAATGAAAAGGTGAAAGAAAAGGAAATCAAACTTCAAGACCCATAAATAATAAGAAGAAGCAAGTAAAACTATCTGCATTGAACAAAAATGAGGATATAAGAAAAAGTAAAGAGTTTATGAGAAGAATATAAGAAGATGATTTTGTTTTCTTCATCACTGAGCTGCAAAACGCATTAATAACAAACAAGTAAACCATTAATAAATTCCTAAACTGCTGAGTTAACAATAACACGATAATGAGATAGTATTAATACCTAAAGTGTTTTTATGACATCAAACAGAATACAAAAGACACATAATCCAACACTGTGGTAAAACATGAACACAATGGCAAGCTTCTCAGTATGTTTACTCTAAGTAGTACTGAAATCCAGGACAATTTCAAGAGTGACACAGCAAACAGTTGGCTGGTAATCCTCCTTTTACTGCAGACTCAATACAGGGATTCTCTGAGTGCTCGCTGAGGAGACGATGCTTAGTCAGAGAAAAAAGGAGGGAGATATGGATATGGTGACAAAACGAAGGAAAGGATTAGCCAGGGGTGAAAGCAACAATACTTTCATTTATGTTATGCGATAAGAGAATAAACTTCTAATTATTTGTAATCACATTTGAAAATATATGATCATCCTTCCATGTCTCCAAAGTAAAATCCTGAGTCAAGAAATAGATATAATTATTTAGATTCACTAATTGCAAAGTAAGAAAGGGGATAGAGGTCTATAGCTGTTGATATAAACATTTTTTTTTCAGATGAATGATGTTTATATAAAGACGGTAGGTTGCATTATTAGTTTTGCTGTGGAAGATTCCGTTCATGTTAAGAGCTGTTATATTAATTTTACATATAAACAGAAAAGAGAATGTAGAAATGCACAACCACGACAAAGAAACAGTATATTTGTAGAGTTTTCAAACAGAACCAACAGATTTATATCATCTCAAGACTTTTATTTCTTCTTGTACTTAAGAACAATTTGCTGTATGTGGAATCTTAAACCCATTTTCAGTTTTAAATTATTCTGTAAACCTGCTATTTGGTGAGGAGAATTAGTTTTACTTCAACAGCATATGCTCCATAAAGAAGTGGGGCATTTTCAGGGTCATGCTGTTTGTCACTTAGTGTCTATCAGCAGGTTGTTGCTGTGCTGTTTGCAGATCAGAAGTATTTAAAGCATTTGTTTACCAACATTGGAAATAAATTATCATTTTGCACATAACACAAAGAATTTATATTTAATCACTGAATGGCTGCTTTAAAAAATAAATTCGTAGTCAATAGTAAAACAACATGTCAGTCTTTTTAAATGTTTGTTTTAAAAATGTGACATTAACAATAAAAGTAGGGCATAAACTCTGGTGCAGGATGGAGTAAGTATTGAAAAGAGTTTGGGAATGTTATCTGATATTGGTAAAAATCTAATACAGGGCATCTCTGATAGATGTTGAAGGAAGGATGGTAGGTGGTGTGTGCATATTTTCACATCAAATTCAGGTTTAGAACAAGAAGATGAAAAAAGAGAAGGTCTGCACATTAAGGACACCGCCACAGTAGAGCACACATCTCTGGGGACGAGTGGTGGGTGTTTTGATGACAAAGCCGTCTATTTCTATAGCTTCTGTGTGCCTGATCCCCCTCCAGTCCCTTAAAGCCACAGCCTTGATCTCAGCAACAGCGTATGCATGCATGTAAGTATGTGTGTCTGCATTTATCCGCTCACATCATTTTTCACATGATGGTACGCAGTCACAGCTGGGATGCAGAGAAACAGGTTCTCCGTTTGCTCTAATACAGACCCCGCATTGGACGCAGAGGAATGAATGACAATGGTTGCTTTTGTAGTGTAAAATGGGGTATGTAAAAGTAAAGAGATTATCATGGTGAAGACGATTTATTCGAATGTGGAAGATGATAACCATCATGGTGAAAAAACGTGACATGCCAACAATCCAAAAGTATAAGTTCAGTGTAATACATAGAAAAATTGATGGATAAATAGTAGGGCTGCCCACTTGTTATTTTGATATGTGTCTTAACAGACAGCACATCTGGACAGTCTGGATTTAGTGCAATAAACCTAAACTAAAACTTTTTAATGATGTCAAGGACCTGTAGGCCCTGTAAGTATGACAACTTTGCTTTTCACATATTTCAAAGTCAGATGGGAGGTCACAAACACTTCATTTGCAAACAGTAAGACTGAAAAAGTTAATAACATGAAACCAAAAATGTTCTAAGCATTAGAAATAACTTAAACCAATTCAAATCATTTTCTTAACAACTTATACTGTCATGAATATAAATAAAGTATTATTCATCATTAAATAAAAAGTTAATAACAGAACAATGGAAACATAAATTGATGCTTGTAGGCACCCATAGGAATCGATAAGCCAATAGTCATGATTAAAAATGAATTAAATGGTAACTGTTAACACAAAAGATTAAATAAATCAAATTAAGACATAAATTAAAATTCAAAGTTTTTAGAATTCAGTACCTACCAGATAAACAAGAATCTTTTTAGCAGTTTATTTATCCATATTAATGAAACTTGATGTAATGTTTTAGATCATTAACAACATGAAACAACCGCCTGCAACCCCACATTAGATATGTGGCATTACGCAGGTAATAAATGGATGCTAAATAAACGGGATAAACCACAAAACAGTTTTTATTGGCTTGAATGATCATTTTCAGTATCATAATAAATTATGAGCATGAAACTTGATGGCAGCATGAAGACCATTTGTAAACAATACGATGATAAATGGCCATAATAAGCCTTCCAGAAGTTGATCTCAACACTTCATCAAGGTGTTCACTTATTATCAGTAAATCAGGAAAGACATATTTCTCTCTTGTATCTGTGAGTAAATGAAAACCTGATTTTTATTGAAAGTTCCTGTCATTTGAATCTATATATAACCAAGCAGATAGATAGATAGATAGATAGATAGATAGATAGATAGATAGATAGATAGATAGATAGATAGATAGATAGATAGATAGATAGATAGATAGATAGATAGATAGATAGATAGAGTTCTACAGAGAAGGAGAGGCAGAGTGTGTAGATTTAGCATGACAGTATACTGCCCCCCATCTGTCTGCAATGGAACTACAGCCTCTGCTCTTCACACATCTGTCGCTCAACTTTCATATTATTCAGGAAAACACAACCATAAGCAGGGGAAGATCTGAGGCAGGGGATTGATAAAAGGCCTAAAGAGATTACATGCAGACAGTGACAGTTTTTTAAAAAGAGAGAGGGGTGGAGATATAGAGGGGGGGTAAAAAGAGGGAAATCATGTCTGTTCCACAAAGCCTGTTGTATCAAAAGGCAGCACAGAAGCCTGGAGCAAACGTCTGCTCACCTGCCAGCCAGGTCTGACCAAATCTCACTCTTAAAAAAAATGCATACAAAAGCAATTTATCTTTTTTTTTATTTCTTAACATCAAACCAACTTTTTTACAACACTTGTATGCACCTATAAAGATATAAAAGTGCTGTTAACGTCCCGCTGCCTCCCCCTCTCATCAACACCAGCGTCAATCCGGTTTAGGAATTCCCTGGCCGCTGATCGGGACTGGCTGGCAGGGCCGGGTTACCACCAACCTCAGTTCATGTGCAGGTTCCAGTTCATCTGCAGTTCATGCATACGCTCATCTTTTTGAAGCAGCATCCCATCAGCTCAGGATCATGATTATTCAGGACAGAGAAGAGAAGCGTGGCGTGCCATCAATATAACATCTGCCCTTCTCCCTCCTGCTCTGTCTTTTTTTTTTCTTTTAAGCACACGTACATATAAAACTCCCTCAGAGAGTCAGCGCTGCAGCGTTTAAACTCATGCTCTGACCCTTTGTGTAGATCCATGCCAAGTAATCATTCGCCTCTTGCTCTCGTTCTGCAGAGCTTCCCTGGCTACAGAAGAAGTACACTGCCCTGAGCTTTGAACCTTTAACCGTTCAATTTGACCAACTTTAGGATCCAGCGGCAGGATTTAACATGCATATTTAAATCCAGCACATTTGTATAAGCAGTGAATTATTCCTGGACATAAAACAGAGAAAATTGAGCTGAGGGAAGGACAGCTCTTGGCTCAAGTGGTACTGAGTGCAGTTTATAGGGATTAATCAGGGTTAATAAGGGAAGTGTATGTGTGTGCACTTGAACAAACACACAAACAGACAGAAATAGTTAGCAAAATGAAATTTATGGTGCATGAGCAGCCATCTTACAAAGTTAAAATATTTTTTAGGGATTTAAATCCTCTCATGAAATTATATTCCAGGACTTTTTCAGGACATTTTCAGTGATAAATGAGATGTTATGTCCAGAAAACACTGTAACCTAATATTAAGTTTATTAGTGGAAGTCTGATTCAAGTAAGGTTATGATCATGAGCTCTATACATATAAAGGCGATGAATAGATCAAAGATTATTGCAAATATACCCGCCGATGTAACCCTTTGTGTTCAGTGAGCATGAAGTGTTCTGTTGCAGCTATAATCATCAAAAATAACCCTGGATTTGACATTTTTGCGTATATATTTAGGGAAATTTTATTGAAAAAGTAATAAGATTTTTTTTCGTAATAAAGCCATTTAGTCTGAAAGGTTCAAGCTACACGAAGGTTTAAGATCGTTAAAATGATCTCAAACATTTATTTTTCTCTTGTTTTTCTTTTATAGAAGAGTGGAGACTATTAGCACAAATAGAACCATCTTACATCTGCCCATTCTAATTACAAATAATATGCTAAAAAAGAGTCATTGAAGAACTCAGTTCAGGCATAAGACGTGGTTTTTTGTTGGTATATTTTGAGGTCCAGAAACTCAGATCCTGTGAGTGACTCTGATATAAATAGGAGGGTGCTGAAATATCTTTCCGGTACAGGAGACATTTTCCAGGACATTTTGCTTTTTCTGCCTTGTTCAAAGTGTTTTCCTTGACTACAACAAATATAGTCAGCTGTTTCCTGAGATGTTTTGAGGTCACAAAGGAAGGAAAACCTGATTTATGGAAACATCTTCATTGACGCATACATCTCTTTTCCAAAAATTCAATTTAACTTGCTTGTGCTCAAAATAAGGAAGCAATTAATGAAGCTCCATTACACTCATGATAGTGTTTGCATGCAATGTAAAGAGGCTGCTGTAATCAACACAGGTAGGTGAACAGATCATTGTTAAGGAAAGAGAAAGGAAGGAAGGGAGGTAGGCAGAGAGATAGACACTTTATTGATCCTGGAGGAAATGTAATCATTCATTAACTTTTTATTAAAGGCACTGGAACACAAAAACAAAAGAAATGTTGCTGCTGTTAATGTTTTGCATAAATGGGTTCTAATAAGTTGTGAAAATTGGGGATATCTCTCTATTCATGGCTCAAAAAGGACAGGGCACCCTCAATAAAACTTGCAATTCAGGTTTCCCAGCACTAAACCAATAATCCTCTTTTCCTGCACTGCCACCCACTGTCAGCATATGCCACTTTCACACATATGAACAAGTAAAACGAATTGATACACATGCAGGCAAAAGTCCATATGTGCATTTATACACACTCTAACACAAAAACCTTCTGATAAACACACAGATGCTCCATCCCTGTTAATGAACATCTGCACAAACATGCATACGAAAACTTTGTTCGACTCATCTGGCCTCCTTCTCCCCTTGTCTTTATTTTAATCTCCAGTGAAGGAGTTCACTGAGAAGTCATCGGGGCATACAGGAGTTGCGCCTCCAGCGTCACACACTTGCATGCAGGCATACACCCTTTGCACACACATGTACACACAAAGCTACAGGGACACACTGCAGGATGGTGAGGAATAAAAATGAGGCAAGCTGGTTGTTATGGTGGTGGGACGCATCAGCATTTTAAATGAACCAATGGTAAGGAGAGATCAGTTTGACATCAAGAAACACCCTCATGTCCTCAAGTAAGAATGAGAAAAAGAAGAAAAAGAAGAAAAAAGTGTGAAAAAGTGCACATTACTGCCAGACTGATGAGATATTGGTTAAGATGAAGCAAAAATAAAATGGAGATGTTCATTAGCCTTTTATATATGTGCATACATTACTTACAAACTGCATTTAAAAACACACTGGAGTGTGGCACTGTAAAGGGTATAAGTGGTTATAAAAAGGAAACATTGTGAAAAAAATAAAGAAGATGGTAAAAGAGGAGAGAGAGAGAGAGAGAGAGAGAGAGAGAGATGTGCATGTAGGTTATTGCAGTCTCACTGCACCACTCTTGAATTTCAAACAAGAACCCTGGGCAGAGCAGAGAGCAGAGCAGGGAGCAGAGGAGAGGAAGGAGAGGAAAGACAGCGAAGGCGGCAGGGTGAGAGACTGAGCGGCGGGCTAGCACTAGGGGCTAACAGGAGGCAGGCAGAGGAGAAGTGCTTATTAATGAGATATCTTAACTAAAGGAGGGCACTGAGGAGAAAGAGAGGAGATGGAGGGAGAGAAGAGGGGCATGGACGTGGAAGGGCAAAGTGAGAAGAGCCAAAAGATGTGCTTATTTTCTGATTTCCATTCACATTAACTTTGTCTGCAATCATGTATCTTGCGTTAGTCCATCGTTTCTCTCATTTTTCTTGTCTGAGAGCAAATTTTGGACTGCATGTTTGAGGTATGAACACATTCATGTTTGTGTATTTATTTGTACTGAGGTGTGAAGTCTGCATACGTCTAAACCCTGCCCCGGTGCGAGTGTTCGGCTGCAGCGTCTTTCTAATTGCGGGTGTATTCGAGGGCCAGCTCTTTGATCTGGGGGCTGTGCCGGGCCTCAGCACTAGCTGCGCAGGGTGGTCTCCCATCATGCTCGGCTGATCACAGACGCAGCCTCGCTATTGGCTGCCTGGCAGGCCCTCCCATCAGCCTTGATGCTGCACGCCTCTGACAACTTCATTAGCCCAATTCGACCCTCCGAGTCTGCTCGGCTATACTCGGCTCTGCCAGCAACAGGAAGCAGGTGCTTGTGACTGGCACACAGGCGGAGGAGTGCAGAGACGACACGCTTCATACCAGGCAGTATAGTTACGAAAAGAAAGAACTAGGAAGAAGATAGTTAAAAGGAAGTAACATCTCTTTTTCTACTTTCTGCTCTATGTTGACTTGCATACATTGAGACTGTCCAGTTATTATTGAAATGATATGAGATTTTTTCATCAACTAAATGACACAGATTTTAAGAAGACGAGAGGAAAATAAAATTCTTTTCCTCTTTTAAAAGACACATCACGGTATATTAAAGGTATCTCTGACGCAATCCATCAGTCTGTCCCTCTCTATTTTACTGACAGAAACATTGGAGAACCAGTGATTCACATAAGCCGTTGGTCTGTTCTACACAATTATGTCACAAAATGTTAAACATGAAAGAAAGATGTCAGGATAGAATGTAAGGGTGAATGTAAGATTAAAGGGTGTTGCCAGGGGAGGTAATTTCAAGTATAGGTATCCCTGACTAAAAAAAAAAAAAAATACCAATAATAATCATAAATAAACAAACTGAACAGCACTCAGAGTGTGCAAACTTCTGTGAAGGTAGCTTGTTTATTACTGGCACACTTATGAGTAGGGGTGTAACTATCCATCGATCTGGGTCGAAAATATATTGATTGGTTAAGCAGTGATTAAAATAAAATGCATGGAAACTCAAAACGTTGATAATGTTATCTTGAATATATGCTTTTATTTTGAAATTATACAGTTTTCACCTAATCGCGCCTCGTTCTGAAGTTTCTAGGGCTCTCAAGTCTCACGCGTTAAGCGTATGAGACAAACTTTGAACCTTTTCGCTCTCTCACATGCCACACCTGGTATTTCTCCTGCTGTAAAATTTACTGTAACACCGTAACACCACTATACGGGAACGTGTAGCAAGACGCTCTGAGCATCACAGAGCTAAACGGGAGTGTTGCATATCAGCCACTCAGAAGATAGCACTGCTGTATCCAGATGACATAGGGTCGATCTGACAGCAGAGGATGCTTACAGCATGCACACGACGGAGTGCCTAATCACACAAGTACAGTAGGTTATCTCATCATTTGATTTTGTAGCGCACTGATTAATAAAATTACTTATAGTACGAAAGCAAAACAGCGAGAGTTTATTCTTATTCTTCCTCTCATTAAACAGTGAAGCAAAGTCTAATCACACTGACATACAAACTGTGGTCACCAGGTATCACAGTAAAACAAAATAATCAATGTTGAGTTAGATACCAGTTCTACTTGTTATGCCTGATGTTGTATGCTTCAGCATTATGCTGATGTATAAAATCACAGTCATAGACATTACAGAAAGTATTGATAGCAAAATCAAGTCATACTTATCACATCTTAAGCCCTGCGTCTTGCATAATTTCTTCCTAGACATTATCATTGTTGTTTATGCCAACTGGCTTTCATGACAGCATGACACTGGTGTTTTGCAAAGCATGGGGAAGGAAAGAGCAAATGATGATGAAATAGTTTAGCATAAAGGCAATTGATATTGACTCCTGCTTGAACACTACTGCTTGAACACTATTTGAACAGCTGACATAACAGTATTAGGATATCACACTGATCGTTCTATTCCGGAGGCCCAAGAGAATCAGCCATTTATGGCATCTACTGGACCACCGCCATAGAGGAAGGGGTTCTGATGCTGCAGGCTTTGTTTTCTTGCAAAATAAATACTCTATCACACAGAGGAGAGGAAGGACACTGAAGGAAACATTAAACATGAAAAAGCACAATATGACCTCTTTAGGAAACTATGCTGACAGTGCTTTAATTGGTGGTTTCCATAAAAATGTTTAGTGAAATACATAAGCTCTAAAATTTTGATGCTAAATCGGCCTTTGTTAATTTTCAACAATTAAAAAGACTACAATCATTTCACACAACTATTCTGCTTCTTTTGTTAAGTAGAAGGGCTAACACAGCTTTTGAATGCAATGCAGCTATCATACTGCAGTTACACAATATTGTAAACAGATGCTAGTGAAAATAATGGAAACATATTCTTCCAAAAGATGAAAGTTGAATGAAACGCTTCATTTTTTCAATTACTTACAGATTGGCAACTAACATATTATTGCATCTTTCCATGTGTGTAAATGTCTGAAGCTGTGTAAACACATGATTAAATGTTCACACCAAAAAATGTATTGCTTCCCTCTGATCATTTTCTTCTGAATTGAAGAATGTGTTTTATGTTAATATAAAGTTTAGGTATAACCAGTTTGAATAAGTGACACAGACATTAGCATCATTACATCTTGAAATGAGATAGACAGATCAGAGCTAGACTGCAATTTTTCACCAATCAATCAGAAACTGGACTAACACTCCATACTGTCAATCGTCCTTCATCATTGACGGGCTTGATTGACACTTCTGGGACAGCACATATATAACATATTTTGAATTAAAGTAATTATAAATCTAATCCTCTCTTCAAATGTTTGCAGTTTTTCATTACCTCCCCCCCACTCTATTTCTACCCAAGCATCCTACAGACGAGTATTCAAGTTCTTAGTCTCTTTAACTTTGTCGCTAAGATTCCCAGAGATTATGCCTCCAATCAGGACAACAGATTTCATGTAAATCCACCTGGCCGGCTCTTTGGACTGATTTGATTTTGGGGTTGCTGAACAAGACAGGTTCTTGTAAAACTGTGGTTTGGTAGCCGGTGGAGCAGGTAATCCAGGTTTACCATGGTTGTAGCTCAGTGGTAGAGAGGTGAACTATTGAACCCTGTCCCTGCAGCTGAGGCTGAGCGAGTGTAGCAGGCTAATTAGCCGGTCGCAGGTATGAGAGAAAAAAAACAGCGCTCTTCCTCCCCTGCTCCTCTTCTCCTCCTTTTCATCTCTCATTCATGAGCCCTTGGTGGTGCCCTTGGCATTGGGTATGTAAACTATCAATTCACACCATCACACACAGACTCAGGGCTGGCATTATAAACCCGAGCACAAGTTGCATAATGAGTGCAGTACTTAATGAAGTTGTTTCAGGCAGGAAGCTGTGTGGAAAAGAAGACCCATAATTATTTCAGCATCCTGAGACAGATTTTACCAAATGTGAACAGAAGAGAAAAGCCCACTTCAGACCAAAGGCTCCCAAAATGAGACAAGCTAAAACTCACAAGCTCATAATGGGCCACTCTGAAACATTATGGATGCCTGTCAGTTCTCACTGCTGTAACTGGTCCGGACAATGTATTTTTTCCATAGCAAAAAGTCCTTCTACCTCTGCTTTTTATATCTGTCCAGTAGCTGCCTACAACTCTGGATAACATTGGCTATGCATGGCATGACTGAGGACAGTGGCAATCAGTTACTTTCTTTGGTTGTAATCTTGCTATTGTCAAAAACTGAATGCATCAAGAAACCTAGACCCTGCTTCACGAATTAACAAGAGAGTGACACACAAATGATGGTTGTCCTACCTTCTATCTTTAGAGCCACGTAAGATATGTTGACACTGATGTAAACAAACTTAAGTGGTTTCCTTGAGAGACTGAGGAAAGTGCCCCCCCATCATGATGTGAAGGAACCAGTGCCACAGACTGAAAAAGATCAGTTTTGAAGAGAGATATGTCCTGTCCCAAGACCCGTACTGTTGTGCCCTTGTGCACAAGACTGAAGGGTATCCCATCTCTGCAGTTTTGTTGTCCAAGGGCATCAGACCAGAATTCCATGAAGACCCAGGAAAGAGCAGATGGTATTATATTCAATGAAGTTCATGGCAGAGATAAGTGGCTACTCATGGGGCACAGTATTAAGAAATATTCATGAATCATGACCTTAACAAGAGTAGCACAGGTCTATGATTAAACGACAAACTTATCTAATGAATAATCATGTGCCTGTCAGTAAAAGCACATGGCTGTCACAGCAGCAGTGTTCTTCTTGTATTCTTGAAAATCATCTCTTCAACACAAAGTGAAATGATGCCATAAGTGATGTTTACAGAAGTGTCCCTGTTTGTATTCTTGGTATTTCTCTAAATGAAGAATGTATGAAAACCAGCAAAGAAAAAAATGTAAACAGCAACATTATGGATTGCTTGAACAAGGTAAATAATCTAAAGGTTTCAACTGTGACTCTTAAATCTAATGATGCTTTGTTTTCACATATTTCTATTTTTTTCTTTTTTAATTAATTTAAGTAATGTTTGGATATTATTTGCGAAATTAACATTAACTTCATTTATATGCAGCCCCTCATTCAGCTATCCTGATAATGAAAAACTCAGAGGTAAAGTATCCATCCAGGAAAAGAATGTGTTTCTGCTGTTAAAATAAAAAGATGGCTCGCTGGATGACTGTGAGAGAAACTCAATCCCGCCTCCTGCTGAGGGAGAGACGAGCGCTGGCTGTCGACAGGCACACCACCTGACTACCACACAGCAACTGATTTGAAACGACAAGTGAAGAGAAGTCAGGAGTAAATAAGGGAGATATATAGAGAGTGAAAAGTAGAGGGAGAGGGAGAGCGAGGGGTAATAGATTTGAGAGTGTTTTGGGGGAGTAAACAGATGGAGTAAACACAGCACGAGGGAAACCAGGGGACTCCCACTGAACCCGCTCAATGTGTCACTGACACCGCCGAGCAGAATCAACAAAGTGCTCTGAGGGCAACATGCACACATACAGACACGCACACCTACACAATCACACACAGTTCACCAATTGGCAGGATGCTGGGACCCAGAGCTCCCATCCAGAGCAGTGACAGGCACATGGAGAACAAGCTGGCTGACAGCACATGACAAGTCCTCCTGGAAGAGGAGAGAGGCATCTCCAAATCTACTGTCTGAGGGAGGCTTTAACAAGTGGTCTGAATGTGTGCTGGTGAAATAACACCTACATGAAAAGCTTTAAGATATCATGAGGGGATATGCAGATTGCCTTATATTGGTGTTTGAACATTTTAAAAATGCAAATACATACAAATCACATGAGCAAATGCACAAATAAAGGTTTGTAGAGCTTTAAAAAGGATGGTCACAACTTTGGCGCGCTGTTACACACCCTCAAAGTTAGTCTACGAGAAATGTAACAGTATGACATTTTCATATTATGGGTATTGTGACCAAAGTTATCATGGCTATCATTATTATCTCGGTATTGCAGCAATGTGCTCAATATCTTCAAAAAGTATCTACACACACTTGAAATCACTTTACCCTTTTAATACTATGATTATAACAAACTATAAGTATAACATAAAGTGTCAGGAAATGTAATTTGACAAACTTCTTCACCCTTTGTTCATGAGAAATAATAGTAAACAATTCTGTCATGACTATCTTATAAGTACTTAAAACAGTACAAGAAAAGAAAAAATGGGCTTGAACTTAAACTTGCATTCCTCACACATCTAAGGACTGCTTTTGTTGCATTCAGTGCACTGCTTCCTCTCAGACTAAACACCACAAAAATATGCCAAGAGAACAAAATAACACTCCAGAATAATACTAATACTGTTGTTTACCATATATATAAAGTATTTATATATAAAGTATTACATAGGCTTCCATACATGAGTGCAAAGCTACCTAAACCGTGGGGGTTTCTGTGTTTGACTAACCATGACCAGCTCTTTTTCACCTACAGACCTGTAACAGTGGAGGTCCTCAGCCAGCTTCTTTTCAGTTGTTGGTTGTACAGATTAAGAGAATATAACATAAACCAATAGCATGTTGATAAGCCTAAAATTCCAAGTCAAGTACTTTTGTGGGAGGTTTTACAAGGTTTATTTCAATAGTAAAATTACTGACCAAAGTGATTTTTGTCCCTATAAAGACCAACTTCTGTATGAAGTCTACACAATCAACATGCAATCCTGTTTGCACCCAAGGGTGTGTTTTTCTGAAAATGAGGAGTGGTCAGGTGCGAATCTGGCATTTTCCTAACTTGAAGACTTAACCTTAAGGCCAAAAGTATAACGCCTGTGGTACAGAGAGTTTCTGCTATTTTGAGGACACATTAAAGATTGGCACACATCCAACAGATCAAAACATGCTCTATACCGACCTTGTTTCACTCACACAGGGTGCACAGCAGCACACCTAAACCAATAAATAAAGGTGCATTTGAAAGTCCAGGTTGAAGTTCATAACAGGACAAAAGCAGTGAGACAGTGCCTTTTTGTCTCCAGTGCTCCTCTGTGTCTAAATGGCACCTGCAATAGAGAATATAACCAAGGATTCTTGTATGAAAATTACAAAATAATCTGCTTCAATCCCATGGGTATTTGCTGTACAGTAAACTTGTCTATCAAAGAAATTAGAGGGTCTGATCCTGGTGATTCAAACTTTAGATTAAAACTTTATTAATCTGTGCTATTAGGTTCTTTTCTTATTCTCTAGATGCTTCATTGAAAAAAAAGCACTGTCATCTGACATGAACATACACTGCCTGACCAAAAACAAAGTTGGCACCTGTATTTAAGGCAAATAGGTGTGAGCCTCCCATTAGATAATTACTGCATGGGTGATTGTCTTTCAGCTGGCAACAAGTTATTTAACCCCTGCTGATGCAATAAGTAGCTTCTTATTTCTTAACCAACCATGTTGAAAGACACATCCTGTGGTTGTGGAAAAGATGTTAGTCTAGATGCTAGATGTTAGTAAAATTGGGTTAAGAACTGTCCAACACAATATTAAAGACTGGAAGGATAGTGCGGAACCATCGTCTTCAAGGAAGAGACGTGGTCAGAAAAAATCCTGAATGATCATGATCGGCAATCACTTAAACCTTTGGCCCAATCAAATCGAAGAAAAACAACAGTAGAACTCAGGGGTATATTTAAGAGGGATAGTAAGAGCATTTTCACACACACAATGTGAAGGGAACTCAGGGGATTGGGGCTGAACAGCTAATCAGTAAGGCTAGCTGTAAAAAAAAAGCTTCAGTTTGCTAGGGAGCATAAGGATTGCACTGTGGAGTACTGGAATAAAGTCATGTGGTCTGATGAGTCCAGATTTGCCCTGTTCCAGAGTGATGGGTGCATCAGGGTATGAAGAGAGGCACATGAAGTGATGCACCCATCATGCCTAGTGCCTACTGTACAAGCCTGTGGGGTCAGTGCTATGATCTGGGGCTCCTGCAGTTGGTCAGGTCAAGGTTCAGCAACATTATGGCCCAAATAATGAGGTCAGCTGACTTCCTGAATATACTGAATGACCAGGTTATTCCATCAATGGATTATTTTCTTCCTGAATAGCACAAGCATATTCCAAGATGGCAATGCCAGGATTCATCAGGCTCAAATTGTGAAACAGTGGTTCAGAGAGCATGAGATATAATTTTCCTACATGGATTGGCCACCACAGAGTTCAGACCTTAACCCCTTTGAGAATTTTTGGGATGTGCTGGAGAAGGCTTGCAGTGGTTAGACTCACCAATCATCAATACAAGATCTTGGTGAAAAATTAATGCAACACTATAAGAATAACTGCAATGTCACAAGAATAAATCTTGTGACATTGCAGTAGCTTACTGAAACAATACCACAGCGAATGCAAGCTGTAATCGAAGCTAAACCAACAAAATATTAGAGTGTGTGACCTTTTTTGTGGCAATTCTTTTTCAGCCAAGCAGTGTATATCATAGTGTTCTCTGAGTGTTCTTTGAAAGTAGTGGAACCATTTAACAATAGAAATTAAATAATCCATCTGAAATTATGAGCAAAAAACTAAAAGCAGTGTGTATATTTCAGACATCACCTGCTCAACATACACTGATTTAAGGAATGAGAGCTGACACACACACTTTAGACAATGTGCTTCACGCTGTCCAAAAAGGGTCGGAGCAGACAGCATTCTGAACAGTCAGAGAGTGACAGAAACACTGTCACCAGCAGAGGCAGAGATAATGTTGGTATATGGTTGAAGTTAATGCTGATGTGTTACTGGCTTTCTTAGTTTTATTAAAAAAAAAGTATTAGCAAGTCCCTCAAACTCTCCAATTCACCTCTAACAGTGGAATCTCTGTGAACTTTTTTTTTCTGATTTTAGTTAGGTTTTCTTGTTTTTCTTTTTGCCAAGAAAGGGTATGGTGCCTCTGAGCTCTTCACCTCAGTGCTATTAAAATGTTTCAAACAGTTTGGTAGAGACACAGCTAAACAAGGGGAATACTTCCCACATGTTTAGTGGTGTTGCTCATTTTATGAGTGCACTATCCTAACGAGTTTTACTTCATTGAAAAGGTAACTAATCAGGCTTTCTAATGATATAAATTGCAAAATAATTTGGTATCATTAAAGAGGAGACATACTCAACTGATATACTGCAAAACTTTTGGAGGGGTACATATATATATGACTTTATTTTAATTCTTAATTATAGGGTCAGATGTCTGGCTAATTCTATGCTTATCTGCTCAAAAAAGGTTACAATTTTATAACAAGAGGTATACATAGAGTGTATTAATCTACACAGATATTGGTTAAATTAAATTTGAGCACACTGGCATATCTGATATCAACAAAAATCCAATACTGTGAATTTCAAGTATCTAGTGTAGAGTATCAGTCTGTAATACTGGTTTTATAATTTACCTTCTGCCATCTCTTGATCCTAAACCTCATCCCAGGCCCATCTGTAATGCCTCCCTCTCTCCAATTTCTTCCATGCCCCAAGACCTGCTAGCCACCCAAACCCTGCTGCTGTGTGCCAGTGCACCAACAGGCCTGTGGGTCCATCCAAGAGAGAGATTGAGGGGAAGAGGGAAAGAGAAGAGGTAGCCAATTAAGACTGGGTAATGGGAGGGTGAATGTGAAACTGTGTGTGTGAGTGTGTGTGTGCACAGTTGCATGGGTGAATGTCTGACTTCAACCGGCTGTAATGTGTGCGTTTGTGTGCAGTGCCACAGGCAGTGCACACAGACAAACTTAATTTAGCAGGCCCAGATTTTTTAGCACAGGCCTGAAGCTAGCCAGCAAGCTAAAGCTGGACCAAAGAGGCTGAAGTTAACAGGCACCTCGCTCCCCTAAACCCCCTGAGATGTCGCTCTTACCCTGAGGGGTGAGAGAACTCATTTATTCATTGATGACCATCGCTGATCACATCCTTGTGGTCATATCCTTCCATCAGGAACATCATTACAATAAAGCTTTAAAGAGCAAAAACTTTTTCCCCCTCTGACTTTCAGGACCTTGACAGTTGACAATGCTAACAGAGGGAGAGGGACCAGTCAGCTGTCACTGACTAAACTTCTGACATGATTTGTTTGCAGACTGTCACTTTGGAGAGACTGCTACACGGGTGTTGCTGTATACAGTGTGACAGAGTCTTCTTTCAAGTCACAAACATCAACAAAGGACAACAAAGATGGCAACTTCCAACATGCTTCTGTTTCCTCTGTGTCCCCTGGATGTAGGAGCAGAAAAGACATCCTATTTTGTGTTTATGCGTGTGTGTAGTTCCCATGTGTACTGAATGTGTGTGGCACCATGGAAGTTTAGTGCTGCACTGGGGCATGCCCTTGACGTTGTTGTCACGGATAAAAACACAAGCGCACACACCTTGATCACTGTTGTGTGCGTGAATTCATGCGTGGGACTCTGCTCAGAAAAAAAAACAGCGATGGATTGTGTCTGAGCCTCCAAACAAATAAATGCACTCAACTAGCTGAGCAAATAGAAACTGAATTGTCTGCCTTGTATGCTGTTTGGCTGTGGAATTAATAACCGTTGAATCAAAGGAAGCAGGTAATCTAAAAATGATTGATGAAGAAAGGGAAAAGTGACAGGGCGTAGTTAAAATAGTTGAAACTGCAAAGTAAGGTGTGTGTATACAAGTGTGGAAAAAATTACAATAAATAAACAGCTGATTGTATAATTAAAGTAATAAATACAAAAGTATTGTACTACAGCATGATTATGATACACAACAGTTTGGAAATGTATTCACTAATACGAAATAATCACTGTTCATGCTAAAACCTTCACAAGTTTTCTATGTCAACAGCCTCAAACACATGGCACTTTTGGTATTTAATTTCATGCTGCTTCAACAGATATTTAGGCATGTTTCTTGCTAATACAACCATAAACACATTGCACACTGGCTGTATTTTGTGAAAAATTAACTAATAATTCAGACCACCGTTGTCTCTTGTCTGCCGTGATTACATCTCAGGTTCTTGATTGTTGTTTGTGCTCATTGTCTTTTCCAAGAACATAAAAGAACTTGGGATGAAGGATGCTCTCACAACAGGGATCTGGGCATAGATTATAATGTAATTCACACCAAAGTCTGGTTTATTTTATAATTTTCATAGTCCACTCAGGCACCTTACCCAAGTCTGCATATCGAGGTGGTCCCTGGCATGGTTCTAATGCACTGTGGTATGTCACACAGGAGTTGTGAATGCAAGCATGCTCAAATGCGGGGTACTTGCGGTGCAGTCATTGGTCAGTCATCAGTGTGCTGAGCTGCAAGGAATTTCTAAAGGATTTTAATTATTTCTCATACCTTCATATTTGATCAGCACAAGTGAAGTTCTTCCCCTAAGCTGCACAGTCAGTGTTAATGTTTGCACTCAAAAATGATTAAAAAATGCCAGTAGTAGTGGCTTCTTTTTAGAGAACCCGCTATACTGTCCATACATCTACATCACTTGTCAATCTGGGCAGCAGCCCTTAGACAGTGCAAAGGAAGGAGGGAACCTTTAGATACATATCCACAAGGTGACTGGACAATTAGTTTGTCAGTCATATTCATTACTGGCCAAGCAGATGGACGCTGATTGGTCAGTGCCTCTGCAGACCATGCTAAATCGTTTCATCTTTATTGAGTCTGCCTGACAATAAACAATGGATCAGACAAATCTAGCTGCACTGGAAGGTTAAACCACCACCTTTTGTATCAGTATTGTATATGCACAGCAGTGACCTGGTACAATACAATTTTACCCATATGAAAGCAGTCCAGCTGCAGAGAGAGGAGGGGGAGTAATAAGGATCAACTAAGCTGAGTGTGAAAATGCCTTTGGTTAAAGACTTGATATTAATTATTAAGCATACAGGCAAATAGCATTGATTATCAATAATAACTGAAACTGATTTACAGCAGAAATTTGATCCTGATTCCCATTCCTTTGGAAAAAATACCAGTTATATATGACGGCAAACAGGGTCTATAGACATCTATACTGGAGATTTTTTGTTAATAGAAACTACTGTTAAAGTCTCTACTAAAAAATAAATAAAGTGCAACATACTTGCAACAGTTCTGTAGCTGTACATAATCAAGTTTGTCAAAACTCACAATACTCTTTTAACTACCATGGCTCCTGAGTTACTAGTTCCATTAATTTGATAAGTGTTGGTACAACAGTACAGAACACAAATGACAATCAGCTATTTTCTTTAACCAAAAGAGAAAGATAGAGAGCACTAGGTTACATGCCTAAGCCACTGGCAGCATTTGGATAAAGTGATTGAAACTGACAACTGGCCCTGACAAGTTCCACTAACTCAAAAACTGTCCATGGTTCGATACATCTTGAATGGCCTGATCAATTTGTACATACAAATTGTGTGCATATGACTTTTACTGTTGCTGTGGTATCGCATTATTTTGTTTATTTTTTTAATATGAATATGTTTGTATTGTAATGATATTTATTCAAATGAAATAAACAAAATGACTGTGCCTCATTTAAGTTAACCTTTTAAAACAGATTATGGTCTTGTTTGCATGTCAATGGATCCACTAAAAATTGAGATGACTTTTGTTTTGTTTTCCAAAAAGTTCTGCAGCCAGACAACTTTTTAATAGCAACCACTCCGCAAACAGATCCAACTAAATTAAAAAAAATGATGCCATTTATATGAAGGATGATGAGGTGGGATTAATGATCAAAATGATGGAGTAGTAAATCCACATTTTGGAGTTACCATTGTTGTTCTGGTCAACCTAACATGATGGTCAATGTGCATGTGCCGTTAGTCTACTTGAGCACGGCTACTGACTGAGACCATAGCTCACATGCGCCAGTGGTCAATGTGGCAGTAAACATGGTAACAGTAAGAGTGCAATTAGAAAAAAGTTTACATCCTGACACCCATTTTCATAACTGTCTGTATCCAGGCACACAGATTGCTGTGCACAAAATCAGCCATAGCTCAAAAACTACTGTTGACTGAAAACATTATGTGCGCAAAGCCTTGTGGTCAGTAATTTTACAGTACTACTGTCAGTAATTCTTAAGGCTCAGCTCTGCTTTCCACACAGATGGATGTATGAACAAAAACTGTCACAGATGTGGATGTGGAAATGCACACAGTATTTATGCTCCATGAGGCTCTTATTTTGCTGCTGACCGACATTTTCCCGAGTATCATAGGGGAATGCCCTCAAAAAGTTGGATAGTGTATTTTTATTCTCTCACCTGTTTTTGAACTAATGACAGCAGTACATCCTAAAAGTCTTCTTCTTGTCATCCATATCCACTTCGGTCAAAACATTTGGAATGTGTGCGGCCAGAGGGAGCCTCCACAAAGGGGAGTGTCTGGATTTATAACATCACATACAGTTGCAAGAAAAAGTATGTGAACCCTTTGGGATTACTTGGATTTCTGCATAAATTGGTCATAAAACATGTTCTGATCTTCATCTAAGTCACATCACTAGACAAACACAGTCTGCTTTAGCTAATACTGCACGAAAAATTACAAGTTTTCATGTTTTTATTGAATACAGCAGGTAAACATTCACAGTGCAGGGTGGAAAAAGTATGTGAACCTTTGGAGTTAATAACTGGTTGATCCTCCTTTGGCAGCAAAAACTTGTAATTTTTTTGTGCTGTACTAGTCTAGGTAGACTGTGTTTGTCTAGTGATGTGACTAAGATGAAGATCAGAACATATTTTATGACCAGAAAGCCGAAATTCAAGTAATCCCAAAGGGTTCACATACTCTTTCTTGCAACTGTATGCTATGCGGACACCCCTGACCTCAAAGATGTGCAAAGCAAAACAAGCTTTAGAGTAAACAGTTGTTTTACTTGGCATTATGTCTGGCATCTGTCTTTGTTGATCAATATTAATATATCAGTTTAAACTAAGTTGTCTTACAAACGTTCTATTTGAAAATGTGATATCAAACACACAGCAAAATTTGATACATCTCTCATCTCCATACACTCACATGTCATACGGTCTCCTCTTAGACTTTGGTGTGTTGTCTTTTCATAAGTGGTAATAGACAGTCAACTTCACAGTCAGAGCATGACCTAGAAAGTGAAACCACAGGGCGAGGGACTAACTGTGTCACATGGGCTCAATCATTTTCTCTCTTTCTTTTGAGGCAAAGAGATAGAGAGACAGCAACAGAGAGAGGGAGGGAGAGGGGAGAAAGAGAGAAGGCTCCTACTAACCCGCTGCACTCAGAAGCTAATTAAGTCATTTGAAATAGCCACAGAGGGTACCTGTATGCAATCTAGCCAAGGCAAAGGGCTGATGAGGCTCTGAGAGGCCCCGGGCTAACTTCAAAAAGAAGGCAAAGGAGGGAATGGTCGAAAGAAGGAGAAGAGGGAAAAAAAGGTACAAAAAAAGAGGAAAAAATTGAAGTGGATTTTTAATTGAAGCCAAACTTAAAGGAGAGCATGTGTGTCTGTGTCTTCCTGCGTCGTGGAGCAGAAAAAAGGTTAAGCATGCCCCCAGCAGAGCATCTGCACACAGGCTCTGAATGGGGAGCAGGTGGAGAGACTGCAAAATCAGAAGAATCCTTACAGGGATTGTCTTCGAATGTTGCTCAACCGTCAACCATGACAAAGTGATGAACTGCTGTTGTTCAACAGACACTCAAAGCCAAACATACACTTGGGCCAGGAAAGAAATTGGTTGTTATTAGGGGTGTCCAGATAAAACTTTTTCACCCCCGATATGATACCAATATTGCATACTTGAGTACTGGCCGATACCGATATCGATCCAATACAATATCAGCAGGAATCAAACATACTTTTATTATTTATTTTGTAGTATGGATGTTTGAATTTAAGAAAAGGCTTGATCAAGTGAGATTACTCTTAACAGAGAACAACAGTCAGCATTAGTAAGTATGAGAAAAACTGACCCATTTGTTATTAAGTCATAGGCTCAATAAATGTTTACCTTAAATATGAGAATATCATATCAATCAAATAAAATAAATGAAAAATAAATTAGAAGACCCTGATAAGTACTCTCAAGAAATCCAGTAAAAACAAAACTAATTAAAAAAAATTAGAATGGACGCCTTGTATCGGAGTGCTCATATTGGATATTTTCAATGCAGGCTGATATGATCCGGTATTTGTTTTTTTGCTGATATCGGACCAATATCCAGTGTACGGGAAGTTACTTTTAAAAAGTAGTGTTTGCTCGTTACTCGTTACTTCTGAAAAAAGTTACTTGTTACTTTACTTAGGTACCCTCTATGAAAAGTAACTTTTCACATTACTCATTACTTTTACATTGCTTGATCTTGGACGGAACCCCATATCTGTTCATAATGTGAAGGCCTACAAAAAGTTCTACTACAGAGAACATTACAGTTATTTCCTTTGTGCTCTTTATTTTACAAAATGTCACATACCCTGTGGAATGAGAGCTCCTGCCCAGTGTTTCCATACTTTGCTTCTGAAAGAAGCAAACTGATTGAAAAAAAACAAGCCCAAAATAAGCAACCTCCAGCTATTTCCTTTCCTAATGTGATAAACTCCTTTTCAAAAGAGAAATTTACATAAAGTGTGTTAAATTTCGTCTACATTATATTTCAATATCACAGTGCCAAGCATCTACTCAAAAAAAGACCATCGCTCACAATAAGCTAAGCATAACCTGGCAGCTTTGGCTCTGGAGCATGCGCCATGTGTGTGACTGTGTTTGGGGGCGTGTGCGATAACCAGAAAACGAGGAAGTGGACAAATTGCCTACCACAGTCGTGTTTGGCTTTATGTTAGGAGCTGGAAGGCAATCAGGGGGATTTACACAGACAGAAGAGCTCCAAGACGCAACTTCACATTTAGAAACTAGCCCAAAAAACCACAACCCACAGCTGTGACTCACAAGATTTGCAGCCATTAGACGCTTACAACGAGCGGAATTGGCAACGCTGCTCGTGTCTGTGCAAGCAGCTGAGAAGGCAGCTACGGTGTCAGATCTGCCCGGGGGGAAAAGTAGCGTTGCGCCACATTAAAAAAGGAACTACATTTCGTTACCAAATTTTCAGTAGTAGTGCGTTACTTTACTTTTTACCTGAAAAAGTAGTTTGGTTACTGTAACGCGTTAGTTTGTAACGCATTACACACAACACTGCCAATATCCGATATCAATATCGGATCGGATCACTCCTAGTTGTTATCAACTTTGGCGACACTGAACTGACATCCACCCAGTAATCAATTATTGAACTTGGTCTGTCCATTGATCTGACTCCTACTGTAAGTCCGATTGAACTTTTTCTAGATCTGCAAAAATTCCTCAGAAATGTCAGACACAGAGAATGCTTTATGAAAAATAATTCCTTCTCAAACTCCTCACTTCTTCACAAACATGTTTAGAATTTTAAAGCAATTTCAATCCTCCAGAAACCTCTGCATAGTAACATATTGAAGACTCGTGGAGTTAGATTTGAAAACCATCTCAATCAGCAACACTTCACTCAACACAACTTGACAAAAGACCAACAGAAAGCACTGCCTTGGTAAGAAAGCACTAAGTCAAATCTAATTAAAGCTGAGGAGAAGAGGTGCTATTGTCATTATGAACAAAAATGATTATGATAAGAAGGTTCTCAAACAACTATCAAATATATAATTTGATAAAAATAAAAACATGACCCCACAAGTGATTACCTGCAAGGGCTACATATTTTACTTGAAGACGGTTTCTTGACAGTAATATCTTACAAAGGAATCAGAATTCTCACTAAATGAGCCTTCTTTTAGGTTCTACCCAAAACTCACAAAAACCCAAAGAACTACCTGGCAGACCCATCGTCTCTGATAAAAAGCCTTGCAGAGAGAATCTCAAGTTTTGCAGACCATCGCATCAAAAACTTTTCTTAAATGGTAATTTTGGAGGTCTCAAGTTCACATTTGACTGCAGCCTTGAAGAAATCAATTTTTCTTGATATAAAGGTTACTAAAATGAATAATTTCTCTCCACCAAGCCAACCAATAGAAATACACTCCTCCACGCAAAAAGTGTCCAGCCAGTCCTTCTCAAAAAAGTTAGCCAACTTATAAGATTTAAAAGAATTTGTGCAGTCCCAGACCAGTTTTCCAAATTCATTTGATTCTTGGAGAAACTGGTGAAATTTTGGAAGTAAAGGTTTAAATGTCCTTGGGTCTCACGATACTTCATGATTAAGAACTTCATATGTCAAGAATTGTTTAAGGAGTTTCTGTCAAAGTTTGTAAAAAAAATCACCTTCCTGAGTTTACACTGAATTGATGACTAATAACGTTTGGGGCATATAAGGTCATAGGCACAGTTGCACCATCACCCCAACAATGCATACCTTGAGAAGCATAAAATCTCAGTGTGCTAGGTCTAGTTTAAACTGGAAAAATATAATCTCTAACACTAAACTGTGTTATCTATGATTTTCCCTTAAATCATGAAGTAAAATAAATCACTTCATCAGTTGAACTTAACTTATGTTGGGTTCTTCCCTCTTTCTTCGCTCACCTTGCATCCCTGTCCTCTGTCTCTGTCCTAACATGTTGGTGACTGCTTTATTTGGTGTAGAGGTGCCACATTTAGCTTTGTGTTCAGAGCTGTGCTGTGGCCCTGCAGCCCTCTGTTCTTTTTGACCTTGTTCAAACTTGCCCTTCCCCTTCCCTCTTGAGTTTCTCTTCCCTTTTCCATCTTCTCTTTCTGCTTTAAGGTTTCTGCTTCCCATTCATCTTTCCGGCTTCCTCTGTAGCTTTTTCATCCAAAGTGTGCTGCGGCAGCCTTTAGAGTCACCGTCTCTTTGGCCTTTGACAGATCAGGACCTTGGTGTGTAACCGAGGAGAACTGGGCTGTTTCTGCATTCTGCTTGGTGTCTTTGCCTCTCCTCTCTTTCTCCATTTCCTTCTCTCTGAGTCTAAATTAAACATTAGTTAAACTGCTGAGCACCAGCTCGGACAGACATTGATAAAGAAGTAACATTATAGTTACAGTAACATGACATGGTGCTGTACAACCCCAGGGAAGGACAAGAGAGAAAGGCGCTATAATCCATTTTAATTTCACTGATAACATTGTATTAAGAGAGAGAGAGAGCAGAAGCACTGGTTGGCAGACAGAGAGGAAGAAATGTGAGGTGTCTCCGACCAGAGTCTGTGCTCTAGCTGTCTGCAGTGTCTCGTGGTGACCTAGTTGCAACCTCTTTGAAGTCCACAGGCTGATCTCTCTCTAAAGGCTGCAGAGGAGATCTGCTGCATACAGCTTTATTAGACTGGGAGAGAAAGAGAGGGAGAGGGTGATCAAATACTCGGGGTCTTGAACCTGCCTTAAACTCACAGGCTGATGATGGGCATGTCAGTTGATACATGTTTTATAATGTGTGTTTCAGTTAAAGGATATAGCTTTACTCCAGAGTGTGGAGACTATGTATACATGTGTGTTTTCGTCTGCAGCAGGTATTCCTTTTGGAGCATGTAGCTGTAATGGCAGGCCAAACACAGCCTTTATCCTTAAGCCCACCACATTAGCAGACAGTGGTGCATTGTCAGGAGAGCTGACCTAGAATAGTCCAATCACTCCACATCCAGCCCCCCGTCTGCCCTCTCCTGTGATCACCACGCTGCCAATGCCGCAGTCTATACTGCATGTGTGTGTATGTGTGTGTATGTGTGACCCAGTTCAGTCGCGGGTGTCGCCAGGCTCGCCCCTGGTGAGGGCACGCATGTTAGGGCACAAAGTCGTCAGATGTGTGTGTTCTCCTAAGCACAGCTGTGGTAAATCATCCATGGGTTAGCAATTGAGCAATGGAACTCAAACTTCTCTCTTTAGTCCACTTCTTTTACTGAATGATTACATTCTCATTCTGAACCTGCCACTTTTCTATCAGTGGAACAGTCTGCCTGCTGACTTCATAGAAGCTCAATTCATTCAAGATTTTGAAACCTGGCTTAAGACATGTCTGTTTGCTGTTTTTGTTTAGATGCTTGCTCTAATGTGAGGACAGATGAGCAAGGAAACAACAGAACAGTGTGTTCTTACTGACAGACTTAATGTTTATCTATTCTTGGGCACTATAAAACAGAGGGCTTACATGTACCCTCAAAACATTAGCACGGTTTGGGAAAGGATAAAAATGGGATGCAATGTGGACTAGGGTTGCAAAATTTGTGGAATTTTTAAAGTTGGAAACTTTTCATGGGAATTAACGGGAATGAACCTGGAATTTGCCCCCGTAACGGGAATTTATTAACCCTGCAGTCTTGATAGGTCAGCCTGACTCATTGTCTGTAACCAGAGAGATCCATCTTACCAAGCTTCACTCTACAACAGCTGTGAGCATCATAAAGTGAGACGTCCCAATCAGCAACAGAGCAGGGACAGGTTGGAGCTATGAGAGAGATGACAGCAGGATGTGAATGCTTATACAGCTTCAGAAGCAGTTTTATCAGATTTTGACCGCATTTCATCATCAAATGAAAAACAAAGAAACAACAACCCTACAAAGTTCTCTACAGGAAAGATATTTTACTCCATTTCTGGCATGTTCAGCGGTGAGTTTGTTTTGTGAAGTAGCTCACGTTCTGTCCTTTACACCTAGCAGTAGCACCCCTGGTACTACATAGTTTTATTGGCCAGTAATGAATGTGATTTATGGAATGATTGTCGAATCACCAGCTATTTAATAAAAGGTTCTACCCATTCCCAAGCACCTCCTATGGGCTCTTACCCAGGTTGACTAATGAAATATATTGCCGTCCATTTGGTGTGTCAGATAAGGATTTTATATACAGTAGGGGAAAATTTATTTTAGCACAATCTTAAACCAGGTTTTATGCAAGTTTGTCTAAGAAAATCTACGCTATTTCCTGATCACATGCATACAGCACACTGCTTACTGCAGAGGTATTGAGGCCGCATCCCCTACATGCACTATACATTTACCTATTACATGCACGGACAATTTTACAACCCTGGACTATTGAAGCAAACATTGTAGCTCATGGGCAGCAAAGAGCGAAGTTGAGATTGACTTTAAAAAATGATAATTATAAAGCATCTTCTAATGCCAAAGAGGATGCAGAAGCACAGGGCCTAAGCACTCGCCAAGGTAATGCAAAGAGTAAAAGTCCAGCAAATGGGCTAGAGGATTCGTCAGTGGGCCAGCTGCTTTGCATTATCTACAAACAGAGGAGCCCAAAGTGCTTCCACACAGAGCTCCTCACATGAATCAGTGTTGTTGTTGTCTGCTCAGAAGGGTTTTGCCCGTCCTCCATTTCCTGTCTTGTTTGTTTGTTTCCGGAAGACTAGATGCTGCTGTTGTTTAGGACAAGGGAGCATTTGCCGATCGGATTGTGTTGGGAGCATCCTCTGCTGGCTCAAGTGGTTCGCTGCTCTAGGTGCCTTAATGTGAGGCACAGCTGTTTTTTTAATATTTGAATGCTTATTTACATGTAGAGTATGGATTTTTACCCCCATGCTCATATGGATATTCATTTATAAAGAATATTGTCTAGAGTATTTTTACCATCATTAATTTTCAAAACTCCCTCTAGTTTTTTGGATACCTTCAGATCCACATTCATGAAAAAACCAAGAGTCCAAAATGTGTCTTCTGCACACATGGCTTTAGAAATCACGCCTTCTCCCTTCAAGGACACCCCCCCCCAGCTCCCAAGACACCTGCACGTCCTTATTCAGCTTCCAAAGTTCAGTATGTCATAGAACGGAGCCTCAATGTCCTCTTTTATCACTTTATGTGTTTGAACATGTATTTGTTTTTGTAATATATGTTAGTGACTGACTGTGTTTGTGTGTGTGTTTTTCACTCTCACCACATTTCTGGGAACGTGCACTGGTGTTCTGTGTTCTGAGCTTAGGTTGACACTAGCTTGACTGACATTGGGGGCGACAGCAGCACAGTGGCATATGGTAACCGCCTGCTAACCGCTAAAACTTGACATCAGCGCAAACAAGTCAGCCAAGCATGGCAAAGAGTGCTCCTAAGAGGGTTAAGGGATAGGCTGTCAGCATACAGCGGGATAATAACACCTATCACAAGCACCGTAATACCAGAGAAAGGGGAGGGGAGCCAGACAAAATACACAGTTTGTTGTTGACACATGAAAGCGATGACAAGTTACACAAAAAAGTAATGGATAAGCTATAATGGAGCTAAACAGCAAGTGATGGTGTGAGTGAGGAAATTCAGAGCAAGATCCCAGCACTGGTGGCAGTGCATTAAACAGGGAGGCAAAAAGACACCAACAAATATGAAGGGGTGGTTCAAGTATGACAGTCACATTTGTCTCACACCAACAGTGTTTCACATTGATATAACATTTGACTTCTTTAATTTTTTGTTATAATATATGGACTATCAACTACCTTTCTTGCTACATCTGGGAGGTAGAGAGGGTCAGAACATCAGGGTTTAAGATCCATCTGTGTATTTTAAAATGAGAGTTTATTTTTAGGTCAAATTTTTTTAGAAAAAAAAAAAAAAGACGCAGGCCTAACTTTGAACTTGAACTGACTGTTCACAGAAAGATCCACAATGAGTTACATGCTAATGGACCACAAGATAATCCATTTGAGGGGCTCATGGCCAGCTTCGAGGGGTTCATACACCTTTTAAAAAGATCAAATTATAGCACTTTTAAGCACTTTAAGGTACCTTTAAAAAGCATAAAGGGCGCAATACGAGAATAAAAAATAAAGTATACATAATCTTTTTAAATGTTTAGTCTACATGAGTAATGATAACCTAAATTCACAAAGGGAGAATATTTATTTAAAACAATTTCTCACAAACAGATGGTTCATGCTTATGTTATTTTCTATGTACAGGTTGACATTTTTTTCTTTGTTTGTTTGTCAATTTGCCATTGAAAACTATAATTACTACCACATATTGTGTATTGCCATTACAGCTGTGAAAATAGATAATGATTCCTTCCTGAGAAGCAGGAAAAAAAATTACATTATCTGTTTTGTACATTAATTCAGATAAACTTGTAATGCAATTTATAAAATAAATAAAGATGTAATAAACAAGAATTTATAATAAAAAAAACATGTAGAGCTCATTTCAAAAAATCTTTTTGGTTTATTTGTTTATGTTTTATGGTCACCCAATATATAGAAAGATGATTTGTTTTTGTGGCTTGACAATTTTGATTTTGTTAAAGACTGAAATATATATATGTATATATATATTGTATATATATATATATATATATATATATATATATATATATATATATATATATGTATATATATATATATATATATATTGTATATATATATATGTGTGTGTGTGTGTGTGTGTGTGTAGATATAGTTTAAAACTGTTTCCCGTAATTGGTTCCCTAACCTCCCTTCAATAACCAACCAATAGATATCACAAAGAGTTAGTTCATATTTTCTACAGTCTGTGGTCAACAGGCTATTTCCTCATCTTTGCTATCAATCTTTTTCTAAAGTTTTATGTCAAATGTTAACACCAGACACATTTTTTTCCTTGTAGGCACACATTTATGTGCAGAGAACACCAACAGTTACCCACTGACCCACCTCTGAGCTGAAGAAGACAAAAGAGCAGCAGACAAATGTGATCAGAGATGACATCTTTCCTCTTCGTCCGTCCCTCTTGTTTTGCACAGACACAGAAGCACACGTATCTTGAAACACTGAGACACTGTCATCAGTGCCTTGATCTGATGTACTGAAATGTATATTTCACATCCAGAGAATGTAGGACAATATCAGACACAAAAGACAGATAAGCCTTCAAATTAAGATTCCCAGTTTGATGTCTGGTCACAAAAGGAGAGAGAAAATCACAAGGCAGACAGCTACAAGACACCATGCATACAGTAAACCAAGATCAAACTGCTACCTTAAATAAACATATGGCTAACACCAGTGACTCCCAAAGATGGGCCAAAAGCTGAAAAAAGTAATACACACTGTTGTGGCTTGCATGGCAGACTTTTTGGAACTTTGAGGTATAATGTACCAATGGAAAATCTACAACAAATGCAACAAGTGAAAAAACAATGATGAGAAATTACTACGAGTCATGACTATTTCAGCTTCACCTGTCGAATAGAGGACAGTAACAAGATACACTCCTTCTGTAATCCACACTCTCCCTGAGAGTGATCAATTTCTGCTTCCCGTTCTAAAGGTGTCTACACACCGGATGCTACTTGTACTTGTACACTTGCTTGATAGGTGAGTGAAAAGGATACAGCTGGAACAATGTCCGCTTGTACATCCTATTATATGATATATGATATGATCGCGGTGAAACTCAAGCGGACGTGACGTCACCAAGCGACGGCAACGGTGACCAAAATGAGGTATTCATGGACAGGTAACACGACTTTGGTGGGCAACGCAATTTTTGATCACAGAGTCGCTTGCGGTGTGAACGCAGCTTTACAGCTGCACCCCTGACTCCAGAATTTCTGTAGAACACGCGGGTCCGCATCATGACTTGAAAATGTTCTCTTGAAGTTACAAAGCGATATCTGCTATTGGAACAATTTAAAGCTACTGAATATTACCTTATGGTATTTAATATAAAGAAACTGCTACATTTATTTTTGATTTACAGTCAAGAAAACTAAAAAATACATGCACAAAAATAAAACTCAATGAAAAACTAAACTTACAAGACCTTTCTTTCATTGGAAAAAAACTCTATAAATCTGTCAAAATCCAAGTCTCAGCATTGAAGTCCAAAGTACTATTCTATATACTGTGCTAAAAATATGCAGAGAAACTACTTTTACAAAATAATTGTTAATCTTACACTTTGAAAACTGCTACAGTCAAATGAAGTTTGTAAGCATCACCAGCTCAAAGCTCAACAAACAACTTCTTCTTTCTCTACAGCTCAGTAGTGGTCAAAATTTCCCAGCATAATCATGATATGCTCAACCTTTATTCATCGGAAAAAGCAAAAATGCTGCACTTTTCTTGAAATAATTTTAAGCATGAATACTTGTGTCTTGTTTGGTCAATATAATGGACATAAAACACTAGTAAATTCAGTAGCAGCAGCCTACCATTGTGCCTGAATCATTATCTGTAGTCTGAAAGATTCATCTTGCCAAGCTCCGATCTACAATGATTGTGAGCAGACCAGTATGACACATAGAGGGTAGTTAATCTTTTCATGTAAATGCCAAAGCAAAAAAAAAATAAAATAAAATATTGCACTTTTGACAAAAAAGGTTTGGAAAACCTCATAGTTTCAATGACAGTCAAAATCTTATGGCACTTCCTAATTTTCTCCATAGTTTTAAGATTTTGTCTTAGAGAGTCAGTTCTGTTTAAAAAAAAATGTACAGTAGAGACAGTGTCAAAATGTCTGAGTTTTATGCCTAGGTATCACATTGAGTAACCTTTTCTGTAAAAGTTAATCGTAATTTTTCCAGGTTCCTGTCACAAACTAGAGCAACTACTCTGTACATTTTTGCAGAAAAAGTTTGGGCCAGATTCACTATGAAATATATATGTACAAATGTGTTTGCCTGGAGTGGACTATCAGTGTGTTTTGTGTATGGTGATATGTTAATGTGTTCACACGTAAAATATGATGACGGATGAGGCTCTTAAAAGTAAAGGGGGGCCTGCAGAAATAGTTTGTAACAGTTAAGAACAGCTGCCTTTTACTCCATCATGAATATGACAATCGAATCCAAAAGGAAAAATGATGTTGCGATGTCTGAAAAGCATCCTGCCGATATAATAAAAAATACTGAAAGTGTTCAATCTCCAAAACAACATTTTCTATGCCTGCAGAACCATCAGAGCAGCCCTCCAGCATCCATTTTCATTTCTAAGCACACAGAGGGCTGTAAAACTATTAACAAAAAGATTTGTTGTTGTTTGCCTCTAACCCCGGTGTACCCCTGAAACCCTGGTAACCCCTATTTAAGCACCGAGCTTCCTCTCATCGATCAAAGTGTGGCACACACAGTCCAGCAGCGTGACACTGCTACTGGAGAGCTTACAGCAGGTTTCAACTCTGACCCTCAGAGATGCTCGCTGGCTGATTTGTATGTGTGTGTGCTCATGTTTGTGTGTGTGTAATGTGGTGTAAATTCAGTGTGGGTCACCTTTCCGCTCGACACTAGCTCTTCGCAAAACTCAATTTCCTTCTGGAACGTCCACAGCGAAGCACTTTTAACCTCTGCAAACCTGCTGCGATGAGAGGATACATGTAAAATTTACAAGAGGATGAAAGAGCCTTTTGTGTGTCTGTGTGTGCGTTTGTTGTATTAACGCACTCAAATCCATTCCCACCTGTCTCCAAAAAGCTGTTAGGTCTCAGCTATCAGACTGTGAACATGCTGCCACACAGGTTGACGAATTGTTGAAAAGATTGTGGAGGATTTTTTAGGTGTCTGTGTGTAAACGTGTGTGTGCGTGTGTTTGCGTGTGGGTGTGTGTTTGTGTGTGCGTTGGCCATAGAGAAGTGCTCCCAGTGAGAGAGTGAAGAGGTATCCACCTAACACTGCCTGGGGCCCTCTGAAAGAGAGACTAAACAAGACCTTCCCATAGGGATGTGCACACACAGCCCACAGCTGCAAATTACCTACTACCCGCCTCACACACACCAGTACACACACACACACACACGCACTCATTCACTTGCACATAGAGAAAAAGTAATGTAAATTGACAATTTCAAGGAAAGCAGGAAAACGCGTGTGGATTTCAAAAACAAAAGCTTTAAATAATGCTAAAAAAACAGATTATAGTTTATAGTTTGCCATCTTTCAGTCCACTACTTTGAAAACCACTGCTTTAAAAGATCAAACTATGTTGGTCCAAGGCAACCCTCAAATCAAGCCAAAATATTAAAGCACACCAATGTCATATCCATGATAAAATATCCTTTCTCATTACAGGTCTGAAGTATTGTGTTACTCTGCACGTTTTTTTATGTAAGACCATCTAAAATCTTAATAAACAGCTGCATTATGCATGAAATCTTATTGTGAAAGAATTAGAGGACTCATTTATATGTTTGCTACAGTTGATTGCTTAAAGCCTCTTTGAACATGACTTGAAAACTGAAGATGTCAAGTTACTCACTGGTACTTTTATTCCTGAATAGTAAAATAGCTTTAGTGGTTGCATGCAATGCTTTATTAATTTCTGACTTCTATGAAAAGCCCAGTGAGTTGGCTCAAATTTGGGTATAAAAAGGGTTAATTCAGTTTGAAATGCCTCAATCCTGCTCAAAATTTATGTCCAACAAGAATAACATGTTCAGCTTAAAAACAGTTTTTGAATCTTTTCTAAAACATTCTTGTGTTTTCATGTGTATGACGGATGGTCTGATAAATTTGCGACTGCATGTGATTATATGTACAGTATCGTCTAAAACAGTTTTAATTAATTTGATTTAAGTAACACACTTTTGAACCTGACGAGTCACAGTCTTAAAATGAGGTAAACTTGTAGATTTGTGAGACCACAAAGTAACAAATTCATAAACATATTCATTCTTTTAACAGCAAAAGAGATACTCCCTTGCAAGTTTGAAAAGATTTTCGATGATGGACCAGTTTCCAGAGCACACCTGTGTGACCCCACCACACCTTATGAGAACCAGAGGAGAGGAGTGATCAGTGTCTGCCTCCTCTAACAGAAATATATATAGCTTTGACTTTCTTGCTCCATGTTCTAATGTTTCCTTTGGCTGCACAGACATGCACAGGCCTATTCTTCTCTCTGGGTCTACCTGTGGGCTGAATTAAGGCCTGTCTTAGGGAGTACCTCTTATTTGGGGGAGTTGACATATCCCTTAACAAAATCATGAGGGCAGAATATTTCAGACAGACAGCATACATTTGCTGAAAGATGAAGCAAGAAAAAGAGGGGCAGGGTGGAATTTTCTCATCTCAGAAAGGTTTGTAGACAGACTAAAGACACATCTTTGTATAAAAAGAATTAAAAGCTGTATTTTTGCATGATAGGGATGTATATCGTTATGATGTTATCGATACTATTACAGATACCGATACTCCTTATCAGTATCGATACTACAACAAGTAATTTTGTGTAAAAAATAAAGACTTTAAAAGATATTAAAAGATTCAAGATCTTTTTTTATTGTCTGTTCCAAAAGTAAGAACTGAGCTGGGAAAAAAGGCATTCAGGTTTGCAGCTCCACATGCTTGGAATGAACTACAAAAAGACCTGAAACTAAAAGATCTGGTGTCACTAGACACTTTTAGAACAATGTTGAGCAACTTGGATGCGAACACATCTGGCTGCAGATGTTTTGACTGATGCTCTTTATCTTTCTCCTGTGGACAATCTAAGCAAAATAAGCTGTCTGAATTGTGACTTCTCTCTCTTAATGTATTGAATTCTTGTTTTATGTGGTTGATGACTACATGTGTTTGTGTAAAACTGTTGAATGTGCTGCTGTCTTGGCCAGGACACTCTTGAGAAAGACATTTTTAATCTCAATGAGGTTTTCCTGGTTAAATAAAGGTTAAATGAAAAATAAATAAATAAAACACTTTTTTTCATTACCACAAGGTAATAATAAAGCTTCAACAGAATAGAAGCAATGCATTACAAATGCTTCTCCGAGGCAAAAAGAAAGCTAAGGAGATGGCAAAACCCCTTCATGCTGCCCAACAGACTGCATGTACAGACAGACCCATACATCAAACAGAACAGAGCAAACAGTGTAGAGGAGGTACTTCACCTGCCTCCTGCTAAAATCGATGCTGTAATGATGACTACAAACTAGACAAAAAATTTACCGTGACTTGACATAGCAGAAACAAAACTGGGTGCTGCAGTCTTTAGTGTTAGCCGGGCTGTTAGGTGATGTCGCTAGTATTTCCCCACCTTGGACGCAACTTCTCTCAGACAAAGATTGCATGGGGCTGAGTTTTTTATTAACTTTGCTAAAGTGAGCCCAAACCTTTGAGCGCTTAGCCCTCACCGACATGCCGGAGCCAGCTGCGTCATCACCTGTCGACGGCGGTAGTGTCATAACTATGTGACAGTTGAAGAGACGTTCAAGTACTGACAACAGTACCGTTTTTCCAGATTCTTAACGGTATTCGAGTGCCGACCCAATTAGGGACTGGTACATTAAAGTAGCGGTCTGCGATAGACATCCCCATGCATGATATGTGACCTTTAACCTCCACACATGTGAAGGGAGCCCACACATGCACAGGGAAAACATGCAATTTTCATAGCAGAGCCCTTGTCTTTAGTAAGGCTGTCACTTTTCCAAAAAATCAAAGTCGAACGGTTTTCGGACATGCACCCAAATAATCGAAGATAATCGATTATCCCCCCCCCCCGTGTAAGGTAGACTCTCTAATCCGCCTGTAAAGTCCGTCTGTAAAGAGCCTGCCTGTTAAACTCTTGACGAAGAGCTGCAGCACTCGGCCGTAGGCCTACAGCTTGGACGAAAAGCCGACGGCTGAGCGCGCACATTTGATGCGGAGGACGACTGACTAAACTATATTTCACAGAACACAGAGCCTGGTCTTTCATTTTTAACTTTGTCATCTACGGTGTAGAACCAAAACTACTCCCACACAGCTCTCTTCGGACGATTTGAAGCTATTTATGCCTGCTCGTAGTGGAAACTCTGTGTTTACTGGAGTCAAGAGAGCAGCGTATGCGTCTGACGGTCAAGCCGCGCTCACAGCGCCCTCTGCTGGACGGAAAGGTCCACTGCTCCAGGCGCCCTGATGTGCCGCCACACTCAACATTTTACATTCGAATATTTATTTACAATTCGTTTACGGATATCTAACCCCATATTCGATCGGTAATTCGAATATCGAATATAAAGTGACAGCCCTAGTCTTTAGCATATTAAGGTAATGCCAAGATGAGTACACACAATATTAACTTGGCTAGAGCCCAATCTGTTTGCCACTCAGTTTTAAAAAATGTGTTGTTTTAACTCCTTTGGTGAGTTACAGTGATGACCACCTCCAACAGTTGTTTCAGACATAAGAAACAACTCCACAGAAATGATCACTCACATTGCTGACATGTTTGTTTTTGTAGTTCATAAAACATCACTATTAATTTAAGACTGTAACTGATGGGAGCTTTTAAGGTTCAAACTTTCTTTAAACATTCATGCACGTCTTCATGGATCTCTTCAATTGCAGAAACAATTCGAGCAAAATTTTTCAGCAGCTATTTTATGTATTCATTCATTTATTTGACTATGTATTTCCTTCATTTATTCTTTCATTTACAGTTCACAAATAAAATTGGAAAAAAAAAAAAACTGGCCTGGTCCTGATCCAGTTTTTGGCACCCATGGGTCCTACAGTGTGGAAACATCAGATTCCATGAATTAAGTTTGTAATCACATTTCAGACTGGTTTATTATTTTTAGATGAGGAATTCACTGAAGCAAGTACATTTGCTCTGTGCAGAGTTACTTCATGAAAGATGAATGATATTTGCACTTCATACGCCAGAGTTAATTTACTGTGACTCTAAATGTGTTGGAATCAAGACTTCCTATGTTTACCGAGGCCAGTCAGCATGTATTAACACCATGAAATGTGATGTGTGTTGAATCTCTTCTTTTAGTCCAGATGTTTTAAGTCAAAATGAATGTTCCCTCTCACATACTTTTATGATGATCCTGACAGATTTGCTAAGGATGCAAATGCTGCTGGTAGTTATAATAACAAGGGAAAGACCTCTCAATAGAGCTTCAAATTAAAACATACTGGAAAAACCTTTATCAATGACATATAGTAACCATAACAAAAAAAATGTTCTTGACCTTCGATGTGCTTTAAGAAATACTTCAAACCCACAGCAAACTGTTGTTCTCATTCATTCATTTCTTGTGAAACAAAACCTCTTTTTTTCCTCAAAAGAAAGCCTGAGGATGAACATATTTTCCTCATATCATTCTACAACTGACAAATAAAGGCTCACTGCCAAGTGAAACTCAATGAGACCACAATCGATACACTGCTACAAGGTGTGCACAAACAGGCACACAGACACACAAGCTACACTGACAGGGGATGATGTACAATTACCTCGTGCACACAACAATCAGCTGATGTTCATACAGTACACACACACGCACACACACATTCAAGACACTTAATATGCAAATGTTTTTCACAACAGGGACGGTGGGGGTGCAGGGGTGCAGATAGGTAGATAAATAGGTCTCTGGATATCTGGCTTGGACCTCCATTGATGAGATTTCACATACGGCAGCAGTGTGCTGTTAGGACAGGGAATACCACCACAAAATAATGTTTTCTCTGCCTCTGATCAATTTTTAATTTGGCCTGCACAGCCGAGCCCTTGGCGGGCCTGGCCCTGGTAATTATGGTGCGTTATTGACAGCTGCCTTCCCGCGGGATGCTATTTAAAAAAGGTTTAACCCCAGAGCAAGTCCAGGCCCCACACCCACCTTTGAAGGTGTCAAGTGCATTGATCTGAGCTGCAGGATGTGCTGGGACCTTCCCACCTGGAGGTGTGCGTATACCTGCGTGTTATCTATATGTGTGTGTGTGTGTGTGTGAGATGCTTGCAGGGCAGCTATTACAAGGCCATTGTGAGGCAGTGCATCTTTTGACCCTTGCACGCACATACATAAAAACACACATGCACAAACTGTCCTCTGGCTAAACCGAGACGACTGGGCTTGAATGATACCTGTCTCGTTTCTGTGGCCACCTGATGCCCCGAGATAGGCTGTACTACACATACAATGGTACACACACAAACAGGTTAATTCACTGCTTGGGGGAAATTACATGAACTAATGAGAAAGGGGGAGGAGGAAGTGCGCTGACTGGAGAGACAGAAATAAAAAGAGAGAGAGAGAAAGAGAAAGATTAAGAGAGATAAGTATCCATCAGGGTTATGATGCAACACAGTCAGAAATGTGTTTGGGTGGCCAACTCGAGTTGAAAGAGACAACAAAAAAATTTAAAAAAAAACATATGAACTAAGAGTGATCTGACCCCTGCCATGGCATTTCTGACACTATTTTCCGCATCTTTTAATGTTAATAAATCTGTTTGTAATAAAATTTCTGCATCTGCATCTACATCTACATTTGGACCACAACCAAAATCGAATCACTTCCGCCTTGTGCCATGACTTCCCATAAAATGAAATTAAAATCTGTTCATTCCTTTTCAAGCTATCAACTTAACAAACTAAAAAACATACAAATACTGGCAACAACATTAAGGGTTGTAGAAGTAAAAATGTCTTTAAAGAAATCAAGAATATTTTTCATATGAGTTTGTCTATTTCATTGTAACTTTCAGCTAACCTATCAGTGTATTTACAACTTAGAAAAAGTTGAATGAGTGTGTTAGTCAGCCTGAACCTTTAATTTTAAATTGCATGTAAACATTAATTCAACAAAAATCGTACAAACTCAAATCTAAATGTATAATGTCTGTGGTTGTGTGAATTTGAGCAAGGGTGGAAAAACAAGTAACTTGATGAATATAAACATGAATATGAAAATGATGAATACTTATTTTAAAAATGTAAAAGAAAATAATAAATGAAAAATGCTCGGACAAACAGAAAAAATCTGAAGTTGTGGCAAACAATCTAAAAACAAAATATAAATAAACTGATAAAGTCACAGTTTAACTTCTTTTACATTTCAATAATGACTGGAATGAAGTAGCATTGATGAAGCATTTGTTATGGCACTACAGCAGTTAATACCGAGAGAGCCAAGTGTTTCACATAGTTGTCTTAGAAACAACTATTCAGGAATACATTTTATCACCAACAAATAAGTCAATAAAGAATTGATTTGATAGGCAACACTGATAAAATCTGTATTGATAAACTTTTGTCAATTCCCATCCCTAGCAAGGACAATACCCCAACTGAGTTTCCTTAGTTAAGATCAGGTTAACAGTGAATGGGGGAAACAAATCACTTGGCTGGAAAGTGCACTGCTACGTTTTCTTTCCAGGAGGCCTCCAGTGTCAGGTCCACTCACTATCAGGAGTAAAATGCTTACATGGGGTGAGGCATGATGTAGGGACTTCAATCTGGTTTTGTAATTGACACATACTAACAAAATCAAAGGGCTCCTGCAGCCAGTGGACATTTTATGGTATCATTTAGTGTGTTTGTTATTTTATGTTCAGAGGACAACTTAAAAAAAAAAGCAAAATAAAAGTATCCCTAATTTAAATGAATCTGAATATTACATCGCACAGAGAATGCAACTGAATGAATATAGTAAAAAAAAAAAACTTGAAGACTTTTGAACCCCTAGAACAAATAGATTTGCGTTCTGAACCATTGTGTTATTTAAATTTTCTGGAACATGCCACTAACTGCTGGTGTTTATGTAGAATAAAAATTGTAAGGTTCTTATCAAACCACCCTTTCATAAACATGTCAACTCTTGGATGGGGAAACATGAGCTAAAACCACATCAACACCGTGCCTCAATTTAACCTTTTTTTTGCTGCAGAAAAACGATCTTGAATTGGCTGTGAAATACAAATCCAAACTCTGCTGCAAGTACCGTTATTTTTTTAAATTTTTTTAATTTATTATTATTTTTTTTTAATGTATTTTTTTTTGCATTTTGTGCCTTTATTGATAGGAGAGAGACAGTGGATAGGCTTGTGAAAGGGGGTGAGAGAGTAGGGGAGGACACTCTGCAAACTGGTCACAGACGGGATTCGAACCTGGACCGGCAGAAGCAAGTACATGGGGTGCCTGGTTGCTAACCACTCTGCCAAATCAGCACCCCAAGTCCTGTTATTTTAAAAAAACAATCTCTGACCTCTATCTGTTACACTGAAATAGCCCCAGGTTGGAATTCCTCTCGCCTGTCTTAATTCTTTGTGGTACTAGAAACATTTTTCAGAGACTTTGATTCATCTTGACAGCAGGATACCATCAAACAATTGCTGCAGAGTTTACTCTTGCACATCTATGGTGTAAACCCTCTGGTTCCACAGAATCACAAAGGTGATCTATTCAATTGAGATCGAGTAGGCCACTTGAGTATAATACCTCTTACCCACTGGCCAAAAAACCTGTTTAAACACTATAACAGTTGCCCCTGTCGGCAGTGGGAAAGGCCCTAATCGGCATTCAGACCTGCCTCAACTGACCCTACAAGCCACACAGGTTTTTATCATTTTGTCTACAATCGGCTCCCAGTGGGAATGTCCCACCCAAGTGAAGGTGCTAATTTACGGGATGATGTTGGCGTAGTGTGCCTACAACATTATATTGCACTCGTCTCCTCCATCTGTAACTTCTTCAGACAAAAGTATGTGTGGTTCTTCTGCTGCTATTGCCCGTCTGCTATAAGACAGGATGTGTTGTGCGTCAGAAATGGTCTTTAGCACACCTGATTGCAACTAGTGGTTATTTGAGTTACTGTTGCCTCTCTATCATCTCAGACCACTCTGGCCATTCTCCTCTGACCTAAGGCCTCAACAAGGTATTTTGCTCAGAGAACTGCCACTCACTAGAAATATTCTCTTTTCCAAAACCATTTTCTATAAAAGCTGGCTGTGCTTGAAAATCCCAGAAGACAAGCAGTGTTTGAATACGCAGATCAGCTCATGCATCACTTAAATCCCATTCTGATGCTCGGTTTGAACTCTTTCTTAAATGTACTGAGCTGTTGCCACGTAATTGGCTGAAAAGTTATATGCTTTAACACACTGGGAAACGGGTGCATTTAATGATATTAAATCATGTATACAACTTCAAAGATAAATTCAAAAACAGAAAATTCTGTTTCTGGCAAGAAATTGAAGTAAATACAGATGTTAGGAGGTGAAATGTGTTTGTTCTTCTAACGTTATACTGGAGTGAAACAACAGGGAACTGCCAGTGCTAAGCAGCACTGATTTTTCCTAGAGCTATATTCTTAAGTTAATACATGCAAATACTTTTTTTCAGGATAGAATACACTGGGAGCACAATGATAAAGTTTTACTTTTTCCTTAAAAATATAATGAAAAGTAAGTTGCAGTCAAGCCAATGTTAGTAGAATATGAAATTCTGCACAGGCCCTCTCATTCTTTAAATCAGCTTGTGGTCAATAAGCACATAAATGTAAGTGATTCTTATAATGAGTCATTTTTATATTCAATATTTTTCCCAGGCAATAGCATTTTTTCCTATTAAGATTAAAATGTCATTAAAATATACAATGAGTCTATCTTCTTGCTTACCAGTTGCTTACAACAGCACTGCCGAGGCCTTATCACAGGCTGCAAGCCTGTTCACAAACTTTCACAAGTCTAAGTCCTACACTGAACTTCTACTGCAACCAAAACTAACAATCCATCTTTCCAATATTCCCACTTTTTCCTATTATTCTGACTGTAACCCCACTTCCCACTTTCTCTCTCTTCCCCCTCCCCTAGCCCCCACAATCCCCATGGTGCCCACCCTCCACCTCCACCATCTAAGTCTCAGGATGCAGAGCAGTGACAGGGCCAGAAGGTAATGATACAGCTGCCATGATGCAACAAGCAGACCTGTCGACTGTCAGGAGTTGAAATCATGAAGGAATAAGCTGTCATTAAGAGGCCCTCTCCCAGTAGTGGAGCTGTCAGACGCCTGCCTTCTGCCTCCTCTCTCTCTACACTCCCGTCTCTCCTCTGCCAGTCCCTCCCCATTTGCAGTCACTCCCTCATCCTCCTCTTTTTTCTCTCTTCCTGTTTCAATCCTCTCTGTACCCCTCATCTTCTTTTCCCCCTTCAGTCCCCCTTGAACCAATCATGAGTCTTCTTCCTTTCGGCACCCCTATTCCTCTCTTCAACCCCTTTTCCCCAAAGTCTGGTTGTTGGTGGAGCATCCTCCTCTCACCTGTCATTATACCACTACACTGTGGGAGTTGCATGCCTTCCATGAGCAAACACACATGAACATGAAAAGTGGAGAGACCTATGTATATTGCAGAGATCCCCTTAACCTTGTGTCACCACGTGATTGGTGTAAGTATATGAGTAGGTGGACTTCTCTCAAGCATATACATTTTCTAACTGACTTGCATGACAGAATCATATGACAGCTAGATAAAGTTTGTCATTTGTACATGCACAGGAGCACCGGATAAGCTGAGGGGAATGAAGGAGAACAGAATGACCAAAATACTGTGTGGAAATGTGGACTCTGTTATATAGAAAAAGTCACTCACTCTTACGGGGACCCCTCTTTGACTGTTCATTAAAATAGGAAAAACTGAAGTTGGGCTGGTCGTCTTGTAGTGCGAACCTCGCTTAAAGCTCATGTGAAATCAGAATTTGTGGTAATATTGTCTGCCCTCTACAGGTTTCTCCACTCATAGACCTCCATCCAAAGCGACAGCAGCATACAGCTGTACCCATAATGGTACACTCTATAGGAGAGGGGAGCAGGTCAGAAGGAGCTTATTTGTATTTAAAGAGATGCGCCTAAACAGCGTGCTCTCAGGGGACGTTTACACATAAACGGATCCTGCCAATACAGAGAGTTTTCATTGCCTTTTTGCCTCCCTTTTACATGACAACAGTGCCTGGAGTGACTGAATCTGCAAACGTTTAAAACCAGGGTTCAAAATGGAGAGTTTTTAAAATGGATCTGTTTCTGGCTTCATGTAGACAAGATTCAGAATTTCAGGGTCAAAGTTCAGTACTCTTTCATATTAAGGCTGCACGCACATACCAGGTACAACAACAGCTTCGGCCATGTGGACGCGGATGGATGTCTATTAAGCATGGATTTGATTTAAGTAAAACAAAAAATAATCACACATTTTCTTTAACGTCACACCATTTCTCTCCCCTTTGTAAATGCTGTGATCTGCAGAGGAGGGGAGGTTAAGATAATGAGGTCTGTGCTGTGGAACAGAATTTCAAAACAGTCATGGCTTCCTGCCACAAGACTGGAAATGGTGTATTATGTCAAGGCTGTATAGCCATGACATAATACACCAGTTAAAGGTGCATTTTCTAAGAACTGAGAGTATGGTAAGAGGTATCATGCTCTTCTGCTCTCAAGTCCCTTCTAACAACATTAAGAGCACAATGATTTTGCAGGTTGGAGTAATTCAAATCAAAACTCATAATGAGGAGAGAAAGGTAATTTCATTTACTTTGAATTTGCCATGGTCATTGAGGTCTGGCAGGCTTTTCTGTTTTTTAATCCAATGTAACCTACCAAATGACTAGTTCAGCAGAGATGGAGAGTCATCACATCATTTATTATTCTTTGTAACTTTTGTCATCCAAGTTTGTTGCCTATGTGAGTAGTTCCCACAACTTTTGGTCAATGATATTACATCCCTGTATGCTTGGCACTATCCTTATCTTTCTCACTTTCATCTTAATGTGTGCCTGGCAAAACTGCGGTGTTAGTCTTGTGCAAGGGGCAGTCAGCATTTGGAATAACGCTGACAAACAGGAAGCAAAATCAGTCCTAAGTGAAGTTTTGTTTCACTCAAAACCATGAGGTCTTATGTGTGGTTATTGATAACTGATGATTAATTTAAAGGATATATATATATATATATATATATATATATATATATATATATATATATATATATATATATATATATATATATAGTTTATATATATACAGCTTATATATACATATACATATATACATAGTTCATATATATACATAGTTCATATATATACATATATATATATATAGATATAGATATAGATATAGATATAGATATAGATATATACATATACATATATACACATACAAAGACAGAGTCTTTTGTTCGTAAGCATGAAGGTATTTTGTTTTTGCATTTTGTTCTGCTGTCTACTGTAGTATGACAGGTGAAGTACTACAAAACAAAACAACTTCAGTGACATGCCTGTCAAAAGCTCCAGATGTTTTCTTTGAACCAATTTGCAGTATCTTCAATATAAATTGGTATTTGGGATAAATAACGGATTTGTTATTTGAAATTAACTGGTATTTCCTTCAGTCAAAGTACAATGAGGCTTTAAACACAATGAGGCACAAACTAACATGTGTGTACATTCAAAAAATGAGAGAAGAAAAAGAAAAAAAACAAGCAGCAACAACAAAGTTAGATGCCCCAAGATTCACCCTGCAATCATGCACATGTGTGTTTTGCACAAGGGGCCTTATTAACTAGCATAATCAGCTTTTTTTCTGAGAGGAAGTAGGAAGAGCTGACTCAAAGTTCCACAGAACATGGTGCAGACTTACTGAGCAGTGCTGGGAAACAGGTATGTGCAAGCACATACACAAACTAGAAGTTTTCACCGCAAGCTAATACAACACACTGCAGTTCAAATTGACTGTTCTATCTGTGTGTGTCTGTGTGCTCACTCGTGTTTTTTGCAAAACCACAAGCTCCCCCCATATTTGCCAAACGCACTCCATTTGACCCTTTGCTGCAGGCTTTGAATTTCCAATCAACTTCCCATGAGGAACTTCACACGAGTTGCACCAGAGGCAACAGATTCTAGCCAGAAAACATTTATGGAAAATGGAGCCTAATTTAAGCAAGATAAGGTAAATACATCATATTTGACCTATCACAACATTAAACTAAACTCATGAGCAAAAGTATTGCACAGTTGTCATGTTGCCAGCGTCAGATAGCTCCTATCATTAAGCCAAAAACAAATGCCTATAGAAATACTGGCATACTGGGGTCTGTCACTGAATAGATGTCAGCCCTCTAACTCAATCTGACATTTTTGCACAGTTAAAGTAGCAAAAATGGGCTGAAAATTGAGCCAGTTTGTTATGTTGTGTTAGGGCCATGACCCTGATCACTTCTCCTTTGTCAAAAATTAATCTATAACAAACAAACAGCTCATTCAACACTGCACACACTCAGGACCCCTTGCTTCATCATGTGAGGGGATGCACAATCAAGATTTTTTACTGATATTTGACATGTCTGTTTCAAAAATCATTTTGGACTATTGGAAATCAGATTCACAGTATATATACCTTTCTTCTACTGTAAAGAGCAAGTCTTCTCTTTCCCATAATTTATACTGGGAGCAATTTATTTTTTAAAAAGCCACAGAAAAAGACAAACAACATTTTTATACCATCAAATTCAATTAAAATGTTTTCAAAACAGACACTTTAGAGTTCCTCTCACTGTGGTCATCATAACATTAGCTTGAGGAGGAATAAAGCAAAACTTGAACCTCAACAAGCTGACAAAAAGCTAAAAGCTGGTAAAAAAGTTTGACTGTCAGGCCTGAATTATAGTGATGGAAGTTGTTGTTTTAGCATTCCAAGTCATTTTGATCAGGTCAAATGTAGGACTGTGTCCTTTAGCGTGCAAACAGCTCTTCATTGGGCACCTTGTCTAATAATCTAGTGTTAAAACAGAAAAAACAATGAGAAACTGAAAATCAAGAGCCACCTCCTGCTGTGTATATAAAAGAGTTAGTTTTTTGAAGCAACTTATTTGCAAACAACATAACATGTAACTTACTTGTTACTGGTACGCCTTGAATTGAGTTGTAATTTCAATCAAACCACTTAGCAAGGTTTATTTGATCAACTGTACATCACCACTACATTTATAGCATGTTTCATGCCACATGATGGAGAGAGGTTGTAAGAGAGTGCTGCTATCCTGTTGGCTTGTGATCGAGTAGCCCCAATTATTTTATTTCACAGCACAGAACCTGCAGGGATTATCAAGCTGGACTGATATAAATGAACCACTGGTGATTACTGAGGGTGTATTGGTAATGCACGGTGAGACTGAATCCAGCCAACTCGGTAAGACATCCAATATGAATATTTACCTCTGCCAGGAAGAATTATTGCCAGTATTTGTCAATTTCTTGCTTTCTTTCTCATCTATTAACCTGACACACCAGATGGACAGTTCCATACACCCATCACAGAAATATTTCACTAGTCCACCTGGGAAGGGCATTTCAAAAATGTTTTCAGGGGCAGAACCTTCAAAAACAACTGCAGCTGGTGATTACACGATCGTTCTGCTCGTCACAGACCAATCATATCAAGCCACAGCAGCTGGACCCTGTTATTAGCCGTTAGCTTAAACCACATTTCAGTCCTTAAGACTATTGCCTTATATTAAACTATACAACACAGATGTATCATTTACAACTTTATCAGACGTGAACTTCATCAACAACAATCCCCTCCAAGGTCTGCGGAAAAACTTGTGAGCAGAGCATATTTCGCTAGGTAGCGCTGAGTAACCACGACTACCATAGACTAACTGACAATGTCTGCGGAGGAATTTCACGTTATTCCTCAGTTTTCACAATGAGGTTTGGAGTCCTTCCCATCTTTTTCACAACCAGAGGAGCCAGCTGAAAGATCAAACTTTTATCAAAATCAGTTGGGAGAAAGAGCAAAAAACATAGTTTATCGCAAATCAAGATAAAAGTGCATTCTTTGCTCCACTTTTAAAGAAGAAATTGAGTCTATCTCTGAGAAAACTGCACATATTGCAGCATCCACGGAGAGTGCTTCACACGCATGATTTATGTTATATGTGGACTGTATACAAAACAGATTTTTGACAGTAAAAGAATTTCAAGCTTCATCTGCCTTTTGGGTGGCCAGAAACTGTGGCTCTGTAACAACCTGTTGAAAGACACTGAGTGCTGTTATGTAGAAAATACAACTGTATCACTTTATTTTTTACAGAATTAATGCTTCAATTTATTCTCCTAATAAAAACCCAGATTTCTAGGATGTTGTCCTCTGATAATCCTGACAAAATGCTTAAAAAAATGACAAAAACAAATTATTTCAGTCTAAAAAACAAACAAGCTCCAAGTAAAACCCAAAACTTCAACCGGTAGAACCAACTTTGCATTTTCAGAAACAATGCTGATAAAATGAAAATAGAAAACTGTTTGATCTGCTTTGACTTTCTCAAACTTCACTTTTTAAGTCAAAGCATTACAGCATATTCATACATTCTGCTGCAAAGGAAAACTGATGTGTAAACTGTTAGCATCAGCAGGACTTCATATCTGTGATATAGATAGTATGCTGACAATGTTACAAATAGGCACAAACTTGCAAAAGTAAGTTAAACAAGGCGTAACTTTGAACATCGGTCCAGATTCAATCACTCAGCAACATCCTTCAGACTGTAAAGCAGCTGTAACCTCTGTCTGTGCACTTTAAAACACATCCTCACAAATTTCATAGTATGACATAATAAAGCTCAAACATTGCCGTAATAGATGCAGACAGCAGGCATGAATTGACTGTAAATGTCTATGTCTGTCTTTCTGCTGCACACGCAGAGTAGACGGCCTGTGCAGTAAATGCCTGGATGATGATTTGTCAGGGTGTGAGAACACGATTTCTTGTTTACTATGATGAATGAGCAACACTCGCACTACACACACCGTGTTCTCTATATCAGGGCTGTCACTTCAGCTCTCTGCAGCACAACTCTGCCTTCTCGGGCTGAAATAGCAGTCGGGGTGACTGTAATTCAAAGTCTGAGGGAAGCCAAATCATCTGTTAGCACACACATGGACACACATGCACAGCCCAAACCATTCCTGTTGTTGTACACCACAGGAGAGGGCTTTACGCAGCAGTGAAAGTCTTTACGGCATTCAGATGGACGAAATGAGGGAGAGAGAGGGAGCAGAGGGAGAGCGGGATCTCCCCTAAGTCAATTTGAACAGCGGGACGATGAAATTACACAGGTAGTCTGGGCCAAGCTAACAAATGAACACAGCAATAAGGATGAAAATAATAAGACAAACAGGGCCACCGCTTGCTTTCAGACGCGCAGATGAATCAATTCATGAGTGAGCACATGATGGGGAAAGAAATGCTAACCTACATTTTACAATGCATTTTCTTTTATTCTCTCTCTTAGAATACAGCCTGTAAATACACAGAGCAAAACAGGAATTACAAGGATCAATCACTCAATCACAATTTCATTATTGTATTAAAAAGGATCTTTACAATAAACACATGGAAAGATTTAAATTTATTCAAGTAATTCAGTGAAATAAGCTCTTCTACTGAGCATGCCTTTAATTTTCACACTTCCACATCAATTTGGTACAATCAAATAAAATCCAGTCTGCTTATGAACTTACTTTTAAATTAAGGTAGCAAATGACGTTGTAGAAAAAAAAAAAAAAAAAAAGAATAAACTTTATTTTCATTTCAAGAATCATGTTTTTAAAAAGCTTAAGCTAATATGATATCTACAATGCCCACCTCCATCTCTCTCCTCTGTCGAACAGGGCATAACATGCCCCAAAAACGTACTTGCCAGTAAAGAGTAAATCAAAGCACCGATACAAACAATAGTACATCTATATTTGTGCAGCTTTTTTTTTTATTATATCTTACCATGCAAGTTTGAAGATAACAACAACTAATCTTACAAGCATTGGTGTTGCCTAATTGCCCATGGGTGTGTGTGTATTTGTGTGTGTAAGTTGTTGTTTGTGTCTCCATGTCGGTCCTGTGATTAGCTGGTCCAGTCCAGGGTGTACCCGGCCTCTCACCCCATGCCACCAGGGATATGCACCAATGCCCCTTACCCTCGAAAGCAGTCCACATACAAAGTGAATGAAAAAAGGCCAAGGGAAACTTTTGCTCCATTTACACCCTTGCATTAAGGGATTTCAGGATACGCTTTAAAAAAAATCAAACTGGTCATTGACTATGATTTCAACTGCGATTTAATTAACTATAATGTTAAGCCTCAGCACAATGCCCTGTTTCAGCAAGCGATACGGTCCTGTGTTTGCACCTGTTATTGTATTGGTCTGTTTTTGTTCACTGCAGTGAACAAACTGGTTAGCATCATATTTATTCTCAAGTAACCTTGGGACAAAGTTTCCTTCCCACATTTTTCCCCTTGTAAACTGTGCAATGAAGTTAAGCTGAATGTGGTCTACACTGTAGACCCAGAGTGTAAGCAATGAGAGCACACAGCAACAACAAATTACCCACAATCACATTCAAACCTCCAGTCAAAAACAAGCAAACAAAACCCCCCCACAACAACTCTGTTTCTGAAGTGCCAGTACAATTCCACGGCTCAAAGTACTTGAGCCTGCTCTTCATATAAACAGATTGTGTTACACTTGTCACTCCAATATCCCAACGGATAAACTACTGTGGTTCTAAAGACCACATTATGAGCACACTGCACCAGGCCCACAAAACTCGACTGAATACGTGACACAGTAAAAGAAAACTGAATGAAAATGTAAAACAGTTAAAGGAATATCAGACAAAATAAAAATTAAACAAACAGACCAACAAAAGTCTTCCAACCAACTATGAGTCACAAGAAAAAAAAGGACGGGGAACAATAAAATAAAAGAGGATAAAATATCCTCGGCTGATTTTTGTTGCCTCAGTGCGTCTCTCTCTCTTAGCAAACATGAAAACGAAGCAACTTGGATCAAAGATCAGAACAACAGTTCAGCGTGTAAAAGCTCAGCTTGAGAATCTTTTGTTGTGTCCCCTACCTCCATGGCTTTGGTGATGAAGGGGATCTGTGTCCCTGAGTCCAGGTCCTGGTTAATGATGAGTCTGCGGGCCCACTGACCAGCCCGCACCACGCCACTGCCCTGGATCAGCACCAGCAGCTTAGACGGGTTGGACATGGCATCTTGGCTCAGGTAGATAAAACTGGTGGGTTCATCTTTTGTAGCATCAACCTAAACATTCAGAAAAAAAATGGATCATGATCACTCTGAAGCAAATGCAGCTTTTTGATGATGTTAATGCTTTAGCTGCTGAACAAGTTTTACATTTTACATTAATTGCTTTATGAGAGGGTAAAAAACCATGTTCATTTTGGTGCCAGGGGCTCCAGATCAAAACAACTAAACAAGCAGAGCTGTAGGGACACTTTGTTAGCTCTGCCTTTACCATAGTTAACTTGTTCCTCAAAAAAACTTCCTTAACAGATGAAGGGGAAGAGAGGCTCTTAAAAAAGGTCTTCATGGTTTGCACTGCAAGTGGTTCAACACCAATTCAAGAAGCTCAAGACACGAACCAAGATACAGTTTTAACCACTTTCTCCCTTACCATGAAAAACATTTCAAACTTCTCCTACTTTCTGTATGCATATTTCTGTATCACTGTGCAATCAAGCAATGTCAAGGAACAAAGTATTCATATTAACATTCAGTTTTACAGACTTACCCTTACACATTCTTTCACATGCCTTTCACTTACTGATGACATTTAATGTTAGTCTAGTAAGTCAGTATTAACCAAACACATTCATGCTCCTTTGGTTCAGTCCAATTCACTTGCCACTGATGCAGCATTAGGAGCAATTTCCAGTCAAGCATCTTTGAGGTTATGAGTTCACAGAACTTCATGTAAAATCATAAGTTTGGGCCTCGAAGCCTAAACCCACTTTTTGACAGACAAGCTACTGATGTACAGTAAAGGGGCACAGTCAGAGCTCATATACTACAAAAAGACATCTGAAGGCTAAAATAGTAAAGGCTGTAGTTAAATACTAACTTAAAATAAGACAACGCTATATCATACATAGAGCAGTATGGTTGTGCAGCAGGTTAGTTTATATGCCTCAAAGCAAGAAGACTGCTCCTCTGACTTCCCAAGTGGACCAGGGTCTTTCTGCCAGTAGTATGCCTGCAAAAGTTTTTTCCAGGCACTCCAATTTCTTCCCTCAGACCAAAAGCATGCATATTGGTGACTTTAGATTGCCCACAAGTATGGGTGTAAGCATGAATGGTTGACAGGCTCTCTATATGGCAATGCGATTGGCTGGCAGTAGGTTCAGGGTGTACTCTGCCTCTTGACAATGTCGGCAGAGACAGGCTCCAGCCCCTTCTAACACTCCTTAAAGAGATAAGTGGCAAAGATGGATGAATGGGAAAAAATTAAAAACGTTCATGCCTCGTAAAATCTCAAGTTTCCTAGTTTTTGTCTGGCCCTTCCCTGAGTTTTGATAATTAAAGCTATAAACAAAATTCTTTCATACGATATTTTAAGTACAAGTCATCTTTCATTCCATGGCTTTATTTGTACAAAATTGTGCCATCTTGGATAAGATGATCTGTACGTATATGTATCAATAAGAACTACAGGTTTTCTTACCAGAATCATTAAAATCTTAAAACACCCACCCCCTCTAGAGTCACAGTACCATATACAACTTTCATCCATGAAACAAGACTGACGATTGTCTATTCAGAAAAATATACCTTATAGAGTACAGTTAAAAACAGCTACACAGTGAAGCTCTAAATCACTTTTCTCTTCTTTGACAGGAAATATCTGATTAGGTCACACTGTACCAAGGGTTGGGAAGTGGAGGTAGTGGAGTAGTTGGTCTTATGTCCAAATGTAGCAGTCTTATACCCAACAGAAAGTGTTTCCATAGCGATAAGTCATTTTTTTAAGATTACTTTAGTAATTTTAGTACAAAAATCCAGCAGGCGATATCTTTTCCTCCATCAAAACAAAATCTCATTATTTCATGGAATGGCAGCAGGAGGAAAAGATTATCAAATAGTTTTTCTATGAGTAAGGTTTGATTTCTGCCTCAGAAAAGTGTTTGGAAGCTATTTATGCAATGTGCAGAAGTTTGAGGAGAAACAGAGCTCTCCTCTGTGGCCTTGGTAATTAAATGCCTGTATGCACCAGTAAACTAATCATCAATACCCATGATTAGAAAACAGCCTTCATGTGATTAAACTAAGTCAGAAAGTAATGCGGACTGAGAGAGGGCCTAAGAATAAGTGTCTGTGTTTCACCATCCACATCCCAATGTGTCTTTGCACCCAAGTATGGCTGGAGGAATCTCTAAGGAGACAAACACTGTCCATAAAAGCCATGGGTGGCAGCTGCAAGAACTTAATCCAAGCAGACAAAGAGAGGCGAGAGGGGGAGAAAATCTCACCCTTTATTCTCCTGTGCTCCCTCATTCCCTCTCTGTATACTTGGCTGTGGTTAATCTTCTTAAAATCTGCGGTCACAAGTTCAATGCCACGCAGGTGGACAGACCCACCACTAACATACAAATACACAGTCATATGTGCATGGTACATTCAGGCAGGCGGGTGGGCAGCAGAAAAGCAGAACAGAGCAATTTTCCAGAGGAATAATGAGATAAATAGGCCACGCAGATAAACCAGTAAAAGTGTACGGGGGCTAATGAAAGGCGCTGAGTCCCTGGCTAGGTGATTTATGGACACTGTTAGCGCTGGAGCTAACTCTGCTCTGCTCCTAAACACTAGTGCTGCCTAGCATCCCTATAAACGCCGCCTGAAAAATGATCACAAGTTTCATAAAGGGAAAGGAAGCAGGGATGGTGGGGTAAAGGGGAGGAGGGGGCAAAAAGACACAAACATGCTCCTGAGCACAAATAAAAGGGATCAAGTGTGTGCTCTGAGCCAGGATGAGCTGGGCAAAGAATAACTCCATGATGGCGAAGTAGAAAGTCCCCTTCCAAATGAATGCAAAACAGATTAAGCATCGCCATGCTGTGCCTTTGAAATGACACGTCACAATACAGTTAATTTGTTGAGGAGACACTTTTGCACAAAGGGTGTGGGTACAAGAAAGAGAGGGAGTGAGTGAGATAGAAAGACAAAGACTGGTGGAGAATGAGCAGAGCTGACTCCTCACAATCCTCTTTTCTTTATGTTTTTAAACAGGACACTCAACATCATAATCACACTCTGAAGCCAAAGCATTTATGTCAATTTTCATTTTTTAATACTCGCTTTAATCTTCAAGGGCATTATGAGAGAGGAAAATGCCTCCTTTCACTCAGGGTACTCACTGGAAGGATTTCTTTAGTCATGTTGCACTTTTTTTCCAGCAGCTCGTAAACATACTGCGTGATGATCTGGAGAGAAAAGACAGGAAACACACACACAGTCAAACACTGATAATACAGTCAAACACAAAGAATATTTATACACTCCTGTTGATAAAATCCATCTTACAAAAGCCGACTAAACTGCGAGTGTGTTTGTGAAGAGCATCCACTGTCATGCTTACAAACAGAATAAAACATACTATTCAAAAGCCTTGTTTGCCCTCTGGTGTGTGTGTGCTACTTGAAAGGGCCTGGATCCTACTGCGTACAGTGTGTCTGTGTGAGTGTGTGGTGCTTGTGAATCACAGTGCAGTTAGAGTGTTGAGGTTGGAAGTGCCAGGAGAGGAAATCTCCTGTACAAGCGAAGGGCTGATGTAAGTTATGTTTATCCCTGCAGCCACGGCACTAAAGAACCTTGTATACCGAATCATTCCAACCGCGGGCCAAGCCTTTCATGGTTCAGTGACATTAACAACTTTCCTCTCAATTTTCCTTTATTTTTCCCTGTCTTCTTTTCTCTTCCCCGTGTCCTGCTCAGCTGAGAACAGCGGGGAGCTTTTGCAGCACAGATTAGGGGTTTTGATTGTTTGTGAGAGAATAAAATTAGGAGTTGTGATAACACAGCAAAACACGATTGTTGTATTAAGCTATACTCAAGGCATTGTGCAGTGACGTCTCACAGATGCATTCAATGAAAGGGCCCCTGCCCATTATGTTTCCCCCCCAAAATACAAGATGGCCTGATGAACCCTGGGAGAAATGAGCACCAAGTTGTGTATTTTAGCAGAGTGACATGATGTAAATAATAGTGACAAATGATAAAATGATTACCAAGAACCAACAGACAGATTATTCATCAATTCACATGCATCCCATCTTAATAGCATCACTGAAGTTGAAACTCCATCACAACATATTTCTGTACTCTTTCCAGGAGTTTTTCAAAGAGGAGAAGCATGACACTAGACAGTATGAACTAAGAAAAATGAATGTTCACAAACAAAGGTCAGAACAAATGCAAACAATGACATGTTATATTTTTTTTTACACATTGACTAACAATTGAGCTGGTAGTTAAAAGGGTTAAAAAGTATTGATGGCTATTTTTCTGGTTTGAGAACTCAAACACATGAAACAAAATAACAAAGACCAGGCATAAAAAGATGCAAAGATGTGTTTAAATGTGAATTTTTGGAATGGTTTAGAATTAGAAATGAAAGAATGTAGCACAACATATTCAGAAAAATATTCAAACAAAAGATGATTATTTAAATCTGTGGTTAGCACAGTTTATATTTTCAATTTATGCCATTTTTTCCCGATCTGTCTGAAAGTAAAGGGACCTTTTCTATTGATATTAAAAAAGCAAGAATGGGAACTGTTTAGATTTTAATGATAGCAATTTCATGAATGAATCAGCATCGGGATCTTGCTTGTCTGTGTTGAAAAGTAATGTGGCAAAACAGATTTTTTTGTGTTGATAATGTCAAACCCATGGCACTTCTGATATTCAACACTCCTGCAAGCTGCTGGAGTTTCCACACTTCTTCAAAATTACACAGACACAGGATGTTATTAAGTTAGCAAAAAATTAAGCCCCAACATTGAGGGTTTATTTCACATCTGCATTTATCACACCTTGAACTTCATGGTTTCTGCTGTCATCTATAGGGGTTTTGGAGCAAAAAAGTGAGACTACTTTTAAAGGCCACATACTGGGTCACTCAGACCTTGCAGCAAAGTCAAAATGTCTGTGAATCAGTGGTAGTGTCAGTTGTCTCCAAACAGTGAGATCATCACAGTGCCCTCGGTTAAGACACTGATACCTAAAGTGCTCTGGCTACTGCATGTTGATATGTATAAGGTGATCACTAAGATAAATATTTAATACTAACTATTATTTTAGATAGCATTCTCTGCCATCAGTGTATCTATGGTGTAACTGGGAAAGTGTGACCTGAGGTGTAAAGAACACTTGAAAAAATGGTGCACACAAAACAAATATTTTCTTTAGATCATGTCCCTAAAATGTAAACCACAAAACAATTTTAAAAAAACATCCATAAATACTAGCCAAGTGTCTAAAAGTATGATTAAACAGATATGACAAAAAAAATGGTCCACACAAGGGCAAATGCAACTTTCAGAAGGGGAGCTGTTGTTCAAAAGACAGATGTGAAGTCTGACTGATAATCGTGACATTGTCATGTTTTTATCCTACAGGAAACTCAATGCTAACTTAATTAACTGCTTATGGGACATCATGCAAGAATAGCATTACACACCAGACAAACACTGGCCTTATGACAACCAATCAAATGCCAGCAGACAACCAAATGAGACAATCGATTCTATAATTTGACCCAGAGAAGAGGGGAAAAAACATCTGAAATATCCCCACCTCAACCCAGCCTACCAAAGCTTCAGCAGCTAATTCACTAAAATGTCAACCAGTCTGATGAAGACTAAAATGATTTGGGGCCTCAGTATGCTTGTGTTTAATGACATCAATAAGCCTCACAGGAAATTTCATTTGCACTACATTATTTGTTCAGTGCCTCAGGTGGCTCAAAAACCTTCTGATATAAGAGGGGTGAGACGAGAGGAGAAGTGGAAAAAGTGTAAGAGTTTTATGGGTGAATGCATTTCCCATGATACAAGGACAAAAATCTTGAATAAGAATCTAATATTCAGGCTTATACGTGTGGCTGTTTGGTCATCTGTTTGTGCTTCAGCTTGTAATGTATGCTGCAGGTCAAAATAATTGAGTCAAACTATGATCAGAGTAGGAGAGAAAGAAAAACAGTAAAACTATCTCACATAAAAAATAGATCTCATGGTGGATGGCCATATATGAAGAATACTACAGCCAGATAGTTAATGTATAGTTAAACAAGGGGCTCAGTACCCAAGCTGTTTAAAGTCCTGCCAGACTAACATGTCTGTTAATGTTGCTGCTGTCTTCGTTTTCTCTTGTTGATGTTGTTTTGACATCTTATGTTATAGTTATTCTTGTTTATTACAGAAAAAACAGAAATAAGAATGTTTTGTAAGAGACATATATTCTATCCTATGTAAACTTGGAAATAAAAAGAATATTAAAAAAACAAGGGGCTCGGTTTGTTTGGTTGTAGTGTGATCATTACCTCCGCCAAGGAGGTTATGTTTTCGGGAGAGTTTGTCTGTCCGTCCGTCCGTCTGTCCGTCTGTCCGTCTGTCCGTCTGTCCGTCTGTGAACAAAATAACTCAAAAAGTCAAGGACGGATTTGAATGAAATTTTCTGGAAATGTTCAGCATGGGAAAAGGAGGAACTGAATCGATTTTGGTGTTAATCGGGATCAGCGTCTGGCCGCCATGGCGAAAAATGTGATTTCTGTGAATAACTACTGAACTAAAAGATATCATTATGAATCCAGTTGCTAATGGTATGTTTTCATGGTCAATGAATTTAAATATTTAGATGAAATAAATGTAGGACTAATATTTATGGTCAAAATGAAAATATGGCTGAGGACTGTGGCGCTGGCGGAGGTCTGCACTCTCCGAGTGCTTTCTAGTTACTACATGCATTGTGCTGGGGATTGCATGGTGCATGGTGTTTTTGGAAATTGTGGCTGAGTCTCTCATCATTTCTAAATTTGAAGGTTTATCATATAGATATGTGTCTGTGGCCTGTCTATCCCTACTCTTCGTCTCTTGCTTAGTCCAGCTTTCAGGAAATCTGGGTTCAAACATGGCACTTCAAAACTGTTACCTTGTGATGTCAACAATGGAATATAGCACCTTTTCAAGATGGGAGCAACCCCTTGAGCATTCAGTCAGCTCTAATGAGGGAACAAGTCTAGGCTGCCGCTGTAAACATTGGAGCATAGTGCAGTTTTGAGAGAGGAAACAGACACTCAAAATCCAATATCTGTGTTGATTATAAGGCAAGGTACTTCAAAACTACTTTCTGAGTATGTTTATGGCTAATTTAAACATGCTGAACAAGGGGAAACATGTATCCTTTAAATACTGTGCTTTAGATATTTACCGTCAAAGTGACCATGAGCTTCCAAATGGATTCAGTTTATTCTTGAGATGGACCTAAGCCCAAAGTTTTCAGAAAATCACTAAAATTACTCAGAGGATAATGCATCCAAAAGCAAGGGATGAAGAATACTAGACCCAGTGACCTTGGAATGACCTATGACTAAGGGTGGAAATAAAAATGTGTGTCTGTAAAGACTGGGTTCTGTATCTTTTTAAAACCCATACATTTTTAATGTGAAAGTTTATTATTACTTCTATGGAGTCTCATAGGTGTTGTGACATTGCTTAATTTTATCATACCAATCAATACATTACATACTTGATATTCTTACCTCAGAGTGTGCAGATTCACTAGCAGATGGCCCTGGGCCGTAGCTGCCACCACTATAGAAGCATTAAAAATGTTCTTATTTGAGAAAAACGGAAAGGAGTGAAGGCAAACAACTTCCATATAAACAAAAACACAAACATGCATGTGCATTACACACACACACACACACACACACATTTAACCTTTTTCTGTGTGGGCCTCTGAGGACTACGTCTCAGCAGCTGATCAGTACAATAAGAAAAGCCTCTTTGTCACCTAATTACCAATGTGTTATTAGCGCTTTAATGAAAAGCCTGCAGGAAGCAACAGTAAGTGGCTGCACTGTCGACATCAGACAAGAAGATGAATTAGGGGAGTGGTTTACGGAAATAAGAAGAAGGCACACAAACCAGAAAAAAGATAAAAGCATTTCACCCAGTTTAAATTCATCGTATTCATTAGGGCTGGATATATGGACCAAAATTATATATCAACACTTCTTCTAATTAAAGAGCAAAATAGTATGTTTGTCATAGTATTTTTTTCTATAGAGGCACCAAACAGAGTCAGTTACAAGTATAGCTGAGAATCACGATTGATCATGGTCACTACTCAATATGATTTGTGATGCATGGTCCATGAAATGAGCAATATAGATAAGGCTACATCAGTATCTCAAATCTCAATGGACCTTGCCCTTGGACTGTATCATTAGTAGTGGGGGCAAATCTCGAGACAGCATAGTGACATGGTGGTGGGAGCAAACCAGGGAGAGTTTGAAACAGTCGTTCTGAGGCTGAGGTCATCGCTCAACTTGTTTGTGTTGAGGAAGTTCTGTGGTGATGAAGCAAGTAAAGCGGGATCAGGGAGGAAGGAAGGGACTTAAAGGAGGGCTCAGTGGGAGGAAAGAGGGAAGACAAAAAGGGAGAGGAGAGGAGTTAATCCCCAGGAGCCAGAGGTTGGTGCCAGCTCCAACTAAAGTGAACAGCTGAGAGGACGGATGGATGGGAAAAGGGTAAACGGCCTTTTAAAGAGTTCATTAAGTAGGTGGGCTATGACATCAACTACAAGGCTCCAATCATCCCCATGACAATCTCCTTATCATTCCTAGTTATCCAGTGAGCAAAGGTTTTAATACAGACCGCTGTGACTTGATTTGTCTATTAACAGACAACAGCCACCAATGTTAGACATTAACTGATGATGATGCGTCAACTGTTTCTCATGCTTGTGTGCATCAATGTGTGTGTTTGTACTGATTGCAAGTATTATGCCTGGCATCCCCGACCACACCTAAGGCAGTAATGACATGATCTTTTCTTGGCACACAAAAGACAGGAAAAGGGGAATAAAAACAGTGGGGAAGAATTAGAAACAGGAGCAAAGAGTATGAAAAGACAAAGATGGAAAGTTTAAAGCCTTTGCACTCAACAGCAGCAGAGAAAATTAGAGAGGAAAGAGGAGAGTGTAATGAGGTGAAACAGTCTACAGAGAAGTCAGAAAACATCACCTAATGTTTTATGTGTTGTGTTTTGTTGGGACAGATTAACTGTTCTGTTCAACTAATCTATGACCAATAAACCACTGAACCACGTACTTAATAACTGTGTTAAAATAAAAAAGTCTCTGTGTATGTCCATTAACACACTGGCCACAAGCAGACAAACCAGATATTTAAAACATAAAAGATCACAGGGCATATTCAACGCTTGATTGAAACACTAGATGCTCAGGTTAAAAAAAAAAACACCACTCACTCGATATTTTTAACAACAATTCCACATTGTGGATCCACCATACATATTATCTTAGGGAAACCCATGTGATCAAACATGACTTTAAATTGAAACACATATGCAACTGGAAGCTGGTGTTCAGGTAGCAGAGTGGCAGGATTATTTGGAGTAAGCACTGATACCATTTCCAAACTTAGGACCAAGTTCCATGACACTGGTGAGGCCAAATACAGACCCTGAAGTGGGCGTTCTCGGAAAACATCACCCAAGAATACTGGTTCATCATCCTTGCTTCTCTGAGGAACTTTAAGCTTTCTTCCAGGGAAAGAGGGAACTTTGGTACTTTTTTGGGGATGCCAACCACACCATTAGCTGTGTTGCTCATTCCACAAATGCACATTCATCAAAGATTGTATCTTGTTGTAAAAGTGACTTAACAGGCTTTCCAACTATATAAAATACAATACCAATTGGTATTATTAATGGGATAAAACAATCAAACACAATAACGTTTTCAAACTTTTTTGAGGATAGAAATGTGGTGTCGAATGAGGTGCTCTGTTCAATGTATTCTGATCTGGAGACGTAATTATTAAACATGTTCATTACTTAAGACTCAATATTCAGGAGAATCTGTGAGCAGTAAATTAATCTATTGATTTTAAGTACTTGAGGATTATATAGACAAAAACATGGTTTGCCATCAGCCTTAAACCAGGCCACACATCCATAGTTTTGAAGGTAAGTTGGGCAGCACCAAATTGTCTTGTAAGTTGCCAGCCTTGCAGAGCAGTTTTTTTGTACAGCTTTCTTTTCAAACAAGACTGGAGACATTTATAAACCTATTCAGGTCCATAAAGGCACCCTGGTTTATCTCAGAGTCAGCTGTAAGCACAAATATACTAAGGCAGCGGCACATACTCCAGAGACCCCATGTTCAGACACACACACCTCTTGTCTCTGTAGTCCAGAGCCCTGCGCCAAAAGCCACTTAGCCATAGAAACCAGAGAGCAAGAAGAGGCATCAAAGCTGTTTATATAATGAAACTGAAAGAGCGGTCCCTCACCGTATCACTGACTGCACCCAGGAAAGCATTTCTTCTTCTCCAGAGAATAGAGGAGATGAAGAAACAGAAAAAAGAGGAAAATCCCTCTTAACAATGCTGCACAACAACACCAGAGTGTACTCAAATAGAGAGGGAGAGTGTGTGAAAATGAGAGAGAGCATGAGGCAAAAGAAAGGTTGTTTATTTAAGTCAGTCTCGTGTAACGAGAGAAAGTGGTTTTAAAATAGAGTCTATTGTTGTGAATCTGTGATCTGGCAGTCCACGTGGGAAACAGAGAGGGAGAGAGACAGAGAGGGAGAGAGAGGGTGGTGTAATTCCCATGAGGTCTCTGTCATTCTTCTGTCAGTGGAGTGGGGTTCTCTCCAGGGGAAGAGCAAGTTCTCAGACTGACAGACAGACTGTTTACATTCAGCAACGATATCCCCTCTGTCTAGCTCTCACTTTTCCCCCTCTCTGAACTCCTCCTTAATGGCATCGTAATGACCTCCTCAGGTGCTAACTGAGAAGCCGACAGAGGTCTAATCCAAAGTTAAGTACTGTACAGCACCCTGGGTGCCAGCAGTAGCGACAGATGCCAGCACTGTAACAACCTGCCCCACTGACTTTCCTCTAAAAACTCACCATCTCCAGCTTCATCACCACCTCCACCCTGTCCAATTTGTTTCTCTCTCATCACATCTAATCCACCTCATCCACTCCCTGCAACCTTTTTGTCTTTCTGTGTCTACTTCCTCTTTTCTGCTCTGAGCAAAAGCTGGAGCAGCAGAGTTTAAGTGTTTTGGGACTGAAGACATGATGGCAGGCAGTGACTCAAGCAGGCGGCTGTCATTTATAGTCACTCTTCAGAGAGATCCCATTAGATTGCAACTAAATGTTCCATGACTGGTATGGGGCCTTCTGATGGTATAAGTACAGTAAGAAGGCCTCTTGCTGAAGTTCTTACTTCATGAGTGAACCATCATTTCTAAGCAATTCATTAGGTCTCCATAAGTTAAAAGCCTTGGATACACACACAGGTGTTTTCGATCACTCGACTTGAGAACAACAGAGTGAGATTTCATATTGGTGGGATTATGGCAGGTAAGTTTTAAGGACCAACTGAAATGATAACAAGTCAACAAGTCTTCCCACGAATTTCCCACAAAGTTCTATAAATTTCACCGGGTTGGGGAGTTGTCCCTCAAATAACTACCATACTCACACTGTGCTCACACCAAATACGTATTTCAGGTAGTCACGCAATGGAAATACATTGAAAGTTAACGGCGAATGTCACCTCTTCACTCCTTCACGCAAGTTGAAAATATCCAACTTTGGTGACAAATTTGCCAGAAGCTATGGCACAACAGTTAGTGACTCAGTCCCAATCAATCAGTCTTACAGGCTGTTATGGGCTCATTGGTACTTAATTCTGCAAGACCCAAATATCCAGCGATTAGGCCATAAATTCAGAGTTAATAACCTTTATAATCTCTTAAGTGTTCTTATGGTGTATGGTGTAAACAGACAAGGACATAAATGTTGGAACCCTTATGTTAGAGAAAGAAAAAACAACAATGGTCACGGAAATAACTTCAATCTGACAAAAATTATAATAAATAAACATTTCCGGAAAATTAACTAATGAAAATCAGACTTTAATTGTGTGGATAGTGGTTCAACATAATCATTTTAAAGAGAAACAAAACAAGGAAACTGGCCTGGACAAAAATGATGGTACCTCTCGAAAAGATCGAAAATGATTTGACCATAGGGACATGCTAAACCAAGGTGTGTCCTGTAATTAGCATCACAGATGTCTTCAAACTTGTAATCAGCCATTCTGCCTATTTAAACGGTGAAAAGGAGTCACTGTGCTGTTTGATATCATGGGTTGTACCACACTGAACATGGACTACAGAAAGCTAAGGAGCGAGTTTAGGAAGAAAATTACAGACAAGCATGTTAAAGGTAAAGGCTATAAGACCATCTCCAAGCAGCTTGATGTTCCTGTGACTACAGTTAAACATATTATTCAGAAGTTCAAGGCCCACGGGACTGTAGTCAACCTCCCTGGACATGGCTGCAAGACCAAAATTGATGACAAATTGAAGAGACAAATAAAACCAATGGTAACCAAAGAGCCCAGAACAACTTTCAAGAGATTACAGTTGAACTCCTTGAACATGGTACATCAGTATCACAACACACCATCCGTCACTGTTCGAGCCAGAGAGGACATCACAGCTGAAAGCAAAATCATATAAAAGCCAGAATGGAATTTGCCAAAATGTATATTGACAAGCCATGAATCTTCTAGGAGATTTTCCTTTGGACAGATGAGACAAAACTGGAGCTTTTTGGTAAGTCACATCAGCTCTAAGTTGCGTTAAACCCAGAAATGAAGCATACAAAGAAAAGAGCACTGTACCTGAAGCGAAACATAGAGGAGGCTCAGTTATGTTCTGGGGCTGCTTTGTCTTGAATCTGTGCAGGATACAATGAAATCTCAAGACTATCAAGGCATTCTGGAGCTAAATGTGCTGCCCGGTGTCAGAAAGCTTGGTCTCAGCCACAGCTCATGGGTCCTACAAAAGGATAATGACCCAACACAGCTAAAAACGCCTAAGAATGACTAAGAACAAAACACTTAACTATTAAAAAGTGGCCTTCTATGAGCCCCGATCTGAAACCTATTAAAAATTTATGGAAGGAGCTGAAACATGCAGTCCATAGAAGTCAACCTTCAAATTTAAGACAGGTGAAGCAGTTTGATCAAGAGGAATGGGCCAAAATACCTGTCAACAGGTGCAGGAGTCTCATTGAGAGTCGCAGAAATTGCCCGATTGCAGTGATTGCCTCAGAAGGTTGTGCAACATAATATTAATATATGAGTACTATCATTTTGTCCAGGCCAGTTTCATAAGTTTGTTCTTTTAAGATTGTTCTATTAACCCACAATACAAAAGCAATGTCTGATTTTCATCTGTTAATTTTCTGTAAATTCGTATGCATTACTACTTTTGGCAGTTTCAAGTTGCTTCAGTGACCATTGTGGGTTTTTTATTCTTAAACGGAAGGGTACCAACATTTTAGTCCATGTCTGTACATATAAAACCAATCACAAACATACGGTCTTAGCCAAGAGTTATTAACTGATAATTAATGTAACTCAGAATGTGCTGATTTAAAGGGACTATGAGGAGAATCTATTACCAGTGACACAAAGACTCTGCTACCCATGAGCACGCGCAGCCACTGTTGTAATGCTGAGTTCCAGTAACCTCAGAACTGGGAGTGACATCTCTGACTTATCGGCATTCCAGTTGAAGTCTGAAAAAAACATGCTGATCTACCAGGCTATTGTTAGCTGTTGTTAGCACGCCCTGTGTTGTTGTTCACAAATATCACATGAAGAATGTGATTATCACTATGGCAGCATTTTTGTAAATATAAGTCTAACAATACAATGTATACAGCTGATCTAGAGCAACACACCCCAGTCAGAAGTGCAAATAAATTGATTATTACAGGAGCTAAATAACTGTTCACACTGGGGGCATCCATCTTCAATTGTCAACTCGGGGGTGATGAGGTTTCACCAAGTTCCCAGTAGGAAATTCAGACTTCGGGGGACGTTCCAGTTGCAGTTTCCTACTCGGAACTTGGAAATTCCTGCTTCTGACTACAACTGGAACGCACCAAGACGTAACCCCAGCCAAAGCGTGTGTTTGTTCTGTTGTAGCCTGGACCTCCCTCAGAACTCTGCATTGATTTACAGCTTCTTTTTTTCAACAACTTACAGGATGCAAAGCGACGAGGTAATGTATCTCTTTCTAGTTACATAGCGATGGTTTTTGATGTGTGACAACAAGCAAGTTTTGAAGAACTTAATATCGTAGTTTGGTAGCCGGCTATATATGGCTACTTACAGCCCGGTGCTCTAAGACGTGTCCGAATAATATAAATTTGATCTATTTTTAATTGTCTTGTTCCCAAAGTTGAGTAACCAGGCCAGTCCAGTCCAGCCCTGTCCGACCCGACCAAGAAGCTAAGGAATAACATTTATAGATAACCTATTAAGATGCTATAAAACTCATCAATAAGTACGTATTTCGATCAGGCATATATCTAAAAGTGAGACTTTTTTGCAATTACTTAGAAACTCCTCACAGTCTCTTGAATTGAGGTCCTGTTCATAACTAATTTACTTGTAGTTTCAAATGTAATGACTAGTATTTTTCTTCCTTGCATAATGAGGTGTGCAATTTTTGGAGCTTAGTTTTATAAACAAAGATCACAAAAAGTCTACTGTGTCCACAGGTGGAGTTCTATCTCAATGGGAAAAATAAATAAAGCCTGCATAAATAAGAAACATATTTTCTATTATTGGACCACTACAGCAATTTTCAAACACATTAGCTTTTCAGTGAAGTTAAAATAAATAATAATTCCAAATGAATTAATAACAATAAAAAACAGTTAATGTGCAGTAATATAATAATAATATAATAAATTATATAATATGACACGGCATAATATAATGCAATGAGAATAATACATAATACAAAACAACAATACATGATATTATGTAATATGATGTTAATTAAAATAATAAAATAAAATATCAGCTAAAATCATGCATCAATGAGCACATTATTATTACTTTTTTTGCTCCAAGTTCTGCCAATCATTTTGCTAAAGGGTACTTCAGCAGAGCTTCATCATTGGCCAGCTGGTCACTGATATGACAGCACCACAATCCATAATGAGGAAACAGAGGGCGACAGGGAGAGAAAAAAAAGATAACAGAGAGACAGCAGAGTGTATAAGAGACAGAGAGAGAGAGAGAAAGAAGAAGAGAGAAAAAGAAAAATGGAGAGAAAGAGAGAGAGTCAAATCAAGAGACAGAAGAAAAAGGAGCGAGGGAGAGAGACTGGTTTCTAATTCAGCCATCTGGCTAGCTTTACTTCATTATAATATTCTGACTGTGTATGTGTGTGTATGTGTGTGTGTGTGGGGGGGGTGTATGTGTGTGTTTACAAATTTGTGAGTGCCTCCATCCCACAGATGCAGGCAGAGCAGAGAAGAATCCTCATTTATTAACAGCTTAATAGAGCTCCATCTGGACCAGACCCTATGCTTGTCTTCTATCAGAGAAATTCATCACCGAATCACGGGAATTAGACTACAACTGACACCTACACAGACTGGGGTGACCCTGCTGCACCCTGGAAATATTATAACAATGGCCTGCCCAACTGTGATACAGTCCTAAACATTACAGCCAGAGCTAAGGAAGAAAAATGTCAGATTTGGGTTCTCAGGTCCTATCAGTCAGTTCTCAACACTCTATTGGGGTACCAGGTATGCCTCAAAAGTACTGAAGAGCTTTAGTAGCTGTGGGCTTGCTTATCTCCGAACACATTATCAAAAGTACTCTGTTCTTTGGTAATGCTTTACCTTCAGACCACAAAGTTTCACAGAAAAACAAATGCAGAATACTGGAGGATACCACTAAAGGACACAGCCTGAGTACAACTACCTGTTCTGTAAGAGGTAAACTGGAAACATGGTAACAATGATCTGTTCATCATCAGATATGTGCTGGAAGCTGATGAGAAGTGGTCAGATCACATCATCAACATCAAGCACTGTCATAACTGCCACAGTGTTACAATTCAATGAGTGGTCGTCATCAACAATCAACTAAGTCAACTAAATTCATTAACTGACAGTGTAAATGAATGGGTAAACCAACCTTGTTTCCACAGATATTTCCCTATTTCTGAAAGTGCATCTACCAGTCATCAACGAGATTATTACTCATGTTTGTGATCACATGACATGTTTGTGAAAATTCTTAGTGGAAACTTTTATGATTGTAGACTTGTGGGTTTTTCTTTATAATTTTCTGTTTTTGTTTCTCCTGCTGTTTTGACTTCATAATATCTCCTCTGCCTTTACACTGATTCTGCCAGTCATGGTAATACTGAAGCTGAGTTGTGTGTGATGGCTGCAGCTCAGTTTGCCTTACAGTTCATTACTGAAAATTGTTGCCCATTATTTTCAGAAAATTATGTTTTCAACCTTTAAAGAAACAGAATCAGTAAATCTACACATATCAAATCACGGCCAAATATTGGTAATAGTTTTTGTTGCTGTTTTGGAATGAAAAATGAAGACTGAAAAATCACTCACTGCTTTGGTGCCAAATCCAGATTTGGTACCATCTCTCTCCCTCTTTTTTCATTTGGAGGCCATCACACCAACATCCTCATACTCCCTCTTTCTGTTCGTCCCCCTATTCAGACAAGGCTGAAGTGCAAATTGGACATCTGGTGCTGTGATGTGTCTGACAATACAGCCGCCACCCCACAGCCCCCTCACACATACAGAGACATACAAATGCACACACACTCACACACAGACCCACATGCACACAAGCACACACAAACATAGTTTTTTTGACAGAATCTGGACTGAGAGGATAGAGAGACTCTGAAAGGAGGAAAGAAGGGACAGAGAGATGGACAGAGAAAGACAGCCAAAGGCAAGAGTTCTTGTAAAAGTAATTTAATTGTAAGTTGTTAAAAGTATGTGTAGAAGCTGTTGGCAAATACCAGTGTATTATTATAGAATTATCATTGGAGAACTTTGTCTAGTTGTGGGTGTGGGTCTTTGTGTTGGGTAAAATTCTTCCTTTTGATATGGAAAGTGCGCTGTTGTCTGGCTGAGGGTTTAAGTTTTATAACAACAAAGCCAACATCTGATTACAAGTTAGTTAAATTATTCTCTCTCATCTCTTTCTTTTTTAACCAAAATGTGCTTGTAACTACGGTCAAATGCTCCATTTAAACTGTAACACAGCAGCCAACTACGAGTAACCACTTAATCTCTGCTTAATGGCTGCCTTAATCCCAAAATGTCCTCCATCCCTAACATTGCAGTGCAGATGGATCTGCCTGATTCAATGTCTGCAATCAGGCAGATCCATTTTGCCAAGCTACAGTATATAAAGATTATCCAAGTGGGACAGCCTAATCAGAGACCATTAAAGCAGATATTGGTGGGAGCTATGAGCAAGACAACAGCAGGAAGCAACTGTCTGTACAGACATCTGCATGGATGCTAACAGCTTTTAGGTTTTAACTGCTTATCTTTATTAAAAAAAATAAACAAATAACAACACTACAAACTTCTTTATAAAAAGAATAATTTCACTACACTTCTGACATGTTTTGGCGATAGTTTGTTCTACCCATTGGCTAGAATTCTGTTCCTTTTGCCCTGGAAGCAGCGCTCATCGGCTACATTATATGATTGGTCTATAATTAATACGATTGACAAAACAATAGTCCAATCACCTGCCATATAAGCTTTTGAAAGGTTGAGCCCATTGTCAGACACTTTCTTTAGACTCTCCCAGATGGGCCTGTGAAATATAATGAAGCATCCATTTGGTTTATCTTGCAGTTGGTGTGTGCCACTGCCAGGGCCTAAAGAACAAAACTCAAGCCACACTGCAGAACAAACACTCACCAAGACATGTTGGAAGTAGCAAAAATATCACTTCTATAGAGAAGTTTGTAGTGTTGTTATTTGTATTTTATTTAATACAGAAATGTGCTCTGGTTCCAAAAAGTTGCTACGGAAGCTGTTAGCATGTATGCTAATCTCTGTATGAGAGCCACTTGCTGTTGCTGCACTCTGCTGTTTTCTCACTCTTAGGCTGCACTTCTCTCCGCACCTCTCTGTCCACTTTGAAAGATGCTGACTTCACCACTGAAATGTTAACAGGTTAGTGTCAAGTTACTCCAGTCCTGGATGTAAAGAAAGAATTAAACTAACTCAATAAAAGGAACAGAGATTATCAGGATCTTCTCACAGAAACAGAGTTGGTTGACGATATTCGGTTCAAAAACTCACAATAAAGTTGTATGAGCCTGTCGGGTTACATTTACATAGAACCATTACACTGGAACGAGTGATCACATACAGTACGAATTAGGGACATCAAACTGAAACCAAAAGACAACAATGCTAGCATTGCTAATGTTACCAACGTTTCAGCAAGCAATGCTATGTTGAGCCCCTGAAGCTGTGATCCAGAGTTTTAGAAAGGTGTTGAATGTGGAGTTTCCTGTGTTGTGTTTTTGTTTTAAGGTACCACTCTAAATCATTCCAATAGGTGCGTTATCTTTATTGCACTTCAATTTCTTAGTTAAAGTTACTTGTTGACTCTGCAATCAACAGCTCTGTAACTCTGCCACTCTGAATCATGGTTTTGTCTTGGTTCTTAGAAAATTAAAAGTTCATATTTGTTGATTTGATAAACGTGGTGGTTGTAAATTATCTAACCCGTGATACATAAGACACAGGAAGACTACTTCAAGACTTTCTAGCTAAGACTATTTTGTGGAAATGTACCAAAACAGTGTCAAAGCAGAAAGCAGGGAATGTGTAGTTAAAGCCGCACTATGTTAGATTCCGGCTTTCAGCTCTCTATGGGTCTCTATGGTCATTAAGCGTAACTGCACTGTCATACACCACCATGCATTTGTTGACATACAGAGGGAAGAGAAGCGTGCCTACAGGACATCCGGAGAGACAAATAAACCGAGTGGACTGATAAGGTACAGTCTGACCATGTTTCTTTTAGAATGAATCATCATGTACTTACAATACCAACAACACCAGGGCAAAATCAGCATCGGTCAAACATCCCTCCTCGTCTTTCAGCTGACACCAGCGAGTGAACACCGAGCCAATGTTTATCCCTGTTTGGACATTTAACCCTATGAATCCTTAGCCATTTCTGAACGTTTTCTGCTTCTGTCATCTTTTTACTCACTGTGGTCTCATTTTTCTCTGTAAAGTGATGTCCAGCACCTCTATGGATTCAGGATAACCATGGCTATAAGCTGATATAACTCAATTATGTCTTTCTGCAGTGTAACAAAATTTAAAGGCTGTAAATCATCAGAAAAAAGAGAAACGAAAATTTAATTTTTCTGATTTTCTGATTTTCAAAAATTCTAAAAATAGGGTGGGAGTATATACAACACACTTTCAGGTACCCTCAAGCATAAGGAACACAGGAAAAAAGTGGTGTGGTTCTACCTTTACAGAAACTACACATTCTGGGACCTTATAAGTTGATTGGAATTTTAGGCCGTTTTTGCTTCTGTCACATTTTTACTCACTGTGGACTCATTTTTCACTGCAATGTCAAGTTCTACACCTCTATGTGCTGAAGCCAGATATAATTCAACAATGTCTCATAGCAATATAACATAACCAGAATGCAAGAAACTATTCAATAAAGAAAAACGGACAGTGACATTACCTGAATATTTATTTTCAGAACAATGAAAACTGTGAATAACTATGTACAAGGCGACAGGACTCCCCTGAAACTGTTTCAAGGGACCCCCTGAAACTGTTTCGGGGGGTCCTGCTGCCCTGAAACAGTCTCTGGAGACACAGAGCTGATGTATGGAGCATGCTGATTGGTGATGAACAGACAGAAGCTGAAATGACAACAGGCAAATGGAAGGCAATATTCAAATAATTCTTTGCAAGTAAATACAGGACGTATATTGATCATTCATGGCTTGTTGAAAGCTGTAAGATGTGTAAAATTATTTGTTTTTAACAGAATAGAGCTAGAGCAAACGGTTTATTTTCTGCAGATTTTTTAAATGGACGTGTGAATAAATGCGATGTTGACGGCAGTCGCGAAAAATCATCTGTCTTTTCCGCCATTGTTCGGAATGTTGCCGACGTCATGTGTGATACATTCAAGTACCCTCGGAAACTTGAGGATCTGACAATAACGCCACTTTTTACGGCTTTTTAATAGGACAAACGGTTTGTAAATGCCAGTCGTTTTAAAATAAGTGCGTTTTTGAACCCGCCGGCGGATTTGGGATCCAGAGGGTTAAGCTTGTTACCCTTCTGTTTTCTTAATTTCCTTTTTTCTTTGGGATTTTTTCTGCTTCCGTCATAAAAACAGCTCTACACTTAGCTTTCTTCTTCTTATTTAACAGCAGGTGGTATCCAGCATCAGAATAGCATTACTGCCACATACTATGCAGGAGTGTGAGCCACGGGTCCCTGTTTCCAATACGAAAACAAGAGTAGATTTAATTTAAACTAAAGTCTGTTCATTAAATCTGTGTTAAAATATTAAAAACTGCTCTATATCATCCTTTTCCCAAAGTTTAGCTTTCACCTTGAGGGAGAAGTGGTGTATAACATAAAGCTGTCAAAGCAGTAAAACATTTGTAGTTATTTTCAGTGTGGAAGTGTTCCCACCATCCACATAAAAGTTACATAGTGCCAGTGAAGGCGATACAGACCCCCTCAGACCCTGACAAAGGTGTCATTCAACCTGTTGTAAGGTGATGTACCATCACAATGATTCTAGAAATGTTATATTCAGGTGGAAAAAAATACTTAGTGTTGGTTTAAGTAAGGAGAAGCACAGTTATTCCTTTTCCCATTAGAGGTAAACTGTAAATTAAAGGAAGTAGGACATGGAAAAAAAAAATCATACATGAGTTCTCCTCAAACACACTACAGACAGCTCTCTGGCTGGATTGTCACTAGTTCAAAAGATGTGGTGTCATGTTAGTTCTGAATATCGGGCAGTGCCTTGATGTGATGTGAGCCAAAAAATCTGTCTGAGTTGAACTTTATTATGCATTGACCATTTTACATCTGACAAAATCTTTGTTCTTAACTGATGCAGATATGAGAAGAGGCCAGAGACGAAGCAGTGCAACCCACTTTACTACAAAAGGCATACAGTTCAGTTGGGTCTATTTATAAAGGTGCATATTTCTTGGCAGTACTAAAAAAGCACTTGTACTTGCAAAGCTCTGTTAAGTACAATATTCGTTTTCTTGAATCATCCGTGGCCTACAAACACCAGACAGATAAAACTGCTTATTCAGGCACTGCTCCTTTCTTCTGAGCCAGTAAATGTGCTGCACAATGTTCTGTGCCCATTACACCACATCACATCACTGATTGACACTCTTGCTTTTGTTGCTTCTTTAAAGAAGATTTCTCTGTCATTTAATCACAAGATGAATAAAATTTGCATACGTCCTGCTTGATGATTATTTGTTTCCTCCAAATGCTTGCTTGCACCCCCAAGAATCCTGAGTTCAATTACTTTAAATGTCTGTGTGTTCTTTCAGGGCCTCTGTTTGCCTGCTACCAAATGTTTGTTTCTAAAGTCTTTTTAGATGCTGGTAGATAGTGCCTGAGCAGGCAAAAGAAGAGAGAGAGAAAAAAGGCTTCACAGAAGGCTGATTCTCAAAGGAGCGACTGTATACCTGCATTAGAAATAATAAAAACACACAGGTAATCCCACAAACGGCTCTATCACTTTGCTTTGAACTTCAAAGACTGAACACAATTAAAAGCAGCATAGCAGGGATGCAAAAAAACAAACAAAAAAATACTGATTACAAAAGAACATTTGTCTCATTATCTTAATGGATATTGGAGGTACTACTGAAGTAAGTTGCAGGTGAACTTTAAATTGGCATATGATTTGATTCATCGAGTAGGAGTTCACAAACACACGTTGAAGTTTTCATGGCACTGGTTTTCAAACTTCTTTGCCTTAACCAAAATCTCAAGGCATGCAATATTTCATAGTAATGTAACATAGCCTCTTCGATTCATCACATTTGTTTTATGGTTTGTGTTTGTATGCTAGATTTATTAATGCCAAATAAAATAGGGCAAAAAAATCATTTCTTGCAAATTATCTATGGAAAAAAAAAACGTTTTACTTAAAGGGACTGTGAGGAGTTTCTAAGTAATTACAAAAAAGTATCACTTTTAGATATATGCCTGATCGAAATACACACTTTAAGATGAGTTTTATAGCATCTAAATAGGTTATCTATAAATGCTATTCCTTAGCCTTCCGTTCAGGTCAGACAGGGCTGGACTGGCCTGGATACTCAACTTTGGGAACAAGACAATTAAAACTAGAGCAAATTTATATTATTCGGATACGTCTTAGAGCACCGGGCTGTAAGTAGTGATATATAGCCGGCTACAAAACTACAATACTAAGTTTTCCAAAAATTGCTTGTTGTCACACATCAAAAACTACCACTACGTAACTAGAAAGAGATACATTACCTCGTCGCTTTGCATCCTGTAAGTTGTTGAAAAAAGAAGTTGTAAATCAATGCAGAGTTCTGAGGAAGGTCCGAGCTGCATTTTTATTAGCATCACAACAAACACACGCTTTGGCTTGGGTCACGTCTTTTGGTGCGTTCCAGTTGTAGTCAGAAGTAGGAATTTCCGAGTTCCGAGTAGGAAACTGCAACTGGAATGTTCCCCTAAGTCGGAATTTCCTACTGGGAACTCGGTGAAGCCTCGCCACCCCCGAGTTGACAATCGAAGATGGATGCCCCCAGTGTGAACAGTTATTTAGCTCCTGTAATAATCAATTTATTAGCACTTCTGACTGGGGTGTGTCGCTCTACATCAGCTGTATACATTGTATTGTTAGACTTATATTTACAAAAATGCTGCCATAGTGATAATCACATTCTTCATGTGATATTTGTGAACAACAACACAGGGCGTGCTAACAACAGCTAACAATAGCCTGGTAGATCGGCATGTTTTTTCCGACTTCAACTGGAATGCTGATAAGTCAGAGATGATGTCACTCCCAGTTCCGAGGTTACTGGAACTCAGGATTATGACAGTCGCTGCGCATGCTCATGGGTAGCAGAGTCTTAATGTCGCTGGTATTAGATTCTCCTCATAGCACCTTTAATTTGAACCTTTTAATACGTCATAAGTGAAGGAACACATTCTGTTTGTATATATACATCTCATGTCACCATTTTTAAATATATTAAAGTGATAAATAAAAGAAAAAGAACAGCTATCCTCCTCATCCTGTAAACTATAAAAGGCTGTTACATTGTTTGTTTTAACAGTTTTACAAAGCCACGGGATTTGCAGCTTTGTCTGGAAACTGGTGCACTTGAAATAGTGAAATGATAAAAACTCTTTTAGTAGAAGTTGCATAGTAGTTGTAGTAATAATGTATTGCCACACTAATTCCCACTGCACATCTATTAGCCTCAAGCTAAACCAGTGCAACACCATTTAGGAACAATTCCTTTTTGGCGTGGCACATTGTCAAAAGAGATCAACACAGACTACACCTATAGACTCTATAAATCCTAAAAGACAAAATTCCATCAGCATCAGAAAAGCTGAATTGTTTTGTTTTACAATAACAGGTATGTTGTGCAGGATTTGTCATATTAAAAGACAGGCAATGTTATTCACATGACTTAAATCATATCATACAACCACTTCTTTGTCGAAACCAAAAAATAGCGTATTTTACATCCTTGATGTTATTCTAAATAAAAATGTATCTGTATCAGCATCTGTACAGCAAGAACTGAGCACTGTGCATGCAGTGTCTGTGTGTCCTTTGCATGGAATAAGATACAGGCTACAGGAGACTCTGCTGATGTCTCAGATACACTGGAGTTATATTAACAAGGGTGATCATGTTACCTGTGGATTTTCAGGCAAGTTTTTCTTTTTGAAAGATTTTAAGAAATGGTAAAAACACAGAATAGATATGTCTTTCAATAACATCTAAACAAGGAGGGATCTGTTTGGAAACATTAACTGTTCACAAAAATGTAGATACTGAACAGAACAGTGCTATGCAATGCTTAGTAGGGTTCATGGATTTGCTCTTTTTCAGCAATTCAGGGACACCGAATGACGAATACCAGGGTATGTATAACACAAATGTGAAATGATCTAATTATGGAATTGACCAATCAAAATGATAACGGAAAGAAAAAAAAGGAAAACACTCATAAGTCCTCATGGGCAAAAGAGCTTAATTGAATTTTTGAGGGAAATATGTGGCTTATTTGCAAAATATTTCAAGTGATGTTTTATCTCCATTAATGATCAATGTCTTCTCAAGTTTGCAGAAAAAAAATATTTCAAAAGTGTGCTGTCCAAAACAGAATTAAGGATATTGAGTGTTATAAAAAATAGATTTTAGTTATTGATTTCTCCAGAATAATAATTTGTATCTTGTTCCTGTAGTAGCAAAAGATTGTTGGTTAACACAGTAAATCTCTGGTGATCTTGTTGTGATTGAATTTGATTAATTAATAGCTGGGTGAGTTTGATATTATTATGCTTTCTGATTTTGTTTTAAAAGCCTGGAAACTAGACAAGATACTCTGTTCAACAACCTCCTCTGTTACCTGATAATGAACGAACCAGCATTCTGCACTCTGATCCTGGGTAGTTTAAATTTATGGTCTCATGTAAGACCATGCAGAATGGAATTACGATTGTATGTATGACAAAATAACAAAGAAAGACTTCAAAATGCCACATTTATAAAAAAAAATAAATAAATCTTCAACGCAGCCACAGCAGATATTAAAAGTTATCAGCTACCATGGTCGCTCATTGCCCTGTAACTCCAGCTTGAATCTCAGGGCAGACTTCAGAAGCACAATAAGGCTTTTCTTCAATTCAATGTTAAAAATGGAGCGAGTTAAATCTACTAAACTAGAGTTAAACATTTTAGGGTGGCTGACGGCATGGAGGACAAGTTTATCTGTTAAGTTTATAAAGACATGATGCTCTCTCCTGCTCTCCCTCATCTATCTGTGTGAGTGGTTGTTTTCATAAAACCAGAGTCTTAGATTCAAGTATAAGGGGTTTATAAGTGAATTTAAACTCAAGTTCAAGATAACTGGAACATGTCGGCACTGTATTTATCTGGTGCGAGTTCCTTCCAACAATTGCTATGAATACTGAAGGAAGAAGTCATTTTAACATATTTTCTTCAATGCTGTTCATCACATCATATTGCAGCGATACTGACACACCTGATGGAGCATTCAATGTACCTCACTAGTCCATCCGGGCAATAGCCCATAGAAAGTGTAGGACAATAAACAGAACTTTTCAAAAGTATCTAGGTGATATTCTATAAATCACTTTCATTAAAGGCCAATCAAATAATGTAGTAGGTGTGAAAATGTACAAAATGTGAACAATTTCTTAGAACATAGTATCAACAGAATGTACCAAAAGTGGAATTAAAATATCCTTTCTATTAAGGAGTGCTTTTAGTGTTGTTATTTATGTTTATTTTAATTATAAGAAATGCTGTATGGATCTGATAAAACCGCCATTTAAGTTGTAAGCATCTACGCTAATCTCTGCATGAGCAGTCACTCTCTGCTGTGATCTCGCTTGTATCTCCCACCTTTTCCTTGTTAATGAGCACCGATTGGGTCACGCTGCTTTGGGAAGAGCACAGTCTTTGTAGACTGGAGCTTGGCAAAATGGATGTGTCTGATAACAGACATTGAATCAGGAGAATCCAGTTGCACTGCATGATTACAGCATAGGCAGATGCTTTGCTCAAATTAGTCCAGCACCTTTAAAAAGGAACATACCTCTCCCAGAGCTTCATATCGCTTCTGGTTCCAACGGTGGAGGTCCTCTCTGGCATTGAACACAAATGGCTCTCCTGTTGTTATATGTCTGAGCTGGCCATCTGCAGAAAGAGAGAAATTGTCAAGAAAGGGAAAGGCCCAATACATCTGTAAAGTCAAAAGACATCTCTATAGAAGAGTTAAGCAGTCAAGCTGGCAGATCAATTTTCGAAGAAAATTCCTTCTATCTGCGGACTTTTGCAAACTCCTTTAACCTATTCTGTGTTTTCTTGCAAATTTTTCAATTTGCTCCCTTCCTTTTTTCTGTTGGACCCTGTGCTTGTTCTAACCCCTCTTTCCTCCACCCTCAGCCCCCCATCTGTCAGGTACAAGGCCTGTGGATGCAGTAGCATTCTTCCAGTCACGACTCCAACGGCCTTCTGGTTAGTTCTGGCAGGCTGGAGCTGGACAGCTGGTCCAGCAAAAAAAAAAGAAAAGCTCTTTCCTTCTCTCCTTCTTCTTCATCCCTCTGAAAGCCTCTTCCCTCTCCTCTTCAACTGTGTCTCCCTCTTCTTCCTCGGTTGTCTTGGCAGCAGGCCACAAGTCTGTCCCTGCCTTATTCACCTGAAGTCTCCAAAAGCAAAGACTAAGGAGGCTGAGGGAATGGTTGCAGCTTGTTTGTGTGTGCATGTGTGTAAAATAAAGGTGGCCTTCACACATTAGCCTCCAAGAAAACGGCTGCTTCCAACTCCTTTGAGGTTGCTGTCTGGGAATCAGCCAATCACCCTAACCAGCACGGCAAGCACATGTAGCTCTAGCCAGGAGGACCAGGTGTTGTCATACAGTAAAGGCGTATTTATTTTAACCACTGAGCCATGTGAAATCTCTATTTACAGATTCTACATTAAAATGTGGATTCTGTAACAGGGGTTGTGATTTTTAGCACATTAAGTCATTTATTTTCAGTTGTAATTGGACTAGTAAAAAGTTTTATTGACCAATCATGCATCAACAGTGGTGGACAAAGCACTAAACTTGCCTTGAGTCAAAGTTAAGACCGTTCTTTTGTCTAATGTTGAGAGCCTGATCTGAGTAATGTTTACAGTGTCACCAAAGTCAGCAGCATTGAAATCAATACAATGAATACCAAAAGAAATGTATGTACTATATAATATATGTAATATATGTTCTATATATTTAACTATATTTGGTCCCTAACCATTTCTGTAAATTTCTTATAGAAATTAGTCAAGATTGTCTACCACACAGTTAGCTGAATGCTGCTGATTAACCATGTGAAGTAAAAGCAAATATAACATATCTTTAGGGGGGTAAGGGTTAGGGTTAGGGTAAATCTTTGAAATATTTTTACAAACTGTAAAAATCAAAAATAAAGGTACTTCTAGTATTTTGTAATATGAGCCTTAGCACTAAACTAAGACAAATAACTTTATTTTCCACCTGAATAATTCTTAGGTATAAAGTCAGTAAACAACTGCAGCTGGAAAGTATTAGCTGGAAAACTCAATTGGACCATAGTATGACGCCTTGCCTAGGGCAGGTCCAAGTGAGATAGCAAAGCATGATACGCAGATATTTTGCAACTGATTTCATGAATATATGTCCAAGTATTTTCAAACTGTCATTTAAAAAGTCCCAAGAACACCTAATAAAATGTACGCTCATCTTAAAAAAAGGACGGCAACTGATTAACACTCTATAAAACGCTTATTATTTAGGGCTCCAAAGAAAGGTGACTTTTAAAGGAGAGGTAGATGTGCTACACTGTTAAGTTGATGCCCCAATAGACTTCTCTGTCCATGTAGCGACATACCACTGAGGTCAGTCCACCTCTGTCATTTACTCACGCTTTTGATTTGGGAGGTCTTTTTAAACAAAAGCATTATATAAGGTATATTTAAGATTCAGCGAACCAGAATTGTTGTTACAGTACATGGCAAAATTCACATAACAAAGGACAAAGGCTGTCAGAAAGGGAGACTTATTCAATCTTCATGCTGCACTCATAAAATGATCTTGGAGGTATGGGGAGGCATCACCTATCAAACAGCTTTTCCTCCTTGATGAGTCAAATTCAACCATGAAATAAATAAAATAAACTGTGAATTTTTTGATAGGTAAATTCCCCATTTCAAGATTATGATAGGACGGAGATGGGATGCAGGGTGCTATTACTGTGCCTGCAATATCCCTAGAAACAAGAGAAATGCCCACAGAGGATTAAAGATTTTCTCAAAACACAAAGCTTCATTTATAACATTTGTATGCACACCAATGGATCTCACCAATAAATATGCTAACAGATAATAACACAGGCTGTCTAGTATGTTTTACAAATGCAACAAAGAACAGAGGCAAGGGTTCTCACACAAAAATGAGAAAACAAATAGCTTAAAACCCCTGCCTATCCAGGTCTACAATAAACATAAATTTGCCTGATCCTGACAATTTCACTGGAGAACTTCAAAATTAATGAGAATTTGCTTTAACATTAACACAGAAGTGTCTGACTTGTCTTTTTGATCGTTTCTTTTGCTCTGGAGGCTTCAATAATAAAACCCATTTTTAATATGAGCATTAACATATATCATACAGTATTCTCTGACTTCTTCTTGCATAGTGGCACAAAAAAAGTAGAGGAATTAAATGATCCTCCTGATATTCAGAACATAAAGTTAAATTCGCTGTATAAATAGCAAAATGTGTGCCTCCCAACTCAGACTGATCCAAAGGGAACAAGAGCAGACACACTGATTGTTTGACTTTTGTCATGCTCACAACACACCCATGTATAATCAAGTCCTAAAAATACTGAGATATGGACCAACATGCTCCGAACTGTCATGCACTTTATCAAAATAAGGCCCCAGGACGTAAAAAGCATTTTGCCCTGATCATTAACTTCAAAGTTTACTGGAATCAATGTTAAATTCTCATATATTTCACAAGAGACATAATGTCTACAAAAAATGATAGATGATAAGATTACAAGACACAGGACTCCAAGAAAACAAGCCAAAGCTGTTTTGGGAATTTTTTTACATGATTTATTGTAATCCACGGCAAACAGAAGAGTTTTAACAAATCCAGGTTTTATTAGATATAAAACATTCATAAAAGGGGCAAATGTTGCACAGAAATGGGACCACTTTTTCTTTAATACAAAATTACCCTTGTGTGTGTCTGTTGAACCTGTGTTTATACCTTAGCAATGAGCCCATCGATCCTGAGGTTGACACTACAACACAATAAAACTCTAAAGAGTGTTAAATTTAATTTTGACCTTTATGACTGCACCGTCTGGAAGAGCTAAACCACTGAAAAGTGCACATACTTAACCCAAATAGCCAGGGGGCTCTCATACTTTCTCAATTACTGCACAATGTGAGGAAAACCATCTAGGATATAAATAAATATAATACCTTTGCAAGACAAAAGACCACATATGCACTTTCTTCATCTCCCTTTAAATTGCCACTGTTTTTCACCTCTGCAAAAATGTGATAAATCGTTCACTGCTGTACTGTGTACCCAGCCTTTGCTTGTATAGAGAGTTGTTTAACAACATGTAATCCTGAATCTGGGTTTGTCATCATGTTGCCTTAAAAGCAGACTTGTGCCTGCAGAGGTGGAGCAGTAGACGAGTGAGAAGTACGGATAAAGCCGTGTGCACAAAAAGTACCTTGAAGAAAATCAATTATGCATTCATGCAGGAGTGAGGATCTAAACACTACTGCCTAAGAGAAGGAAGAGAGGAGCTATAATGAAATCCTACAGTAGGAAAGGGGTGTGTGTGTGCAGGGGGAGAGCCCAGCGTGGATGTGTGTGTGGATATGAGCTGGGGGGGTGATCAGCTCCACTGCCTCCCCCAACACATCCTCTCAGAGGAATAACGTTTTCTCAACTTTTCTCCTCTTTTCTGTCATAATTAGCATTCTGTTCTCAATTTGGCCGCTTAATTAGGTGTACATAACCTTGGATTTCCAGTAATGGAAAACTGGAGGGCTAGCAAGATGAAGCCATCATCTTCAGTGATTAAGATACCTGCAAACTATTGTACACAGCCTCGTCTGTATTCACATCATTACATGGTCAAATTAACATTTTTGTTCCACCTGTCTCGGGCAAAAGGTAGCCTGGGTGTAGCTACAGAAATACCCAAGGGCCAGAGGGACTGTGAAATGTTATCCTTCAGAAACAGGCCTGAGTGGAAATTGACAAGACATACAGATGGGGTAGGGTGTGTTTTATGTGTGTGTGGTGGGGGGTTTTGAAAGGGGCATGGGGAGAAATAGAGAGATACAGAGAGTGGAAAGAAAAAGAGGGTGAGAGAAGAGATGAAGAGACTCTGAATGTGTTCCTCACTCCATGGGAGACTGAGTCGGGACTTGAGGGTGGGGTAAGGTGAGTGGGAAGGTGCTGCCATGGTGGCGGAAGGGTTGATTTGGGGATGGGGTGGGGGGTAAGTCTCTGTGTCTCTGTTCTTAGGCACAGCGAGGTTATGCAAATGCTCCGTCAGGCAGAGGGCAAGGCTGAGTAGGTTACTGACGGGCCGTAGAGTACACAACATGTCCCCCACTCAGCCAGCCAGACAGCCAGTGGAGACGCTGACAGAGAACAGAGAGAGAGAGAGAGAGCAGCTACAGAGGACTTCCAAGACTAAAAATCACAACCTTTTTCCAGCCTCTACCTTCTGTTCATGTTTTTTTTTTTTTATCAAAGCCAGTCAAAAATATTTCCAACATCAGCTGGACCTGCACCAGCCTCTGCTGTTTATCTGTGCATTTGCTTGCACCTCTTTCGTGAGCACTCTAGAAAAAGTGCTTGCCCATAGGCTTATGTTACTGAAGGAAACCTCTGGAAGGTTCTCTAATGAGCACAGGCCATACATAATTAACTCTTGATGTAAACAGGGATAAAACTACATTCATGGCAATGCTGATGTTTATCAGAGGAATAACCTGACAAAATACACATCACTACAGTACAATCAGATCAGGTACTGATAACCAGTGATCCCACACCTTCAGGAACATCTGCAAAAGGGGAGCTGCAACAACCATTTTAATGCAAGGAAATATAATCAAAGTCTGTACTGTTGCAGTGTAATAAGTGACCATGTTAATTGGGGATGTTCAGCGGACTGACATCAAATAGGTTGTAGCTACTGCACCTAAATTTAAAGGTGCTATGAGGAGAATCTATTTCCCACCCATGAGCATGCATGGCGACTGTCGTAAAGACGTGACCCAAGCCAAAGCGTGCGTTTGTTGTGATGCTAATGAATGCAGCTCGGACCTCAGAACTCTGCACTGCTTTACAACTTCTTTTTTCAACAACTTACAGGATGCAAAGCGACAAGGTAATGTATCTCTTTCTAGTTACATAGCGGTAGTTTTTGATGTGTGACGACAAGCAATTTTTGGAAAACTTAGTATCATAGTTTTGTAGCCGGCTATATATCGCTACTTACAGCCCGGTGCTCTAAGACGTGTCTGAATAATATAAATTTGCTCTAGTTTTAATTGTCTTGTTCCCAAAGTTGAGTATCCAGGCTAGTCCAGCCCTGTCCGACCCGACCACAAAGCTAAGCAATAGCATTTATAGATAATCTATTTTGATGCTATAAAACTCATCTTAAAGTGTGTATTTCGATCAGGCATATATCTAAAAGTCAGATTCTTTTGTAATTACTTAGAAACTCCTCATAGCATCTTTAACAGTGTTATCTCAAATGCCTGTTTGTCATGTTTATCATGTTCATGTTAAATTGTACTTTTCAGATGTAATCAATGAAAATTGAGCTAATACAAGCCACAGGTACAATAGACTGAGCGTCCCCAGCTTCTAACGACAACAGTTGGGTCAATACACCAAATTTATTACCATTTTCTCACAGGACTCAGCACAGACTTCTAGAACAGAAAAAATCAGGTTCATTCAGTCTGACAGGCGTGTTTGTCCCTGTCATATTGTGTGAATGTTGATAACTGTGGTAGGGATGGGAATTGATAAGATTTTATCCCTACCAATGCTGTTAACGATCCTGTTAATCAATCCAATTCTTTAACGATTTCCCTATTCGATTCCTGCAGATTTTCCGTGTGGGCAAATGTTGGCTTGTAGATTTTCAGTGTCAACAATGTCAAACACATGTCACAGCATAGATAACTGCTTCTGCAAGCTGCTGGTGTTTCTACTCACTTAAGGTTGTGCAGTAGGCACCTTTTGTAAAAAATCAAGCCACAATTCTGACGCTTATGAACCCTGTCAGTGGAAGTAATTGATAAGGGAGTTGATTAGCAAAAAGACTCATGATATCGAGTCTTTGATGGAGCTGCTGATGATTCTCAACTGGAATTGGTTTTCGATTCCCATCCCTAAACTGTGGACATGATCCATCAGTTTGATTTAAAAACTCCTCACTGATGTTCCTTGCCTTCACCATGACCATCAAAGACAGAAAGGAGTGGAAAAGTTGCACCTCTAGTTTTTCTGTCTCCAGAGGTATTATGATGGTGTAATATCAGTGAGAGGGGTACATGTGGATTCAGTGAAGGATAGTAGCCCTGTATGCATTTTTGCCATATTGTTTAAGTAAGTCTTGCAATCTCTTGCCCTCCTCCAAAGCAATATCTCACTATGAATTGACAAAAGTATTAGGACCTTGTGGAATTTACATTACTGTCTCTGGGTGCAATGACGACAGAGCTTAGTTACACTGTTATTGTGTGTAAACCAGTGAATAAGGCCTCTATCAGATCCTGTCTGACTATGCCTCCCTTCCAGAATGTGTATACTGTATTTCAACACTGTTTTGCATCATATCTGTTAAAAGTGAACAACCACCATGCTAATCACACACAGGGAACATGTGGCAGCCATGAAGCACCAGACCAATTAATGTCAAGTATATTTAAAGTCTTACACTTCATCTATGCTGACTAATAATTCCAGGGAACAGTAGTCACATACTTGAGTACATTTCACTGATCATGACTGCAATAATACACAGAGAGAATGCAATACTTGTTGTTAAAATTTTAATTTAATGATCAAGGTAAGGTTTGTTTCTGCTTTAAGCCTTTGTTTTTTGGTAATGATGTACAACAAGCTTTTTATTTTGTCATGCTTATGGACATTAGAGATTTCCTTTAAGGCATTTTAAAAAGGCAGATAAAGCTGTTCATTAAGTGTCTTTATTCTAACTGACTGACTCATAATATTGCATTTTCTCCTGAATACAGATTCACAAATAAAATACAGAGGAAATAACATTTTTTCTTCAAATAGAAACATACTTCATTTCCAAAAATATGACATTTCACATCTCTTGTGGCTTATTTAGTAAACCTAAGTACTTAAGCTACTTTAAGTAAAGTTATTTTTCATGCATGAATTTAGTTTGGTTTTCCACAGCCTTTATGACATGATCAGGAAGACATGAAAGGTTACTAAGAGAAGACATATTGTTAGAATACACTGTGCAGCCAAGTTTGGATTTAATTCATAAATAAGGATAGCCTAATCTCTAGGCCTGGTTGCCTGTACCCTGCAGCCCCACCACAGTCCTCCCCTAACATGCACTCTAATTGCTCCAGGCACAATTGGGCCTGAGTATAATAATTAGGGATGGGAATCAAAAACCAATTCCAGCTGAGAATCGTTAACAGCTCCATCAAAGAATCGATATCATTAATCACTTTGCTAATCAATTCCCTTGTCAATTCCATTCAAATGAAAGGTTTCAGAAGCATCAGAATTGTGGCTTCTTTTTAACTACACCTACTGCACAACCATTAGTGAGTGGAAACACCAGCAACTTGCAGAAGCAGTTATCTATGCTGTGACATGTGTTTGACATTGTTGCCACTGAAAATCAGACCATTTGCCCACACGGAAAATCTGCAGGAATTGATAAGGGAATCGTTAAAGAATTGGATCGATTAGCAGGATCGTTACAGCATTGGTATTGATAAAATCTTATCAATTCCCATCCCTAATAATAATGACATCAAGTATGACACGTAATCTTTACAGGAAGTGCAAGAAATTTTTGTCAGACATACGATTCTGCTATAGTTAACAATTATTGCTGAGAGACACAGTTTTAACAATCAGACATCACGTTCATGTTGCAAACCCATGCTTATGCCCATTTATGAGCGTCATTTCCTGCCAGAGCACACCTCCTCCGCTCTAGCCAAGCCTGATCCAAGCAGATGTGTCCTGCTAGGGCACAGTACTGAGCACTTAAACAAACTGGACTTTGGGGTCAAACATGCTTGGCACAGAATCTATTACCTATTTGAGTGTTCTTTTAGTGATTATGACAACATAGAAAAATACTCTAATGGTCATATTACAGATAACCTCTTGGACTTCATGCAGACAAAGCTTCTTTTTTCACTTCTTCAGAGACGAACAGATGTAAGATAAGGACAACAGCCCCTTTCCTACTTTGTCAATCAAATGTCAGTCTCTTATTTCCTGTTCACCTGATCTGAAGTGCTCTTCTTGAACTGTCACCAGTGTTTTTCTATTCACTAAAAGTTCATGGGATTTTTGTAAAAACAGATGACTTGGTGAGCTTTTTCCTTTGAAGACTAAAATATGTACTTACAGTCATTGAAGGCATATTCAAACTCCTGCAGTGTTTTGGGGAAAGTGAAAGGCGGTTCATCTTTCTTCATCAGTTCATCCAAGTCTATTCTTGACAGCAAATCTGAGGAGAAAGAGAAAAGATAAGAGGGCAGAAGAAATGAGTGAAGACAACATTGCTTCAAAGAATATCAAAGTCAAAAAAAATCATTTCAAAATCTCAATCAAAAGATTCTAAGAATATCCAGCCACATCACCGACATTAGTTTTTCTACAAAGGGCCTTGCCATTTTCTTAAGTTATAAAGTAACAGTCAATGCTATGCAAAGTATTTGTCTTTTTTTAATAATCTAAATTGGGAAACACTTGGTACTTAATACACTTGCTTGATATATAAATCATGTTTACCTTCTCCCTGCCCCTGAAACTAAGAGCTTTTAAACCTCATCAGTTTATCATATCTGAGTGCCACAGCAAGTGTTAATAAGTAGAACTAAATAAATGTTCATTACTATTTTTACTGAAAAAGGATTTATCACATGTGCAGCACGAAGGGAAAACATTACAAGGACGGGTCTTTAAAGGGCACTGGTAAATCTGTTTGATCAAGGTTAAGTTGAATCTATCAAGTTCCTTAATGGTCTATCCTGAGGGCCACATTTAGCCACAATCGATTGAAGTTACCAAACCAACTTCTCAAGAAAAAACAAAAACTTACACATTTTAAAGGAAAATTAAGTTAAAGAGGGCTGAATATATGTCCTCTTACAATTTTGATAGAAAACAGATATTTGGCTAACTTTTTCAGTTAAGGCACATGTTTGTTACCCATTACGGGTGGGTAATAAGATGTTGATATCAATGACATTATTGAATTTGCTTATAAATCCAATTATCTTCTCAATTTCTGTGTTGGAAAAAGTTTGCCTCAACAGTCATCATGATCAGTGCTGAATGATGAGTGTTTCATCAATGAATTTTATTTTACCGTTATTTGACTTGATTACACTCAGTGAGATCAAGATTTCTTTCCCAAGGCTGACCTGTGCAGGAGGTCAGGTCTTAAAAAACAATACTGAAAGATGACAAATTATAAGTTAAAACACACCTTTTTTTGTGAGTGTAAGGTGTCTTGCAATAAAGTGTAGAGGCTTGTACCTAAATAATAATTCAGAAACACAGGCACTGTTCAAAGGTCACACACCTTTTATTCATTAGCATGTAGCAAAGGCTCCTACTGTCAGATGGTTGACAAAATATCCAACAGGTTGAAGCTGTCAAGTCAGATGGCATCACCTCTGATACTCATCATGTTTGCAAATATGTGCCTCAAGGCTTAGTGTTGGTACCATTGTTATTTACCATTTATAATAATTGCCTTTGCCAGAATATTTCAAGTTCTTTTCACTTTTATGCTGATGATACTGTTAGTTACTGCAGTGCACCTTCACCTGCATAAGATTTTACAAATCTTCAGCATGCCTTCAGTTTAGTACAAAATCAACTCTGTCAGCTTTAGCTTGTTCTAAATGCAGACAGAACTAAACTCATGTTCTTTACATCTATAAAAACAACAAAAACACAGAGATAAATGCTTTAAATGATCGACAGAAACTGAGTCGGTAACTTCCTTTAAGTACTAAGGATTCTTGATTGATGACAGCTTGTCTTTCAGGGAGCACATCCAGTTTGTGGCTAAAAAGTTGAAGGTCTTACTGATTTCATTTCAGAAAGAAATCCTGTTTCTGACTTTAGGCCAGGAAAAGGCTGGAAGAAGCAACTTTCTTACCTGTTCTTGATTATGGAGATGTGTTGTCCACAAATGCGTCTGCTCAGAAGCTTTACATGTGGGACAGTGTGTATCATGGTGCTCTGAGATTCATCAAAAACTGTGGATTCCTCACTCATCTACATGCCTTATATTCGAAAGTGAACTGGACTTCTCCAAGCACTCCCAGACTCACACACATAGGTGTAACATATCAATAGAAAGATCCTGGACTCCTTCTCCTCTCTTTTAGTCTTGATGGATGGAACATGCAACTTTTGTTCATCAGACTTTAATCACTTTGTTAGTTCCAAAGTTCAAAGTCTGGCAAAAAATGTTTTTTTAGATTCTCTGCTTGCTTTGCTTGGAAAATCTTTAGAATGTTTTTAAACTTTAGTTTAAAATCACTTTAGTTTAGTTTCCTTAAATGTCTTCCAATCCTTGGTGAAAAATCTCGAATACATGTCTTGTCCATGCAGCTGTTTTAGCTGATGAATTGCTTTTATGCATTGTGTACGTCTGTATGATTGTTGTCAAAACTGTGTGTTGCTGCCATTCTTGGTCAGGTAACCCTTGAAAAGGAGATCTCTGATCTCAATGGGATGAACTTGGCTAAATAAAGGCTAAATAATTCTATTTACCTTTGAGCGCTGTAGTTTTCTCTCTGTCTTCCTGGCCAGCTATCTGGGCCATACTGATCCACAATATGTACAGGGTTGATGTGGCAGCACAAAGATGAGAGAGCATGGGTCTTCGCCTAAATATCACTTTGATACACACACAGCCTGCAACATATGGGATGAGAAAAGATGAAAATGAGATACATGTAGTTTAACATGAAGTCAAAACCCTTCCTGAGACACATAATTAATAACATATTTGCATGTGTAACTGAAGATAAGCAAGAAGAATGGGTGAATCTTTAACCCTTACCACAGCATTTATACAAAAGTGCCACATTTAAACTCTCCTGTCAAAACACTTTGAGACACTCAGAGACAGACTCAGAATCAGGAATGATTCACATTGATTCAACAGAAACATAACTTTTCTGTCATTATACAGAGTGAGACAGCTTTGGGGGAACACATAGAGGAGTGGCTTGGCAGGGTTCACATACACATGCAGACAGTCACAGCCAGCACTGCACTCTCCCCATGGCTTTATGTGCTCCCTTCTCACCTAATGATACTTTAGCTAGAGACAGAATAAATGGATGGTTTCCCCCAATTTTGTCTCCATAATATTTACAGAAAAGGCAAATCTTCGCAGGGTCATTGACATAAGGGTTTTTAGGTGTATTAACTTGTTGGATTGCATTTAAAAGTTTAGTTTTACTGACATCAGTTTTCATTCCAAACTACAGATGGAATGAAAATGGATGTCATAGCGGATCATTGTTTCGGGGTCACAGTTTTTTAATCCTTAAGGCTTTTCAACACTTGTGTTTCTTTAGCAAACAAAATAACCAACATGAAATCATCAAAATCAGAACCTTATTTTTGGTGCCATGCAGCCTGCACCAACCGTTAACAAAGAAACTCTGGGACCATCAGCTGCTGTCATTCTTGGCTGCAGACATTACACATTAGCTTGACTAAGGCAGAGGGAAACAGCAGTAGGAGTTTTATCAACTGAAATGAACTAAGTTGGCGCTGTCATTACGTGCTAAACAAAAACTCAAGAGTAACTGAGAATTACAAGTCCTTTGTTAATTGCTGTAGAAGCTAACAGAAGTGCAGCAGCTAATATGCTAAACACATCAATCTCTGTGCAGCATTTGAACCAGCTAACATCACAAACATTAGCAAAATAACACTATATGGTTGAGTAATGTCCATAAATCAAGCCACTTCATTTGACATGATTGGGGACAAACCACAAAGGGGTCACAGCTCACACTGTTGTTGAATAAGATTGTCTTTCGTGTGATGTAAACTGACAGCACACTGATACAAGTCATTAACTTTGCTAGATCTGTCTGATTCAACATCTATAATCAGTCCAGAAAGATTCAATTTGGACCAACTGAATAGAGGTGTTGACCAAACAGCTTCCTTTAAAGAAAACAGAGGGCGCTTCAGTTCGGCAAATCTATCATCAATGGCTGCATATGAAAAATCTGAACGTGGATATACACTTCTTTAATGGCTTATGAGGAAAACTTTGTTACATTCCTTTATTACATGATAAACAAAGATAAAAACTGTAAACAATTATTGATAGAGCAGATATTTAAGCTCTCCCCCGACTCTTCTATGGACTGTTGTTCATATGAAACAGGGAAAAATAACCTGTAATTAAACTGAATTGTCTATCTGGATTGTCAGGTCAGCATCACAACAATAAAGGCTAAAATAATCCTCTGAGAGACTTCAGACGGTGGCAGTTCATTTTAATGTAGCAAAAAGAAAAGACTACAAGGCAATCGCTCTAAACTACTAAAATGCCTTTATTTAACACTACTGTCATGTAGGCCTGTCATGATGCATTTCCGCATCAACTGTTCATCAGGAAGTGCAAAACGTGTAATATAAATATACTGTTGGAGCACCTTCAACAGAACCTACTGCAGCCTAGCACCTTTTTTTTGTACAGTTACACTGTAATCCTGCAGTCTGTCACCAGTATAGGTTGTGATTTACAACAATATACAACACAAAACCTGTTGGTATTTTTGAGGAAATAAAATAATCAACCAAATTTAGGTCTCCAAACTTTTTTGAGGTGTTAACTTTAATGTTCATGTATTTTTTTTCCCTCTTTTTCAGTCATTATCACTACAAATTAGTTAATATTAACAGTAAAGGACTTCAATTTGCTGTTCTGTGTTAAAGAATAACTTGATAAATACGATTTGTCTTGATTTGCCAAGCGTCCATAAAGAACCTGTGTGAAAGCTGCTGCACCTGTGGAATTGCAGTAAGCAAGTATATATGAGGGTATAGTTTTATTTTGCTCATTTACTCTGTTATACAGGCTTCTAGCTCAAGGCTTAGCAGTGGTTTTTAACGTTAAAGTCAGAGCTCAAAATCCTCCAACCACGAGCAGCACTGCTCTAAAACGCACATTAATCAATACCCAGGCTGCCGTGTGTCCTCTGACCTCTGCACGTGCAACAGCTGGACTCATTAGAGCATCCAGAGCAAAGTTATCAGACATAAGTTTGTAGACGAGGCTACAGGCTATGACACCCACTAACTTTACGGCTAAAGCAGCCCCACACTTCCCGCCATGGTCTCAGCGATATTAAACATCGGTGCCATGTTTGATACTCTAAATATAACTCCCTGTGTGTTTGCAGTCGCTGCATGGGAGCCAAAACAAAAACAAACAGGTCGCTCACAGGAGGAATTTCGTGCTTTTTTCACTGTCTGTTCACACGAGACGAACCACGGAGTCCCGAAGAGGCGCTGCACCAACAGGAGACACACGCATGCTTTCGGTTTCACTCACGCACCATAGTCTGATGAGGCGTCTGTCCGGGAGCTGCAGCTTTCTTGAAATTTCTCCAACAGGAAGTACTCTGAGCAGCGACGAGCATGGAGCGCGTGAAGCTTCCGGGTTACCGGGGCAACGGACTGGAAGGGAGAATTAAAGGCGCAGTAGCACGACAGCGGCTCCGTCGACACAGCTGTTTCTGCCTGTTTCACTTTAACCTATCGATTTGTGCTTTTTGTCAGATACGCAACCCTGTTCCTGTATTTAATAAAGGCGAACTTAATTTTAATCACCCACTTTATTTAGATGAATTTCCTTTTTTCTATAAATAGAAAATAAATGGGAGGAAATTACAAATGTTGTTCCTCTTCTACAAAGGCAATTTTAGAGCCTGTTTAAGGGAGGCTGAAGCATCGTTTACAATTCAGCTTACCCCTATGTAGATTTTATTTTAACATGACAATAAAATTGAAATAAAATTTACACAAATTCTAAAACTCCAAGTCTGCTAGTTTAACAAATAAAATATTAGATTTTAAATGATTATTCAGATTAGTTCATGATGAGTCAGGTGCAGCGGAAATCAATTTAATATGGCAAAAAAAAAAAAAAAAAAAAAAACAGGGGTTAGTACAGCAAAAGATGGGGGTTTTATGGTAAGATGTTACGGGTCTCAAGGCCATTTTACTGAACAGGATTGTGTTCCAGGAAACCCGTAACTCGGATATTTCCCAGTTAAAGTCTCCGAGTTCCGACCTGAAAGCGTTCCAGGCAAAATACGACTTCGGTTTGAGCGCAAGGAATTCTGGTATGTAAATTAACTAATATGGTTGTTATAAGAATTATGCTTTATCAACTAACTTATCAGAGGGAAACAGAAGCGGGGAAACGGTGCATAATGTAACAGAAGCTTATACTTTACAGTGTTTGTCATTATTAAGAGGCTGCTTTATTGGCTAGGCAGTGATGTGACGTCACAAGTCGTAACTCGGAGTACATCGATCTGGTACGAGTTTACGGGTCGGAAGTTACGAGTTCGACTGCCATTCCAGTGCATTTTCATGAGTTACAGGTGGGAAAAACACGAGTTACAAGGGACTTGTATCAGTTCTTTTGGACAACGTGGATTTGATATAAAATGACATTTAAATAACAATACCCAGTGGTCTATTGCAAAAAAGACAGAAAGGAAAACTCCAGATGTTTCATGGCTGTTATTATTATTATTATTTTTTACTAAAATACTAGTACTAAGACCCGTATAAACAGGGGGCAAACATATGTATTCAAATGGAAAGTCTATAAATTCTTAATACATTATTTGCCTAATATTGAAATATCTCTGATTTTTCTGTGCCCTTTTACTCATTTAAAATAAGTATTTTTTTACAAGAAAATAATAACACTCTCCCATGATGTGTATGGGTGTGCCATTGGATAAGTAAGATAGATTAACTTCAAGTCAAGATAGATGACTTGAAGAAGTTAAAATAGTTTGCCATGTGTAAAAATATTTGGACACGCAAAATCAATGCATCCATAAAATAAACTTTGCTGTTTCCTGGTATGGGTGCTGGAGTCCATACCAACTGATATTGAATGGTGGAGTACATCCTAGATTGTTTAATCACAGAGCAGACACAGGAGACTAGCAAACACTGACACACACTTAAACCTGTGAGTAACTAAAAGGAAATGTAAACAATGGTTCATGTGTTAAAATACTGGTAAGACCCCTTTTTTGTGAAATAAGTTTCAAATACAAGTTTATTTCTCTGTATCATCTCTAAATTAGATAATAAAAATGCCAGAGGAGGGTTTTACAAGCATTAACTATATTTTGTATAAACATGCCTCATTCAAATATACAAAGAGTTAATATTCAATTCAATTTAAAAAGCTTTATTCTCATGAGTGTTGTGGGGCATTATTTTCAAAGCATTTCATTTGAAATAACACAAAATATGAACAAATTATGTATAAAATAGGTTAAAGAGTTAACCATAATTGTAGAAATAAGTAGTATTAGTGAGAGCAAATAAAGAAAAGACAAACATATTTTAAAAAGAGTGACACTCCAACTGTATCTGAGGTTTGTTTTTGGTCATCATTTCACTTTTAGCCAGACAAAAACACTGAAACGTGGTGTGGCAGTCAATGTAACATCTCAACTTTCTAAGGCAACATTCATGATATTCATTTGATCAGAAGCACCACGTTTATGTTTGTTTCATGAACATACTTATTGATTTCTTTGTTTAGGCTTGTATGTTTTTCCATGAATCAATTGGGCCTCTGTTAGCCTACATCTTAAAATCCAAATAAGTAAGGACTCAAGACTTGACATGGTAATAAAGTGAGGCAGACAGAGAGGTGCTATTTTCTGTCAGTTTTCCAAGCAAGTGCTCAACACGCTAACAAAAAAGCTTGTTTTACTCATAGGAACATACAATAAAACCCACATGTTTATGAGTTTGCAGAGGATAATGCACCCGTACACTGAGGGTTGTCAATTGAAATGGAAATGAGAAGAGTCAAAGTGCTGTGACTGTTTATCCTGCATAAATATGTCATGATGAGCTCTGGGATCCTCCAGTGTTTATGTAGGTTTGATAATCCCACCATGAATACAGTATGATAGAATATTCAATTTATTCTTTGTGATGAATCATTCTTTGTCATGATTTGTTGTGAATAAGACTGAAAGCTTCTCTGACAGATGTTTTCTTTTGGGATCAACAATTTAAAATACACCTGGATAGCCCCACATGTAGTTACAGGAGGAGTAAGGGCAGGTGGTAATAGAGGCCTGCTTTCACTCACAGACCAAAATAGAGGCTTGTTCAAATAATTTGTGACTCTAAGCTGCCCTCAGGTGTGGGTGAGTGGTTGTCCATCTCTCTATTGGCCCTTTTCTACTAGCATGCCTTGGCCCTACTCTACTTGGCCCTACTCGACTTGCCACATGTTTCCACTGACCTGGTACCTCCTAAAACAAGCTAGTTTTAGTACCTACTCTGCTCTGGTTCAAGCTGAGTCAATACTAAAAGATGACATCACTGACTGCCGGCTATTGATTGGTCAGACAATGCCGTCATCGATGAGTCATGAGTGCGACGACCTAGCATGCTAGCGGTAGCTACCATTAGCTTACCTTCATACGTCTTTTCTTTGCAGCTCGATTGCTCTCGTCCTCGGCTTCATTCTGTCGTATAGCTTCCAAAACTCTCCTTCTTGCTTCTCAAGTGCTATTTTGTCTAGCCACCTGCAGCCTTCTTCTGCTTTCCTTTTTTACTCGGTTTGTGACAAAAAAACACAGATTGTTGAGTCAAAATGACGTCACCGCAGTGCCGCTCAGCTGTTTACAGCAACACTGCACCCCGTTGGGCAGGCAACTGGCGCTAATGGAAAAGCAGCACAAGGCGAGTAGAGCAGAGCCGGGTAGAGTCGAGTAGAGTAGAGTAGGGCTGATGGAAAAGGGCCATACGTGGCCCTGCAATCAGCTGGTGACCAGTGCAGAGTGTACTCCGCCTCTTGTCCAGTGTCAGCTGGGAAAGACCTTTGCCCCCTGCAACCCCTAAAGGGATATGGATAAAAGATGGATTGATGGATGAGGTGGAGATTAAAGTGCCGTCATCCACATCTGTGACTGACATGTTTTACTCTCACTCAACACAGAGGGAAAAACTTAAGTAAGCTCACAGCAACCTGCATAATGACAGGCCTTGGAGTCAGTCTCTTATGTGTTTAAGTTTTGGTTGTTTACCACTCTGCCACAACAGCATCCCTTAAATTTATTTTTTACAATGATCCAATAATAAATTAAAAAACCCATAGCCTTTTTGTCAAGGGAACCAGCACAAGGCTAACTTCCAGGTGGGCAAAGACTACCAACCCTACACCACTCTATTCCCAAAGATTCCTAACTGGTGTTCCTACCTTCCAAGCTAAACTGTGTAGCATACTTTTCTTCTTCTTCAATTTAGCTGCATGTGCAATATAACTCAAGTTTAAGAGACAAATATCTCCCTGTGGAACAGGAAATGCTTCACTACTTACATCACAGTGTGTTTTAGCCTTTGTAGGCCAGAGTTGATGAAAAGAGCATCATTTGAGTCATTTGATCTTCATCTAAGCATCAGATTTACAGGGAAAGAACATCTGATATATGTATTCAGAAAGTAGCTTCGTAGTCATAAATCATCATAAATTATTGACTGCACAGAGATCACACAAATTGATCATACGACAGAAGACGTGAGAATGTGGTTTCATTTTCATGTTTAATTCTGAAACATTCTATCTCTATCTCATAAATAACAAAATATGGACAAACCTTGGCAGACACATACTCAGAAATTGTATTACAGATAAAATAAATGTTTTCTCGGTTTACTCAAAACACTGACTGATATTACATAGTGGGACAGATTTTTGGGACGCACTGTAATCAAAAACATACATCATTTCACTTCCTGCCGTAATATTTGATGTTTGCTTTCAGGAACCGGGAGGAAGTATGCTGACACCAATGTCTTTACACTTACTGCTTAAAAAAAAAAAAATCAACTACCGCCAGTGATCACAGTCCCATCTTGTCCCAGGCAAACAAATCCAGGCTCTCCATTTCCCAGAGCTGAATTCTGGTGATGTGCTCCAAAAAGATGAAATGCGTCTGATGCAGCGCAGAAAAGCACAGAGAGAGTTTGTCTGAGCGAAGGGAGGGATGCAGCGTCTTCTGCTCTTTTTGTTTTTCTGTCCGCTCTCCTGCTCACGTTTTTACACACACACAGATGCAGAGCTGGTGCATACACACAAACCCAGTTAAACACACTGACACTAAAATGAAAGCACCTCAGGAGTTCCAAGTGAGTATTGCTAGCACACATTTACAACATTATTAAAAAAATCTAACTGCCTGATCTGCTATTGGCCAGCAGTCTCCTCAGATTGGTGTGTTTCCTTCAGAGTCTGATCTGCAGGTGTCTCATCAGCTTCAGGGGGGTCCTGCGGTTCAGGGCTGCAGGAACGGACAAAAAAGGCATTCTGAAGTTCCTCTACCATGGATAGTTCTTCATGCTCCAGTTCTGCACCCTCCTGCATCTCCCACCTGTAACATGGAGAGACAAAAACATCAGCTGCTTGTACAACAACACACAGCTGTTAAGGAGGTTAAATGAAAACATGGCAGCAGAAGACTCTACTAAAGAGGTTTTCTACAAATTTTACTGGTCTTTAAATATTGTGCAAACAAGTACAGTGCCTTGACAAACTGAATTAAACAATTCTTGAAGATGCACACATTTTTAATGAACAAGGAACTAAACACTTAAATCTGAAACCCACTATTGAAGCTCGAGTGTAGGTCTGAGGGCAGCGAAAGACTGGTTCTATTTTCAATGGCAGCTGGAGTTTAGCGCTCCATCTGCTGAGTTTAATTGACAGTCCAGATGTGTGTGATGGCTCTCTGTGAGCATCTTTGTGCATCTGCAACACCTGTTAATATGAAATGTTAATGTGGAGGTATGTCTTTGTGTGTTATTCAAAGTAAAAGCTTTGTCATTATTATTCTATGGTCAGACAACCTGTGTTTTCACATCATTCTTTTATTCTAAAAGCATTTCCTGGACACTGAGTTACATCACCTGCAAACTATGTTGCTAGGTATCCATAATCACATGTATTTGTACCCTTACACAATATAGCCCACAAGCCATTTCTACATGCGAGTTGTGTGAGTTTTATGGCATAAGCCTGGACATGTGCCACGGTGTCACAGCTGAGATCTCTCCCTGTTCAGAAATCTCAGGATAGACACAAATGCTACACACTGTTGTGCATGGTCCCAAACTCTTAGCCTACTTAAAGAATTGTGGGAGAGAACAAGCCAAAAAAATGTGGGGACATCAAACTCTACAAGCCACTTGTTTGTATCAGCTTGATTTTCCACTATACATCTGCTTTGTTAAGGCACTATTTTGAGACACAGCACAGCCTACATGTCTTTCCATCAGCAGTGCCAACTAGTTTGCTTCAAAATAGTAAACAACTGCAACTAAATGAAATAGATTTTCAGTTTTTGCAGTGAATGACTGTCATTTATGTTGGATACTTTGGAATACTTGTATAAACTGGAGTACACACAGGAAAAAAAGGTTTGTAGATGGAGAAAAGCAGTTCCGAATTGAAAATAGAGGAATCTGCTCTGGGAACTGGAGAACCAGAGAGACACAAGGTACCTGTTGATTCAGTTGCAGATTCAGGGTGCTAGCATCGCAGAGGCACAATTGCAGAATGCTGACCTATAGTCAGCGTGCCTCAAACTACAAGACTCCTTTCTCACAGTGGTAAGGCAGAACTCCAACACACAAGATAAATTGCTGCATTTGAAAAGTCACTTCACTTATCTATGAAGTACACAAGGATAAAAGAGGGGAGCTCAGTCACTGAGTTTGTCAGCATTTTTTCAAAAGTCAGCTTTCACTACCAGACAGCGTGGATCTCCAGATTCAATGCTGCTTTACCCCAAAAGTCAATTATTATGAACTTCCTACGGTTTTACGTAAAGGAGCTGATTCTCAAGACAGCATGGCAGAAAAATTTTGAACTGGATGGCAAAAAGGATTACTTGGAAAACAACGATGAAGCTAGAATCATGGCGAGGTGTAAGGCATATGGACTGATTGAAGTGGCAGATGCCCTAAGAGGCAGATGCCCTACACAAAGATGAAGGTCTATTGGGATTCAGGTCTTGAGATCTATGAGACTGCAGACTGGGAACATGATTCAACAGGGATTGAAGTGACAGTAACAATGAAAACTGTCAACCATGGAGAAGTGGCTGAATGAGACGGATGAGACATAACTAATATAGCGAAGGGACATACCCTTTGATAAGAGGTGTAGTAAGTTAAGTTAATTTTAGTCAGTAGTTACCTGAATTTGTTCATGGAAACTGTGCTTAATGCATACCTCTACATGTGTCCAAACAGAACTTTATTCTAATATGCCTCTCGTTATGATAAGATAAGACAAGATAAGATAATATAAGTTCTTTCTTAATCTTTTTTTACCTCTTAATACTTCTCAAGAACATACATGCTCAGGACTTTTTCTTGATTGCCTTGTGATTGTAGCCCTTAAAACTCTCTCACCACTATGGAGAGTCCTTACAGTGATGAGATTCCATACCATACCCCCACCCACCCACACACCAACCCACCCACACACAGACACACAGGAAAATATAGGATTGGGAAACTTATTCTTTGATTTGGAAATCACAATGTTTAGCTATGTTACTGTTTCTGTCACAGTGCATATGTTTATGTTGCCAACACACGTAGATACAATAAACAGCTATAGGGTACAGTAACTTTAAAGTCATCCTGAAATGTACACGGTCTAAATAACTCAGTAAAGAGGAGTAAACTCATGACAAAAATGAAAAAGGAAAAAAAAATACTGCAGGAAACTCACCTGTCTCACAGCAAACATGAAAAACAAACAAACAAAAGAATTGGATACAATAACGCTTGGTCTAGTCAGACTTTCCTTGATATTCATGATAATGGAGAGGCCAATTTAGATATATCATGAATTGGACAGTGTTTCTTCCTGAGCTCTACCTTAAAACTTCTGCTTCTCCTTTTCACTTTCTTGCTATTTTTTATTTGTTAAAAACTGGAGACCGACCAACAGGGTGGGGTGGGAACAGTGGGACGGGGTACTGTTGGGAAGATTTAACACCCAGTGTTACTACCTCCTTTTTTTTTATATGGTTGCACGTGTAACCTCTATTGTATCTTGCCCTTCGTGTTGTAAAACTCCCGTAGAATGGTCACAGATGTCAATTGAACATTTTTGGGATGTTTTCTCACCTAAAATCTAATCCAGTATTGGATATTGCCATACCTACACATTTCCCTGCTTCAGTATGAAGACATCAAGAGTATCTACATTGTAATTTACTCTCAGCACTTCAATGGAGTCTCTTGACAAGTGACTGTGGTCAATGAAATCCATATGTAGAGCTGGCAGATGGCTTTCTTTGAGCTTCAGCATCACACTCTTTCTAAAGAGGAATTATATCAGTCCGACTGCAAATGATTGCATTTTCATTGCAATCTCTGTCTCCTTTTATCCCAGCCTCCCCTCCTCTCCCATCCCTCTCTGTGTCTTCAAAGATGCGGCATATAGTTGTGCTTAGCATACACTCGTGCATAAAGGAGGAGGGAACAAAATATCATGTGCACCATACAGATTATGTTACTAACAAACAGGCTTTTAAGGCAGAGCTCACATTCAGCCACCACCCTGGTTTGCACAAGGTCAAATCAAATATCTTTCTTTTCTGTTTTTCAATCAATAACAGTACTCTGATTCTTCATATGTACTGTATATATTTCCAATTATTTCTGCCCTGTATCCTGCTTAGGTTGGTGAGCCCATATACTGTTCTGGTGTCGAGCCACTAAGCTATAAGTTGTCGGTTGTGTAAGGAATCTGACCTCTGTTGTCTTGCCCTCTTTTATCAGTGGGCTACCAAAGTGAAAAAGTTGTGGGATGATGCCATGTTTCAATTTAAAAACACTTTTTGTAACCTGTAGCTTGGCTAAGGCAGGGCTTTCCACAGGCGCCAGCTGCCAACTACACAGCCAACTACTCACTCAGATACAGCTACTTTGTTCTATTGCTGGCTTGACCATTTAATGGGCACATGCGCAAAAATACTTTGAATGTTATTCATTTGATCGGTGTTTACAGTCTATCCCTCACGGAACATTGTCCACTAAAGAAATTATGTCGACCTTTTATCCCTTTTGATGTTTTCATTTTTAGAAATTTTGGAACCAACACAATATATTTTAGATACAATGCTCAAAAAGCTAAATTAATTAAGTAATCAAAACAATCTGCTTATTCCTGTTATAAGATTCCATGTACATGGTGACCATGTATTAGCATTATGCAAACATTTGGACCAATAACAATGCTAATCCGTTATCTAAATATGTTGTGCGGTATTAAGAGTTATTGGCAAATTCACCAAAGTGTTGCTATTTTATTATCTCTGTAGATCTTGTCAACCTTTTTGTAAATATTTCTTTGTATGTTTAAAACTGCAGGCCACACTGATACTTCTTCTAACAAATAACATTGATTTCATCTCCTCCATGGTCCTCTGTGTTTGTTGCTCTGTTTACCCTGATGGTGTCCACCTGTGTCGTTGTCTCACCTGTCTCACGTCAGTGTCACCTGTTTGATAACCCCTGTATATATTAAGTCTCTGTGTGTCTGCTGCTCTTTGTCAGCTAATCCTGTGTGTATCCTGCATCTTAACTGCATGTTTCCTGTGGCTTCTTGTGTTTTCTTCTCTGAGTATTTTGATTTTTCCTGATAGAGTAGATTTTTTTTTTCTGGATTCTGCTGTTTTTTTAATGAAGACTTCTGCTTTACTCCTACATCTTGGGTCTCTTTTTGTATTACTTTTTACACATTGTGACATCGAGGTCATATATCAAGGCCATCAAGGGCTGTGTTCACCCCTTGCTTGATAACAAACGACTGAAAAATCTAATATGGGATTTTCTTAAACACAAATGTCCACTTTCACTCAAGAACGATTATTATTTAAGTGTCATAGGACAAAGTTTAAAGTTTGTGGATCACAGTAAATTCTTGCTTATGAACATTATCTTCAAACTGCTCTCAAATTATGCACAAATGCCCACTATGGGCTCTAATTTCGTGGCGCAGGGGCCGCAAGCCTGGCGCACCCCGCGCAGTGTTAATTTCGTCCGGCGCACCGCCGTGCGCTGCCAATTTGACAATTTGGTAGACCGTCTGCGCAGAGATGGGTGTGAAGGCGCACCAGGGGGAGTCGACGGCGCACCAGGGGGAGGTGTCGGCAGATTTATGTTGGCGCAGTGACAATTTCGTGCCAAAAACAGTGCAGAAAATGCGCTGAAAGCTCGCCTGCTCCAATCTGGTCTGTTCTCGGTGCAAAGCGGAGCGCACCCTCCGCAGCTGTAATTTGGTGACAGGCGCACATGTGCGCACACGTCAACAAAGCCTCAGAGGCAGGTTTCCAGAGCGTCAGGAACATTTTAATGCAATGAACAATAACAGCAATCACTATTTAATGTAACCGTCTGAACCAGCATATACATTTGTATCTATATTAATTGTCCCGTCACATCTGATGTCGGATTAAAGCCGTTTGTCATAATGGAAACTTAACCTGACGGCAGCTGGAAGTTTGATGCACATCTTACAAGTCAACAAACAGCCTTAACATCTGATACTGAGTATATATCTGGCTTTTCTCATTTCATTAAATTCAAAGAAAAGAGGGAGAAAAAAGAGAGAAAATAAATGTATGTCACTCAGGATTTACCCGTGATTTCCCATATTCCTCTATTTTAGTCTTTATTTTTTACGTGATCTAAAAAGATGGAGTACATTATTGTAAGGAGGATGAGGTGGAGACACCGGGAGAGTATACAGTATATCACTAATGGCTCTGCTATTTGGCAATGACAAACCAGGAGTGCAGTGAACATAGCATTATGAATGGATAAGCCAGCTGCGGTGTAACTGTCTCTTAATTTTGTACTCCTATAATAAACAAAGGAACAGATTACATCTGTCCCGGGAGCTGGCCCACACGGTGACGCGTGACCTCAGATGCGCGCTCCGACGGCCAGTCTGTTCTCCCAGCTGCTGAAGTGACAGCTGCTCTGACCGTCTCCGCTGGAGATCATTCTCCAGCGGAGAATGACGGCTTTTTTCCTCCTACTCTGACATTTGCGCGCCGAGGGGCAGAGACGTGGGCGCGCTCCTCTGCACCCCTCGGCGCTCCTCTGCGCCTTGAGTGTGCCTCTCTTGGCACTGCAGGAAACTTGCAAAGTGCGCTGGTCACACCCTGTGTGCACGGTGAAGGCCCGCGCAAGGCAGGTGCGCCTGCGCTTGCGCCTGGTCTACAAAATTAGAGCCCTTTAACTTAAACTGATCAGATAAGGCTTTGTAGGTATCATGGAAAACAGGCGTTGACATCATGACTCCCCATTTTCTGTAAAAAGGCAATCTTAAGAATTCTTTGAGGGCTTTCTGTCAAACTTTGCATGAATGTCCATAATGTACTCAGTTAAGTGATGATCTCAATAACTTTCAAGGTCAGAGGCCAAGGTTACAGGGCTGCATGCTACCCTTGCCCCTTTTGACAAACTACTGTGCCTCAATGCCTGACACTTGTCAATACGTGAGGGCATGCTACTTCTAAGTGGAAGTTCTAGTTTAGGGCATGTTTTCGTGTTTGTGAAAAAAATTCCATGACAGATTCAGAGTAGTGTCCGTAAAAAAAAACATTAAAAAAAGACAAAACAGAGTAGTTATATCTGTCTCTGGTGATTACTGTAGGCTCTGTTTTGAGAATGCAGATGACTGTAAGGGGCACGCAAATTGCCCCTGTGTTATTTCTTCAGTGACATAAAATCAAAATCAGTTCCACTAAATAACCATTATGAGATACAAACAGAGGCACAAACAAAACAACACAAATGTCACACAGTGTGCAAAACAAGAGCAGGAAGAGGAGGAACAGAGAGCTGGAGGAACGGCAGCCAATAAAGGAGGGAGTGAGAGAGGAAGGAAGACAGGAAGGTACGCTAAAGGTTTTTCAATGTTTAATTTTCAAATAGGATTAAGCAGAATGACATTTAGCTGAAGGTTACAGGCTCAGCATTGTCTTAGCTGATATTGATATGCAGGAGGCGCCCTGCTTGTCACCGGGACAAACACCGTTGATGAATGAGAAGCCTTTCCCCAGGAAGGTGTTAAGTGCAAATTTGAAATGAGAGCGAGGTAGAAGAGGAGAGAGAGGAAGAGGGAGAAAGAAAGACAGAGATTGAATTACAATGATAGCTTCCATGTACACTGTCACTAGATCATGTTGCCAAAAGTGTAAATTGTTGCGTGAAAAATAGGTTGCACATTTGTAGAGATTGGTTGATCTTGTGCTGAAAATGAGCCAAAAAACACACAAGGTGCTTTGCTGCGCGTATCTAATTTCAACAACTACAAATCAACAATGCCTCTTACAAATGCATAAGTAGGCAAAAGTTGACAATAACTTCACTGTATCCTCATTTCGGCAAGTTTTTCCCCCGGAATTTACATCTTAATAAGGCAAGTCTTACCCTTTAATTCTTATGGGCTCTGCTCATTTCTCATGCATTAATACTGGAGCTGCTGACTTGGCTCTTCCTCTGAATACAGAATAGGACACACATATTAAGACTCATATATTTACAGGATTGATGCCACGGGAGATTGTCTCAGAGTGAGATGAAAAGGCTGGCTCAGATGTATTTTGGTGTGAACATCAGTGTAAGCTGTCCTAATCATGGGACAATGCAGGCGAGAGACAGAGGGAGCATCCATCCTGATTTTCGACTGATAATGAGTAGTGATGTTTGACAAATTAAGAGCATAAGCCCTGCTCAGAGATCATCCAGCAATCAAGTCACTCAATCTTACTAGAAACACACCACAGATGAAACATTGTTTAACAAAGGGGAGATGTAAAAGAAAGGCATGAAAAGTGTGGAAACTTGAGGACAGGGAGTTCATGTATTTACTGTCTGGTTCAAAACATTACTTTGTTCTAAGGTGTCCATGTATTTAGGCTTCCTCACTGAGAAAGGGGTGAATTATTTTATATCCTGCCTGTTTAAATTTATATGAATGAACTCATATTCCCAAGCCATTTGATGGCAATTCAGTGCTTTTGTCTTCAACCTTTATTTTAATCTTAAAGGTGCCTATTCTAAAATTTGACAAGGGACGGCAAATGGACACCAGCCTTCAAGGCTAACAGTTGCTTTTTTACAATCTTGATTGCAATACACTGTCTTTGTAAAATAAAGATAAATAAAATTACTTATAGCTGAATAATCAGTTATTTGTTCAGTAAGGGCCCTCTAAACTCTGAGCAATGGGGCCTCTGGTGAAAGAGTTCATAATTTTTCCTCTTACACTGTTATATGTACAACATTTCATATGGCACAACATACTTAGATTGCCAGTTAAAATATCTGGAACTGGTATTGAAAGTAGCTGAACTGGTCTGAATTATGTGTTTAGCTTATTAGATTATATATCTCTGCTTTTATTTGAGTCAAAAGATGTCAATCCTGATATAGTAACATCTTGTTAAAGCTTTTTTGTTCATGATGTAAAAAATATGATTAACTACTTGTGAATGAGAGCACCAACACTAACAAGGATTCAGCCCTTTGGCAAATACTGAGAAACTAATGTGGCCCTCATTGGTAACTTACATTGTCCATCCCTATTCTACACGGCAAGAGTAATCTGTTACTATGCGCCACTGTAGCTCTAAATAATGACTACTGCCATGCTGCCAAAATGCTCCAAAACCCAGATGTTAAAAAAGGGCAATAAGCACACGGAAGGGAAAAGCGACATTTTTTGGTAAGAATGTAATTTTTCAAATTTCAGATTGAGAAAATGGATATACAGTTGTATTTAGGCTTTGAAGGGTTATAGTCATGTATAAATTCAACATCCTAACAATTAATAACCACATTAATAAGTCAGTCATGTGGACCCAAAACTGTGAGGATTATTGAGGGCTAACAATGCTAACATGTTTCATTTAGAGAGAAAAAAGTGTCCATGGCCAGTCTAAAAATCCACAACCACAACACAGATCCTCCTCTCACTCTGTGGCTTGCTCCACTTTTTAGAAAATGTGTGCTCAAGACTTCCTCTTATGATGTCAAAAAGAGATATGTCACCCTGCAAAGATAGAATACTCACCTAAGCAGATTGTTAAGCCCAGAGCCAACTTTAGAGGAACAAGCATATCCAGGCATGTCAGTGTTGCCTCAGTAAACATGAGAGCACAGTCCTATAAAGCTGAAGCAAGCCACATCTATTTCTTACTTCTGTGGCCAGGCATAGTTTATGAGGACTTACACTACAAAAGCCTGTGTTGAACAGGGTTGAAACTGTGGGGTTTACTGGCATGCCAAGATACGATATCTGAGTAGATTTTCAAGCAAGAAACTTCAAAAATATGTGTTAGGTACACCTGAGACGGTATAATTTATTGAAAAGAAGAAAAACATGGCTTCTTTGAATACATACGTGACATTATCTGTAGTTTTTTCCTTAGGACATTTCCAAACATCTCTAGGATGTGTATGTTTTTATGTGATATGAGGTGTATTCAAAATATGATCAGTATACTTTACTTGAATATGAGCTAGCTAGAATATGAGCTAATATGAGCTAGCATGATTTTAATATCAATTAAAGTGTTGTTGTCTCCTGACTGTCAAATACATTTCCCAAACTCTGATATTATTAAATTGTCATAAAATGACTGAAAACTCTGACAAAATTCCACAAGTACTTGGCCAAACAGAAGTCATGTCAAGTTTAAATTTTACCATAAAGTATGGGTAAAAAAAACAATGACAATAGAATGGGCACAAGAAAGTGAGCAAGCAGAGAGACAAAGTGCCTGAGAGATGCTGAGAGACAGTGGCCAGTGGTTTCCTGTGCAGCTGTCAGCGGGCTGAGTGGTTTCTCTCACAGTGTCGGCTGTTTGTGCCGCGTTGGGTGCCCTGCCTGCTCTGCTGCTGGGACCGCTGTTTGTTTAAAAGGCTCGCCTGTCAAACAGAGAGCGCCACTGACTGCCAGACACTCGGCTAAATGACTCTGACAGCAGCCCTAATCAGAGGCTTTGCACATTGCCGCGGGGCCTGGAGGATCCATCATAACCCAAGCCTAAATATTTAAAGTGCTAAACTTTCTAAAGGTCAGGCCTTTCCATGCATGCCAGGGCGACATGTGTCAGAGAAGTAGGAAGAGAGAGACTGAATGAGAGAGGGGGAGAGAGACAGACTATGGTTAAATGTCCTCTCATGTCCTATCATTTTCCCTCTGCTGAGACCCACTTTCACTTTCAGACCTTCAGAGTCGGGTTTCTGCGATGAGTGGACTTGAACCGTGTCATGCAGGGTTAGAATCTTGCAGTAGATTGAGAAATAAATTATACAACAATACGTGTAAGAAAAATAAACTCATATCAGCAATGGGTTTGCAACTGACAAGAAAGTCCCTCACTAACCAAGACACTCAGATTCACCCTTTGTCTTGGAAAAAACAGATGATGTATAAAAACTCGTGAGTCACAAAAACAAGCTTCTAGACAGCACTGAGTGAACAGTCTTCTCGGAAAAAAGACAGTCATCAGTGACGAATGAACTTTTTCAACATGACCAGAATCCAACATTTTTGAAGAAGCTTGAGGTTGAGTTCAGAGCCAGGCTTGTGAGGTCAGAGGGTGAGTGGAAAATGAAAAGATGAAACATAATACATAATAATTATGTGTAAAGCATACTGTCTCTTGACCCTGTTAAACAGCACCTTTAGCCAACTGATCCTGATTGGGCAATATGGGTATTTCAATGCCTGCCATTTCTCTTTGCCTCATCCTGGCTGGGTCTCAAATCTCGGAGACTGTCTTTAGTCAATGGGCCAATAGAAAGAGGAATGGATCATTTTAATGTTACTTGCTGATGTTAATGTTTACAGGATGTAAACATAACATAATTAGTCATGAAGGGGGATTCCTGGAGATTGAGCACTTTTCCTAATCTTCATGAGACTGCTAACAAACTTTAAAGAGAATTAAATGGGTAAAAATTAGACATATTTTTGTGATTTTTTTTTTTAAAGCTGCAGGATACATTTCTTGTCCATCAGGTTATTTTCATGTAAGGACCCTGGACATGGATCAACTTCAATGTTTTGTTCATGTTAAAATGAGAACACAAATGTACTTTACCAGAACACTGTGCCCCAGCCCACTTGTAAAAATGGTCTAAGGCCAGTTTGTATGTACTTGGTCAAACAAGAGCTCAAAAGGATAAGTAAGAGTTCTGAATGCAATCTTGCCTTAGGGTAAAGTACTGATCAAAGGGTTGAGTTTTGGAGGCTATTCTAACTCTTTGACTTTAACAGGATGCAACTTGGGGTTATGTGTCTTGCTTAAAGGTGCATACACACCGGACGCTTCTTGTACTACCTCGGCGATCACTCTCCATGCAAAGTCAATGTACAGCCGCAATGGGGCGGAGCTAACCCTCCCGCGATGCGACAGCCACTTTTCACACTACCACATAGCTTGTCACGCGATGTGAAAGTAAAAAAAAGTTAATCAATCAGCAGGTGTGTGCACGTGCGACGGTACCCTAGACGGACAGTTATTCATCTGGACTACAAAGTAACAATCCATGTCCGTGTGGGAAACATTAGTCAGTGAGGACGTTAGTTCTGCCAGACCGCAGAAAACTGACAGATAAAGCTGCTGCAGGGCATCAGCTGCAGTGTTTTGTGGTTGATAAGTGAATGAAAAGGATACAGCTGGAATAACGTCAGCCTATACATCCTATTTACTTGAGGGGACGTAACATCACCGAGCAACGGCCGACGGAAACGGTGACCAGAATGAGGTATTTATGGATGCTCGATGCTACGTCAGTGGGCGATGCGATTTTGGTAGCTGGGTCGCTTGCGGTGTGAACACAGCATAAGGACAAATGTGTCGCCCGGAGTAGGGCTTGAACCAGCAACCACCCAATTGCTGACCAAGCACACTATCCAACTGCGCCACCAACGATGATATGAAGGTGGATGGAATTTGTCGCTGAGATGCATCTTTTTATTGCCCTAATCCATTGGTGCAATAGTATGGTATAGGCACGTTACGCAAAAGTCATCCCATAAATTAGCAAGTTCACCTGGGTGTGATGTCAGTTGACCTGGGTCTGAATGCCGATTTGAGCCTTTCCTACTGCTGACAGGAGCTGATTGATAGTGTGTTTAAACATTTTTTTGGCCAGTGGGAAAGGGTTTGTATTGTCCACCACTGGTTGAAAAGACTGTGGAGAGGAACTGTCAATTCAGTGATAAGTTACATCCATGCAGTACACCAATGGTCTTACATGGGCATCTGTACAGTGCCAAAACACACCTCGTCCAGGGTCAGAGGCACGCATCACACTTGAGAGACTGATCACTCAAACAGGGTCGTGGTCCAGCCTGACCTGCATGAGTGGATCCATTAGTTGACGGTGGGCTTTTGGGTTCAAGTTTATGTCATTGTTTGTTCCATTCACCATCCATTATGATGGTCGTGGTGGTTGGGGGCAGCCTATTCCAAGTTTTAAGTATGGGGAAGTAAGTAGCTTGGGGAGCGGTCACAATATGCAATACATAACAAGAGATGGAATCTTTGAAATCCTAAGAAAACATGAAAACTACTGAGGGACAGAAAGCAGGCATATGACAATCTGAAAGAAAACCAAGAAGGCTCATAAATGATTTAATAAAAAGTTAAAAACTAGCAGGAAATAGATATAGTGCATTAGATTCTGGTTCAGTTTGGGTAACTGACAAGTTCACAATATGGGGCAGGAGGAGGTCAACTCTTTGACTCAATTTCCATTGAGAAGCAAACATCCAATTCAATTTAGATATGTGCCTGTGCTAAGCTACGAGCCAGAGGGAGATTGTAACTGACAGCCATTGGACAGCTGGCTGGATTTGAATATTGACGAGACAGAGACTTGACAGAAGGGATTATGCTCTACCTTCTGACTTACTAGCTGCTGCACTGATCCATTCTATTGTCACATCAACTCAGTGTCAGGCCTACAGTACGTCCGTGTGGTGGGCCAATGCCACTCACTATTAGACCCTACCTGCGATCCATCTCAATCCAAAGTGATGTCCACTCAGGAGTTACAGGAAACCCCACAAATCAACAATGACAGAAATATGCAATTTCAGAGCAAATCTGTTTCAAAGTTAACATGAACCGGTAGCTTTTGTCTTCAGCTGCTCTGTTCAATAAAAATAAACACAAATACATGGACAAACAAAGGCTCTTTGCAGTCCCTCAGATGATGTCAATATTAACTTTCACCTGCTAACACTGGCCTTAAACCTCACAAAAACAACACCAACCATTAAAATGTCTAAAGTCATTTAAAAACGGACTGATTTGACTGTTTTATATATTTTAAGTAAAGCACTTGCATTACCTCAATTTCCAAAGTCAGAGAAATCCTATGTTTATACAGCTGTAATGGTCCCTGTAATCCTCTTGGCCAAATGAGAGTCTTCATGACCAAATATAAGATGAATATTCAACACATGGAAGCTGCCAGTTTGCCACAGAACCTTACTCGTGTTTTGCAATGCAGCTGGATGCTTATTTTGTGCCGAAGCTCCCCTTACAATGCTGCACCAACCTCTTCTAATGGTGCGGTTTGACCAGATATTTCTAAATAGCTTACCTTTTATTTCCTTTTTTATTTAAAAATGGGGTACACTCCAACATTAATAATGCTCAAATGCAATGCTTGCCTTACCCCTAATGATTTTTAAGCATTTTTGGAGTTGCAGACTAATCAACAAGGTATCAATTAAAATTCTGCAGTCCTACGGTAGTTGTTGCTCTGTAATTTTGAAAAGCAGCTGGATTAGCCAGATTCCAGGTCTGTAATCCAGCAGATTTATCTTGTAAAGCTTTGAGCTGAAACAAGTGTGCCCAGACAGAAAATGACTGAGCATTGAAAAGTCCTGCCTCTCCAAATCACTATGCAATATCTCCCAGGTGGAAGTAAAATAAATCCCAAAGACATGAAACAGACCATCTGGTGTGTCAGCTTAATACCTCTCTCTTCTGCAATTGGCACTGTTTAGTTTGAAGTGGCCCTATGAGTTGCTTGTTTGATTTATGTTATGAAAGTCTTTCTCCTATTAAGTTGAAATGATAACTTTAGTATCATTTAGTAAGTTTGTAGTTTTGTCTAACATAAATTGTGTTTTCAATGGTGTTATTGAAGTCCAAAACCAACAGCAGTGAGCCTGAGAGCATCAAGAAGGAAGCTGCAAGGAATAATAAATAATCATAGCAGGAAGATAAAGAGGCATAAGACTCTTAAAGAGTACAGTGAAGAAATTGTTTAGTTTATTTGGTATGTCGTCCCATATGAACAATGATGCTGGGAAAAAGGAATAACAGACCAAACCTGTGACCTCCAACTTACAACAGAAAATAGGAAAAGCTGGTAAACTAACAGCTAGCCTTAGTTAGCAACAGTTTCTCACGTTTTTGGTCTGTTTTTTCACTATAGTCATGTTAGATTACGAGTTTCATGAGTAGAGACCCTGGTTATTGGTGAGTATGTTAGGTTGAGCTTCTTGTTTCACAGCTTAAACTATAAGGACAAAACTGTTACATCTGTCATTGTTTGTCCTATATGTGGTATTTCACAGTTCTAAAATCAATTATGATTTAAAAAATCTTTCTGTGTGTTCAATGTCATGGTCTGTCCCTTTCATACGTACAAGTATGTATATGCAGCTGGGGATTAACTGCACCACAAATATCATATAACATCAATCCTTTATATCATAAAACATCTGAGGATTGACAATGATTGCAGTAATAGTAATGGTTATAATAATAACGTCAAGATTATACAACGAGTGACAGTAAGACTTTTGTTTCAAACATTTCATCTTGATGTCACTGATAGATTGTGTTGGCATCAGTTGGCTTCATTCCAAATTTAGCAATGGACATCTCAAATGTTTTGACCTTTATGTGTTAATGTCAGACTTCAGATGTGTGTACACATGGAAAATTGAACGCATACATGATATGAGCACGGAGGGTCTAAAGCAGATAAGTAATCACATATACTCAGAGTGAACAGACTGTGGAACCTAAATAGAAACAAAATGCCATGCTATCATTGAAATAATCTAGCATAGCTCTTTTAATTTGGTGTCTTTATGTATCATATTTCAGAAAACCTTTTCTTTAGCCTCGCTGGTTTTGTGTGTTTGTCCGAGTTCATGTGTTGGTAAAATCCACAGACTTATCCGTGTCTGACCAGCCTTGTCTCCCACCCAGCATGCACCAGCTCATCTCGAGGGCTGCCGAGAGCTGACGAGTCAGAGAGCGGCTGATCAAAGGGCCTCGGACAGATCTGTGAAGGCCCTTTGAAAGGACATCCACAGTTACACAAGTTGACACGCTCGTACGTGCTTTGGCTCAGACACAAACCAGAGCTCAAAAGCCCACGCACACACACAAACACACATATGGACAAATGTGAAACTTCAAACACGCCATGGTTTTAAACTCTTAATCCAAGCAATGATAAGTCCGGCACACCAGACAGCTCAAAGGGCCTTTTCTTAAAACACACCACACAAACACACTTTTGAGGGGTCTGAAGACAGGATGAGTAAGAGAGAGAGAGAGATAGAAATGAAGACAAACTTGTGTCAAGAATCAGAGCCAAAAAGTTTAAAAGTTAACAAAGCTTTAACATGCTTTTTTATTTGACTGAACATCAGTGTTATATATCTTTCTGATTGAGCCTTACGTAATCTAAGTAGCGATTTCACATAGGGTGGAGGTGGCATGTGCAGTAATGAATGGAGGAGGGGTCTTTAGAGAGCAACAGGCAGGAGAAACAATTAGCTTTGGACATCTGAGTTTCAAAAGCCACATTAAAGTTAAAGATATATCACGAATCAATGGCTTCATTTTTAAGCATGTTGACACATAAACCCTACCGATTTGTTGTTACCTTCATCAACGTTGTAAATTAACTAAAAATATAAAGTAGTACCTTAATGTGTTTTTAAATTTGCTGGTTTCTATTTTGTTCTTCTTCTTTTTTCATTGTTTTGCTTTTAGCTTTATGGTTCTGTTGATAATTTATTAGATTAGTATTTTCCTAATCTGTTGATGTGTTTTCAGTTTGTTGTGTTGTTTGATTTGTTGCAGTGTTTTCTTGTTTTTTGGAGACTTTTACTTTTTTGACGTGCTTTTAGTATTTTTATATTTGTTTTTCTGTGATTTATTTGTTGTTTTATCATTTGTGGTGTACTGTGTGTATTTCTTATGGGTTTATTATGCCATTTGTGTATGCATGTATGAATTTTGATTTAACTACGCTTTGTCTTTGAATGTTCCTATCTAATTGTCAAAGCACTTTGTAAACCCTTGTTTTCAAAAGTACTACACTAAGTAGGTTACTAATATAATAATAGTAAAATTCCAATTGTTTTCATTTCTGTTGTAGTGTTTTTTATATATTTATGTATTTTTCTGAATCTGCCTTGGGTAATCCATTTCCAGTTTTCTGCTGTAATTTTGTATTTGTTTAGCTTTTGTGGTGGTTTTTCTGTATATTCATTGAATTTTTTTGATTAATTATGTGATTTTAAAATTGAGTCTTATTACCTTGTGTTTTTGTTGTGCTCTTGTTTGTTGTGTTTTAAAACTGTAGTTTTGTTTTAAATTTGTAGCTGTATTTTCTTGAATAAATGGGTTATAAATTGCTTGTGTTGTTGATTTCTGTACTGTTTTTGTGTTTTTATTTGTGACTTTAACTAATTTTATCTACTTCCAGCTAATTTATTGTTTTGTTAAATATGTTGTTGAGTTTCATTTGTTATTGTGTTATTTTGTGGATGTGCTTTTTCTTTCATCTTTGAGCTTTGTGATATCATTGCTATTTCTTTATCTTCGCTGCTGTTGCTTTTTAATATTTTTTAAACTTGTTGCTGAGGTTTTCAACTTGTGTTAGTTTCATTTTTTTCTAATTTGTCATTGTTTTTTTGATTTCTCACTGGTTTTGCCTCTTTGTTGTTGCTATTTGATTTAAACTTTATTTTCTGAATTTGTTGAGTTTTTTTGTTTGTTACATTTTCTGAAACTACTTTTGGATAATTTTTATTTGTACTTGTGTGGGTATTTTTTCAGTATCATTGTGTTTGCTTGTGTGTTGATATTTGTTTGCCCTGTTTTTTATTATAATTTCGTGTTCTGATTTTTGAATCTGTCTTTGTGTTGTGATAATTTTTTTTTTTTTTTTTTTTTTTTGACATTTAGTTTTGCACTTCAGGGATACCATAGGTGAAATTGCATGTTGCCCTTTTGTTTCTGTTGTTTTCATACATTCATTCTAGCATTTTTAGGCATGTTGGTATTGTGTGCACATGTTTTATGATGATTTGTTGTTGGTGAAGTTTACATCCATTACCAATTTAAATAGTTGTTTGTGAGTAAAAGTAATGGGTTTATGGCTGCATTACTGTGTATACTGTGGGCCAATTTTGTGTCCATGGAAAATTCTATTTTGGCATTTTGCAGAATATGAGGCTGTGTATTCTTATCATGTGACCACATATTTCAAATCCCTCTGCATGGCTGTTTCTGGCTCCTCACCGCTCTCTCCTGTCGTCCGGGGGAAAGTTTGTGTAAATTTGCAGTAGCTTAATTACTGAATAATTTAGACCATGCTCCAAATTAATGTAGACATTTCCATATTAATGTGTTTGCTCACCAGTTCCACATTTATTTGCACTGCGGACAGGAGGGTAGCAATTATCACAGCATATCATAGCAGTTGTGTCGGTATTTCAGACATCATTAGGCTGCTTGTCCACCTCAGTGTGACTGCGAGTGCTCGTCTATTGGACACAGTTTGGTACATTCCTCAAATAGACTTGCTGTGCTTCTGTGGGTGAGATCTATCAAATCATGCTCTGGGGAGAGAAGGGTGGGGGCTTGTTTGCCTTTGACAAGGTGAGGTCCAATTTAGAATCCTCGCTGTGTGTGAATGTATTATTACATGCAGACAACAGCAAATAACCCAACACCTGCCAGGTCGACACAGCTCGACGTCTGCTGGTCAGTGCAGCGCGGTATCTGACTCCTCGGCACATGTCCCGGGAGGTTGACAGCTCCCTGCTCCTCTTATCACCCCCCTCCTCTCCCACCTCACCTTGCCTCACCCCTTACTTTCTTCCTCCTCAGTCGACCAACTGTTTGGCTCTTGTTAGGAGCTTGGCTGAGCGGGCTGGCACCTTTCACTGAAACAGCACCCAAGAGGAGGTTGTGACACAAGGAGCGAGAACATGTGTGTGTGCTTACGTATTGATGTGAGTGAATGACCTCTCTCACTTGAGCTGCTGTGAATCATTATAGTGAAACTCTTTGTTAGGAAAGCCAACCTCCTTGGCACCTTTCAGCCTTGTCCTGTATTTGTCTGACATCTCCCTGACACTGTTTCAAACACCCACCACTATTTTTCCTGAAACTGACTCCAAATATTTCAGCAGTTTCATTCCATCTGAGAACCAAGTATGTGTTCTCCGAGTGCATCCTGATTTAGCAGTATTGTTTCACATCTGAGTCGAATTGTTTATCTTTGCATGACAGAGTTTACCCCTTGTCTGCCTTCTCCCCTTTTCCATTTGTATTTTTTTCTGTAACAAGGGGAGGCCAAGTTAGCAGGGCAGTCAGTACTTCAGTCGAACAGCCTTGCAGGCAGGTAGGCAGGCACCTGTTAGCAGCCCCAGTGTGCCTGCAGGTCTGTGGGATCAAAAATCTCAGCAGAGGCAATCTGTCTTTCACATGAGTCAAACAGAGAAAAGGATGGTAGAGAGAGAGGGAAATAAGTGACAGAAAGAAAAAAAATAGAAGAGGTGAGGACAGCAGGCTATAACTTAGGACCAAGGTGAAGACTTGATTCTAAAATGTACATGTGTAAATGTGCAAAAACTAAGTCAAACAATCATTGTTACAGCCAACCATTCTCTATTTAATATTAATTACTTTAATAATCCATTTAAAGATCTGATCAAACATCTAAACCCACAGTGTAGACACTGATGGTTTGATCTATGTTAGTTTCAAAACAGTTATATATGATGAAGAGACATACACACGTGGACAAAATTGTTGGTACCCTTCATTTAATGAAAGAAAAACCCACATGGTCACTGAAATAACTTGAAAATAACAAAAGTAATAATAAATAAAAAAAAATTACTGAAAATCAGACATTGATTTTAAATTTTGGTTCAGCAGAAATATTTAAAAAAACAAAATAATGAAACTGGCTTGGACAAAAATGATGGTACCCCTATAAATGATTGAAAATGGTGTGACCACAGGGACATGTTAAACTAAGGTGTGCCCTGTAATTATTATCACAGGTGTCTCCAAGCTAGTAATCACTCAGTCTGCCTATTTAAAGGCTGAAAAGTGGTCACTGTGCTGTTTGGTATCATGGTGTGTACCACACTGAACATGGACCACAGAAAGCTAAGGAGAGAGCTGTCTCAGGAGATTAGAAATAAAATTATAAACAAGCATGTTAAAGGTAAAGGCTATAAGACCATCTCCAAGCAGCTTGATGTTCCTGTGACTACAGCTGCACAGATTATTCAGAAGTTTAAGGTCTACAGGACTGTAGCCAACCTCCCTGGACATGGCTGCAGGAGGAAAACTTATGACAAACTGAAGAGATGGATAATACAAATGGAAACCAAAGAGCCCAGAACAACTTCAAAGAGATTAGAGGAGAACTCCAAGGTCAAGGTACATTAGTGTCAGATAACACCATCAGTCACTTTTTGAGCCAAAGTGGACTGAATGGAGGACATCACTGTTATCAGCAAATCATAAAAAAGTGAGACTGAAATTTGCCAAAATGCATATTGACAAGCCACAAAGCTTCTGGGAGAATGTCCTTTGGACAGATGAGCCAAAACTGGAGCCTTTTGGTAAGTCACAATAGCTCTATGTTTACAGACACAAAAATGAAGCATACAAAGAAAAGAGCACTGTACCTACTGTGAAACATGGAGGAGGCTCAGTTATGTTCTGAGGCTGCTTTGCTGCATTTGACACAGGGTGTCTTGAATCTGTGCAGGTACAATGAAATCTCAAGACTATCAAGACATTCTGGAGTGAAATGTGCTGCCCAGTGTCAGAAAGCTTGGTCTCAGTCACAGGTCATGGGTCCTCCAACAGGATAATGAGCCAAAACACACAGCTAAAAACACCCAAGAATGACTCAGAAGAAAACATTGGACTATTCTGAAGTGGCCTTCTATCATCCCTGATCTAAATCCTGTTGAACATTTGTGGAAGAAGCTGAAACATGAAGTCTGGAGAAGACACCCTTCAAACCTGAGACAGCTGGAGCAGTTTGCTCATGAGGGGTGGGCCAAAATACCTTTGGACAGGTGCAAAAGTCTCACTGGGAGTTACAGAAATCACCTGATTACAGTAATTTACTCAAAAGCTTATGCAACAACACATTAAGTTGAGGGTACCATCATTTTTGTCCAGGCCAGTTTCATTAGTTTGTTTTTTAAAATAATTCTCTTGGACTACAATTCAAAGTAAAAAAAAAAAATCACATATTTCTCTTGTCACAGTCTGAACTGAATAGACTGCATGAAAACAAAACTGTGCATACATAAAAGTTGTATTCTATTTCCAATTTTGATAAAATATGTGTTTTTACTTTTACAAAAAAAAAAAAAAACAATATTTAGATTTAAAATATTGATTTTGTATTGGAGGTCAGAATATCGCAATATGTTGCTGAATCAACATTTTTTCACACCTCTACTGTGTACCATGCACTTTAGACAAAATAGGGCTCTAAAGCTATATAGGCTGCATTAATGGGCACCTGCATATTAACTGAAACAATGTGTAGCCATATTCTTCATAGACTTGCTGACTTCTCCTGTGAAGAGCACTGAAGGCTGGCGGTGATAGTAATGCTAATATTGGCTAAAACCTGCTTGATATTGTTAATGAGTACTAAGTAAGCATCTGATAATCAGCCACAATGTACTGCCTTTTGGTCTGGGTAGCATGTTTGGTACCTTTGGTTGCTTGAAAGAAAAATTGAGACCAGAACTTGGCTCTTTGCTTTTCACCGGAGTTTGTATGAGCTTTAACCCCATCCCAAAAATATGAGCCAGACTTCATTTAATCTGGACTAAGCATGTGAAAGTAGTGAAATGTAAATCTCAGTAGGCTATCAGTGTTGCACTTTAGATTTTCTACGACACTAAAGTCATATAGATGACCAATCAATAAAGAGAAAGTTTTACTATGAAGATCTCAATCACTCTTATTTTTTTCTGGACGGCTGATGCCCTGCCTCATCCTCACAGTAGCCCATAGTCTTTGTTTTATTTTTCTGTTTACTACTTGAAACTTCTACAATATATTCATCCCCTCTCTTAGATAACTTGTTGCCTTCATTAAACTTCCTCTTTCTATAAACCTCTTGAACCTCTGACACTCAAGTCCAACTCCTTTGTCACTAGATGTTCCTCTCACATCCAACTTCCATTAGAAAAAGATATTAAAGCCCCCATAACAAACCATCCCATCTCTGTGTCTCCTGTGTCTGCATTTGGGTCTACTCCTTTAAACCCTGTCACCAAATGCATAAAATATCAGCCATGAATTAATGAACAAAGATGATTCAGATAAACAGTCAGTAGCGTTAGATTTTGCCCTCCTCACACACACAAGCGCAAACACTAAGAACAAGCACTCACTCGTGCGATCTCCCCACTGAACAGTGAACAGAGGGGGAGGAAAAAAAGATGTTCAATGTGATTTCACCTCAATGTGCTACCAGGAAATAGCCTATTACTTATTCAGTGCTTTCTCTTTGTCATTTGTGCATATATAAACTGTGAAATCTACTAAGGAGCGCTGAGGGTTGAGAAAGTGTGACTTGCTCTCAGACAAAGGCCTCGCTCTCACACATTGATCTGGCAAAACTTCTATTCAAACCCAGCTATATAGAATTTCCACAGCCACAATGAATAAATTGCATATTTCAGCGTATTCTGCTTTTTTATGGATTATGAAGTGGCTTAGTTGGATAAGTTGCCAGTATGGTTGATTTCACGCTGAGAGATCGAGCTTAAGAGCAAGCAGATATGTCGGAATAAATTTAAGTTTCAGGAACATCAGGACCACATCAGGAGCAAAGACAACAGAAAATGTCATTGTAATAACAAAAGTTTGAGATATGATTCTTGAATATAAAATTATTTGAGCCTATTTGGGATTCTGTACAAGCATTGTATTGAAACTAAGAGACAGTTTGTGCTGCTTTTGCTGCCAAAGATCAAGTTTTGCATGTTTTTCAAAGGCCACTGATTGGTTAACCATGTGGGCAGTCAAAATCATGTGACTCACTTCACGGGCTACCTCCTAATCACTCATTATTATAAGGAGGTTCAAGGTCGATATAGTTTGGAGGTTCCCATTTGGTTCAGTTTGTGTGAATATATACACTATGTTGCCAAAAGTATTTGCTCACCTGCCTTGACTCGCATATGAACTTAAGTGACATCCCATTCCTAACCATAGGGTTCAATATGACATCAGTCCACCCTTTGCAGCTATAACAGCTTCAACTCTTCTGGGGAGGCTGTCCACAAGGTTTAGGAGTGTTTATGGGAATTTTTTACCAATTCTTTCAGAAGTGCACTTGTGAGGTCACGCACTGATGTTTGACGAGAAGGCTTGGCTCTCAGTCTCCACTCAAATTCATCCCAAAGGTGTTCTATTGGGTTGAGGTCAGGACTCTGTGCAGGCCAGTCAAGTTCATCCACCCCAGACTCCATCATCCATGACTTTAAGGACCTGCTTTGTGTACTGGTGCACAGTCATGTTGAAAGAGGAAAGGACCAGATCCAAACTGTTCCCACAAATTTGGGAGAATGAAATTGTCCAAAATGTCTTGGTGGGCTGAAGCATTCAGAGTTCCTTTCACTGGAACTAAGGGGCCAAGCCCAGCTCCTGATAAACACCCCCACACAATAACCCCCCCCTCCACTAAACTTCACACTTGGCACAGTGCAGTCAGACAAGTACCATTCTCCTGGCAACCGCCAAACCCAGACTCGTTCATCAGATTGCCAGATGGAGAAGCGCAATTCATCACTCCAGAGAACGCGTCTCCACTGCGCTAGAGTCCACTGGCGGCGTGCTTTACACCACTGCATCCAACGCTTAGCATTGCACTTGGTAATGTATGGCTTGGATGCAGCTGCTTGGCCATGGAAACCCATCCATGAAACTCTCTGCACTTTGTTCCTGCTTCAAAGTTGTGTTCTTTATTTGACAAATCATGGACAGTTTCTCTGCTTACACTTCTATAGATGTATGCAGATAGGTTTCATGTTATCTGGAGTTCTCTTTGGTCCCCAAACAAATCTGACAAAGGTTAAAAGCTCCTCTTCCTCATTCACTGAGTTAGTTAAAGGGAAATTTCAGTATTTTTAAAGCTGGATTGAGTACTTGTCAACAGTCAGCGAAGCTGCTCGAAAGGCTGCCAGCAGTCCTGTGCCTAATTTTAACAAGCCACAAAGCTACAGTATGTTGGGTGAAATGTGTAATGGAGCAAAACGTTTCAGAGAGCTTTATATTTCGCTTTAAAAAGTCCGTGTTTGGCACACGATGCAGCAAATGGCTATGTGTTCTTCCACCTGTTCACATTGTTTTTGCCCCTTGAATTTCTTCTGTATACTCCTGCTTCATGATGTTAACCCTGTGCATTAACAGTAGAAAGAACATAATCATGAGTCTATTGATCAAAACATTAGTTGGGCAAATGTGTGCGAAATGGGCAAAAGAGAACAGAGTTATCTGCTGTCAGTGTCAATCCGACTAACTAGATAGAATCATATGCAAGTGTCCTAACTGCCTGCAAGTCGCACGGTAAAGAGCTGTGCATTGTGACGGAACATCTTTCCTTGTGCCCAATTTCTATTTTCCTCTCGGCCATTTGCATGAACCCAGATGGAGTGCAGAAAGAGAGGGATAATCAAGGTGCTGGAGGGATTTTCTTGGTTTCCTCTGGCTTGTGTCGCTCAACAGAGTTTTGTAATCTGTTTAACAGAATGGAGATAGTGAGACATTTAACTTATTTGGTGAGAGAAATGTTTTACTATCACTTTAAACTCTATGAGAGAATATGAAATCAGCTCTCCAAGATCTGCGTGGTGATGAGAGTTTTAGCCCACTGCTTGTCAAAACAAAGCATTACCTGTACAATAAAGCTCAAGAAATACTACTAACAAACACTGGATATAGAATGGCAGATGCAGTGTGGACTGTGGACGTACAGCTCTACATGATGCAGCGTGATATTTGATGCTTCAGTTCACTTAGGATATGGTGTGATAATCAATAGCTCATATTTGTTTAATGGCACTCTTACAAGTACTTTACTTCTAGAACATTAGCATAATGCAGTGCTTCTAAAATGGTGGCACTTGACTCAGGGAAGCAGGGCAACACATGAGTGGGGGGTCAGTTGACAGGGGTATAGGAGCATGGCAAAACCGGTGGCCTGTAAAGGTTGAAATTCTGTGTTAATTGTTGCATTGTTGAGAAACAGAAGTTCTTAATGGATGCTGGTCAGAGTGTAAATCCTCATTGAAGGCTGCACTGTAAATGAAGCAGTGTTCAGACTCCATTAATAATGACATTATTAGCAACGGGCCCCCGTGGTTTTTCTGAGCCTGCATTGAACTGATTAGCCCATGCAGACATTGATCTCACCTTCCTCTGTGTGCATATGTGTGTGTGTGTGTGTGTGTGCATGTGTGTGAGCTTTTAGTTGGGGGCTCTGTTATTGTGTATCAGATGGGGTTCTTGTTCTCTTACCATTTCAAACAGTTCATTTCCCACCATGCTAATGGCAGTTTTAGGGGGTTAAGGAGATAAATAAATCCTCGCTGTCACCTCATTTAAAATCAAATGCCACTTAATTATGGCTGTATGTGTTTTCAAACACTTTGCATAATTTATTGTTCAACTCCATCCTAATCTTTAGATCCTTATCGCCAGTGCTCTATTTTACACCCTCTTTTCTTATAATAAAATTATAATGCTGCCTGTCTCGGTTTTTCTCTTCACTTCCTCGCTGCCAACAGCAGTGTGCAGAGATAAGGAAGGAGATGAAGAGATGTTTTTTACTTGTGCCTCACCTTGTAGGGATTTGATGCTGTAAAGGTCTATTGTCAACTCTGGAGAGCAGACATGAACACACTCAAACACAGAGCCCTCTGGCAGTGCTGCGTTTCTTACGAGCAAAATACAAACATTGTCAGGATTTATAAAACAAAAGATCAACTCAGCCATTCATGATTTTCATACGGATACACACATTCACACATTTTACCTTCGGCTACATGATTCAAATACTTTTTTATTACACTTTGTTACCACTATACAAATAAATTCCTTTTATAAACATTTGATGTGAAAGCATCACCTCACTGAGCACATTACTGGCATAAATGCAACTATATTATATGGGCCAGTGTCTCTCAACTGGACTACAACATTTTCAGATAATATTTTAACCAATCATATTACTTCAGTGGGAAATAGTGTAGTTTGGACTTCAGATTGTTTAAAATGTACAATGAAGCATATTCAAAGCTCCTAATTTTAATTAACACTCAAAAAGCACTCTTCACACCAGTACATAAATGATGTGTTAATGATAAAGTGTAACCTATGATACTCCATCACTGGTAAAGTTACATGCCAGCTCAAGTTTTTGTTACACAGATAGTTGAATTTCTTTGCTGTTGAGCAAACATATTGTATCTCAGAAATTGCCACTTTTCGGGGGATGGAAAATACACTGTATTTTTTGGAAGACCAAGTACTGTATTAATATAGGGAGTTATTGGTGTTTGATACTTTTCACTGGCTTATTCACATGAGAGACTCAAAGGATCACCAAGAGCACAGTTTTAATAATAATGGGAAAAAAAAGAAATCATCAAAAAGGTGATTTAAGGTTATTCCTCAACAGGGGTGATTTACAACTCACTAACAATGTCTGAAAATGACAGAGCTCACATTTGGGAGCAGACTAACCAGCTGAGTACCACTGGATTAGGTTGCCTAATGATGATGCCACATCACTGCAGACAACCTCAAAAGGCAGGCATGGGGTAAGTACTGCATAGCATAGCACTATGCAAATAATAGAGGTGGGAAATTAATTAAATTTTAATCAAGATTTAAAGATTACTGTGCCAAATGACATGTTTTTCCATTTCCATTATTATAATTAGCATCATTTTGAGGCATTTCTATTTTAAAAGTATGTTTTGCGTTCTTTCATGTAAAAAAACAATGATAGTGTCAAAAGCATATACAATAAATGTGGTACGTGTTTTAAAATCAATGAGTAATTGTGTTTCATAATCCTAATCCTAATATCTATCAAAATAACTAGGTCAATGATTTTTCATAATCAAGCGGCCTTAATATATGCCTCGTAGTTATATGTTATTTGTATTTCATATTGTATACGATTTGCCAACTACTTAATTTCAGAAAAAAATATCTAGAAGTACAGATAGTGGACAAAAACAGACATTTTAAATTAAAAAAAAATCTACAGTAGAGAGGACTGCAGACAGGCAAATCTCATGTATGCAGTGAGTAATTCCGTAAAAGACTGAGTCACAATCAGAACTTCATAAATTTGTTGTTGATCACAAACAGAATAAGATTGTTAGCCTTGAGGCTCTTATAATCAATCATTTGGCTAGCATCATAGTCTGCAGGACTGTGTAGAATGTGACACTGATTGCCTCAAGCATGGTAATTGTGTAAGTCCATTGAAAAAAAAAACACTTTTCCGTTAAGTGCAGGGACCATACTCAGCATATTTAAAAGTTCCTGATGATGTCTGAAGAAAACAGGAAAAGTTCAGCAATTACTTTCCTTCATTCCTAATGATTTTTCAATCCCGTTTCACCTTGTGCTTCACCATTTTCATGTGACTAAAAGCAAGCTGTAGGCTATTTGATGAGATATACCAAAAATACTGTTACTCTGTTGATGTAGTGAAATGAACAATGGTATCCATTTTTACCTTATTTGCAAGAAATCTATTTAAAAGGTATTTGACCCCAATAACCTTGTCCGCATCTCAATATGAACATTCGAAAGAGAAATATAAAATCTATACATGAATTAACTCGGTGTAAACTGTAATACTTATCAAATTAATGTAATTACATCTATGCTATTCAAAAGCTTGAGGTAATCTATTTCGGTTGAGTGTCTTGCACCAGTATTAGTGGCTGGAAGGCTAAGAGAGGCTGTGATATAAACTACATAAAGGGGTATGGTGGCTCTAACTCATGAGCTCTCATGATCTGCATCTATTGTCAGGAAAACTGGAGAGGAAGTTACCAAGAAGAAAGACCCTGGAGACAATAAAATGAAAATTTAATGTTGTGTTTTTCTTCTTTTTTGTTTGTTGTTTTTGCCTCATGACCATGATGAAAGGTTTTACTTTGAACAACAGACAACCTAGTATGGGTTGACTGAGGAAGACAGCCACAGTTGGTCTGTTTTTGAGAACAAGTTGGTTGCAGCATGCATTGAGTTACCTGATGATGAGCCATCTTCACACAGAGGGTGTTGCACCCATTTTTGGGTCAAATTTTCCCATTTCATTCATTTGAAGGAGAAGGTAATGAACAGTCTCACTGGCCCAGAGTCAAAGTGTGCCCTTTTGCTGGGTTAGTGTGGCTGAGTGATGAGGTATTACAGTAGAGGAAACTATACCACTGCTCTAACAACACAACGCATAGCAAAAGGGCAGACATCACATGGTAGGAAAGCTCAAAAAATAATAAGTCAGAGTGGAATATGTATCTCTCTATACATTCATCACTTCATCATGTTGTATTTAAGCTGCATGGCGGACTGTGCAGCTGCTTACACAGTAACTGACCAGCCACGCACTGGACCAGCGGACAGATTTGATCCTCATCACCAGCTGATTCAGATTCTTTCATTTACATCCTGTGCCTGAAAACAATACTTTTAAGGAGGCAAGCAAACACAACATTTGAAACTGTATCATTTCCACTGATTTATAAAGTGAGTAAGAGCTTTACAGAAAATGCAGTAACCACTGTGGCGACTAAAGATCTCATTTTAGTATACAGAGCATAAACTAAATAATACAAGAAGTCCCAAAGCAATGGGCAAGTGCCTGTTAAGTCACCTTGAGCACACAAACGCCTTTCAAATAAGTTAGGGGAGGATCAACATGACACATTCAGCTGTCGTCTTTGAGCCTCAGTCAGCATGAATGAGGATCAGATTATGTGTGCATGCCTATATGATGTGTATGTAGTGCTCAGTTTAGTAGCAGTAAGTTCTGCAGCTTTACCATAACCCGGTAATGGATGAGAGGAGCATGCAGTCCTGCATCCTCTCTATGGGCCCTCCATCCTGGCCAGTCGATGTAGCAGACAGGCCGGGCTTAGTTTATCCAAAGATCCCACTGCTGGACAGCACAGCAGACAGATGCAAGTCAATAGGAAGGTGCTGCTTTTGAATATTCACCCCAGTGTTCAGCAACGGGCTGCATATTAATCAGACATAGAAAAGTTGAGCTTTGTGTCTGATGTATGTGTTTAAGGCTGTGAAACCCAAAATCAGAATGTGGACTCTAACATTCTATTTGTGCAAAAAATGTTCACATAAGTGTGGAAAAAGACTTAAAATTATGTTTGACTCAAATATTGAGACCAGTAGAAACTTAAAAAAAAGAAAAAAAAGACAGGCAAGACATTGGATGCCAGGCATCATGTCCCCCTACTGCCATAATTTTATATATTGAGCAATTTTTTCCTAAATTAACCAGGTCAGAAATTTGTCATGGTTTTTTAACTTTAAAAAACGACACACCTTTTTTATTGTTTTACACATTTTTACTTTCATTAGAATGAACTCAAGAAGGAGAAAGTTACTGCTCTGGAATTTTATTCAGGTTCAATAAAAGATAAGTACTGAATATTTACTTAAAGGGACTGTGAGGAGAATCTATTACCGGCAACGTAAAGACTCTGCTACCCATGAGCACGCGCGGCGACTGTCATAATGCTGCAGTCCAGTAACCTTGGATCTGGGAGTGACATCATCTCCGACTTATCGGCGTTCCAGTTGAAGTCGGGAAAAAAAACATGCCAATCTACCAGGCTATTGTTAGCTGTTGTTAGCACGCCTGCGTTGTTGTTCACAAATATCACATGAAGAATGTGATTATCACTATGGCAGCATTTTTGTAAATATAAGTCTAACAATACTATGTATACAGCTGATCTAGAGCGACACATCCCAGTCAGAAGTGCTAATAAATGGATTATTACAGGAGCTAAATAACTGTTCACACTGGGGGCATCCATCTTCAATTGTCAACTCAGGGGTGGCGAGGTTTCACCGAGTTCCCAGTAGGAAATTCAGACTTCGGGGGGCGATTCAGTTGCAGTTTCCTACTCAGAACTCAAAATTCCTACTTCTGACTACAACTGGAACGCACCAAAAGACGTGTGCAATCCAAACTGGTGTTTGTTGTGAAGCAGCTCGGACCTTCCTCAGAACTCTGCATTGCTGTACAACTTCTTTTTTCAACAACTTACAGGATGAGGTAATGTATCTCTCTCTAGCGGTAGTTTTTAATGTGTGACAACAAGTAATTTTTGGAAAACTAATTATCGTAGTTTTGTAGCCGGCTATATATCGCTACTTACAGCCCTGTACTCTAAGACGTGTCCGAAATATACAAATTTGCTCCAGTTTTAATTGTCTTGTTCCCAAAGTTGAGTATCCAGGCCAGTCCAGCTCTATCCGACACAACCGGAAGGCTAAGGAATAGCATTTATAGATAACCTATTTTGATGTTATAAAACTCATCTTAAAGTGTGTATTTCGATCAGGCATATATCTAAAAGTGAGACTTTTTTGTACTTACTTAGAAACTCCTCACAGTCCCTTTGAGTATTACGCACATTTACACAGGGTGCAAACTATGTGATATGTGCATTAGAGGATAAAGCAAAACATTGAAAAAAATCTTAACAACAGTAATTTGATGTATAGAAAACAGGTCCATCAAAACCGTTAACATCTGATCCTGAAGGGGTTATCTGGGGATTTTATAAATTAATGATGTTTTGCTTTCGAGTTGTGGAAGTGTTCCGTGTATCTTTTTTATTGCTTTTGATGTTGCAGGATTGCTTCTGTGAAATATAACTTTGACTTCAGTATCAACATATTGTAAACAGTGTTCTGTGTGTGTTCAGTAGGTTTAGTGGCAAAATAAGGAATTAGTTAAGGTAAGATAGGGTAAGGAATTAATGATGTAGCCAGAGAGTAGATCAAACATTTAAAATCAGCAATGTTACTGACAAAAATCCAGGCTATTCACTTCTTTTTAAGGGGATGAAAGCTGTCATTGGTTTATGTAACAGAAACAAAATGATAAAGAGTGGAGTCTCGGATTCCATCTTTCTTGCACTGTGCCTACATTTGTGCCAAGCATCTGGGTTGTCAAAACAGCTGATAAAGTTGACATCAATTAAACCAATGTGTACCATGTGCCTTTAGACCACACCTCCACACTGTCATAATCCAGCCCTTTGATTCTAATCACTTTTAAAAACAACCAAAAGGTTACAAATATTTTCAGTTTAAATAAGCTATTTTATATAGTTTTTGTCTTACATGCCCTTCTGGGTGTTGTATGCTGTTTGTCTCCTTTCTACTGTTATGTCCTTCCAGTGTTTGGTTTTTAGTGTTTGTTTAAGCCCACTTGATTATGGGATTAATTGCAAAGCATGGATGTCAGAATTAGTGCAAAATTGTTGGCAGTATAGCGCCAAACAGTGCTGAACAGATCAATTACCGCATAGTTGACCTATAATCAAAGTGGACTGGGTCTATGAGGAAGGGAGCCTTGACAGGGGCAGGAACTCAAACAAAATGTCTTAGACAGGGAGAGTACATAGTACTATCAAAGGTTGACTGTATATGGAAAATTAAGGGATTCTTAATATTAGTGATTGTGAACATATTGCAGCAGCCATCAGAAAAGAATATATAAACCTGATTCAAAGAGCCTTTATAGCTGTCTAAATTGGCCGTTCCCCCTGCCTTCCCTTAATATACCTACCAGTGAGATGTCCTACCACCATCAGGTAGATGAAGTGCATAGGCATTTCAGCAAAGGTGTTAGAATAAATGCAGAGCCATTGATAACATGGCACTAAGAAGCACTGAACTAACCAATTACCACAGGGTTGACCTGTGAAGTAGTGAGAGTGATCTAGGCCCACAAGGGGATGAAGTATTAAGGGGCAGAGGCTGTAACAGGGCATCTTAAACAGATCAGGGATACTTTCATAAGCATTAGTGACTGTAAACATAAATAAATGAGCCAGATTTTAGGCAAAAGTAAGGGCTGTTGAAGTCAAATATGACATCTTAAGTTTAATTAGTTAATGTAATTAGTAACTTTCCACCTCTGCTGATGAGTGTGCATGTGTATGGACTTGTGTGTCTCCTTTTTGAGTGAGTGAGTGATCAGTTGTGTTACTTCAGCAAACACATTCAATGTCAGCTAAGTCAATCCAGGTTCATAACAGACACTCACTGCAAATAAACTTATGCTGTATAAACTTCATGTGGACATTGCGCCACATAATTACAATAAAACAGATTGCTTAGCCTCAAAATACCATCAATCATATACAGTGCAGCCACTTCAAACATATTCCCTATAGAGAGGCATAAAGATATTGCTATCGAGCTTTTGGAAATGTCAGGGCATTGGAAACTCAGGCATAGCGCAATTACATAATGATTATTGCAAAAGTTTCTCCCCCTCACTCAGTGTGGCTGTAATATGCAGTGCATGGCCATGGGGGGTTCATTAGTGAGAACAGGCTGCTGTTGAAAAGCTCCAGTTTCACCTCTGATCCCGGCTAATGTGATTTGGACCTGAGATTGGTAGTGGAGAGATTAGATGCTAGCTCACCTCAGGGTGGGAACCAGAGAAGGAGACATACATCAATGCTGTTTGCTCTCAGACTCAAACGTCTTCTCACCTTTAATTTACTCTGAAGCATCTGCAAAAAAAAGAGTGTCTCGAAAGCTGTTGTAGTCTAATTTATTTTCAGACGATAGAGACCCGGTGGAGTGAGAGGCTGCGTGCTAATCCACTCTGTTACATTTCAGAGTGCATGATTTGGGCTTTCATAACAAATCAATTGGTTTGTTGTGAGTAGGAGTGGAGGATCAGCTTTGGATGACAACTGTGTTAGCATTCTCCTCTCATTACCTCATGGCTTACCCTCATGGCCTGCACTGCCAGTCGCAATGTCGGCCTGCTCCTTCTTTCATTTCCTTTTCATTAAGCCCCTGCTCTCTCTGTCACTTCTTAGCCCCTCCACCTTCATCCGTACTCTCCCTGTGCCCCCTCCCCTCCACCTCCTCCTTTATGTCTCTACCTCTTTCCTTCTCCTCAGTCCTCTCTCCGCCTCTCATTAGGTCATAGTTGTGGTGATTTGTCAGAGTGGCTGTGTTGATTAATAGGCCGACGGAGCCCCTATATTTGGGGGGCTGTCAGCAGGGGCTCCAGAGTGCCAGGGCCGCCCCGCTGAGCCCCCTCACCACCCAGGTGGCCCCATTTGGGCTAAATGAGCTGTGAAGGGTCTCGGCTATGCCCGCCTGCCCCACACTAAGACTTTACACATGCACACACACACACATACACACATAGAGGCATAGGCACAAAAAGACACAAACACATGCGGGTACACACACATTTGAGACACGCTCACGTACTCAACACCCTGGCTCTCGCTGCCACGCACCCCTGCGTTCCCACATGATTTGTCACACTCCATCAATAGACAATAAGTTACTGCCACTCTAGCCTGTCAATGGGCCCTGTCTGCTGTAGACCCCTCTATGGTGTCTCCTAGCCAGGAAGGATAAGGGAGGAGGGGGTGATGAAGGGTGGAGCTGGGTGAAAGTGGTGTTGTGGTTGAAAATGAGGACAGAAGGGAGTAAGATAAAGGAAAATTTAAGGGATGTACAACACAAAATATTTTTCTTTGGGAGAATATTTGACTTTTTAAAACAATGGACTAGAATGTGCATCTAAGCACATACCCACACAAGGCACTCTGTGCTGTGCCCAAGCATGTTTAACTCCAAAAGTCCTGTTTGTTTGTGAAGTGTGAGTGCTCCATGTCATGCTTGAGCACAGTTCATTTCCCTGGCCTTGGCATACTTAACATTTTTTTTAATAAAAATATCATGGCCTGTCTAAAACCTCCACAGTACGAGAAGCCCCTCTTCTCCCTCTTTTTCTTGTTCTTTATGTCTGTAAATGTGTACTGAAACAGCCTTCTTTAATATTTACTTTAATGATGTAAATTAGTAATATGCTACCTCCACAGAAAGGGGACACTTCCTGAATCAGACATTTGTAAAGCCCACAGGTGAGTTCAGTGGGACGGACATGTTGAGACATGCCTGCAATGCTGCAGTAGACATCAGAGCACAATGCCAGAGTACCAGAGTTACATCTACATTTGTGGATGTAACTCTGGTTTACACTAAAAAGTCTGTTCTGGGAAGGGTTGAAATGTAGAGGTTCAGATACAAGCCATAATCCAGTGTTTAAGGCAAGGCAAGGTAAGTTTATTTATATAGCACTTTTCCTACAACATATGTAACTCAAAGTGCAACATATGTAACTCAAACTCTTTAAGAAGACTCTTTGGTAAGAAACGTATCAAATACTTTTATGGACACCAGGGATCAAGAAAGCTTTTCCACTAAGAGTACAACACACTACATTTAAACAACTGTGTAGATCACAGGGTTGCTTTTTAATTCAATTGACTTAAAGTAAGCCAGTTTTCCAAGTTGCTCTCTATTGTGTTTTTTTCTAGAACACTCTACCTGTACATTGTCATATGACTCAATGAGGATAATCAAGCTCACACCCTGATGCAACTGGCACAGTATGAGTGCTGCACAGCAGGGACCTGGTAAGGGGAGAGAATTGTGCTTAAAATGATATTTTGCTTTATTTTCCAACACATTTTTTAATCACTTTTACTGTATGTTATCACATAACATGCATCTGAACAAATGCAAACATTTCACGGGAAAAAAACCCCCACAAAACCTACGAAGAGAATAAAAAACGGTCCTGACACCGAATGGCTTCAAGGATTTCAATACATTTATTTTCCAGGCCTACTTCTCATAGGCAGATCTTGAAAAGACTATCCATGCCTTTATTACAGGCAGACTCGACTATTGTAACTCTTTATACATTGGCATGGATAAGTCATCCATTATCCACCTTCAGCTCATTCAGAACGCTGCTACTCGACTCCTCTCTGGCAAGAAAAAGCGTGACCACATTACACCAGTTTTAGCATCCCTCCACTGTCTCCCAGTCCACTTTCGCATCGTTTTTTAAATTCTTTTAATCGCTTTTAAAGCCCTCAATAGTCTTGCCCCTCTGTACCTGTCTGAAGTCCTACATCGCTACTCCCCAACCAGAGCCCTAAGGTCTTTTGACCAGCTGCTATTAGAGGTCCCCAAAACCAGACTTAAGTCGAGAGGGGACAGGGCCTTTGCAGCGGCTGCCCCTAGACTGTGGAACAGTCTCCCCATCCATATAAGAGCCTCCGAGACCAGAGATTTTTGAATCTTCCTTAAAGGCCCACTTTTTCTCCCTGGTGTTTCATCAATGAGCTCATACAAATCACAGGCACTTTAGTTTTTATACTTTTACTGTTTTATTACAATTTTTTTCTATTTTTATTGTTATATTTATTTATTTATATGTATTTGTGTACAGCACTTTGATCGACTGCTGTCATTTGAAGGTGCTCTATAAATAATTTGACTTGACTTGACATAGTATTCATGAGCACAGTTTAACTGAGCAGAGTGGAACATTTCAAACCTCTCCTTTTATCACAGACAAAATAATTTATGACAAGTCAATATTACTATTTATTGTCTATATATTAAATCTTGAGCAAACATCACTGTAGGTACTGTAAAGAGTAATTGAGCTAGTGTGATTGTACCCTAAGATACTTGATGCTAATTGACTGTGATATTTATTAATAAAAGGCTAGTTTTCACTAATGAATCAATCTATTTCCTCTGATGCTATTCAGTTATGGTACATTGTTTGGCAAATCTTTTACCTAAAATGTTTTGTAAAATGGACATAGGCACCCTCTGTTAAAGAAAAAAAAACACATTTTCATGAAATAATGGAAGGGTTTACAACCTTGTTCACAAAACAATCGTGGTCAGAGTGGTTCATACCTTAATGAGCACACCCTGGGGGGAATATGCAAAATACGAGGCATGACTCATGTCTGTAAGCCACTGTGTTAAAGCTGTTTGACATGAGACTTATGGTCCACCCAAACCCTACCTCCTTTGTCTTCCTCTGGGTTAACTGAAAGTTGGCCTTAGCCAGAACTGTCAATGCAAAGACCAGCATAAAATGGCATCAAAAAGCCCCTTCAGTGACCAAACTGCTGTTGACATTCAACTTTTATGCAATATTTCATGCTGCAGAGATGAGAATTGATAGGTTTTATTGAAAGCAATGGTGTTATTGTTTTTTGCTTTTCAATCTGATTCTTTATCAATTCCCTAATGATTCCGGTGGATATTATGTGTGGAAATAGTACACTTTCCAGTAAATAACATGCTGTGATGACAAATGTTTCAGCATGTTCCTGGAACTTCTAAATACAATTAAGTGGAAGGCATTGATGAGGTAGCCCTTCAGCAAAATGGAAACCAATGCCCTAAAACTAGATGGAACCTGTTCTGTAAAAGTAATGGCAATTGCATGGAGTCTTCTACTTCAGTAGAAGTCATATTTGCCCTAAATCTGGATCACATATTCCCTTTTAATGATTGCAAGAGTATGTTCAAAAAACCTCTTAGTTTTCATTTACAATATACTGCTGATCTTGCTGTAATTTCTGTCTGTCTGAGATGCTCTGATGGAGCTCCTGCCCCTTTAACGCTCCCTTCTCAACATGGCCCAAGTCATGTTGTCAACAACTTTACACCTATTCTAACATCTATGCTCTGCAGCTACATTGCTACTGAGCAAATGGGCTTAAATTGACTACAAAACAACGGTAGGACATCACACTGGTAGGGCTATGGGGGCAACAAGAACAAAATAAATATGGGTGAGAGGGGGAAGTTCTAATGCCATGAACTTTTGAAACACACTAAAGGACATTTGAAACTCAAAAAAGATAATATAAGCTTTTTGAATAAATGGATGACTGCCGAAAATTAAAAAATCATTGCCAATCCCTGGAGAAAATTCCAAGCTAAAGACAGATCAAGAAGGTTGCAGGGACTAGTAGACAAAATACTTCACCACCAAGACCACATCCAAAGCTCTCTGTGACGCATAGAAAAGTATCCAGGTTCAAGGAAAGGATGGTCTGAGCTTGTGTGTGTGTTCTTGCATGTGTGTCAGAGTGCGCACAGTAACATGGTTCAGCTGCTTCAAGCCGATTGCCCGGCCTTGGAGTCAGAGGCGGTGCCGTGTGCATGAATGCGTGTGAATGTGAATGTCCCTCTTTGCAAGATTATTTTTGTTCCCCCCCTAAAAAACCAGGAGGGGGGAGACCTTGGTGAATGAGATCATCCTGCTGTACTTGCACGTGCACATACACACACATGCACACCTTACACGCCTCCTCAATGATTCAATCTGATGATGGGTATTGGAGGGGAAACTGGAATCTGTGAAGGTCAGAAAAGTCTGAGCAGCAACATCCACCACTGCAGGCTATACTGCCACTGTCTCTGCTCCTACGCTGTCATTACTGCTGGCCGGCTAGCTCTCATTATCAACTTACTTCATCAAACACACTTCATTATCAGGCTGTCCTTAACAGACAGATGGGATGGACCCTCGAGCAAATGACAGAGTAACTGGAATAAAGTGATTCCTTTTAAAGTCTGTTCAATGAACGGGTCATAACACATATAGTCCCCCGCTATTAGTTTATCTGTGATTTACACTTGATTGGACATCTGGAGGAAGAAAAAGAGTGGTATGTTTCTTCAGAAAATACACTTTAATTGTACCAATGGCTATGCGTTATAATTACATCTGAGGCGATTATAGTCATTATGAAGTCGTTATTTCTGAGACTGTTGAACATATGAAAGGCGGATGGATACACTGGCTGAATAGACAGCTGTTACTGAAGATGTAAGTAACAGACAGCCCGATCACGCTGGCAATATGGACGACCATGAAATTAAGACTCAACGTATAGTAATTACAATGACAATGAGCTTTGTTCGACGTGTCAAGTATCAGTCTAACACTTGCCAGGCAGCTTTCATATCATAGCTAATAGGCAGTTGGTGGGGCCTGGCGTTGCCAACCGCTGAAACCAAAACTATTCACGAGCTGGCCCTTGACGTTGTGCTTAGCAGTTGACGTAACAGTAATACACACATCAGCTACATGTGGCCCCATGCAAATGAATGCATTAGTGCAGCCCTCAGAGAGCAGAGCGTGGCCAATAAATCCAGCCCAGGGTGAGAAATGTAGCCTTTACCATGCTTGTCCAACCCCATCTATTTAACCTAATTACACACACCATACCAGGTAATAAAAGTCTGCATGCTATCAATTCTGACGACTCATCCAGGGCAGTGCAAGGAACGTCTATTAGAATCCATAAATCCTGAGAATGGTGATCTTCTCGAGGTGTAAAGAGCGTAAAAGGTGTCTCTGTTGGGGGCTCTGTCTATCCTCTGAATGCTTTTGTGTGAGTATAAATCAGAATGATCTGTGTCTGTTTTTGTGCATTTTCATGAGTGTTGTGGAGGTACAATATGTAGAATATTTACATGGAGATGTCCATATTAATTAAAAAAGGCTGATCCTATGCTATGTGTATCCGTATGTTGTGAACTAACATGACCTCACCAAAAATATTTCTTTCAGTTTTCAAAGCCAGATAAACTTTATTATTTTTATACTTGTGATTGCTCATGTCTAACTCATGACAAAGCCCTCTGATGAGATATAACATATCAATTTTTGTGACATAAACACACAATGTTATGTCAAAGACTGTTAAAATTACAACCAAAGTTTGAGGTTCTGTATTGATGGGCTGTAAACTGTGTTTATTTATTTTCTTACTAATACAGGTCTTATTAACAGAAAGTGAAGATAACTACACTGCAAAGATGATAAACAAATGGATACCAGATGAATTACCTTGACTGCCTATCACAATTAAGATCATGAACATCATTAATTTTTAATTAAACATGGTGATAGAAACAACTTTGTTAATGTAACTGATGTATCAAGTCATGCACTAGATCCTATTCATACATGAGCATCACATGTAGTTAAACTGATTTTATACTGAAATTCACTTTTTTTAATGCATGGACCCACAATACGACTCATGATAATTCCTTAGGTTACCAGTCAATGATGTTAAACTATCCAGTTTATCACATTACCAAAATTCCAACTGAAAAAGAAGCAACAAAAATCTGAGCAAACAGTAGAAATTGGGAAATCCTAGTTTTGGTTGGATATGTTTCCTGCCCAGGTGTTTCCTGTAGCTTGCTGACAGCCCTGTCTGTCACGCCTGAGGCTGGGCGGAACGTTGCTGCAGGTACTTTCACTTTCCAAAGTCACGCTTTGCAGTTGGTTAAAGAAAACAGCGCTGCAGTGCTGAATAGCTGCATCCAGTGTTTTAGGCATAGATGGCTAGAGATAAATGGCTGTGGTCACAGTAGCTTCACTTTTTACGCTCACTGCCTTTGTCTGCAGCACACCTGAGCAACACCCAACCCTCACTCTACCCAGAGATGTGAATCCATGAATGAGGGGACAAAGTGGAAAGGTGAATCAAGGGAGAAAAGGAGAGATGAAAGATGAATAGCTCAGGTGTGGTAGATCCTATTGTTTGAGAATGCTGCTGTGAACCATTTCAACTTTTCACCCCTCTGGCTAATTGGTGTAGTGAGGATCAGTCATGTTAGAGTGGCAGCATTATTGCAGTTTCACATGACTGAGTGTAATGGCTTTTGGATGAATTAAAAGGAGGCTTTACGGCACAAGAAGAATAACAACTATTACTATGACCTAGTGGAGATACACCTTTACGAGGGGCACAGTTGATGGACCATCCAAATAGAGTGGTGGGTCAAATATGAGCACCAACCTCAGGGGCTGAAATATAGAGCCCATACTTAGGTGATAAGAGCTTCAGTTCTGTCTATGGCTGCAAGAACACTGGAGATTGTGTACCATAATTTTTAGCCCAAATAAACATTTGAACGGCCTGGTCCAGAAAATAGCTTTGGTCTAATCTACCATTTGTCTAAGTGTTCTCACTATACAGGGGTTGGATCTTTTAGTATTGCACCATTTTTATTACTTGTTTTGGAAAGTATGGAAATGTTTGACATTGTTACTAGTAAGCACAGAGACCCTCCTAGGCAGTCAACCTACAGTAAGTCCTGTCTCAACAGTGCCTCTTCTTCTGTAAGTCAGCTGATCTGAAGTTCAGTTGGGATGGCATGTACAGTATGTAAGCTTCCATCAATATGCAACTGCAACCTTCCAAAGGCTCCTTGATAATTAAACAGCTGACATTAAAGGCTCTGCCCAATTCTTTCTTGGGTTTATGTTGAGTCAGTGGTACAAAAGGGGGACTGGGTGGTATTAGTGGTGTGTTAGGTAGAGGCCTTATGTTCATAGTAACAACATTTTGAGTCACTGCGACCTTGACTCTCCAAATTGTAATTATTGGTGTGTGAGAAAGCGCAAGGTTATAGAGAATTCCTGAAAGCTTTCTTGAGATATCTGGTCCGACTTTGACGGCCTGAAGAAAGGTGTTTGATTATGTGCCATGAATTCATTATCAAGTGAGAACAAACAGGAACACTTGATCATTGGCTATTTAAACACCATGAATGCATAGCTTATAAATGACGCCTGCATTGGGAGGAAATTAGGGAAGACCCCTGTGATTCACACCAAAACACTTGATGCCTGGAACAGGATAGGGTCCATCGCCTTCACAAGAAATTGATGAACATGGAACCCAATGACTTCCACCTTTGACTTGAAAATGTAATTAGCTCATCCTTGATTCAGCCACATCATTTGTGCCAAATTTAAATAAAGTTTCTCTAAGCTTTCTTTTAATATTGTTTTGACAAACATGGGTTAAACATGGTTCACAACTCCACAACATGCAGTTTCTTTTGGTGCCATTGGTTTTTACAGTGTGGAGTTTGCACTCTTGCTAGCTGAAAGTACGATTGTTAAGCTGATTGTTATTCAGACCTATTATGATATTTGTTAATAAAGGGCCCACCTCCATCTCTCACTTGTTGTCTTTAGGTGAGGATTCTTTGTGATCAGACAAGCATTCCCCAAAAATATTTTGCCAGTTGAGTTTTCTATGCTGCATATGAACTAATGAGGAGAAAGATGATACAAAGTAGTGGCATGCCATGGGTTTTACATCTAGGCTTTCAGTGGTGTCCTTCGATCGGTAGCATATCCCAATAGCTTCATAAAGATGTCCCAGCTTTCAGTTTACATTGTGCAAGATAACCTTACATTCATAGTGATGCTACAGCCTTGAGACTGAACATCTAAAGGCAACAAACACACTTGTTGCAGATTCATAAATAGATAATTAACCTGTCAAGAATGTAGGCCTTTCTTTTCCGCTGTTATGACAGGATGCAGTGTCACAAACACCTCAAACAGCACTTTCTTACAATGAGCCCAGCTGTCTGACCCTTGTGTAACAAAGAATACATCCAAGCATCAGACTCAAAAATCTGATCGTGACAACGACTGTGTATGATGTAGCTTTCAAAAAATTCAACTGCAGAGGAACTCACGGGAAGTTCTGATGGCCCTTGGTAGACTTTTTGATCTAGAGACAACAGAGGGGCGAAATTTGATCGGAAAAAGGTTTAAAGGAAACAAACACTTGGTGCAGTATAATCTTGGCAGAGAGTGACAATGATATTAAAATAAAAAATTAAATAGTGTCGTTCTCATCAGTAAGATTACAGAATTTACCATAACTGGTCCGTTTTCATCAGCAAATTAACCAATACCATTGCTCCCAATCTACAACAGTACCCAAAACTCACATTCTCATTAAACTAACACTGCAATTAATTTATACATTCTCATTACACTCACTCTCACTTACTCAGATATGCATACATACACATACAAATAAAAACACATCCACACCATGATACACTCTTTCCTCTCTGCATCACCATAGGATTTAAATTTGATTTAGTTATCATAAAATGTCATTATTTGTCTTCCATAACCCTTTTTTTCTTACTCATAAAGTATCCTTAATTGGCCGGTGGACAAAATTCATTTTGAACATATATATATATATATATATATATATATATATATATATATATATATATATATATATATATATATATGTGTGTGTGTATATATATATATATATATATATATATATATATATATATATATATATATATATATGAAAAGATGATGAATCAGTGGTAACAAGAAGTGCTCAGAGCAAACAAAACTCTCAATACCCCACCAAGGCATTTCAAATATTGTCGAGCCAGTTATTGTAAAAAAACAAATTGCCCTAAGGGATACTGTTTAGAAATCATTAAAACAATTCATGGATCTGCTCCAGGATTTGGAACAGCACCAAAACCTTGTCATGTTTTCCTTGGATCATGACCAATAGTCTCTCAAAATGTAATATTAACCATTTAAAACTAATGTAGTAGGCAAAAATGTGGAAAAGTGCTCTTTAAGAAAATCTTGACTCTGCATACAGGACAATTCACTATCAAAATCTTATTTCATCCTCCTTTGGCCATAAACAGCATTCTTTGCAAAAAGACTTAAAAATCTGTCGAGAACTGACTGAGAAATAAGTAACAATTTGGAAAATTGTCCAATCCTGCACTGCTAAAAAGTCATTTAAGAAATTCCTAAATGCTCATCCTGATCTGAATCACCACCAAAATCTAATCACCTCATTTTGCGCCATGACATTACCTGAAAATTTCATTAAGTTCAGTTCATAATTTCTTGAGTTATCCTGTTTACATTTTAACAAACACGCAAACAAAAGCCAGCAAAACATTACTTCCTTAACAATGTTGTACTTTCAGTTTAGTTCTGATGAAATTAACTGATGTATTATCACTAAAATGCTACAAATTTGATGAAACACAAGATACAAATCTGACTGTAAACAGACTGTAAACAGGACAGAGAAGTCTTTCCATCCCTGACTGTTTACCACATTTTGAGCATTGACATGTTATGCATTACAAAATGACGGAGGCATGTTAATACTTTCCTCAGGATGTAGCAATCTTTGATATTTGCGGCTGTACTTCTAATAATGTTGGTTCATGTTGAGGAATGTTTTACAAGACTATTGGATGTATTAGCAAACAGGATGCAGCCAGCTATGAAAGAAAGAAAAACAGGTCAAAAAAGTGGTTCTCACGCACCAGACAAGGCCTGTCGCTTTATCTTTCTTTCTTGCTCATCACCTCACTGGCATTTTACCCACCCAGTCTGCAATTTCAAGCTCTCTGCGGAAAAAAAAACATATAAAAGGATCCCCACACCTGGATTTCCACTTCAGGATGTCATCCATGGAATCCAGCAGAAAAGCTAATCCATCAAACTCTGCAAAAAGAAGAGTGTGGGTGTGTGTATTTTCTATTAAAAAGGATTACTCTATTACCAAAACAGAAAAGCCGGCTCAGAATATACAGTTTGGTAAATTGATTTATGACTGATTTATCTCACGTAAGCCCAAGACAGTGTTGGTTTTCTGGAGAAGTGCTGGCATTGTGTCACAAACAATTACTGGTTCTTATATTTGGGTGAAAGGAGGGGGGAATGAGAAGCAGCTGGTGTCAGAACATCAGGCTGCTGTGATTGTAGCTGTAGAAAATGCTAAATGGCTGCCGTTGATAGAGCAGTTTTGTCAGAAGAGACGCATTTTGTCTTAGTGCAGTTTGCGCTTATCTTTGAAAAAGAAAACACTTAGGCATTCGCACACAGAAACACATTTGCACAAAGATTTGGGAATAGAAACGCTTGCACATATACAGTAGTATTCATGCTTATACAAACTCCACACAATGTCGTCTAAATGGTGATTTGCTGTTGGTTTATGAAGATTACGCTCTCCTTCATTGTCACATGTATGGTGCATTGTGCCAGCTCACTGCAGAGCTCCCTGCTTCAAAGCTACTCCAGTGCAATTGTTGTCTCAGCCACCTATTATAAACAAGGCCTTTTTAGAGAAAAGGCTGTAATTGTGCAAAAGTGTGGCACAAATGGCTTTGTAACATTACTGTATGCCTTTCTTCGATGTAGGACCCTGAAAGCTCTTGCCAATTGAAGTTCAGCTTTCATCCAGCATAAAAGCTATGTTTGCAATTGAGCTTTGGTGCTATACCTTTCCTCGCCTTTACCCCCCAAACCCTCTCCGCCTTGTTTCATACGAGTGCACAGCCACAATGGCTTGAGTAATGGCTCCAAAATGCCTTTTCCCTGGGCAAAAATCACTGCTTTTGTGGGTCATGGACAGGGAACTTTGAGACTCGAAAAACTTCAGCAGGCTACTGCTATTACTAATTCCTTTCTCTTTCTATTCTAATAGTAAAACCACTCTGCACTACCACACAGACCCCGTTATTTAGCTTAGCCCAACACACACAAGAGAGAGAGGAAAAGTAACAGAAAGAGAAAAACACAGGGGGAGAGAGAGAACACAGGTCAACCACAGAGCTTTTTCCTTGTTTGAAAATGTCAGCATCAAAGAGGAGCTGCTCTCCATCGGTGGGGGCGTGCTGCTAGGCCGTGGATATTTCCCTGCTGCAGAATGAATCGGGGTCCAAAGCCAAACCAAGAGCAGTCTAAAATAGCCTGGTGACTGGGTGGTTATGGCCTCGCATCTTATACGAGCCGGAGCCGCATGCTTTTAGTGCCCGGCAGCTGGCCCTGTTTGCTGCATTACACTCTAACTAGGATGTATGGTGGGAGAAGGTGCCTGGGTGATACATTAGCTCCAAAGTTGGAAGTAGAAAGTTAGCTTTAAATGCTTCAACTCGTGGTTGAATTTACATGAAAAACTTTAACAAGCTGAAACTATCAAAAAATCTTGGATTTCTACTGTATTATTATCAGTGTTGGGCAAGTTACTTCAAAAACGAAATGCGTTATTTATTAGTGTCATTTCAAAGAAATTATTTACATTATAATATTACTGTATTCGAAATGTAAGACATTACACTATTATCACATTACTTTTAAGTTACTCTTGTCAAAATAACAGGAAATATGGATTTGGCATTCTAAATGTAGCTCATTATGCTTGAAAGGTCATTTCACATTCAGTGGGAGGTGATGTGGTGGCTTAAGGCTAAAAACAGTATATACTGTATACAAGCCACATCAATGGTTCATGGCACAATACAAGAAAAGATCCTAACAAAAACAGTCAAAAGATAAAATTATGGTAAATTGTGTTAAAGATTCGAGCGGAGGATTTTTCTCCTCTGTTGATCTCACAGAGTATTTGGCGAGTTTGTATTTAAACTAACAAAAAAAACAACAACTCTACATTCCGTGTTGAATTAAAAATGCATCGTAACTTGAATTACTGAAATTTGTGTAGAGTAAAATATCACTGTTTCTTATTTGTAATGCCTTACTTTACTACTTTACAGCAAAAAGGAATGCATTACAGTAATCACATTACTTTTGTAATGCATTACTCCCAATACTGATTATGATAGGCTTCACCATAGATGCACAAATGATTGAACCCTGCAGTCTTCTTAAGAAAATGTTGTATTTAGTTTAAAACTAATAACCTCAGTACTTGGGTAAAGGTATTGATCATATTGATAAAATATAACCCAAATACAAGTGTGAGTTTCTCAGCAAAATTATTAATTGAGCACTTGCTTGTAAAACTCAATTTTCTTTAACACCTGACTGGATGTGGCAATGGCCCGAATCATAAATTAATTACTTTGTTGAGCAGAAGATTTATTCAACTTTTTCGTCTTTCATTGTTAGGGTACACTAAAACATGAAGTGATATCACGCATTTGAAGGTGTTGGATGTAATGTTTTAGTTTGCTCAGCTTCATATGTTGTCAGCTGGAGGTCTAGCAGCAGTGCAGTGAATAAAGCAGAGTCATTTTAGATGTTCTGCTGTTGAAGTTTTTGCTCATCACGAAGCAAAGAGTTCAAGCTGAACCTTCAATAGGGCGACAGAGCAGGAGCTGGCAAAGGACGACTGCCACCACAAAAGTGAAGGAGGGCAAGTAAGATATGTTGTAAGCAAAGGAAGGTGTTGCACTCATTTAGAGAAGTCTAATGATAATACTTCCACATCAAGTGCAAAGAGCTTGGAGGGGCTTTAGAAAACTGACCTCCCAAGCCATGAGTCTGGCAGGATAATATTTAACTGTCTTCAAGGTAGCCAAGAAGCTCTCAGCATCTCACTTCCTGCTGACGTAATAGCCTTTGACAAGCATCCTCCATCACATATGAAAGCAAGTTGTCAATAGAGCACATGTTCGTGTGTACATGCGTGTTCAGGAGCGTGAGCAGGCTGCAGACAGTGGCCACTGGGAAATCAAGGAGCACTTTGTCATGCATCCTTAAATGTGTGACATTGCGTCTCATGAGACGGCGTCTGATTGGTCTATGAGGCATCGAAGAATGACGGCTGAGTGATGGCCTCGGAGGGATGGAGAGTATGCATGTGGTGTGCAGGGTGTGTAGAGTGTGTGTGCGCAAATGTGTGTGTTGGCTGGGGTTACAGATACAGGACAGCACGGTGACATGTCTGGGTGGCACCCTGTCAAAGACAGCTGGCAACTTGTGGTAATACTGCCATCAGGGGAGTCAAACCCCATTCAAGGATCATTGTTCAGGATTTATTCTATTTAACTGCAAATGTGATCTGCGGTCACATTAAATCATGTTTTAGACATAAACACGACACTTTTTGCTTTAAGATCTGTCACCATCATACACTTATGTACAATAAGACAGAAGAATTAAATCATGAATGGGCAATGTTGATTATCAAGAAGACCTGATCATTTTATTTTCACTGCTAAAAGCAACTTAAAAAATGTTTGAAAAACTCTTGTTTAGTAAAATAGGGAAGCACTGTAGTGAGGCAGGCAGTGCTGGTCCCTAAAAGCAAGAATATTGCAGGACCAACTTTCCTAGGGGGCGCATGTTCTCCCAGTACATGCATGGGTATTTTCCAGGTTCTTTCTCTTCCTGCAGCAGACCAAAAGCACACTGCTAAAGATATACTCGCTGTTAATCAAGAGGATGTGTACGTATGATGGCCGCCACATATTCCCTGTGTTGTTTTAGCATGTCAGCTGTGCAAATTGTCAGAACTTCATGCAACGCAGATGTTAGATGTTAGTAGATGAGAGACTTATCACAGCAGCAAAAGAAACAAGAACAGAAAGTTTAACAGACAAACTGATAAATCAAGACATCATCAACATCTTAACAATGTGTAAGACTGCTAAGACACAGATCTGGTAGAGCTTCTGGTTGATGACATACACATTTTTCTTTGGGAGTTGGAAAACAGTTGAACAAAAGAATCTAACAAAAAAGTGCAGACAATCCTGATGGTGATGTCTGACCACTGGTCACCAGTTGTACTTACCCTTAGCCCCAGAATTACCACCATGTTTGCAGTTCGGTTCTAACACAACAGTTGGTTATATGAAGCCTGAGATCCTCCAGTGCCCTCCAGTAACACGCGTCACCTACTGGCAAGTATATAAACAGAAATGCTGTCAACAGAGGCAAACACCTGGTTGTCTTTCTCTGGATGTAAGCCCTGAATTGGTCCAGGATGTACCAGCATCTTACGCAGTGGTGGCTGGCCAATAGAGGGTGCAAAGGTGCCACCACTCAACGCTGTCACCAAAAAGAATTGTAAAAATATTTAGTAATTTAATAAAATTTAATAATTTATCAAATAAATTAATCACTTGCAATGATTTCCAATACCTGTGGCAACAAAAAATAATGAACACTGAATTGTAAGTGTTTCATTTCCGATAAATGATGACTCAAGAAAAGAGACGATTTCTCTGTCTGTACTCTGTGCATAAACAGCCTGGGGGTGCTGGAGAATGTACCTCAAGGAGGCGGATCTTGGTAATGATGTCATCAATTACTGATCAACAACATAAATGCAAGACATGGAATTGAACCAATCAGCGTTGTTTGATCACTGTGGCTTAGGGTGACTTTTGAAGCTCCCACTGAAGACAATTCTAGTTGTTCTCTCGTGTTTCTACGAGATAATACTATGACGGTGATGATCAGCGTATTTCAGAGTTATTATTATGTTTGATAGTGACAAAAGTGACATAGTTATAAGACAAACAACAGTTTTCAGTTGATAATCACTGCAGAGATGCATTGTTGAGTAACTGAAGTACAGGCAGTGTCATTAATATTTAACAAAAATGTTACGGAGTCTATCAGCTGAGTCTGGTCGCCTTAATAAGGCTCACAAACAGACAAATGAGCGTAGACCAGACTGAAGTAGCTGCACAGCAATCACTTGCTGTACTGTTGCACAAATGTACATGTGAAAAACATTGAATAATCCACCTGGTGTGTCACAAGTAAAGTATCCCTTGGCCATAGATGGACACCCTTGATCTACTGGAAACTGAAAAGTTATTTTTTTTATTGTCATTTATCCCATCTTCACTTTACTAATCTGGATTTTTCTTTTTTTAAATGCCAAAAGCAGGACCAACATGTGAAAGCAAGAAAATGGGCAAAGTGTAAATGAAAGAAAAATCAATGACAGATATCAGTTTGCTGTGGCAGATTTATGTTTGAGGTTAAATGTTTTGATTCTAAGCTTGTTGTTTTCTTGAATAAAGCAAAAATCTCCTGTACGAATCAAGTGTTGCTGATAAAGAAAAGCTGAAATCCAAAACCAACAGGGGGCAGCCATAATTACCCAGCATGCCCCTCATATTTACTATCTCTTAATAAGCTGCTTGCATGTAGCCAACAATGGCCTGTCATTTTTATTTAGCTTGTTTTTTCTTACACTGTTTTGCTGTATATTCATCAGCAGATAAGGACTGGCATGGAGTGAGAGCGAGTGTTTAACTTTGTCTCCATGGTCCGTGGATCTGATGGATGCTACCAGCTCCTACCACCCGAGAGTTAAAGGGAGAGAGAAAGAGAGAGAGAAGGGGAGAGAGAGAGGAGGATTTACGCTGGCACCGCATTTTTGTCCAATTAATAGATTGCCAGTGTGTTGCGTATTTTGCATGACAAAGGAGGGTAATATTAAACTGCCATTTGTAATGAAAATGCACTTTGCAAATTAAAAAGTGCAGAAACCCAATTTTTCCTACCTCTTTAGGAAATAAACAGTCCTTAACCAATTAAAGCGCATTGTAATAATTCTGTGATTTATTGCCAGTTGTTTAACTTTCAAAACTGGGCTAACCTATATTAAGGTCACAATCCATCATGTCTTGCATGGAGTGCTATGGAGTAATGGCTGTTGTATTAGCTGCTTTTGATGATAGTATGAAAGAAGTATTAGCACTTGTCAACAAAACTGCTTACAACATAACATTAGCATGCATGAGCTGCGTCGCCTATTCATTATCTTGGCAGCTCCACACACGCGGTTACTGCCTTATAAAACATTTCGCCGGGGCCGAGAGCACACACTCACTGTTTGGTTTTGTGATAGAGTGGCGACATGCAAACCATGGGGCGCGCTCTGGTTGCAATGCAAACAGGCAGCGGAAAGATGAAACAGTCTCTGTGAAAAGGGTAGGTGTGGGGAGGGGGGAGCAGTATAGGAGATCACTCTGCATCTTTGCCTTGATCACTCTCCTCCAGTGTGTGTCGAGGAAGGCAGAGAATGTCCACCGGCTGACAGAGGGAGAAGGAGGAGGAAAGAGGAGCAGAGGGTGAGGAGGACAGCAGAGTTAAGAGAAAGCTTTTTACAGCTCAGCTGTGGTTGAATGATGACTCAGAAAAAAGGAGAGAGATGGAGAGGTAAAAGAAAGTGACAGGGGATTTTGGACCCTTGTTAGGTGTGTCCAAACAACCCTGAAGTCCAACACCATCGTCCACCCCTCACAAACTTTGATGCAGTCAAGGTTAAGTGTGTGAATTTACAAGGGCTTGGAATTAAAAAAATGAATAATAATATGAGACTCTTGTAAGGTTATGACATCATGAAACTAGACTCATAATGAATATATGAGGAAAAGGTGCAATTTTCATGTTTGTTAATTCAAAAAAGCTCTTTTGTGAATTTCAATTGTGTAACTGTGAAAATCTCTTTTTTCACCTGCCCAGGGCTTTCTGATAATTGTTGAAGAAAACACCTCCAAATCAGCATGCTGTTTCTCTCTGAACTGACCTAATTTAAAAGATTGTCTCAACAAAATTGGATGCTGATGATAATGCGATTATTCTGGACTGAAACCACCAGTTATACTTTCTTCATGTGTATACAGCAGATTTCATTCTGTCATGGCTTTTTGCCTGTGTAATTTCATTTTAAGTTGTAATTTTTTATGTTTGATTGAAATAAATAAAAATAACACCTTAAATATTCATCTAAAAAGTATGATTTGATCGGCTGCAAACTGTAGTCATGGCACAAGTCAACAACTTCATCAGGTGTGTTTTTTCCTCCACACAACAGGTTGTTTCATACTTTTTTTTGTCAATTTAGAATTTCAAAGATCCAAAACTGTTTCCTCAGAAATCCACAACTTCTCGTACTCAAAATTTTAAACTTTCCATGTGAATTGGCCTTTTAAAACTTCAAAACAATACGTTTGCAGTCTCAAATAAATCGGAATTTACAAAAAAAATCTTTTTCTTTTCTCAAAATAAGTATTTAACAAAAAGTAAAATAAGAAAGTCAAGAAAACATACAAAGATTTATGCTTTTTATTTTTCAATGTGGCTCTCAGACCCTTCATGATACTTCAAATCACTGATACTGTGGGAATGAAAAATATGCTGTATCTTTAAATTAAACTCTCTACTGTCATTAAAGTTATTTGGGCTATGTTGCTTGTAATTGGTCATAAATTTGTAAAACACACTTACAGTCATAGAAGGTGACTGACAAAAGTTATTCAGAAAAAAAAAATCTAATAGTGTAGATGTTTTTCCCAGTGTTGAAGATATATTTAATGAAAGACAAGCAACTCTCCAATTGTGCTGGAAACAGACACAATATTAATATACTGGAAAAATAAACTTTACCTTAAAGGCTTCCATCATGTCTACTTTTTTTGCAGATCATCATTATTTTCATTTAAAAAAGCATCTTGCATCAGTCTACAATAATTAATCTACATTTAAAAGTTGGCTAAAATATCATGTTATTTCATTAGATCAATTTCTCCTTGGAACTCTGAGTACGTCTGTATTTATGTGGACTCAAGATTGTTTGTAACAGGGGTGTGCAATTTCCGGTTGAAGACCACACCAGAGTCCTTACACACTTACAGTGGAGCAGCACTACAATGATTCAACTGCAGTGAATGTGCCTGACAGTCCCATACAATACAAAATGTACTTTGTTTTTTTTCTCATATACAAATACATTGTACGTCTACACTCCCTCACTTTATTTAAAAAAAAGTGTTTTAAAATAGTCAATTACATTTTTCCCCAGATGATGCCACTTGGGGACTTGCCACCTCCAGACAGGAGACAGCCCCTGAACCCTGCACATTTGAGTACAGGGGTAATAGTCAAAGTCACAGCAACTTTTTAGGAGGCACGCTACAAGGCACAGCTGATGAGGTTTTCCATTCATAAACCCGCCTTCTCACAGGGATGAAACGGGGGGTTTATAGGCATGGCAAAAACTGATGTAGAGTGTTTTTTTAGGCATACAGCTTAAACAGAAAATTTGGATCTGGGGACATCTGGGACCAAAAAAGTGTAAATTATGGGACCTTCAACCTTCTTGAATTTCAGCCTTTGTTGATATAATACAAAACTGTCATTAAAATATGGCTCAGCAAGCAATAGAATATGTAATTGCACTTACTGACTCGACGAAGAACTAATAATAATAAAACTAAAAGCAAAAACAGCTGTTTTTTATTCATCTTATTCTTACAGATAGAACAAACTTTAGGAGCAAAAATCAAGGTAAACAAGTTACAACTAATTTTTTTTAATCTCACATGCAGGAAAAAAGGTCAGTAATATTAGATACCTAAAAGAAGGTCCGAACACTTGCATTAGGGTGTACATGAGAGTTGAGCATCCCTAAACTTCTGATCTTTGAATCACCCCTGCCACAAGGGTAACATTTGAGGGGCTACTGATATGGTGAAGAAAGAGCTTTGGAGTTAAGCGGTATCTGATCCGTAGGGCAGAGCAACAGGTCTGATGAGGGGCTTGTGACTAAAATGGAGAGAGAAAGAAAGGGAGACACAGATGTAAACACACAGAGAAAGAGTTACGGCTGAAGAGCACGGCAGGGAACCAGTCGGAGAGAGAGAGAGGGAGAGAGGGAGAGATGCAGAGATGTAGAGATGCAGGGCGGTGTGACATGGTGACATTTGCCTCCACAAATGGGCTCTCTGGCTTTAGCCGCGCAGTCTGGTGCGATGCCCCCCGACTGTGAGCCAAGAATGCACTTAGCTCAACAAGAGCAAATGAATGGCCCTGTTTTGACTTTTACCATTACACTCCTTCTCTCTGATAGCTGGTGCCGGGCGCGCTGAGTCTTTGTTGAGGCACGGGGATCCCTGCGTGTTTGAACGCCCCTCCACCATTGTCTAATTAGTGTGCTAAATTAGCAGTGGGATAATATGTGGATTCAGTATTCAGCTCTTGATTCTGTTGTTATTCATCTGAGTTGCTTTAGTTGGTAGGAGGGAAAAACTATGAGAAATGAGAGTCAACGTTGTTAAAAAAAACCCAACACAGACACATCAAACCTACTATAAGCTTTAAATCCTACACCAATTTAACACTCACTTCCATTTGCAGACATGCTTTTGGTCCTCTGAGGATGCCTAAAGAGCAATGCTGTTTACATACCACATCGAGGAATCTGTGTATTTTTCAACCACAAGCCAGACAAACACCTGACAGCTGACAAAAATGGCAACAACAGGCTACTGAGCAGCCAAAGCCACCATGCCAAAACTCAGTAGAGATAATTGCATCACTATGGATTCTTAAATCCTACCGCAGCAGTGAGGATATGACAGGCTCAAATTTATACTCTTATTGTTCCATGGCAGTCTATTATGGACAGTCCTCACTGGAAAACATACACATCTTCTGACTCCTGTGTTTACTGAATAAGGTTAGTGTAGTGTAGTCTGTATTAATATTTTGTAACTAATTTGCCAAACTCTGACTTCCTAAGACATTGAGTGCAGTGTAACAACAAAACATGTTGGTTTTCTGACAACATTGATATGAATTCTGCTCATCTCAGCCCTTTTATCCTCATTCATAAACACCTAAGCCAACACAGCGGGGCTACAACAGAAAATTCCACTGATCAGTTTAAATTCAAGATGGCTGCCATCAATATGAAATGCTTCACAGCCAGTCCCGACACACAACATGACCAGATGCAACATCTCCTCCAAATCTTGATATTATTATTACATCCACATCCATTGTGTGACTCCTAAAACTCTACCTTCAATTCATACCAGTGACAAAAAACATTTTTTTTAAATTCCCTTTCTCTCCTTACATCTTCATTGTGTAAATGCCATGACAGTCTGAACTGGTCCTGTCTGCTTAAAACATGTAATGAACTCTGATATAGAAAAAAATCACACTCAGCATTTTCTTTATATGATTTGTTATAATCCTGATGAAAATATAGTTAAATCAACATCATTAAAACAACAGAAATCACATTGTAAAATGGCAGTGATTCAACTTTCAAAGCACTAATGTATACAATCTCCAGATACAGACACAAATGCAGTTTTTATTATTGATTTATCAATTAGTTTTCAACCAGGTTTACTGTAAAAAAGGAAAGAGATCACTATATTTAAAATCAAAAACTATTTTGATCCTTTTCTCCTCCAGATTGTGTCACATAGCTAAGAACCTAACCAACCAAAAAGGGTTAAACACATAGACCCTTAGTATGTAACCTGTTGGTGTCACCTGAAATTACCACTGTCTTCCTCTATAGTTACATAAAGGCAACTTTAGTTGCACTACAGCCTCCGTCTGTCAGAAGACTGCATTATAAGCATGAACCAATGAGTAAAAAATTGGAAAAAAGATGACATAAGATAAAATAATTGTCTGTCATAGTTCAATTCACAGTTGAATTGTAAAAACTCATTGCCCTTTGGAATCACATCTATGGATAGAAACGTTCAAAAACCTGTTTTGCTAAATGTTAACAGTGCACACTCTGGACAGCCTTGTAGCGCCGTTAGCGTTACATATGTCCATACAAGCATGTATCTCTGATCACTCTGTCCCTCGCCCTGCAGTGCAAGTGTTGATATCTAAATCCCTCTCTTCCTCTGTTTTTCCTCTGTAGCTCCAGATCCCCAATGATTATTCATGTGCGTTTAACTCTCAAACAGCCCCTCATTAACTGTGGCTCGCTGGGCCATACGTTGGGCCAAATTACGCGGCTTTGACATACACAAACCAGCAGGGGGGGAGGGCGGAGGAGGATGGGGAGGGGAGCGCAGTAGTCAGGATAAAAGGCCTGGCTCTCATTCTCTCTCCTTGGTCCTCTCTAACCACAGATAATGGCTGCCAACGTGTCTGTATGGTCTTTAAAAGCAATCAGCACTTTCACTTTTAGAGGAGTGGGCTTTTGGGGAGGAGGTGAAGAAAGGGGGAGGGGGGGGGGGAGCAGGAGGAGAGAGAGAAGGAGAGGAGGGTGAAGTGGTAAACACTGAGTCAGGATTAGATCCCACCTTCAAACACCCAGATGGGGAGGTGGGCAACAAGGAATGATGAAAAATGTGCACTGGGGACAAGGGGATTCCCCAGCTGAGGTACGGCAAACATGAGGCAAATTATGGATTTTAGTTTGAACTGACTGGAATTAATTAGAAAGGCTTAATCCAGATTTAAACCCTCAACACCAGGAGCAATTCAAATACAAAAACACGTGCTACTGAAAAACAAGTAAATGCCTTTGAGAACAATAGCTGGACATTATTGATCCAACCAAAACACATGACAATACAAATTATGAGAGAAGACCACTATCTACCTCTGGCACCTCCTTTTTGATGTCAGTATATTAAAATAAGAGGTGTACAAATGTGGTGTAAATGGAGAATTTGGGGTTTACATTTGTTTTTGGTAAATAACAGGAGTGTTGAAGTGAGGTGAGCAGAAAATGAGCGAGACAAACACTGTAAGCTAATGTGCAAGGGAGCGGCAAAGGGTTGTACCAAGTTTGTACCACAGAGTTTACAATCCACTACGATTTGAAGAATTGTACCATTTAATGCAAGTTGTAACTTACATCTGACACCTTCTACTCGTAAAGTTTGTTGTAAAATAGAATATATATAGTATACAGTTGCAGATGCCGCCAAACAGGCAGCAGCTCAATGTGGTTCAATAAGAGGAAAATAGCTTCAAGAAACAGAATGGATTAAAATACAGAAAAAAACGTGCTGCAGCTATGACACTAAACAAAGCACAGAACAATCCAAACACAGAAAACACCTGCAAGAGCAGGACTGTTATGTGGCCAAGTATAACAACAGAGGTGCCCCAGGCTGTTTACAGTAGTGTTGTTCATAAAGATTTGTAAGTTAGAGAAGTGACGTTTAAAATATTTTCAGCCTTAGGCACACCTAAGATCATGTCAAAAACTCAAGGCACACCATATTCATATCCATGCAAAAATTGCTTTAATTCCTGTATATTATAAACACCATTTAAGTATTTTAAATATATTAATGGCCAATAAAATGTGGCAAACAATGTCTATCTCATGAAATGTTTTTGAGCAAAGTTATAACATATTAATGAGAAGATTTGTCAGATTTCATAAACTGAGAAATACATTTGAACTTGAAAGGCAGCATTTCACAATAATATGGATGACCTGGTTAATTAAAGAGACAGAAACGATCCCCTTTGACGGTTCCTCAAGGATTTAAAATTTTTAATTCTACAGGAGAAAAACTGTAACCTGAAATAAAAGAATACAAATTTTGAAATCGGTTGTTGTACAATCATTGGCATATTTTATGATTGTACAAATTTCTAAGGGACACCTGCCTCAAAGTGCACGAGTGTACCCTGCCACATCATTTGAGAACCCCTGACTCAGAGGATGAGGAAGAGCAAATCAGTCTAGCTCTTTTCCTTCAGAGTTCATGGGTAGGGCTGTAATACAAAATCAAAATAAGCTTTAACTGATTAGACAAATGCACTACAGTACACTACAGTTCATGAAAAGTTTTGATTGATTAAGATTTTTGTTTGATTTTCACTCAGTACTCAGATAATACTTAAAATACAGTGAAGTACAATGTTTTCATTGAAAAACCTGAGAATAAATAGCAATGATTTTAAAACCTACTCAAAAACACGAGAGCTCAAAAAAGCAGCTCAATCATAGCAGCCTTGAGTAGCTGCTTCTTGCTACTTTCTGTACCCACAAGGGACAGATAAATGACACAAAAGCACAAATGGTATGATGCAATAGAAAAATAGCAGTGCGCTGTGATCTTATTAGACTCTTCTGGCCCAACTAAAGCTCTAATGAACACTCCTTTACTCTTAAATATAAAATCATTTATTTCCAAAAGTTTTATTAAAGAAAGAAAAAAAAAACATTTTCAATTTCCTTCACAAGAGGAAATTCCATTTTCTACACCCGGCTGTTCTTCAGACATGCTGAATGAACACAGACTGAAACACACTTCATGCACAAACAGATCCTGTGGGCATAAACTATTGCAGAGTTGTTAGAGTGATGGTCTGCTGCTCTTGAACAAGCGCTCCCTCAGCTGTTGGAGGCTTGGTGTCTTGCTCAAGGGCACTTCAGCTGTGGTCAGGAAGTGGCATCTCTCCAGCTACTAGATCTCCTTCCAGAAATGGTTCCACCCACAGGCAACCACCCAACTCCCAACCCAAGTCCTTATAAAGAGAGCTCATGTGACCCCTAAACCCATGTCTAATATGATATTACTTTATATGTTTATCTTACGTGTTCATATGTCCATCCATCCATTATTTGTAACACTTATCACCTTTTGGGTCGCATGGGGAGCTGGAGCCTATCCCATCTGACATGTTAATGTTTTTAAAAACAAACTCAAGACCTACCTTTTTGTTCTGTTTTTTACCTGAATAGCCTTCAAGTGTTTTTTAGTCTTATAACAGCACCCTTTTATTGTTATTTCTTTTTTTTTTTACTTCGTTTCAATTTATCATCTTTTATGTTTTATTTTTATGATATATTTAACTCTACAATTTAATCTAACCTTTAGTTTTTACTCATTTTAAACCTTTAAGGTGGCATTTCCTCAGTACATACTGGGTACAACAATGTTCCTGTTCTATGATTGTCTTTTATTTATGATATATTTTACCATTACTGTTTATGGATTGTGGGGTGGGTGCTGTTGGTTGGATGGATAGGGTTTGGGTCATACTTCCTTTTTTTATTTTAATGTATCTGTCTTTTTGTAAAGCACCCTGTGCTACATTTTTATATGAAAAGTGCTATATATATAATGTTTAATTGATTAATTGGGCAAGAGGCGGGGTATATCCTGAACAGGGCCTCATAGAGAGAAAGACAACCATTCACTTTCATCCACATACCTAAGGGCAATTTGGAGTCACCAATCAGCCTAATGATCATGTTTTAGGTCTGTGAGAGGAAGCCAGAGAGAACCCATGCATGCACTGGAAGAACATGCAAACTCCACATAGTATAAGGCCATGACCAACCTGGGGATAAAACCAAAGACTTTCTTTCTGTGAGGCCCATGCACTACCTGCTGTGACACTGTACTGCCTCTTCACATAGTAAAAAATTAATAAACAAACAGATTAGAGTAACTGTGTCACAAACTGAGGCAGCTAACGTTTTAGAGTACTACCTGATCCATGTTTGGTTAAATAAAAAGACACTGTACATGTATATGAGTGGACTGCACCACTGTTTAGAACCTAGTCTAGGGACACTTGTATAAGGTGTATGTCTATAGAAAATGCATAGAAGCAGTGATGTGATCAGCTCTGACCCAATAGGGCAAAAACAGCATGAAAGCAATGCTCTTTATGGCTGGTGGAAAACAATAGAATTGAGATGATTGTACTCTGAGGGAGATTTTCAGACCCGAGTTTCAGCTCCAACTCCAACTAAAGTAAAAGAAGTTCTTATTATCTGGTGGTCCTGAAGATAATCTTACCTGACTATCCTATGGTGTGAGGTGTGCTAAGAGTTATATTAACCTTTCAGAGAAAGAGTGGGGCTACGCCAACTTAAAATTGTAATTATCAAATGTGTTCAATGTCAACAACCAGATATTCTTATGCGCATGTTGTGTATCCAGAACAACTGATCACACCCTCTGTTATTTGTCACATTGGACAAATCAAGGCCAACCAGGGAGAAAGCTAGCTGGAAGCTTGAGCAGCAAGTAAACACAGCCATGGCAACAATAGTAAAAAGCATAAAGTTAGACAAACAGCAGAAACTGAGGACTAACTTGTGATATTTCTCATAATGTTACGCTTTCTTAAGGCTGTGAATTACATAGACTTATAAAGAGCTGTGTGGAAATCACAACCACCAAGGATGTCATAGGAAGCTAATCACTAGTCACATGTAATAAAGCAATTTTTTTACGTTCTTCACACTTTTTTTACATTAAGGTCATGTTGGATTATGAAGGATGACAAGCTGTGAGAGTAAAGACCCTGCTTGTTGGTGAATGCATCAGTCGGTGTGTGGTGTGCTATGACCCCATGGCACACCACAAACTGCAAGGACAAAACTTATGAATCTGTCATCATTTGACTTTGTGTGTCTTTATGTGTGTACCAGGCCTCACTGAATTATTCTGAACTCTTGAGCCCAATGGCAGAAGAGTGTAGCCTGGCCCCTGAGCCAGCCCTCTCCCTATGGGAATATCAGAGAAGCTATGTCAGACATATCAAAGATTGACATAAACCCCAAATAATCCACTCAAACATATACAAAACCATCCCCTCTAAAGGTCCTAACCTGTAACTCTGCAGTCTAATAACAGAGTAACAGAAGTGATGACCACAGCAGCTTGAAATATTTTGAGGGTGACAATGAAAAGGCATTTAGTATGACACAAACCTGTGCATAACCCTGTGTTCTACATAGAAACTGGTCCAACACAATAATTTTAGTGAAAGCTAGAAGATTTAGAATGCAGTATTTACACCCTTCTGTACAAAAAAAATTGCATATTAGGGATAGTTTCACCAAGTTATGCCTTTTTGTTATCTCAGTAGCTAAATCTGCTAGTTTTGTGTGGACACTTACACAGCTGTGTTTACCATCCATGCACACAGAAATGGACAGATATGCCTACAGGTTGGACCAAACCAGAAACTTGAAATTCTTCATGATTTTCCCTTTAATGCCCCATTTCCCTTTCAGTGAAGAAAGGGAAATGAATCATTAGTTCAGTGATGGATTGGTTAAAAAAAAAAGTTAGTAATGATTGAATACTTGCATTTAAAAACTACTGTTTACTTGTAACATCAAAAAAGTAATCTGAATACTTTGTGTGTTTAGTGGACCCTTGAATCTTTTCTGATCAGGACATCTACAAAGTGCACTTTGCAAAAATCGACATTCAGACTATGTTGTATCTTTGTAATGTTGTCAAATCTGCTCAACACTTTTAAACTGACAATAAAGTCCTGGCATAAAACACCAAAAACAACCATGGCTAGAGAAGAATGAAGAATGTCAAAACACATAGCCAAACCGGTCCAGCTTCACTGATTTTAATGCTGGTCATACGTATGTTTATAAAACCTGAGGCTATATTACATAAACTTTAAGTACCAGACTGTCTTGGCAGATACTCAATATTAAACGATTAGACTTAGATCAGTGGCCAGAACTTGATTCAGGAATCTCCCGGAGACTTTTTCTAGTTCTTAGTAAATAAAACATTGAGATGATGAGAAGTAATTGGATTCTCACAGCAAATGATGACAACTCATGGATAAAAAGGGAAAAATCCAAACATCTGTGTTTGAATTGTACCTGAGTGCTTAAGCACTGTTTAGAAGGCAGCAATAATACATGTTGTTGCTTGTTCTAATCATAATTTGAGTCACAGAACAATCAAATCCTCTTTATTCATTACCAGCTGATGTCCTGATAACAGTGATCACAGTTTGATAGTGGAAAAGTCTAACAATGGATCTTTGAAAGAGTTAGATTTGTCCTTCATACAGCTGAAGAAAAAGCCCTCAGAAATATAACTGCCATGCAGGCAGGTAGGGCTGTGTTATTGTTTTATTGCAACTTAGTAAACCTGTGGTTGTGGAGCAGCAGCTGGATGTTCATCATTGTAGCATCCTCATGATTTCACAGGGAAGGGGAAAGGGTCATTGCTTCTTTTACTGTCTGATTCCATTTTAAAATCCTGTTGATTGTTTTCAAATGAAGCATGTCCCTCTGCTCCACACAAGGAAGAAGATGGCAGTAACCAATTACATGCTTTAACAGGATATTTTATCATTGCACCTTTTAACACCATACTAAGCAGAAAATAATCAAAACTTCAAATCAACAAAAAAGCTTTTTAATTATGTCATCCTAGCATTTTTTCTAAATAAAATTTTATGTTGATATGATAATAAATATTGATATTATTTTTGATATCAATCTAAGTTTTTTTTAGAACTCCATATACCAAATCCACAGATATCATGTTACTAATGATGCTATATTTTTCATAATTCATTGTAGCCTTAAACTTGACAGTTTTAAAACATGTTATTATTTAACCCTTTCTGTGATTGTAGAATGGTTTAGCATCATATTGCTGCACTTTAACTCATTAAGCCTTTAACTCCCAGATCAACTGCTTGATCGACCAAACTTTGAGTAACTATAGCTTATTCATAACTTAAAAACTCAAACAAACTTATCAAACCTAATCAGGCCATCTGTATTTCATGGGGGTTAAACATAACATTAGAAAAAAAGCATTATGCCTTATTAAGGTCTTATTGAGCATTTGGCAGAGGTTTATAATTTATGAATATTCAGGATGTAAAAAACAATTAATTGTTGCATCAATGCCCCAATTTGTCCAAATAGACATTTTCATGGCTAGTTTGTGTGTTAGTTAAAGTGGTAATCTAAATTATTCTTGGCATAATTAAAACTTTATCACAGTAATCTTCCCTTTTCTTCTTATACAGCATTTTTGTGTGATAACCATGTGAGATACGTTGTTCTGTTGGTTAAATTGGCAACGCATTTCAGAAAAAACTTTAAATTACATCAAATCAGCGTTGCTTACATGCTAAATATTTTGGTACCTGATTTCAGTGGGATAAAATAGAGACTGGGACTGTCATGACATATTGAGGATTTTGGGATATTTCAGGGGCCATGGGACATTAAGGCCTAAAAACGAGAAGTCTGGTCACCCTACTGAAGCCCCTAGTGTGCCCTGACGCACAATTGAGAACCACAGCCTTGTGGTGTAATGCATGTGGCCCACGCCAACAACAAACTGACAAAAAGAAAAATAGATCCCAACATACAACATGTAATGTGTTTCATGTGTACAGTGCCGATCTGACTCAACAGAGCTCCCATTGTAAGAGTTTGGTGAAATAAACATTGTCAGATCTTGATATGCGTTAGCCCACAAGTTTGGCCTGTGTATATTTTTCAGGTCAGATTCCTGTCACTACTTACTCGCTGAGAAATATCTCATCATGGGAATAATACATTGATATATTGCTATTTGTAAAATGAAACAAACACTTTAATGCAAACAGGGCAGGATTCAAAATGTGGGAAATTACAAATGATTTGCTTCACATCTCACATCAGTCACCCATACATCCAGCCCACGTACTTTGGCTGTATTTACACTTACGCATGTCAGTCGTTTCGTTTTAAACAAGACAGAAATGACTGCACATGTAGTCCATGAAGCACAATAAAAGCGAGCATGGGAGAGCAAGTTTGCAGTGACCTCAAACACTGGCTGAACTCAACGTAACCATTACAAATCAGCTTTTATTGAACCGCAGAACGAGAATCCCCTCATCATTCCTTCTCCCCGCACGTAGCTGAGCAATCAAATCAAAATGTGCCTAATTTGACAGTTGTTATGAGAGTGACCTCAGTGTAATGTGAATAACAAGGCTGTATTAAGAGGAAGAATGAGACTAATGCTACATAGCTTGACACATTTGACGTTGAACCCTGTTTTTTTCCTTTTGTATTGTGTTTTTTGAGGGGAGGGTAGTGCCATATGCTCGGTGTATGACAGCTACATCACAGCGGTGTCACACAAGTGTAAACTCCTCATGGGGGTAGAGGGGGGATCACAGATGTTGCAGGCTGAGGTCTGGTGCAGATGGCTTTAGGGCGTTCTTGCCAGTGATCTCTTTCCAGTGGGAGCAGCAGCACCATCACACATACACACACATGAACACACACTGCTACCTGGACGCTCTTTAGAGGATAAGAAGTGACACATTGCACAAACACACACAACCACACGGACACAAGCTACACACAGACCACCATCAGGGACGCTGGCATGCATAAAACACATGGCACTCTGGTTCACCTCCCTGCTTTCTGCTCTCTAAAACTCTGACAAGCATGTTATAAAAGTTTAAAAATTGGACTTGGAATAAAAAAAAACAAGATTTTTTCAATAAGTCTCATTAGGAGGTTTCCACTTCATGAAAGAGGATTAGGGTCACAAGCCAAACATTTTTTTGAGCTCTGACTTTTTTTCCCAGAATTGTGACTTTTGTTCTTATTTCTTTCATTTATTCTGGGAAATAACATTTCCAAAAATCAGCGCCAGCACTCAAAAAAGGAAAGGAAAAATGAAACTTGAGAGCGGTGCTAATCCTGCTCCACTTTGCCTCTTATAAAAACAGAAGAATAATTCTTTTCTTCTTCACACAATCAGATTTCAGACAGTCAAATGTTTCATTTCACAGAAGTGTGGCTCTATAATAGACACACCTTTTAGGATAGTGTAAGAGAAATGCTATTCCCAGTTGGGATGTGTTTGATAGCAGGCACTTGAAGTTTTAATGAGTTTTGGGTATTCATTTTTACCATCAGTGCTTATTTATACACTGTGTAAGCCCACAAATAAACACTTGCACAGATGTTTGGGCAGAAATGGAGTGGCTGAGTTGAATCACTACCAGTAGGAAAGCGTATTAGGGCCATTGTTCATTTTGGTACAGAGCCCTACTGTATGCTGTTGTCAAAGCATATAGTATGCAGTCCATGCGTCTTACATATTTTCCACTATCAGTTATCAAATTTCTTCCAAGTGCTCATGTTGGTTCAATACCAAATCAAAAAGCCCCCCCAAAAGCACAGGCTGCTCAACCCTCTGCCCATGGACCACTTGCAGTCCGGCTCCCCCATGTTTAGCACTACTGGGATTTCCCATAATTAATGACGATTACATTTTTACAAGAGTCATGTAAACGATCCAAGCATGTCTTCCTGATTGTTTTTGTTATTTATTCAATCAATCAATCAATCAATCAATCAATCAATCAACCTTTATATGCATACTACCCATTGATAACAAGTGTAACCTCAAGACATTTTACAATAGAGCAGGTTGTAGACAAACTCTTCATCATATGAATACACATATATGCAGATATAAACATAAAAACGCACATAAATATATATATATATAAATACAAATACATACATCCAACACTCAACATGAATCCGTAAAGCCAATCATGAATCCCTCATTAGTGGCAGCAAGAGAAAAACTTCTGTTAAGCAGCAGGAAATCTTGAATGTGGATTCCAGTCTCATGATGAACAGCCATCCACATGATGCTGTGTTCGGTGCGTGGGCGAGGGAAGGAGGTGGGCAAAGACAGTAGACTAAAGTAAGAACTTAACCTAGTGACAGATCCATGGACCAATCTTAGACCTGTCCTTGTCATATTTGTCTCTGCTGAATATAAATTAATTAGAGGTTAGCCTCTTGAGATGCAGCATCTCATTTTCAGGAGGGTCCTCATCTCTGTATGATTGTAGCGATGGTTTTTATACAAGTATAATCAATAATAATCATGAAAAGAGCAATAATCTAATATTGTGCAAGTGCTCCTGGGAAATTTGAGTAATATCATATATGGCCTTTATGTTGATGTTGGGTGAGTCACTCCACCTTTAAACAGTATCAAGGTTTTGAGCCCAGCTCCAGCTGTTCTATGACAATTTTTCCATCAGCAAGTAAACTACAGATTGACACACCACTCACCTCTGAGCACTATTTGCTTTTAGACCACATTTTTTCACAGCAAGAGCAGAGGCCACTGTCAGAAACAAAAAGGCAATTAAGTTTTGCCCTCTATAGTTTTAAGAACAGCAGTAGTTGATTAAAATTCATAAGCATAACTGTCCAGTCTTAGTTCCTTATGAAGGCTCTATTTAGTTACATTTTCTCACTTTAAGCAATCTACATTAACTTATTTAATGGATACACTTTCAATAGACCTCCAGTTATTGCAACATTATGACTTTAAATTATTCAACAATGAAAAGCACATTGAGGATCTGTTTTGGAATTTTAATATCCTGTAGTCCCATGAACATAGTCTTGTCATTTCAGTAAACATACATTTCGACGGAGATTGAGTCCCAAACTTTTATTTTGAGAGAGTCTGAAACTTTTAATAGTGATAGAAAAAAAAAATTAGCAGAAGTGTTTGTAATGTGATTGAAAAATAAAATGGCCAAAGCTGAGGTCCAGGCTGGACAGAGGACTGCTGAGAGCCTGAAGATAACTTTCATTTTGATCTAACAAACAATATTAATAATAAAGCGGAATTGACAATGATGGTATGAAAAATCAATTCTGCTTTTTTTAATCTAATTTCAATAATTAGCTTTTTCACAAAAAAAAGTCCTGTTTCGACCTTTCTTTTAAGTTTTGACTTCTCCTTAACATCTCTATTTTTATAGTTTTTTTTTTACATTATCCTTCACGTTTGAACTTTTTTTCATCAGTTCAACTTGAGTTTATATAGAAACTATCACTCCCTGTTGTTTTGTCTGTCTCATGCATGACCCTTCAACTCCTCCATATCAGTACAGTGTTTGGATAGAGAGCATCATTACAGCAGCACCTTTGAACACAGATTTTGAGAAGCACACCTCTCTCTGTGTCTATCTTTCTCTGTCTCTCTCTGGGTAAAGGTGTCCTCTGGGAAACACAGAGGCCTCAGGGGATTTGTCTTAGTGCAGAGTGCCACCTTGTTGTCAAGGCTGCAATGACACATTTCTCTCAAAGCTTCTCCTGACAGACGCTCACAGAAGAGAAATGTCATTTCATAATGCACTGCAACATCAATGCAGCTCACACAAAGATAGTTTCTACGATATATCTATCAAGATTTGAAAGCAGGAGTAGGATTGGCCGGGGGCCATGAAGATTATGTCATTGTAGCAGCTCTGATATGACCTCCATTACCTCATGGCATCTTATGCCAGAGGCTGAATGTCCCTGACATCTTAACTGCATTCACTCATTTTTCAGATTACATTCTGTATAATTAGAGGATAAAACATTTTGTAAGTCTCCTCTCAGCATCCGCAAATATACCATCCATTTTGACCGATGGTTTGGCTCAAATAAAAGCTCTTTCAGCATTTTAAACCAACAAAATAACAAAACAAGAAAAGAAAACAGGTCCATAAGCGGAGTCTCAACCTTATCAAAGCTTCCTGTTGACATTGCTTTAATCTTATCCTCTTCCCTGTAACTCAAAGAAAAAATAAAATAATTTTAACATAGACTAAGTGTATTTAGCCAATACTATCAGATTGTTGCATTGTATTTCCTAAAACAAATTACAAGTCAAAGGTGGTGTCAAGACTTCTCCTGTGTGGAAGTATTTTGAGTGTGTTACACACTTGATTTCCAATGATTAATATTTCCTAGAATTGGAAACACTAAAACATGGCTATTTTTTGTTTGACACCTGTCCCTTTTATGTAAACACACAGCTCCCTCTTAGTTCTCACTGATAATCTAATATTAAACCCTCAGGTCCCATAGGTCCCTCTTGGGAATGTCATATTTTTGTTTAATTTTTTATCATTTTGCCCATTTGGGATGAAAATATGTAATGACTTGTTAAATGCTATATAATCCCCATCCAGGCTTCAAATTTGTAGTTTTCACTTATCTCCAGCATGTGGCCCAACTTTCTCATGTAAGCACCTTCGGGCAAAGCATGCAATTTTCCTACAGTGACAAATGAGGTTTTGCTTATTTTGCTTTCTATTGTAAAAGTAGCAAAGCACAATCAACTTTGCTAACAAAATATGAAATGTAACAGACTGTGTTAACCCAAAAAAGATCTTCCTTCTTCTTCCATCCGAAAATGGGAAAAAAAAGTATTTTGCCCATTCATATAGCAGTGGCATATTTTTTTTGTGAAAAAAATGGCACCGATATGAAGTACATATCTGGAAAACATATGATAACAAAGATTAGAAAAGTTAATTAAAAGTTTTGTTGCCAGGAAAGAAAGCTGTGACGTACTGTTCAATATGTGACTTATTGGCATTTTCTGATTCGCTGAAGTCTGGAGCATGTTGGGCTTTTTTTTTTCCATTTAATCTGACAGCAAAAATATAGAAATGTACCAACATTAAAATTGTTGATAATCACTGTTATGCTCTAAAATGTATAAAGTAAAATACCCCCCCAAGAATTTGTATGTGGGAAGCAATGAATGATTTGTTTGTTTTCTTAATTTGAAACCTAAAAAAAACCATTTATTTTTTTATGTATGAACTGGACCAGGGTTAGAAATACACTGTGACTTCTTATCATGGGTCAAGTTTAAATGACTTTCGGAGAAAGCCTAGTGATATCTTTATTGTATGGTTTGTACATCAGTGATGCTCATTCAAAAAACTTCTTCAAATTTGACGGCTTGTGGTTCTGCATTATGGTCAGTTTGCAATAATCGGTCTATGAATGATCCAAATTAATCTCTTCTGGGGCTAAGGAAAATGATCAGATTACTACTTTTATTTCTTTTCCAAACCTTTTTACTGTAATGTAATGTATAGATGTAGGACAGAACAACACTATAAGAGAACGGGACATTGATGGTATTTATACCCTTGAAGAGTTCTTTTTTTACACGTCTGCAAAATAGAATCAGTAAACATGAATCATCCAAACAAACTGCTTTTTACCAAGACACATCTTTGCAATTTTCTTTATTTTCCATCAGTAAATTTAAGTAATCGTATATTAAAAGGGTAGGAATGTTGTTTTTTCCCTTTTGAATACGGTGCCTAATCAAACTGTGATGTTTTCATATTTTTATTTTAGAGGCAAATTAACTAAGACTTACTCAAGGCTGCCTGCCTTATGGACTTTTGGATAAAAGTTCGTAGAGACTCACTTTTGAAGCTGCAGAACATCAGGAATAACAAACAAAAACATTTTACTACAACAACTAACATAAGTTTGAAAAATCTGTAAACTCAGTGTTAAGATCTTAGATAGGACCGATGAGTAAAACAGAATGTTCTGGAGGAATGATCAGAAAATTAATGAGCTGCAGTTTTCAGTGGTCATACCAACTTCTGTCTTCCCTTCTACTGAAACAGTGATATATCTAAGGATGCACTGATGCATCAGTGTAGCACAGGATTTTAGCTAAAACTGGCCCTGTTGATGTTAACCATCAACCAATAATGTGGCATATATCAGTATTATAAGAGGACGTTTGTCTGCAATGTAGCATCTGTCTAAAGGTTGTATCTGACAAAGATCACTGTTGAGAGAGGCATGGATTTTTTTTTTCTAAAGAGATGACTACTGGACCTCTTTTATATGCTATTGTGATCAGGCTGGTGTATTGTTGGTGTCAGGGAATCTGTACGGTTTACCTTTTTTAGGTTCTCTTTCAGGACTTTGCAAGGCCTTTTTTGCACCCAAACTAAAGAAAACAGATACCACGTCTGCACTGCAGAATAATCAGATATCTATACTGTGTAAGTGCTGTATATTAAACGACTAGCAGCAGTGAGTTGGAAAATGTGGACAAGACAAAAGCTCTGCTCACCAGAAAGATTAGTAATTCTAATTCTACTAAGTTCTTGTGCATAAAAACTATCATATGGAGTGATTGTGTAAATAAGGGGCATATAACACTTGAAAAAGCATAATGCGTGCAATTGTGTGCAAAATGACAATATGTACTTAACCTTAACATGCAAAGGCTTGGTTCTCAAAATGAGCTTTATATGTGCACACCATAAATGTTCAATTCCTACATAACATTTGAGCCAACCAGACCTTGGCAGGTAAAGAAAATTAAACAAAGTGAGACGCAGACACAGTTGGTGAGGCCCTCTGCACTTTGCGTGTTTCGTGTGTAAGGGCGGGCGGGCCAGACTGACCTAATGAAAACTTTAACAAAGTAATGTCAGCACTAGAAATAGCATGTGGTTGACACAACAATCCTGCATTGGAATTAAATATTGCAAACCAAGTTCCATACACTTTCTTATTAGTGCAAAACAACGACAACATGTCTGTGCATAAAGGCTGTGAAAATGTCCATGTATTCCAAAATGCTAAAATCTCATTTTTTTCTAAATGATTGGTGGTACTAAAAAAGTACAGAACCTAATAATCTTCAGCGTTGTTCCATCTTAACAAGGGAGAACACAATCTAATATGCAGAAATATGTTCATCAAATTTTGACTGCAACTCCTGAAAAATAAAAAAGAGATACCCAATGCTAGGTATTAAGAACTTCCATTTTTGTTGCTGCAGTATCAAACAGGTACACATATCATGCTATATCAACAATAACGTAAATCTGTCTTGTAAAATAAATGAAAAAAAATAAAATAAAGAACTTCCCATTAGCCCGGACACATTATCTTGATGTCTCAGTATATTTCCCGACCTTATATGTGTGTGTTTACACAAGTAAAGTAACCACAATGTATTGATAGTGGTAACTAGAGCCTATCGCTTGTCCACAGTAATCAATGTCCTGCCCATCACTGGTTATATGACCAGGAATAGGAAATCAGAGTGCAGACAGCAGAGTCCTTGTCACAGCATTTTACTGGACTGAGTTAATGAGAAGCGGAAAGGCATGGAGAAAAGGTGGAGAAAAGGAGGAGAAGTCAGGAAGGACTGAGGGGTGATTGTTAACAGGACATCTGGCACAAGCTTGTTTTACTCTGGGAGGAAGCAGCAGGGAGAGGGGAGCTGTATAGTAGCTATAAGTGCTTGACCTTCCACTTGTCTGACTGGCAAACTCACACACACAAAATCAAACTCCAAAAATTCACACGCAGATGCGGTGGATGTTTGCAGAAGCTCTCCGTGTGTACGGATTCCCAGAGAGCGATGAGAAACAGTGTGAAGGTGAACAACATGGCCGCTGGGGTGTTGACACGTCAGAGACGGAGACGAGGGGATGAGATCACTGTCCCGCCTGTGGGCTGTGATGGCGACGGGAGCCTTTCTTGCTTGCTTGCACACACACACACACGCACACAAATGAAGACACATGTGCACACTCTTGAAAAAAACAGTATGTATGACTGTACACACACACACACTGCATGCACTTTTATATGCGAAAAGAAACACACGCACACACACACATGCACACACAAACAGCCTCCCACTGTCTCTGGGAGTGTGCAGTGAGTGTCTGTGCCTGCTGCATATGTGGCCCCATGCATAAACAATGTGCCCTGAGAGACAGTGGAGTGATACTATGGCCCTTAGCACAACTCCCATGAGCCTCTCTGCCCCTTCCATAACCACTATCAGTCTCTCCCACACACATAGAGACACACTACCTCTCACATACACAAACAACGAACAACCGGAATATACACAAAAACAAAAAACAGCACAAAGAAAGAGAGCCAGGGAGGGGGGTATGCAGAGAAATTTAGCAAACACATGCACACGCACATTAAAAGACTATAGCATGCTCAGTCGAGTGAGGGCGCTCATATGCACATAGAGCGAAGTAGGCATACAAATATAAACACACACGGATAAAAAAAAGTACAATCTCAAGGCGAGCTGCTTGGTTAGCTCCAGTTAAAGATCACCTCTATCAGATACATGTCCTATACATGTACATAGAGGGTGTGTGGGCACTTTTGTATGGCCAGAATGATTTAAATTTCTAAGACATCTGAATGGCAACTCTCCAGGCCTTTTCTCAACACTATTTATGAAACACAATATTGCAAAAAGTGGTGAGGAACAAGTCTAGTCAAGTCAAAATGTATTTATAAAATACATTAAAAAAAACAATATTTCCCCCTACTCCATTTTTATGATTTCCATTTTTTTTTCCAAGAAACACTTCATTTGGTCACCCTCCATGTTGTTGCAAAATAATGCAATCGGGACAATATATTCATTTACTTAGCAATACAGTGTTTTTTTTTCATTAAAATAGCCATTTTGGTGTGTATCTGACAGTGACAAAAGTTGACCAAAATGCTGTACAACCACAATAAGAAAAACAAAATAGAAAACAACAATGTGCACCATCACAAGTCATAAAACAAATAAAAATGCGTAATCTGGACAAGAGAGCAAAACAGCTATGGAAAGAAAAGATCAAACTAAAACAATAACATCCCATATGATGATAAAAATGCTCAAATGTTATCTAAAATAAGTCAATTTACAAAAGAAAATAACATCGCATGGTTGATTTTATTGAAAGACAGAGTGGTACTGGGATGATGTAGGTTTGTAGGAGCTCTGAGGTTCATCACTTACTTTAAATCCATCGCTCATCATTGCTTATAAGCACACAGGCTGACGCACTGGCATCATCTTCTTTACAAAGCAATTCTTTGTCTGCTCCCCTTATACCTTCTGACCTTTATCAGAGGGTGGAGCATAGGATCTTATAATTTCTGGCCCCAGGATCTCCTCTTGCTTTCTGTTCCTACAGTCAGAACTGGGTAGAGTAAAAAAGCATTAAAACCTGCTACTTTCTTCCCTTGGAATGAGCTGCAAAAGACCTTAAACCCAATGAACTGGTAACATTGGAAACTTTTAAAAGGATATTAAATGATTTAGAAGCAGAGGAATCTGGCAGTAGATGTTTTGACAGATATATTTTTGTTGGCTGTAAATCTTGAAAATTGTGCCAATTGCATTTATTAAGTATTGATTTTTACTGTGCTTCATGTGTTGACTTTTTTGTGTGTATGAAGTTTGTTGTTTGTGGAAACTTTGTTAACTCTGCTGTTGCTCATCTTGGCCCGGACTCTCTTGAAAAAGAGGTTTTCGTTCTCAGTGAGTTATATTTTACAATATTTTTGTATCAACTCTGAAAAGGTTCCAAGCAAGCTGGGCTATTACCTCGATGTGATGAAGAAACAGAGCTGACTGATGAATGGTGTGAGTATTGACACAATGGTACAGGCTGGACAACCTCCCCTCTTTGGCTCTCTAATGCTGTATGGCTCCCAAACTTCCCTCTACTTTGAATAGTATGTTATTTTGCTGTTTGGAAGCATCATACCAGCCATTTATGTTGAGCCAGCACAATATGGTAATAGAAAACAAAACTAAACCAAAACTGGGCTGGTATTATAAATAACACGATACCATGTAGATCCAGAAGTAGATCTCGGACCAACAGTATTCTGTGTAAAGGGACACATAAACTCATCATCCATAAGTAACACCTCTTTAACCGCTTGGCAACTCTGATAGCTACAATGCCTAACACATGGCAGCATCTCGCTGACCTGCTGCACATCAAACTGAGGATCAGCATGAGAAGGGAAAATGTTTCAGGTACCTTAAATATAGCATGGGTGTCGGTGCAAGACAGCTGGTCTGAGTATTTCAGAAAGTGTTGGTTTATCGAGATTTTCGTGCACATAAATCTTTAGGGTTTAAAGTAAATGGTCAAGAAAAGAGATAATATCTGGTGGGTGACAGTTCTCTGAGAAAAAAAATGCCTTGTTGATGGCAGACGTCAGAAGAAAATAGTTTATGAGGTTTGAAATAATAAATGGGCAACAGTAACTCAATCAACAACTTGTAACAATCAAGGTATGCAGAAGACCATTTCTGAACCCACAAAACATTGAACTTTGAAGCAGCAGCAGAAGACAACTCCTGTCTGCACATCAAAACTGGACAGGTGGTTTTGTGATGATGTGGGAAATGTTTCCTTTGCACAGTATTTTTGCTGACAGTGTCCACTTCCAGTGTACTCATCTTCTGATGGTTACTTCCAGCACTGTCACACAGTGTGTCACAGAGCTCAAATCATCTCAAACTGGTTTGCATCATGGATGTGCAGCTGACAAACTTTCAGCAACTGTGTGAGGCTATCGTGTCTATATAGATGAAATTTCTGAGGAATGTTTTTGCTACATTGTTGAACCAATGCTCCGGGAAATCAAGACCATTCTAGAGGCAACCTGGTACTCTTAAGGTATACCTTAAAAAGTGTACAATGAGTGTAATAGAACTGAGTTGGGTTTGTAGGTGAGCATTATTTTGAACAGTAATTGTTCAATTATAACTATTACATGCATACTATAAATACATGTATAGTAATATGGTTATAAATCAAAAGGGACAAGTTCCCTTTCTTATAATAAAAGTAATGCATACATAATGAAAAACAACACATTTTATTGTGATTTATAGGAGAGAAAGTTAAGGGTTTCAGTTGACAGCATGCTTGAATGGAATAAAAGCGCCACTAACTGATCCTCCAAATCCAAAATAGTAACTCTATAGCTCATGCAAAAAGAAAAAACCTTCCAGATTTAAAACCCACAACTCTAAACCACAACATAATTTCTGACATTCTTAAGCAGAGTATGCACAACATGAAAATCTGGCCTACTTTTGCCACAGATCCTGGCTTCCAATCAAATTCACCAAAGGCCAGATTATCTGGGGTTCTGAGGATGATCTTACCCAAGTATCCTGTGGTGTGAAGTGTCTTCCTCTCAGAAGAAAGGTGGGGCTGCCCCAACTTGTAATAATAACTATCAATATTAATCCTCTGTGTTTTGCCCCATATCCAGATCTAAGCTATAATGGCCATGGCAAAAGGGCAAAGACAAAATATGAATTTGTTTGTGTTAAGAAAAAGACCCTCTAAACAGCACAACTTGTAAATTATATACAACAAGCAAATATGGGGAGGAACTGGACGGAAATCACAACTGCCAAGGATGTCATAGTAAGGTAACGGCTAGCCGAATTTAGCTTCCTGATGTTTTCCGCCATGTTTGTTTACATTAAAGTCAGGTTTGATTGCAAGCTGCAAGAGCACAGGCGCTGCCTTCTTTGTACATTAATCAGTTGGTTTGTGATGTCCTATGTCTCTCACTATGTAGGACATCACACACTACAAGAACAAAACAAACAAACCCGTCATTTTTTGTTTTCAAGTGTAGGCTCTCTCAGTGTTACTAAATTAGTTCAAAATCTTTGGGTGTACCAGGCACTGGTACTGGGAAACTGCTCTCTCTCTCAACTGGATTCACTTGTGTTTAATTTTGTCAAAACTCACTGGGACACTTTGAATGTCTTGCTCACAGACAGAAAACAAACAAACTGACAAACTACAGTAATACATAACCTCCATGGCGGAGGGGGAAAAATTGAAGAGACAAACACAAAAACTAAGACTTAAAAACAAGAAAACCCTGCAGCATGATGGCACAAGTGTGCTCTGTGAAATTAATATTTTACCTTGAAGTTAACCTACGACAGAAGGAGGGCGACCAAGGTGAAGATGAAATATACAGGAGTAAATTAGAAATGGAAATTTGCAAGAAAGGGAGGGAAGGAAGGAAGGAAAAAGAGGAGAAGAGAGGCAGAGAGCGAGCGAGAGAGAGAGGGGGTGAGTTAGCGAAACAAAAGAGGAGATACCAAGGAGATAATTGAGATATCCAACCCCCTGACAAAATGTGCTATTTCACTAGAGCTTGGAAAAAAAGAGGCAGGGGGAGGAGGAGAAAAGGAGCAATAGAAGAGAGAGAGAGAGGGGAGGTGACAGTGGTGTATGTGGCTGTGCTGTCTGTCTGACCTGATTGCAAATAAGCAAAGGAGCACCACCGCGGCCCAGAAGCACTTCCACATGCACACAACTCTGCTTTCTCTCCCACAAACACACACAGCCTCCCCCTTTAATAAGACTGCTTAATGTCGGCTATACCCACGCCACAGCAGTAAAACGTGCGCGAGTTTGTGCATGCATATGTGGGTATGGATACATGTAACTGGTGAGAAAAGGGACACTGAGGAGGAGGAGGAGGAGAGGGTTGCTGTAGTGAGACAGCAAGGAAAAAGTGGGGGAAAGGAGAGGGAGGGAAAGAGGGAGGGGCAACAGTGGGTTTCCGATACACATTTGCAATTTAAAACACGGTTTGGTATAATGAAAATGTAAAGCAGTGGTTTTATTTTATTCAGTGTGGCAGGTTCAGATTCCCAGAGAAGCTCCACTCGAGCAATCAGTCCATTAATAATTGAATTTTGTTCGGGAGCCATGTGTGTTTGTGTATGTGAGAATATGGCCGTGCGCGTATTGTGTGTGCGAGAGCACGCGCGACAGACTCCTCTTCTCTTTTCCAGCTGCTGACCCTAATATGAAGCAGCCAATTAGAGATCTTTATTTAATTGCTGGGCGACTCGTCCTCGCTGCACACTGCCACGCTCTGCCAACGTCTGGCTCTGTGGCACTGGGGCAAGGCCATACGTACACACTTAGACTCACACAGGCGTACACACACTGTTAAATGCACATGCACAATGCACAAGAGTTTCACTGATGATAATTCACAGGGGAAACTACACTTCTGCAGCCAGACTACTTCACAAGAAACAATATTATTTTGCTTTGACCATCTGCAACAACCAAGACGATAATAGTCAACTCATCTACATTAAGAAAGAAATAAGTTTCAGGGTCAGGCTAAAAGGGAAAAACAATGATACACTCTGAGAAAAATGTTAAAATTGTAGGATTTAAGTCAAAATTTTAGAAATTAAGTTAATGCATAATCACAGAAATAGAGTTAAAGTGTTGAGTAAAAGTCAAAATATCAAGAAAAGAGTCAGAGTACAATAGTGCAAGTGAAACTGAAATCAAATGGCAAGAATATTGTTTATTTATGCAATCCTGAAAAAACAGGTGGGAGCTACACTTCAATATGTCTCAACATTTTGACGTTAAGCGCCCATATTATGCTTTTTCATTCTTTATAAGCCCTTAAGTGCATTTAATATGCCTCTTCTAGATGACAAAGAACTTCTATGCACAAGACAAAAAGTCTCAGCATTTGGTTTTTCTCATCTCCCCTTGTCAACTGCACCAGTAGCATCCTACAATGGCTTGTTCTCCTGGCCCTTTCAGATAGACCCTCAAGTGTGATGTCCTACCATTGATTTGTCAGTAGTTTGACTGTGTCACGCTTAGTGCAAATCAGAGACAGTAGAATGAATGCAGAGTCACTGACATTGGTGCAGAGTAGAGCTGAACTGACCAATTACCACAGAGCAGACAATTCAACCACTGGCGGACTGGGTCCACATGGGGAGGAGGTCCTAAAGAGGCAGAAGCTCCAACATAGAATTTTAGCCAGAAAGAGAATACAGCTGGATCAGGAGTAGGCTACACAACATATTTAACATTAGAAATTGACAGTACTCTGTCATCAAAATTCAATCAATGAAACTGTGTTAAGGTAAAAAACGGTCCCTTCAGAACATTTTGACTTTTTTTTTTTTATCAAAGTGCATGTAGAAAAAAAAAGTTCTCATTTTCTTCATCTGCCTGACTGATATTCTACTTCATAACTAACTACATTATGTACATTGCAGTTGAATATTTACATAGGCTTAAACATAATCTTGTGTTTCCAAGATTATGCCGCCGCTGCTTCACCCTCGTCTGCTCGTTGGCCCTTTGTTGCTATCCTCGTTAGCTCTTGAGTTTGTAGCAGCTCCTCGTCCGTATACTCTGGCTCAAATAAATACGGGTGGCCGTCGTAATGAAAGGGCTCGTCTTCACTCTCGAAATCTGGTAAATATTCAGCCATGATACCGATGCAGTAAAACTTTCAACTGTCCTCCGGGATAAGCAGCTCCACTATGAGCGGCGCGCTGCATGGCTCCTCTGTTTTCTTCCGGCAACAAGCTCACAGGAGATGACATCACACAGGTCAGAGGACGTGAAGGAAAACGCAATGCTTACAATGCTAATTAGAGAGGTAGCACCGGCGATCGCAACCGGTCTGTGGCGAAATAAACACTTTTAATGCTCAAACTTATACGGGATGCAGTTGCCCCCCTATCGGCTGCCGGCTGCATCCGCTCCCTTGATACTGAGCCAATTTTAAAACGAGTTGTACCCGTCAATCGTATACACACATACACTTGGGGCAATAGGACCCAGGTTGAAAAATACCGAAGTTGCCCTTTAACTTCTATAGCTGCAATGTGATGTATTGTGTCATGGCAACTACTGTGACAAAGCTGACATGACACAAAAGACATTGTTCAGCTCAACAAAGAAAATACACAATATAATGTTGATCTAGACTCAAACAAGTCAAGGCTGCTACTCAGTAATCTTCTGCTTCGGTTTCTCATTCATGTTTTGTGGATGCTTTTTTAGAATGAGAATCAGCCAGCTTTAACAACTTTCTTTTCTTAATGTCTGCGAAAGACGTGTAGATCATTGTTGAATGTTTTGAATCCTATTTCGTAGCTGTTGCAGATCAATTTAAAAAAAATGTTACTTTGTATTTTTAGTTGTAGAATAAGTTTCTTTTGATTCAGAGTTATAAGTAAAGTTTTGTTACAATTTTCAGGAGCCTGCCCATCATCGTACATGTTTGGCATTCTGATTTATTTGATCAACAGCAGCTTGCTCATGCTAACCGAGGGTGTTTAGATTACATCTAGCTGCAGTACAAGACATATGTTTAGGCATTTCTCTGTGGCCATGGTAAACACCAAAGCACAGCACAGGAACACTGAAGCCAAATCCACTTCATAAGCGTGACTTGATCAGTGGCAGTTTAGGGGCATTTAAAGCTACACACACCATACAGTCTGTTCTGAGCAGGGCTGAAACTAAGGGGTTTACATGCATCAAAAAATCCAATATCTGTGTATTCTTTCAAGAGACTTCAACAAACTGTATATTGAGGATATCTAGGAATAATGTAACCATGCAAAAAGGAGTAAAATATGGGACCTACAGCTGAAACTGACTGAGTGACTTTTTTGTGATGAAGTTGTGTACTGTTGTCCATGACACATGACTGTTTACAGATGGTGAGTTAAGTTTTATTCATAATGCTCCATAATGCTTTGGCCCATCTTGAAACATTTCCTGTCACCTACATAAACATGACATGAGCTCAAGGTACTTTCACCTACTGCCAAATTTGCCTGGACTCATGCATGTCCTTGAAAGCTTGGGCTCATTTTTTATAACAGGGTCTAAGTGGCATAGGGAGATATTCAATGGCATAAAAGAATTTAATCCCAGTAAACCGTGACACTATTTATGTTCACCGGATAACGTAAATAATGGTAAGCTCCATTTTTTTTTATTTTAACATGTACCTGCCGTACTTTCTTTAACAGTTTTTCTATTTATCTTTAGTGCCTTCCATGACATGTTCTTGGTTACAGTATTTTTATTTTTTACAGCTTTTGCTTCTTACATCTTATCAAACAATCTCCAATGGTCACGCTATTAAGGAATGAATTAGTGTTACTTGAATAGCTCAAATTCAGACTTGATGGATCACATGTAGAACAAAACAAACTGATCAGCAACAGACACAAATAACATAATACATAAAAATTCACATTTCATACTTCACACCCAAACCCTAATTCCCCTCCCCCAACCCCTTCAACCCCAATTTCAATATCTTGATGGCCTATACTCTGGGAGGCACTGATCATATTTTGTCTAACCTCTAGCAAATATATTTAATTTACGTGACTGCTGGAGTTTTTTCTGCAATCACATTTCAATAAACTGACTATACCTGATAAAGCCATGTTTCACGTTTGTCACAGGAGCTTGACAGTACAGTGCAGTTCAGCACAGCTCATCACTGCTCAGCACCATGTTTTCAACAACTCTGTATTAATTCTACAGTCTATGCTTGGCACAGAACTTGCCAGTCCAAGCAAATTGGCGAGAACTTAAACATGACAATGCCAGAATGTCACACTACTGCATCCAGGAACTGTTTGGGCCAGCAACAGGTGCTGTAGATGGGGGAGAAGAGAAGTCCTGATGCCAGAGACATTTGTCTTCATCAAAGTATACTATCACACATAGAAGGACTGTAAAACAAACACAGGGGCATGTAAACTTTTAACTATATCAAATAGGCTCTTTATATGCTCCAAACATATCATATTCCTCAAATTGTGCATAAAAAAATAACTGTGTCTTGTTGTTGATGCCCCCTTTTAGCCCTTCTCTCCTCACCTTCCTTAAAGCTCTCTCTCTCCCTCCAGGCTTCGAACTCCCATCCTTCCATCACTCCACTTCGCTTGAATCAGGTCCCTCTCTTTCCTCTCTCTTCCCTCCTCCATATCCCTCTCTCTCCATCTTTCCCTCTCTCTCTCCTCCTCGCTGGCTGTCAGAGAGCATCAGATCAGTAGTTAGATCCATGGCCGAGGCCAAGCAGGCCTCTCTGCTCTCAGCACTCTTCCACAACACATCATTACAGCTGACAGCAGGACTTCACAACGCAGTATAGCCGCACACACACATCCACAGTCATGTTTATGTGCACGCACTGACTCCCTCACACAAAAATCCGCTGTGGTCTCTACACATTCAATGACAATCCTGCTGTAAAGATGTCCAACTTTTTTTCAGTGATGCATATCCCCGAACACAGCTGTTTTTTTATTGCACAAATACTTTTTTTAAAGATTGCCTGGTTGGGTTTTACAAAACAAGAAATGAAGAGAGGAGGAAGGCAAGTAGGAGGAGGGGGTGGAGAGGGGATACCACTTTCAAAACCAACAGCAGCAATATGCCAGTGCTGGCGGGAAGAGTTAGCCTCTGTATAACACTTCCAAAGAGAGGGATAGTCCCTCTTACAAGCCGTAAGGGCCGGCTGGTTTGTGTGTTTCTGTGTGTGTGTGTATGCGTGGGCGGGTATATTTTTTCTTAAAGCCAAGCTGGGGACTTTCAAGCTCCTGCTGAAGTGCGGTTTTCACACATACACGCACTTGTGAATACACCTGAGAATACACACAATCACCATGTAGAACAACAAATGTAACACTTTGCCCAGTTTGATCGGCTACCCCAAAACAAGCCGGCGTGGTTGGGTGGGTGGGGGTGTTGAGGGTTGGGCTTGTAGAGGGAGTGAGGAGATGTGGGAGGAGACTTTCTGCAAAGATTTGGGAAATGTTACCCGAAACAAAAAACAACAAAAAAAAAAGTGTCCGCTTCCCTCCCCACTGGCGAAATGACAGGAGGAGAGTGGAGGGGGTAAAAACAACACACTAATCTTCTGGCTTTGTAGGAAGCCACAAAGCATCATTTACACAGCGGAGCTAACAGGAGAGCACCAGGCTCCCTGATTTGCAGCATGCAGCCTTGTTCTAGATAGAGATATTCAGACTGTCAGTATAAACTGCTTCTGTTTTCGTTTTGCATTTATTTCAATGCCAGACTCAGGGCATAAATTTTTCATCACCTGCTAAGCTATGAATAAAAGATTAAAAAAGGAACTGAGAGGGGAGTGGAAGGGAGGGAGGGACATCGAGAGAGAAAGAAGGAAAGAGAGTGAGAGAAAGAGAGATGAAGAAGAAGAAGAAGAAAAAAAGAAGAAGAAGAAGGAGGAGGAGGAGAGGTACAAAAAAGTCTAACAGATGTGGCGCATGCGGCGCAACGTGTGAGCGCTGTGTGCATAGTGAGAAGGTCTCCCTCTCCCCTCTCTCTTTGCCCTCACCTGCCCACTCTATCCCCCCTCCCCATCACCCCTGCACCACAATCCCAATATACCTCTAGGAAGACAGCAGTGGCTGCAGTGCAGGGTAAAGATGCTATAATGAGCGGGAGGCAGAGGAGCATCTCACCTTGGCTTTTTATAGGATTACCTGAGAGGTGAACTCTCTGCTCTGAGAGAGGATTCATCAGTACATCCTCTCTCTCTCTCTCTCTCCCTCTCTCTCTCTCTCTCTCTCTCCCTTCTCTCTTTGCCCTCAGCGGTCTTTGACAGGCAGGGCGAGAGTGAGATGTCGAAAGGCTGCCGGAAAATTCTCTGCAATGGAGAGCTGACAGGTTCAGGTGTGGGTTAAAGAAGGGAGAGAAAAGGGAGGGATGGACAGATGAGGGAAAATGCAAGCATGGGGAAAGAGATGATTCCCCCTCTCTGCCTCACTTTCTTTCTGTTCCTCTTTCTTTTTTTATTTCTGTAGAGTTTATGAAGCTGTACATCCCGGCTCACATGGACTATGACCGCTAAATCCGTATATACCTCACATCATTACCTCTTCTCCGCCCAGCACAGTCACACAGTGACAGTATGCCACCTTTATTATGAGGAGTGCTGCTCTTACTTGCATACAAAATGAGGATTCTCAATTTTAGTTGCATACTATGGAAGTGGTATTCCCAAGCTTTAACAGTTGTTGGTGAATAAAAAATGCAAGGAATACACACAAACACTGACTTCCTCAAGCATCCTGAGAGGAGGCTAGAAAGTATCTGATTTTACCGTGTGACCTTGATAAGTTGTGTTTTTCCAGGAGACTAATTTACCAGACACCTCCAATTACAAATACCTCCCTTTATAACACTCAGTGGAGGTAGGAGTTCATTTGACCCTCAAATACATTAAACATTATTTGTGACAAGACAAAATTCATCTCAAGTCCTTTGGGTCAGAATTTTATGCCCACATCCAACAAAATACTCACAAATGTACACATAAACTATCCCACACCACAACATTTGCTGACAGCAAAAAAAAAGCAATAAAGAAGGAAAACAAGAGCCACCACTAGCGGATGGCAGACACAATGTAGTCTAACCTCGTCTACACACATTTAACACTGCCCTGTCACAACCTGCAACAGTCTGAAATGTGGCAAAGGTATGCAAAAGATTTTTTTTTTGCTTTTATTGTCATCAGACTTTTGAGTTATCTCAGACAGAAAAGCTAGTTCTTTAGCTTTCAAACGGCTCTATAATGGTTACATGTTGGTGTTGTTATGTTTAAGAAAGCAACAACATGCAACTTTTTTGCTTTAGTACAGTAGTTTTAAAGTCAATCTAATAAAAGGAGGAGTTGCAGCAGATCAAGTAGCATACACTTATAGCACTATGTAAGTTTGGCAAGGGAGCAGCAGTCTATTGGGGGAAATGTGTACTGCTTTCAGCATGAGAGCAGTTGCCCATCTTCAATAATCTTCACACTATATTTGAGATGTCTAAAGCATAATACATGATTGAAAGATGACAGATGAGGCTAGGTAAACATAAAAAGACTAATCTAACAATAAGCTGGACAAGAGTACTTATTGGATAGACTTTAACATGTTGGTAATAGCTTTAAGATACAACAGACTGCAAGTCAGACGGAGAGCTGGTTATGGTGTCATTGGACAGTTAAGTGAAATTGTTGTTTCAAACTTATTGTCTTTATTATGTGCAGCTGATGCAGGAAAGGACATATTTTTGCACAGAACAACAATAATTGCTTTGACCCTTACCCGTCCACATTGAAATCTCACAACATCTTTACCATCCAGCTTTACTACCCTCTCTATGTAAACAAATCCACTCTGACCTTTCAATGCAATTAGAGAGTCACGAACTTGAGTTCACACATTCTACTGCACTATTCCAGCAAAAAACACAGAAACATGCAATAGGGCCTCAACTGGGGAGCCAACTCCTGTCATTCTCATAAAAGAGTTGGCACTTAAAGCTATGGTCTACAATTTGGAAGCTTGGTACATCTTAATAACGCCATTTATAAGGCCGTTATGGTCCTATGGTCCGATCTATACAATATAAAGACCAAAAAGAATGAAAAAGATCCATTCAGTATATCTGCTGCAAAGCGGCATAATAGTTGACCAATCCGAACCGGAGGTTTGGATTGGTCCGTGAGTCCATCCAATCCCCTGTCTCCCCTACTCCGCAACGTCCTGCCTCCTCCCCACTACCTCCCTAATATACTGATGAGCAGCTAGCTGCACAGCTACTGAAGTCTGATGGAGCTGGAGTAGACCAGCACCGAAACCGGGAGGCCGCTTCTGTTACCCTCCACATCGAAGGGAAGGAAACGTAAAAGTTTCGAGGAAAAGGCTGAAGTAAGGAAGAAATATATATATATATATATATATATATATATATATATATATATATATATATATATATACATATATATATATATATAGATATGTATATATACACACACACACATATGTATATATATATACACATATACATACATACATATACATATACATATACATATATATATATATATATATACACACTTTTATATATATATATATATATATATATATATATATACACATATATATACACATATAGATGTTAGGAGGTGACACGAGCTGGGGCGGGATGTATATATATATATATATACATATATATACACATATATATATATATATATATATATATATATATATATATATATATATATATATATATATATATATATATATATATATATACATATAGATGTTAGGAGGTGACACGAGCTGGGGGCGGGATCTTGGAACACGGAGGGGAGGGGTGAGTGAAGGGGCGGCAGGCTGCTTTTTTCAAATCTGTCTCGACAGCCAAACTGGTTTTCAGATCGTAGACCCTAGCTTCAAAAACAGCCAGTCTCAAAGGCCGCAGTTGTCATATATTCAGATGTCATATCGATATATAAAATCATCACGATTCCCTCCTGCACTTACAGTTAATTTTGTGACCAAATAATGGACAAAAGCTTGAGGCGAATTTCGCAGCATATAGCATACATTGGTATCAAACAAGTAGAGTCTGGGCAGACATAAATAAAATACAGGTTGTGATAACATACTAATAAAACAAAGTGAATGCAGGTACTTGAGTTTCATCAAAACGGTATTTAAATGCCCAAAACAAATGTTTATATGTGTATTGTAAACAGGGTCTAACAAAAAGAGGGACAGTGACAAGTCAAAGCTTAAATACAGCCAGTCTTCTCTTGTTCATCTGTATAAACTTTTTTTGTTTACACAACCCCTGATGGCCCAATTCAAAGCCATATTATTTACACTCTGTGACATATCTGCCTTATAGTAAAATTAGCAGAGCTGGGATGCAGAGATGAGTGACCTCCTCTGGATTCTGTCTCCAGAGGGGGTCACAACAAAGATGAAACAGGATCATGGTGATCCAGTGTAGGAGCACAGTGCTGCGTCTGTGTGTATTTGCAGAACTCGTGCATCATTGCCTTCGGTGCCTCTCAAAGATGTATTGCACCGTAAACAGACAAAAATGTCAAATCCTGACAAAGAATGCTTTGAGGTATAGTCTGAGCTTTTTCACAAATGCACTGTGAAAAGGGTTTACTCCAAGAAACTGCGTAAGAGACATGTATTATCTCCCACTATTCAAAACAAGCGATAAACTTCTATTAAAACAGACCTGAAGGGTTATTAGTCTACAGCCAAGCCACGCCTACTGGTGCAGCAGGTTAGTGTTAATGAATCACAGCAGAAGTTTTCTTGTTGTCGACAGGGGTCTTTCTGTGTGGAGTTTGCATGTTCTCCCTGTGCCTGCATAGGCTTTATCCAGGCACTCTAGTTTCCACTCACAAATTAAAAACATGCTTGTCTGTCAGCTGTTGACTGTAAATTGCTCTTAAGCATGAGTATGAGTGTGAATGGTTGTATTTTTCTATTTGACCCTTTGATGGCTGTCACGTGGCTCAAGGTGTACTGTGCCTCAACGCCAGTGTCAAATGGGATAGGCTTCAAAGAGAATCCTAATATCCTCCATCTTCTAGTTCTGCAAACTGCAAAGGAAGGCGTTCATTTGCAAGTTTTGAGATTTTGCAATGGAACACCATTACTTGCAGCTTAATGCAAAAATCAGTGCATCTAAAAAGAGTATTTGGCAGTAGTAACTTCAAGTTGGACAAATTCCCAAGGCAAACCAAGACTTGCCTCAAGGCACACCAGTGTGCCCCAGCACACCATTCGAGAACCACTGGTAGATGATGTATGGATGTATAGATGAATAGAGATTTTTGGAGAACATGTGGGAATCTGTCAGTGTAGGAGTCACATATTCCCCCTCGTCACTTTATTAAGCAATTTAAGTCAGTTCAAATATAACAGAAACAACTGCACCTTCACGGACACCTTTGTGAAGCCTGAAATTTGCAGACAACTCTCCAATCATAGATCATCCAGGATGATGATGAGTCTGCTTATCAACAACAAGTGGATCAGCTGAAACTGTGGTGCAGTCACAACAGCCTGGAGCTGAACGCACTCAAGATGGTGGAGATGGTAGTGAACTTCAGGAGACAACCCCCTGCCCTGCCCTCCCAGTCCTTGACAGCCTGGTGTCCACTGTGGAGAGCTTCAGATTCCTGGGCACGATCATTTCTCAGGATCGACAAGAAGACCCAGCAGCAGATTCACATTTGTGGCTCCTGAGGAAACATAGACTCCCCCCTGAGCTGCTGCTGCGGATCTACAATGTCCAGTCTATCCTGTGCTCCTCCATCACTGTGTGGTTTGGAGCCGCCACCAAGCAGCAGGAAAGATCCAGGCTGCAGCACACTGTGAGAACTGCTTAGTGCTTCATTTTTGCCCTCCTGCCCTCTATCCAGGATCTGTATTTCTTCAGGACTCAAAGGAGGGCAATGAACATTGTAGAGGACTCTTCTCACCCTGCTCAGTTTTTGAACTGCTCCCATCCTGCAAGAGCCTCACAGGAGCAGCTTCTCTCTGCAGTCACTATTTCAAACAGTTAAACAGCTTCACTATCCATTTGAACAATTGTATAATAGCTATGCACAAAATAGATGCACTTTCTTTCAATGAGATGTAAATATTCCCATATGTTCCTGATGTACATTTTGTATATGTGCTGCATTTGTTAAGAGTCATTTTCTTTTCTTTTCTTTCTTTTTTTTTTTTTTTAAGAATTTATTCTCCATTTCTACATTTATTTATATTTTAGTATTTCCTTTGTACTAGAGAAAACATCTGCTGGAGTCAAATTCCTTGAATGTGTCACATGCTTCGTAATAAAAACCTATCCTGATACTGATTCTGAAAAAATATTCTAATTCTATAAAATGAGGAAAGTATGACAAAATGCCATGATAGAGTATAACTTGTCAAAATACACCAAACGCATATGGCAATATAAAGTGAAACATTTCTGAATGTATAATAAAACTTAAATAAGGGAGTTTTGTTCTTAACATGAAAATATAAAGAAATTAGACTTTTTTTGTAATACTTACATTAAAGCCAATAATGATGAACTTATGACAGACAAAATGTAGAAGTAGGGAAAAAACTTAATTAATGGTTAAAACTTTGATCGCTGCTTGTGTCCTTGATGTTGTTGAGCTCCAGCATTACTACTAGGGCTTGAGTTGACAATATTTAAGAATTTCCTCATAAATTCAGATGAAGGTCCCTGATATGAGTTGTTAATGCACAAGTACTCTTGACTGTTTATTTGAGAAGAATCCAGTTTTTAATCAATAGTCTCTTTGTCAGTGAAAAGAAAATGAACCTAGACATCTGGTAATTAAGTTGTTCATCGCCAAAATAGGAGGTACTCTACTAAGACAATGTTCATGAAGGTATATGTAAATACAACAACACACAAAAAAACTCATCTCTTTAGGTATGTATGTGTGTAGAAGATATTGTGTGTTGGTGATCAGCTCATGGGGGGTAAGTGTAATCTTCACTTAGTATACCAGATCAAAATGACTATTTATATAGATGTGCAGGCACCCAGCTCAGCACTTACACACTCACATATACATCCAGGTGCATTTATGACCTTGTCTCAACATGTAAAAAAATAATGTAAGACCCTCCTGAAATATGTACATTACTCTGACATGGTGAAAAAGAACAACCACTGGCTTCATGAGCTCACAACACACACACACACACACACACGCAGAGACATGCATGTAAACTCAGGCATGCAAGTGTGTGTGTGTGACCTATGCACAAACACACACATGCACACACACATTTATATATATAACCATAAAGCCAGAAGGTTGTGCTGTAGTCTGTGTATGTGCAGGCTGAAATTCATCTCTGGTTAGAGTGGAGGTAATATATCCCACCAGGACCTGTGTTCCTCGTAGCAATTTAAAATAATTATTGTGAGACCTGATGCTAGACGTCAACCCCAGCCCTCTGCATCTAAATGAGGCTGTGTGTGTGAGAGAGAGAGTGTGTGTTTGTCCACATTTCAGTGTTGGCTACTGGAAACCATGTTGTTGTTGTCTGCCAAAGCCGGCTCATAAAGTCAACTGAACCCCGTCTGTGGTGAAGTTCTATGCTACTGAAATTAACAAGTGTTGTTTTCATATTTATACAGCATGGGAAAATTAGTAATGTACCACACCAATAACAGAACCAGTAATCAAAATAAGATCCAATTATTATGATGAAAATCATTTTTGACCCATCAAAACTAAAAAAGTGGGCGTGAGAGAGACCAGAGCAGGCATCACCAAATGGGGGACCTAGGTCAGGATCCAGACCAAGTAATGGTTCTGTTTGGACCTGTGACCAATCTCTGATAATTTACCACTGGAATACATGTAATGGATCATGTTTTCCCAACAGTTGCAGCTACAGACAGTGGGTGCTGCTACTCCAGTTAACACTAGCAGCCTAGCGGTCTGATCACAAGCCTGTCATCCCATGAGATATCATAAATATATGTTCTGTGTTTTCTCAAGCTTATAAGGTCGTTGAATGCAGAAAAGGTTTTTGAACAATTATACCTTCAGCCGCTGCTGCCGTCACACAGACATCTGAAGAATGAGACATAACAATACATTTAGCAGAGTTATTTTCTAGCCACTTGCAGCACAAGCTGCAGCAGCCACAAGCACCAGCAAATGGGAGGCCAAATAAACAGCCACTGCAAAAAATAAGACCTGTTTCACCGGCAAGGGTTGCAACTTGCACTGTGAGGCCTGAGTGTTTTGCCCGGAGTGCGTGCTGTAGGCGCGTTGCACTCTCCATGGTACTGATCCTATTCTTTTGTCAGGTTCATTTTCTAATTGTGTACAAATCCAGTTTGTCATTTGTTCATGCTATTTTCAATTTTACAGTTCTACAGTTTTATCACTAGTTTTTTGTGGGGTTTTTTGGGCATTCTGTGCCTTTATTGATTGGGGAGAATGACAGAGGATAGACTTGTGAAAGGGGGTGAGGGAGAGTAGGGGAAGACACTCTGCAAACTGGCCACAGGCTGGATTCGAACCCGGGCTGGCAGAAGTATGTATACGGGACGTGCCTGGTTGCTAAGCATTCCGCCAAGCCAGCACCCCTATCACTAGTTTGCTTTTGAATGTTTCACATTTTGCTAGTTGTAGCAACATTGCTCTGTTTATTTATTTATAATATAAATGTCAGTTCATGCAATAAGTGTTGTTCTGTTTGTGTGTGAGAAAGAGAAAGAAACAGACAAAAAGTGAAAGAGAGAAAGAGAGAGAGAGAGAGAGAGAGAGAGAGAGAGAGAGAGATCCAGAACCTGTGCAAATAAAAAAATCATCTTCCCATCACTTTCTTGTATCACTTCTTCTGTTGCATTATATTGAAAAAATATAGCTGAAAAGCAGTTACAGATGATAGATGATTGTACTTTCAAGTATATTTCTTGTATCGTGAAGATCTTTGCTTTTTATACTTGAAGAGTAGACCTTCATTTTGTTTGTTTTATTTGACTTGGACCTCTTTAATTTAGGAAAAAAAAAACTTTAGTCAATGCTCTGCAAGCAATTTATTTTTCCTTAAAAGAGCCACCATTTTCATTTTTATATAGAACATATCTATTTGTCTGGGACTACTTCTGTTTAAGGTAAAAGAGGTAGCTGCGCACTCAGCAAAAAATATACTGCATTGAAAATTGAAAATAAATGTTTTCAAATCATGAAAATGCAGACCTAGAAGAAAGCCATAAGACACAAACTGGACTTTGGTTTGGACCTTTTATTCGGAAGGAATTTCAATAACTGGACATATGTGATTTTTAATTGAATACCGCTGGACTAGAGTTTAATTGTGATTATAAAGATATCTAAACTGGTGCCAGGACAAAATGCTGAAGTGGAAATCTATTGTAGTCCTGATTTATTTAATGTAGTTATTGTTTCAGTGTGTTGGCGACACCTATTAATATGTTTCTAAAAAAGTAAATTGCATTTAGAACAGATTTCTCAGCCGTTTTGACTCACTGCTTCAATAAATCATGACTTAAGAAGGTGATTCTAATGACATAAATAAGTTATTTAATGAAGGTAAATTTATTTAATAGAAGTGAAAGAATTAAATATAGAAAAAGAAGAAGACAGTAGAACTTTTCTTCTGCAATGAAAGTTGTTCTTGGAGGCACATTTATCAAATTCAGCTATGATGAGTGAAATTCACGAACCAAGAACTCAATATGACAATCACTGTCATTCCTAGCAACAAAGAAGAACACAACATTCCCATTTATAATAATAAAGCATAATCACTCTGAAGCTCATGTCGCAGGATTTTCAGAACACAGAGATATGAACGCTGACTGTAAAAAATACTCTAACACCACTGTACTTAACCTTTTGCCCGTACTTTGTAGCCTTTAGTTATCTGAAGGATTCATAAACTTGTTTCTAGTAGCACAATATCTGAATATTGTCATTGTTACCTAGGAATGGGTACCTTTCACATTTGAACCGATACCATACCGATGCCCGGTACCTGGGAATCGGTATCGGTACGCAGCGCTACCAATTTTCGGTACTTCCGCGTGTGTTTATGGGGTAATAAATATTAATTTGTTTAATATTAAGATCTCAAATTTTTTCAATGTAGATTTATTTCTCAATATATAAAATTTGACAGATATATATCAAAACAACATTCAACTGTTTGTATTGTAACATTGTAGTTGTCCCAAAAGTTTCTTCAACATGAAACCAGTAACTAAAATGAGCCACAACTTAATAAATTAACTGCAGCCCTCACTTTAACTTTAGGGCAGTTTAACAATGGGTCTGACAGAGCTGTAAATAAAAAAAGCATTTTCATTAATGTTACAAAGTATGAGGAACCGACCTGATAATGATGACTGACGTACATTAAAATGCCAAGCTAATACCATCTTAAACACAAGGTTCATTTACCTGGACCAGGTATCCTCCTTGTCGCATTTGCTTCCATCACCAAATGTTAAAGCCATTTCTTTTCCTGTGTTTCTGGCTGCAGACAACTAGTCCCCATTGGACACAGGCGTGCTAACAGTGCTGAATGAATTCTTTGTGGTCGTAGATCTGAGGCTATCAAAAATTGTGCACTCTTCAGCTTTAAGGAAAATTTTGTGCATCACCAGGTGCTTCCTCAGATTTGAAGTACTACCAATAGTATGCCTGCTTCTTCCACTCCCTCACAGTCACAAGGATGTGTTTAGGTACCTAAACATGGTACCATTTTATTTTACGTGAATCGGTACTTGGTAGTACCTACAGAAATTGGTCGGTACCTCTTAAAGTACCGAATTCTGTAGGTACGACCATCCCTATTGTTACCAGCCTTGGAGTTCAGTGCCTATGCACCCCATGTATAAAAGCTCTCATCTTGTGCAGATAGCCCTGGTTTGTGGCTGTTTTCCTGTGGTTATTCTCCCACTCATGTCACTTCCAGACAGATATAGATTCAGATGTAGTTCTTTTGTATTGTTTCACATTGGATATTGTCCTGTTGTGTTGTATATTATATTGTGCTGTATGGTGATATCACACATATCACATGGTGTCATATTCTATCCTGTTGTAATGTATGGTATTGTACTTCCCCAAATTGTATAATGTATTGCTTTTATGTAACATTATATGGCACTATATTATATGATTTCTTGTTTAATCTTGTGTTTAAGTGTCAAAAAGATGACTGAATTGCAAGATGAGATCACCTGACACACAGCATCCTAAAAAAACTTGCACAGTCAATGACTGATAGAAAGAGCCTTTAACAAATCATCAAACGCTTCCTGAAAAGTTTGATTAAAGCTCAGGAAAAACTCCTTACAATCAATCAAACTGATTATGAAAACAACAGTGCTACCAACAAGTTATAAAAAAATCTAGTTCAACTACTAACATTGCTCCTTGCAATGCTGTTAGTGCCAAACACTGGAAATACATCACTGGAAGGTTGCAATTCAAGGGTTATTTTTACCAGTAGGAAGCAGATTCTGTGATTTAAGTGTGAAAGTTGAGCAAAGGCTGTAAGTGGGGTTTTCTAACATATTACCATCACTTTGCCCCTTACACCGCCTACTCTTCCACTTTCTGCCACTTTTTCATATCACCACCCACTCACCACCTTTGATGCCACCTCTGATACTTGTGTCATTTTCTGTCAACACCACTTCCTCTACCCTATGTTAACAATTTTCACTCCTTTATTCTGTCATTTTCCATCTCTTTTATTTGCATCTGACTAATTCTCATCATCCGAAGGCCAAATACTGATAATCCCCCGATCCCCAACTGCTCCATTTCTTCTCAGTGAGGAATAAGGGTGAAGGCCATGCCAGAAGGAGTTGGCACCAACCTGTCACCCCAGCATTCCTGCTTCCTCCTTCTGTCAGCCTGCTTAATCAAATTACCCCCATCACCCATGCACACACATTTATCAACCATTCCCCCTCTGTCTCTCTTGCCCCTTTTCTTGCACCTACCTTTCCTCCTCTCTAAAACCTTGGACTCTATGCCTTCTTAACCTGCTATGTGCTAATATGTGTCTACCTTTCCTTTTTGGTGTTTGGTTGTCTGGTTGATGTTGTTTGCGCATGTATATTGAAAACAACACGACACACTTTAACCATGTCTGGGGCTGCTGTTTCATCTTAATTAAATTTCCCTCCTCTTTCCTGCTTCCTTCCTGTGTGCCCGCTTTGCCCACGCTCCAAATGTCAAACAGGATTTGGGCACATGGAGTGGCATCTGGTGCCACATCACCCAACGCACATGGATACAAAAAACCTCACAGCACAGCGAGTTAACCTGGAGCGCCGCCAAGCCAGCAGCTATGCGCTAGCTAAGTGCCACAGCGCCAGTCAAGTGCCCGTTCAGCTGTGTGCCCACCCGCATCACTGCTACGCTTGCACACGTACACACAATCGCACACACTGGCACTTTCTAACCCCCAATGGCACCAGGCGATGACAGGGAGACAGAAGGGCCTTGCCTTGCTGAGTCGCTCCCTGCCCCCAGCACATACTGTACACCTCCCTACCTCACTGCACTGCCATACTGTGGCTTCAGACTCTCACTGCTGTAGTGGGCTACACTCAAAACAGAAGGGGTGCACGTGAGTGTGTGTGAGTGTGTGTGTGTTTTGACTTTACACTGTTAGGCTTAATAACACTAAAGAAAGTATTAAAGTGCTCACATGAATCCTCTAAAAGCAAACCTAAGAACAGCATCTCATTGACATTGATGCTTTGTTTATGATTAAATTTTGGGATTTTCTGCTTTTCAAAAGAGGATTGGCCAGTGGAAGAACTTTTAAAAGTGAGAATGATAAGTGTTGGGAGGAGGTACCAGGTTGAACTCAAACCAAGACAACCTACAATGCAGACAACAACTTCATAACATGAGGCGCTTGGACACAGCCACTACACCAGTGGTTCAAAAATAAGGATAATAAAAGTAAAGATAAAAAAAAAATATGTAAGATGATGTTCAAAGGTTTATCTTACACATTGTTGTAAAAATACAGAGATATGCTAGGTTTAGTAAAGCATTAAATCAAAATAAATATCTTCATAGGCCACTCTAATGTGTGCAGCTATTTAACTGATTGTTAATGAAAATGGCCAACTTCCCAATCACATGAAAGCCACTCAGTACATGTAGACATGGTCAAGATAACACTGCTGAAGTTCAAACTGAGCATCAGAATTGGATATTCACACACAACCATCTCTAGGATTATTGGAGATTGGTTCAAATAACAGAGAATATCCAGTGAGTGACAGTTCTCTAGGCAAAAAAGCCTTGTTGGTGCTTGAAGTTAGAGGTGATTGGCAGGAGTGGTCTGAGTTAAAAGAAAAGCAACAGTACCAAAAATGGCAACTTATTTTTACCAATGTATGCAGAATTCCATTTCTAACACATAAGTTGAATCTTGAAGCAGGCAGGCTGTAAGGAGAAGGCAGCGCTTGAGAAACCTGGTTACAATTCTCCTGGGCCCACTAAAATTGGACAATACAGGATTGAAAAATCTGGATTTCCACTGTGACCTTAAGATAGTAGGGTCAACACTTTGAATAATGTGTCAGCACTTCAGCTGCTGGTGCCACAAATATGGGAAGATTTCCTGATGCTGCAGATTTTTTGTCTAGTTCATAGAAGAGCTCTATTTTAGAGAAGGGGAAATATTACCATACCAACAGCCATATGAAACTCAAAAAAGCATAATACAGTTATTTTTAAATGTACTCATTTTAGTTACTACTGTGCAACTGGGACAATACAAATGAAGAGAGTGTGTTAACAATGAAATAAAGGAAGGAAGAAATAAGAAAACAGTTCTCACTTAACAAACCGTATCCATACTCCCATAAAGCTGCTACTGCAATATTCCATTTATGGAGCTCTTTGACATCTCTCCCTTTCTATCCTCCCTCATGCAGATCAGAGCGGACTCTCTATTACAGTCCATCTCTGGCTGCACATGACAGTGTGAGGCAGGCCCAAATAAAACACATCAGGCTTTTCAAATAGGCTGGTTCAGGACCACTGAGCAGCCAACAGTGCCAGCCAGCCAGTCAATTCCATATCCATTCATGGCTGAGGAACGAGCTCAAGGAAGCTCAAAAGCTAGCCAAGCTGCCCAAGCCTAACATATGTTCTACTCCAATCTGTGTCACTCTTCATTTGCCTGTTCCTGTTCCCTCAGCTCTCTCGTTCTCTTCCTCTTGTGTCCTAATGGTACAGTCTTACTCATCCTTTTTTCTCTACATCATTTCCTCTGCTTGGAATGGAGGTTCACACTGCATGGATCTTATACTGAATTAAACTTTGGTGTTTTGCTACAGGTGCATGATTATTTTCCATGCCATGCCTGAACACTGAATTCTGATGGTGATACATTTGACAAATAGGAAGTAGCACACAGTTCTTAGGATAAGAAGGAGGGGGTATGTTATATTTTTTTCGCTTTATATATTTAAAATTTAGGCCTCACCACATTATAACTTTTGGGTGATCCACAATTAAACCAAGAACTGCAGCTTGATCATTTTTTTGCCTCCACAAAGTCAACATATTCTGGACTAAAGCATGCAGTGTTTGGTCAAGAAGTACTGGGGTGATTTCTTTGCATCCGATATTTGTAGAAAAATCATCTAAAAAGCAATCTATTAGGGAATTTGCTTTAAGATGCCCAAATTTGTAATCCTTGATTTCCCCTTTATTTTAGATCACTACTTTTACTCAATTTAATCTGTGTTTGTTTGTTTTTCTGTGATCCAGGCTGGGTGCTCACCCCTGTGGCTCCACCCCCTTTTATCAAGACCCCACACCTCTGATGTCCCTGGTTTCTTACAGCCTTTACTTCCTGTATTAGATCAGCACAGCACTTGGACTACTATCTTAAACTAACTACAATAGCCGTTTGTCCTTCTCCCAGTTGTCTTGTCTTGTCCTGTCTGTCACTATTTCCCCTCCTTTCACACTGTGGTGTGGCGCGACCCTCCCCTTCAGCTCTCATCAGGGGTTAAATAAAGCTTGATTTGATGGAGTAGCCTACAGGGAGGGCTGGTGATGGTCACAATAGCAGTGAATCATATTCACATATCTCTCACTGCTAGAAAAAAAATGCATTGGTCTTTCCAACGCTGCCATCTGACACGGTGCTCAGCTGTAAAGATAATGCAGACAAGGGGGAAAAAAAAAACTCAAATGGGTTATCAGTGCATCCTCCAATCAGAGTGGACATTTGTGGAAAGTTGGAAAGCAATCCATCACAATACTCTGAAGACATAAGGTTACAGGCAAGGGATGATCACTACTCCCCATGACCTTGACCCCACAATATAATCAGGAAATCCTTGTGTCAGAGGGGACATCTGCTCATAGTTTGAAGGGATCTTGAGATATTGCCCTCACAAAGATGACCCACACAGGCTGACAGACTGGCCATCTGAAACAAAATGCATCCAGTCAAAGATGCAGCAAACATAAATGTATTTGTTTTTATGTCAAATAGCTCCCATGCTTTTTTGATCTCATTTTTCCACTGACTGATAGTGTGCTAAAGATAAAAATAAAAGCTCTCACTTCTTAAGATTTAACAGAAAAACATTCACCAACAGCACAGCAACCTTTTGTTGACACATGCATTGTGCATTTAATGCAGCAAACGCACATTTGAAATGTGTATTTTCAAAAGCACTTAGAATATAATGTTAGACAGGTAATGCCATCACTTGGATTACTGTGAGCTTCAGTGACAGAGAGCTTTATGTATGTTTGCACCTGTATGTATTAGAACATGTCCGTCTTATAAAAAAAAGGAATGTGGCCCTCACTTTAGTGCATGAGCCTCTCTAAATGTGTGAAGCCATTTTTACACAAGGGAGAGATAAAGCCACATCTGCAGTGCCAGCTTAGTATTTGCAGGCCGAGCTCAGGGGTAAGAGAGAGTTCATTAAGAGATTTCAAGGTACCTGAAGTTCATTTGTCTCCCTAAAGCATCAAAACAGGATAATAAGGACAGATGAGGGGGTGAAATGGCACAAAGAATGTCTCTTTGTTTTCTCTGTCTTTCTTTCTAACAATTCTCATCCTTAAATACCAAGCCCTTTCATCCTTATCTCTGACTTGTCTCTAAAATTCAATATGCAGAACTTCTTAGTGTGTTTCAATGTCAGGGTTTATGCAGGGCAAACCTGCCTCCTGGCACAAGGCAGAACAGACCAAATTGAAAAGACTTTCAATAAAGTATTTCAGGTATAACTGATGGCAGTTTTACTGCCTCTTCAGTTATTAATGATGCTGGATTGTGTTCACAAGAAATGCATGGTGTATTTTTAAATATGATATGATGAGAATATCTTACTGTACTTTTGTTTCTAGTGTGAGACTAATAAAAAAAATGAAAAAAGCAGTAAAAACAGGTCTTTAACTTAGTGAAAGCTTAGCTAAAATTACTTATTTGTGTGCATTACATATTACATCTAAAGCATTGGTTGTAAAATCGAGGGGTTGAGACCTGGGGGAACATGTGGTATATACAATCTCTCACAAGCTGAGTTAGAGTTTGAACTCAATATACTATATACAGTGCTTCTGAATTCTTAAAATGTATAATCTAAGATAGCTTTTCCATTTCAAGCTAATAGGTTGCAAAACCATTAAGGATTAAGTTGCAACATTTTTCTTTTGGTTATTTTTCCCTCTGCACTTTTTTCAGCACACATATCAAATGTTGAGTAATGTGGGAATCTGTCACTTGTGTGTCTGAGCCATCTGGCCTGGTGTTGTACTATAATCTGGACAAACACAGCAGGAGAGGAAGGAATGACATATATAGCACATCACAGCCGTGTTTTAATCCGTGCAATGATTATTAACTAAGATATATTAAGACACACATATTTTGCTCATTTTTAACAACTCAATGATAATCATAGATGTTCACAGATACTATTTTAAGATTATTTTGGTGTGTGTGGGTGTAGGTCTATGTGTGTGAGTGTTTGGGTGTATTAGTGTGTGGATATGTGTGTGTGAGTGTGTGTGCTGGGGAGGCAACAGCCTGCTCAGATATTGTTTTTTTGTTTAAACCACCTCCCTGTGTCTGACCACACTCTTCTCAAGAAGTGGATGTGGCTTGTTTTCTGTTGTTGTGCTCCAATGTTTACTGTGGCCACAAGGATATATCAAGATGCATTCCTTCAGTTTAGCCAAATACTTTACCTATATTACCTAAATGATTCATTTCAATTCTTTTTTTTTGTGATATAAATCCCCATCAAATACCAACAGTCTTAACGACAAACAAATTCTTACAAACAATAAAAATGCAATTTCCATTTTAGTATGTACATGACCTCTATCCTTTTTAGTGGCTTCACTGAGCCTTTGCATTCCAAATGGTGTTTAATTCTCATTCAGTTCTTGTCCCTGCTCCCTCACTCAGTGTACTTTTGTATCTGTGTGTGCACTCTTGCCCCCTCCTTGCACACTGCTGGTGCTCAGGCTAATAAATATGCTCTTATGATCCTGCTGCTGGTGTCATCCAAGTGTCACTCCTCGACATAAGGCAGGGAGACAGCGGGGTGCTCCTTACAGTACAAGTATGTGCATGCGCATGATTTTGTGCTCAGTGCATGTAAATGTGTGTGCATGTGTGAGGGTGTGGGTTACAGTTTGTAGCATGCACGTCTTTGGGACTGATTAAGACACACTCTCTTTCAGTAAGGTTGGACACCTGGTCTTGGTGGGAAAATGGGCTTCGGGCCACCAGGGCAAGAGAGGAGGCAGATAGAGGCAGGGGGGGAGACAGAAGGGAGGTGAGGTGAGCTACAGGGAAACAGCATCAACTACTTCCGCACCAAAAGGATTTTTAATTTGGCTAAGATATGAGCAAGGCACATGGCAAAAGAGGGGGGATACACTGCTGCCAAGCCATTAGGTAACCCTTTGTGGGAAGGGTGACAAAACACAAAAATAGAAATACCGAACAAACACATTAAGCCACCTGTACTACCAAATGAGACAACCATGTGTGTTCTGAAAAAATAGTTTATTGACCATGTTATTTTGATGACAGGTTAGTGCTGAAATTACCAATGCAGCAAACAAACATACCAAACAAATGCACAGAATGTGTTACTCTTATTAATTCTGTAACTGTTCATGGAGGCATTATCTCATTTTGATAAGGTGAAGCCCTTAAGCATTTGTATTATGAGCTAAATAAGGGTATATTTTTCCAGTTTGAAAGGCTGAAGGGGCTCCACTTCCTGCTTCCTTCAATAAGGATATGAATAGTCTTAATCTATCTGTTACTCTGTTGAGGAATTCACACAACAAAATCCAAAACATTATTTTAAATTGTTTTGTAGTATGAACTTAAAGTTTCAGCCATTTCAGGTATTTCTGGACCCTCCTTTATGTCCCGGGGAAATTATCTTGGCTTCCAGTACAGGTGCGTTTCCTATTGTCCCACTATCACTGCTCTCAAATAGTCTGCAACATCAGGACTTCTCCCTCTCCCCTTTTTCAGGGTGCCAGTAGCTGGCTCAAATGGCTTGTTACCCCATCCCAACCAAAAATAGACCTACCAGTTTGACATCCTACAGTTGTTTTGACCACAGCTGAAGCCCATTGACTTTGGCTGGCCCTGGCCCAGTGCAGAGCATCGACCATAGAGAAAATGAAGAGTCAATGAAAGCACGGTGCCAGGAAGTAGTAATGTGACCAATCACCACAAAGTAGACCATTCAACCAATCAGAACAGACTGGACCAAAGTGGGAAAGGGGGCCTAATAAAGTGCCTACCAGATCGTCTCAGACCGGCAGAGAATTCAGGCAAATCAGCCAAATAAAGCAAAATATGGTCCCTTTAAGGACAAAGAGAACACAGTGCCTTATGCCTTAAAGCTGGTCTATGATTTTAAATCTGTGGCACAATATGATCCTGAGACTTAGGGAGAAATTAGAACAATGGGTACACATTGGCAAATTCATAACACACTTCTGCTTAACTACCTTCCTATACACAGAGGGCACAACAGTGCAACAATTGAGATTTCATTTAGAAGCAGACTGCAGTCTGATAGAGGCAGAACACAGATTGTGTCCTGTGTAACTGGAAAAATGAAGACAGAAATGCCCTGAATCTTTGTGCTTTACACCATCAAATAGTGCAGTTTGTGTGATGTTGAGCTGACCTGACACAGGCACTCAGCAGCAAATACATGGGAAAATTTCCAGTAAGCAAGCACACATGAGTTTTAGGTACTGATATCTGCAAGCAACAAGCAACCGAAACAAGTGTTGTACACATAAGACATTTTTTCTATAGTTTCTTTTCCACTCTTTGCTTACACTATCAGTTAATCTAGCTAAACTAGCATTAGTATTGAAATAGAAACATAACTGTTGCTTTGAGTACTGTTTCTAAGTTTTAATTTTTACTTCATGTACACCCTTCATTTATTGTATGTACGGAAAAGCTGCAAACTGGGTGTTCATATAGCAGGGTTGAACGCTGAGACGTGTTTGAGGATAGTAGAGAAGTAGGGATCAGGTTGGGACTCAAGCATAGACTAAGTGAATGAGTACAGGATAGATGCACTCATACACACACACATTCACAAACACATCTTGAAAACAGAAAAGCCTGAGGCAGACTGTAAGAATGAAGTAACAAAGCTAAGCAAGGATGGCAGTTTTCTTGGTGTCTGCTTAGGCTTAGAGTAATTGCTGCATGTCTGTCATTGCCGACGGAGGCGAGGAAAATGTCTTCCTCAGCTGCTCCCCTGCCTGTTTTGTTTGCTGCACTTGTGTAAAGTGGGAGAAAATAAGTGTCATTCGATGAATGCAGCTATTCTTCTAGTGACAGCTTCATATCTGTGAGTTGGGAGGAGGAAACCCCCAAAATCCACCATTCTACTGGTAACGCCTTTGACAGGGTGTTAAAATAAAAGGCCCCACCTCTTTGTCCAAGCATGGGTGAGCACACACACACCTACCATGTCCCACTCTAATAAGTTATTACACACCCCCTTGACAATGTGCAGGGACTAACACTCACACACAGAGTAAGCAGTGAAGGGTGTCTGTGCTGAGTGAATGGGCGCCCTTTTTAACCCTGTTCAGCAACTGTTCCTGTGCTAAAACAGCTGATCGGAGCTATGAAAGAGAAAGAGACAGAGATGCTGCTGAAGAGTCAAGAGCAGAGTGGAAGAACTCCCCTCTGTATCTTCACAACTACACTTGTCTATCTGTCCACCACTGTGACCCTGTCTTACTCTTCCTCCCAAGCTCCTTTGCCCTCACTTTCATATAAGCAGCAGGCAAATGGGTCAGTTGCCATGGTGACAGCTGCGCAGGCAGGGATCTCCTACTTTATCAAGAAAAGCAGAAGAACTCGTCTTCCCAAGATCTCATATGCATAAATTTCATTTAAAGCTCCTTGAAGAACTTTACATTTTAACAGATGTTGGCACCCTCTGTAGGCAAAGTGATACTTCCAATCTCTTTGTTCAGCTTGTTTTAGGACATGTGCAGTCTTTCTTTACTGTCATTTCTGGGGCATTTGTGTCCTTGGCTGACTGATGGGACAGGGGATAGATTCAAGAGACTGTTTTTTTTTTAAAAGATGTCAAACACACTGATCATTGTGTGAGGTATGTTGTCTACATTTAGCCAGTTAGGGAGGGAATAATGCAAGCTTAAAGGAGACATATCATGCTTGTTTCTCCTTTTCACTATGCCGGACTAGGATGCCTGTAAAGCATTTCTGCCCTCAGTACAAGTCATTTAGTTCCTTGATTGCCCCACAATAGCGTTCTCAAAATCCTCATTTTAGGCCATTATCAAGCTCTCGTTGAAACGCTCGGTTTCCAGGCGGACCTACAGTTACCTCGCAATGTCACAGCCCTTTGTGCTCTGATTGGTCAGTTCTGTCAGAGCTGCCGAGAGGGCTGAGCCAGCCTGTCCTTCTTCTTCTACTGTATTTTCCGGCAGGCTCAAAGCAGCAACCGCGTATCGAGTCCCCCTACAGGCCAGAGCTGGTAATGAGTGAATGTCAGCTAGGGAGCTATATACTGCTGCTGGTGGATGTGTTCCTTGGTGACGGTTTTGTGGCTAACAGAGGAGGAAGTGTTTTATCAGATGACTCCAATAAAAAGAAATGTACCTCGTGTCGTCACGACGATTTAAATCTCGCGGTCATCTCGCAATGACCTATTTTCAGAGGTATCAAATCTCGTTCTAGGATATCAGAAAAAATACAATATCTCATTTTTTGAAAATTAAGGGGGTGTGAGGTCTTTTTTTCAAATATATTATATGTAAGTATTAAATCATGCATCAGCATGATATGTCTCCTTTAAAAGACTGCAATGAGGAAAGATCGTGTACCTTCTTTATACTGTACATGACAGCACGGTATTATGACCTAAAAAAGCAGTTTGTATGCACAGACTCGTGTTGGGTTTTTTTCAGCAAATTTTTGTATTTGCTCTGAACAAAGGCCAGCTCATTTAATTCCTCTCCTGTAAGAGTGCCACTTATCACGCTGAACATACATAAAACAACATACACTGAACTATTAGAGGCTAGGCCACCGTAGGAGATAAATTAGATAAATGATCAATTATCAAAATTTTTCCATAAAACCATCTCCAGACAGGTATTTGTTTCCTAAAATTCTGCTCAGTAAAAATCAAATACAATTGTGCTATAAACATTTATTTTTGCATTTTAATGGTGGAAAACAGCAGTATTACTTTACACATGCGAAAATACACTAGACAGCCTTTATTGATGCCACACATACTTCTGTGTGAATTAAGAATAGGAAATTAGTTTCTGATGCATGAAAGTCCTTAAATGTGTGTGTTTCTGTGTGTACTTGTGTGCTGTACCTCTGTTCAAATACAATCTTAATTGAAATATCACCAGGAAAACACTGTCCACGATTTTAGAACTTAGACCAGGTCTTCAGTGGTTTCAGGCACAGCTTCTTTTAGAAAAAAGCATTATGTATAAGGCAAGTTTTTTTACATGAACAGAGTCACTAGTATTTTCCATGTAATTTGTGTCACTTGTTTCAACATACTAAATGTATAATAAAACTTTTGAGTATAACCAAAGCTTCAGCAGCTTTACTGTTTTATATGTTATTACTTATACACCCCAGATAATATAGTCTTTCTATAAATTTATATTCAGTACAGAAAATTACGACAAAAACAGGTCTATGATTGGCCCATGGATGTGTCACTAACTGCTTTGTGTGGATGGCTTTTCATCATGAGACTGGAATCCACATTCAAGATGTCCTGCTGCCAAGCAGAGGCTTTTTCTTGCTGCCTCGATGGACTCATGTTGGGTTTTGGATGGATGTATGTGTATAGGTATATTCTATATATGTTTAATTACATATGTGTATCCAAAAAATTAAAAAGTTTGTCTTCAGTCCGTTCTATTGTAAAATCGCTTGAGATTAATACTTGTAATGAATTGGCATTATACAAATAAAGACTGGTTGATTGATTTATTGATAAATTTGTAAACTTTATTACAGCCGAAAAGAACATAACCTGTTGACCTCCCTGCAGTCAATTCCACTACGAGCTGTACTGTTCTAAAGAGAAAGCCACACTGGTAGTTCTCTCCCCTGGATATTTCAACAAGGAATTAATTATTAAAAAGCTGAACTGAGATGATGAGCAGAAAATGTAGAGAAAGTAAAACACAGAGATGGAGTAAGGAAGGACCACAGGCTGGGGTGAAGTAGGGGACAGGACCAAGAGAGGCAGAAGATGTGAGGATATTTTGAATATTCTCCTGTGTTTTTACACATACATTAAAGACCATTGGTGTGGGCATATAATTAACTTTCTGTAGTTTACATGCAAACTAAAACTGTCCACTTGTGGTTATATTCTTTTACAAGCATTCAACTGCCAGACAGTACAGTGGAAGCTCAAAAGTAGAGGCTGGAATTGTTTTGCATAGACAAAAGCTATGAAATACTTCTTCTATTGGAGGGAAAGGGTTTTGTAAGGATTCATGGTCCCAGTGATCTTGACCTTTGTCCTCTTAAATAGATGTGAAAATCTTGAAAATAAAATTCTAAGCTATCCATGAGATACTGTGTTCACAGGTTTGGGGTGTAATATGATATCATTTAACCTCAGCCTTTGCTTTATGACATTCAGGATGTTACTAGTTCATACATGATTCTATTGACCATGACCTTCGATGATTGACCTTTAAATCTATCTTTGAGTCTGACAGGATATTTGTGCAGTCTGAAGGAATCCCTTTTGAATAGTCTGGAGATATCCTGTTGTCAAGTGAACAATGCAGCCACCATTCAGTCCAACAACCTTGATCGTTGAGCCAATAACAAACATGATTTATTAATTCATTTACTCATGTTATTAATTTCCTCGTGTGCAAATTTGAAAAAAATATACCCTATATAAAATTCCAAAGTTACAAATGTACATCAGGCATGCATACACTTTATCCCGACAAAGTTGAAAGTAAATTTCACAAATCCTTCTTAATATGAGGAGTACCTGAGCAGGGGTTGAAGATGAGTAACACTGACCATGGCCTTTGACATATTACTTTAAATACGGTGTAAATCCACTCTTACATCAGAATGGACATTTGAGCAAGGTTTGAAGAAAATTTCTCCAAACATTTTGCTGTGTCCTGTTCTCAGAAATGAAAAACATGGCCAAACAGCATAGACTTTTAACCTGGGACACTGATTTTTATTTACTTCACCAGCAAAACCAATGAGGGAGGGGTTTTGTGTAGGCGCAACCAAGCTCAAACATCGTCAAACACATATATTACAAATTCAAAAAGATAAGATTTGCTGACTGTCCATTGATTTAATATTTATAAAATTATTTGACAAAATACTGCAAATTTGGTTTATCCTTGGACTGGAGGAAATTTAGTGCAGAAATCAAAGAAAATCTTCCAGATCATTGTTGACATACTAAGCTCTACAGTAAAGGGTGCTAATGAGTCACAACAACTTTGACTTCAAAATGCATACAATAATCCTAAAGTCAGAGTGGACATATGTGAAAAGTGTTGTAAAATCACTCAAAGCATTCCCAAGATTTCACTCTCAGCATCGGAGGTTGAACAAGTGTCCATGTGGCTGTGACCTCAAAATCTTATCAGTTCACTCTCAGGTCACGCCAGACGGAAAGTTTCCATATATCTGTCTGCATATTTCACTAGTCCATCTGGGAAAGAGCCATTAAAAAATGTTTTTAAGGGGCAGAACCTTCAAAAACAACTGTAGTTGATTTTTGGACTAAACTGTCAAAGCAAAAGCCTCGACAGCAGCCTAGCTACAGCTCTAAGCCCCTGCAGCCAGTCACACTTCACAGACCAATCCATATCAAGGCACAGTATGACGTAGCAGCTCGAGCTTGTTGTTAGCCATTAGCTTAAACTACGTTTCAGTTATTAAACTACCGTCTTCCATTAAAGTGTACAACACAGATGTATTATTTACCACCTATATGCGACTTGAACCTCATCAACACCAATCCCCACCAAGTTCCCCTGGTAAACTTCTGAGGAGGGCATATTTTGTCAGGTATTGCTGAGTCACTATGACTACCACAGACTAACCAGTATCGTCCGTAGAGGATCTTCACATTCCCTGCAGTGATCCCCTGCCTCCTGGCTTCTCTGATTTGATCCTTCATGAGCGCAACCAGCGGAGATACGATTATCACAATGGGGTTTGGAGTCCTTCCCATCTTTTTCACAACCAGAGGAGCCGGCTGGTAGATCAAACTCTTACTGAAACCGGTCAGGAGAAGAGCAAACACATTGTTTCCCATAAGAAAAGATTTAAGTGACACTCTTTGCTTCTCTGATAAGGAAGAAACTGAAGCCATTTCTGAAAACACTGAAGATATTGCGGGACCTACGGAGACCACTTCACTCGCCGCCATTGTTTTCAAACGTGCAGTCACTTCCTGCCGCTGTCATGTCTGCAGCTCCCGCCTCTTTCCCTTGATTGGGTCGTTCAGCTTTTAGCCAAGTGAAGTTGTGGAGGATTGGAGTTTGGCAAGATGGAGCTTAATGATTTCAGACAAAGAATCAGGCAGGTTCATCCACTCTGCAAGGTTAAGGACCCCAACCATTGACGCAAAACATACATTTTTTTTTTTTTTTATGTATATTTTTGGGCATTTTTGTGCCTTTATTGATAGGAGAGATACAGTGGATAGGCTTGTGAAAGGGGTGAGAGAGTAGGGGAAGACACTCTGCAAACTGGTCACAGGCGGGATTTGAACCCGAACCGGCAGAAGCATGTACATGGGATGCTAACCACCACGCCAAACCAGCACCCCAAAACATACATTTTTTAAATAGGGCTGGGTATCGATTCAGATTTTCTGGATCAATTCAATTCGATATTAAGAGGTCTCAAATCGATTCGATTCAGGATTCGAAATTTGTTCAGTCTGGGTTATCTCAGTAAAAATAATGCTGTAAATGACTATTTGACCTGATCTTGTTCCACTGATCTTGTTCAGTGGAAAGCAGCGCTAAACGCGAGACTAGCACGGTTGATACCACAGGCTGCTTCTCGGACAGTCCAATGAAGAAAAACTACCCACATTTAAAGATAGTTCTTTGGATTTTGTAAATCGATTATGAACCATTTAAAGGGAAATGGATTAAAATTGATTACATTGATTTGTTTTAACCCAGCCCTCTACTTCTTGATCCCCTGAGGATATTGAAGTATATAAGTTAAGGGGGAGTATCAAGCCAAATGACCTTGACCTTAGAAAATTACTGCAGTAGTTCTAAAAAAATCCTACTCACAAGGATAGCAACACACCTACGTCCAATGATTATCATTGGTGCAGAGGCATAACTTTTTTTTTTTACAACACTGCAAGTTTCCAAAGAAATTATCCCAATAGAAGGACCGCATAACCTGCAAAAACAAAGCTCTGGAGCAGCTGTGACTAGTCTTTGACATTACCCGAGATTATTAGATATTGTACAATGTTCAGTGACAGAAAGAGGGTGGTAGAGACCCCTGCGGCTCTCACCCTGACGTGTATGTTACGCTCCATTAAATTAGCATGAGTCCAATATTAAAATAATAACATTTACCTCCACAATAAATGCTCTAGGTTCCAAAATCAATACCTCCACCCTCTAATGCTAAAGTATCATTACAAGTAATAAGAGCAAAGTTGTTGCATTATATTGAGCATTTACAGAAAAAAAGAGCTCAGAAGGGCATGCACGTATTATAGATTAAATAATTTCATTTCAAATGTCACAGATTCCCATACCAGTTAATAGAGTAACATTGTTAATGTCATTTTTTGGAGGTGGGGATGATGAAAGAAAGCAAGAGGGAAAATAATAATAGGGCAAAAGAAAATAATACAACTCTTCAATAGACATGAGTGTGTGCATTACCATTAGCAAGCTGTGTTTTTCTATTTGAGTTTTGGGACTGAAAAAGGAAATAAAAGGCAAGCCAGCTAAGGAAAGCTTTACCTTGTGTTTAATTGCTGGATGGAAGTGTCCTTCATGAGCTCAGTCAGAGGAACTAAAAGGACTAAAGACTCATATCTCTGCGTCCACAAAGCAAACCTATTAGTGTACACTCAAAAAAATCCATACAAATCAGCAAATCAGAGGAAAGAAATCATTGATTGAGGCACACAAATGAATTAGTGAAGTAGAATGGAGCAGAAATGTTGGAGTGGAGCGATGATTGTATCATTTTTGAGCTGATGGAGTGAAGTCTAAAGGTGAGAACAGAATGATAGGGAAGCGTGCAGCTGAATTGTGAAGGCCCCTGCCATGCTGTCTATGGCCTTATTGGATGAGCCTCTCTCTCTCTCAAGGTACTCAGTCTCCATTCAGAGCAGGAATCAATGGCTCCTGATTAGATTTTCAGGGGGTTACTATTCTGTTTTTGTTTGTTGTGACATCTTCCCTCGCTTTGTGAGGTCTCCGTGCTCCTGCCTGTGACAAAGGCACCACCTCCTTGGATGGAGGAAGAGGGAGATGGGGAGACAGGAACTGGAGGAGGAGGGATCATTGAGAGGGGGCTGTCAAGGCTGTTTCTCATTTTGAAGGATAAAAAAAACGTAAGCATTGGTGTTCTTATGTATAAGTCTTTGAAGGTTTACTAGCCTGTGACAGCACAGCATTTGCAGATATAACCTACAATTTGTTAAGTATGTGTCAGCAAAGAGAGAATGTGTCTGGATTAGAAATAAATCTGATTAATTTTTACTCTGTATGTCTGTTCTTGGATGTTCCTTCTACAATTGGGTCCTACTTATGCTGTCTTTATAACTCCGACTGGAAATCAAATAAGAAAATGAAGAAAAAGACATTTTTAAAACATAAAAAGCAACAATTTCTCAATACTTCTAAAATCAGCATTGGGTAAGTATGATAAAATGGAGAGAGTTAAGCTACTAGACAAAACAGCAATAAACAAAAGCAACCCCCCAGTTAGATGTTACTAAGCTAAGCTATCTACAGCAGAACGATGAAAATTCTGAGCCAACTCCCAGATTTTATGATTTATTTGTTAACACTACGATTGATAGGGTTGCATGGTGGCATAGTGGTTTGCATTGTAACTTCACAGCAGAGGAATCCAGATTGGAATCCTCATTGTAAAGGGTCTTTCTGTGTGGAGTTGTGTTCCCCTATTGTGCATACAGTTCTCTACAGTTACTGATCCTTCCTGCTACAGACCCATAACTGGCTTCTTAGACTGACTGATGACTTAAGGCCCTTTCCACATAGAGACTGAAATGATCTATTTTGTTTTTGTTTTGAAAAAGTTTCCTGTAAACATCATAATTTCAAGAAATGTGCTGTCCAAACGAACACACTGGAAAAACACTGGAGCACATATGCCAGGCCCTTAAGTGGTGCTAAGAAAACACAGACTGCTGGAGAATGCTGACAGGGTGTCCTGCCAGTCGAATTTTATGACAGTATTTGGTCAAAACACAGGAATATACAGGACACATTTCAGTCACATTATCTGAGACACCCTACATACAAGGACATCCTTCACAGTGTTATCAATATATCAGCACTAGCAGTTTAAGGGAGAGGTGGGGCAATGAGATCACCTCTTCTAAAAATGTGCATATTCATTGTAACCACAGAATCAAAAGGGCAGGATTTTGGCATTGATACATTCTGGGACTCAGTTTTCAAAATTGTGCAGTTACAGGCTCTCCTTTATATCCATAGGTGCAAGCATAAACGTGAATGTTTATCTTTGATATAAATACCATATGAATGGATTATCAAGTCTAACCATACAAATATTTTGGTTTTGAACCATTTTGTTGTTTTGTTGTGGATGCTTATTTGGAAGCTTCACTAGAAGCACCCTGCTTGTAACAGATTGGACCCATTTTACCATTAGGACTGCCTTCATACTTTGTAAATAGATTCAACAAGGTGCTTGAATCATTCCCCATAGATATTATTCCCAAATGTCATGATAGCTTCGCACAGTTGCTGCATATTTTTCTGTGGTGCATCGTGGGTATGAATCTTCAAGTTTCACCACATCCAGAAGGTGATCTATTGGATTGAGTTCTGGTGACTGTGAGGACTATAGGAGCATATTGAATATGAGCTTTGTGATATGATATGTGATCCTGCTGGAGGAAGCCATACAAAGACAAGTGAACGGGGGTTATACAGGAATGGAATGATGAGCAACAATGTTCATTTAGGCTGGAGGTTCAAAAAACGCTCAGCTGGTTACTAAAGGGTCCAAAGTGTCCACAACACAGTTAATCCAGCACCAAGCTGATTTGTTGATGCAAGGCAGAATAGATCCATTTTCTGATGTTATTAATCCCAAATTCTGACCCAATCTTCAAAACTGTGCTGCAGATATGGAGGTCAAATGACTTTGTTATTTTTGATCATTTACATCATGTCTTGGGTGTCTATTAAGTAAGGATCTGATTTAAGTGTAACTCTCTGTAGAGAATCAGATGCAGCTCTTTTCCCCTTCCCTTTGGAAACCTTTGAATCTAAGGGGGCGGAGAGTCTACAGGAGGCTATGATAATGACCTCTGTGCTGATTGACTGCCTAAACAATACCCGGTGGGAGGGGAAAGGAGAGGTTACAGGCTGCAGAGTTAACTTTTAAAACAGTCATGGCATCTGCCAGTGACAGGCAGAAAACACATATGTAGGTAGTGGCTGTATAGCTACGACATAATAAACACCAGGAAGTGTAAAAGAGACCGCTATAAGGGGCATCTTTATTAAAGATGTATAGCACATTTCTCCATGAACTGAGAGATGTAGTAAAATGTGTCATGTTTTTTCTGTCCTCCAAGCATCCTTTAATAACATTTTAAGCAAAGACAATTGCATTTTGCTAGACCTTTTAGACTAATCAGACCAGCCAACATTTTTCCATCGTCCAATCTGGTGAGCCTGTGCATTTTGTTACCCGAGTTTTCTTTTCTTAGCTGACGGAAGTTAAAACTGCTGCATTTATCTGCCACTATAGCCCATCTGTGCCAACATTCAGTGTGTTGTGCAACCAGAAATGGTCTTTGGTTGTAACAAGTGATTATTTAAGTTTCCGCTGTGTTTTAAAAATTGCAAACCACTCTTAACACTCTCATCTAGTATCCACGAGGCCTTGTTGCCAAGAGAATTGCTGCTAACTGTATATTTTCTCTTTTAGGGACTATTCTCTGTTAACCTTAGAGATAGTTGTGTGTGATCATCCCAGTGGGTCCACATTTTCTGAACAAAAAAAAAAAAACAGACCAGACCATCAAGCAGCAACAGCCATGCCACATTCAAAACTTATATTACCTACCATCCTAATGCTCAATTTGAAATTCTGTAGGTCACTTTGACAATGTCTGCATTTAGATGCACTGATTTGCTCTTGTGCAGTTGAATTATTAGTAGGTTCACAAGCAATTGAAGTGTATCTGTTTGTTGGAAGAATTAATGGTTACCAATCCTGCTGGCATTTTGATATCCACAAATCTCAGAAAGTTAGAGCTGGTTCCAATTATGGCTTCTGAAGCCTACTGTCATACATTCCAAATTGTATCCTGTGCTGCATCCAAAAGTTACTTTTCATGGCAGCAGAAGTTTTAATTAGGCAACAAAAACTTTAACTACAAAACTTTCCATCACTTGCTTTTCTATATTTTTCTGCTTGCCTCACATGCAAAAGTACAATCCTGTTCAAGCCATATTACACTTTCCCCAGAAATTTTTAGTGACTGTTGTTAACCTGACGCTGTTTGAGGGAAACATATCCTCCTGTACTCCAGCTGAAGCACAGCTAGGCCTCACAGCCATCGCTAGTAAACTGTCCATTCGATAAAGGCGCTAAAGAATCTGATACGCTCTAAATCTAAACAGGGCCAAAGCATCTGCCTTAATAATAAATGTGACATGCTAAAAGGTTACTTGAACCGCCAAATTCAAATTTAATTGAGGCTGTGTGTTGAATAATTAATCTTTTTCCCAGGGAACTAAAGGCACAGTGCATGAGCCAATTGAGGAGAGAGTGAGAGAGAAAGAGAGGAAGAGAGAAGGACTGCGCCAACTCACACCACCGTCCCATGAACCCGGCCAGAACGCCACCCGCTACACAACACAGTCAGGGCATGATGTCATCCACCACATCATTCAGTGGTGACCAGCCTGAGTGTGTTTGCGTGCAGGGAGGGAATAAAGAAATCAACCTTTTCACATCTGAGCACTAATAGGACAGAGTGAAAAAAGGGCAAAGAAGAGGAAAAAAATGACAAAATCAAAGCATTAGTGGGCAAAAACGCAGTATGAGAATATGGAGGGGATTCTTGTTGTTCTTATTGTTGTCGTTGGGGTACAAAGGTGCTCTAAAGTGGAGCGTTTAATGTCTGTCTTTAATGTTTGTATCAGTTTACCCTCCTCCTCCTCTTCTTCTTCCTCTGTAGGTATTTCAGTTAGAGGCGTCTCCTCAGATCTGTGCCTTTTTAATGCTGACTGCCGCAAATCTTTTGAGGCCGACTACAAAAGCGAGTTGGCTGTAAACTTTTCCCCCTGAAGGAGAGAGCGAGGAGCGCTGTTTGGGGATCGCATCACTCTGGGGGAATCTCCTCTCCCGGGCGAGGGCTGATCTGAGGACTGGTCTCAAACACACACACCCCTGCAACAGCATCTGAGCTTGAAGTGTATGTTTGACATGGTCTTATTTTGTTTGGTGTTTTTATTTTTTGTTGCTGCATGTTTGAGATGTTTACAGTGCTGTGTGCAATAGTAATCGCTGTTTTATTGCAACAGTCTGCCGAGTAGGAGCAGCAGCAGCCTTGGTTTTCTAGGGTTTTTTCCTCTGCTCTCTCTTTCTTACACACTCTCTCTCTCTCTTCCTCCCATCAGCCCTCTCTCTCTCTCTCCCTCTCTCTCTCTCTCTGGGTGTACGATGCCTCCCCTCCATTGTTGATCTGACTCCGGGCTCTACATTGCTGAGGTGGCGGATTGTGGCGAAGAGATGCCTCTGTCAGGAACGTGCTTATCCTCCCGCTCGAGCCATCCTCTTATACATAAAATATCAAACATCTGAGGGACAATATGCTGACCTGCTGTGACCTCCACACATGCGTACGCACACAAAGGGGACACACTCGCACGCACGCACGCCAGAATCACACACCATGGGAGACTGAAGCACACACACAAACGTGCACAGATAAGTGCTGGCATACAGTGGCTCTAACACACACGCATAGACACAAACGCACATCCCCCACTCATACGTGCCCTGACTTTTTTCCATCACCGCCGCATCCCTCAGATGATGTATTTGCGACATCTGGCGGCGCCTGCAATATTCATGGGTGCTGAGCTACAACGGGTGTAGGAAGGAGAGAGAGAAGGTTGGCTGTGGCGGCAGCGCGATAGAGGGAAAAGCAAGATGAAATAAAAGAGCCGACTATAACAGAAGAGAGAGGGAGAGGAGCCCTAATCAGGGGGTCATAGGCGGATGGATTCATGGATAAATTTTCTATACGTTGGTTGCTGTAATGCCGCAAGCACCTCCAGTTCCACAGCACAAGGCTTGGGTACCCCCTAGTGGGCACCCAGCGGCAAGTGGGCCCTTTTTGGCATTGTTGGTTGAGGGGGTTCAGCGGGCTGTCATGAATCCATAGGAGTCAGAGGTCAGCTGTCTTGAGATGCAGTGACATCATGACAATGGGACACTTCTCAAGCCTCAGAAACACAAGCTGAACCATTCTGCCGCTGCTCAGGCTCCAGGCCCCTCTTTTCCCACACATTCACACCCGCTGCCAGACAGCCAGGGAGCGAGTGAGCGGGCGAGTAAGAGAGAGAGCATAGGGATGAATGTGTAGGCCTCAACCCCAAAACCCCCCTACTCCCTTCCCTCCTCCTCACACCCCCCGTCCCACTCTCTCTCTTTCTTTCAGGAGCTAGATTAAAAGAGATGGCTTAATTCTGTCTAATTATCAACCCTTACCCTCTGCCTGCTGCCTCCCCCTCTTTTTTCTTCCCTCTCCTTATATCTCAGTGTGTGGATACTAATTAGCCTATGTGAATCATACCTACTACACAAATAAGCTGCAACCATGTGAAAAAATGATATTACAAAACATCACACAGCTGTAATAGGAATAAACATAATTATTGATGTGATATCTGTATTGGCAGATAATAGCTTAAAAAGTTTATCAATGCATGCATTTCAAGCCAAATTCAGTGATACAAAACAACAGAATGTGCAGATTTGTAAAGAAATAAGAGACTGTTTCACACAAAAAACAGCAGACCAATCTCCTCCGTAGCTGAGTCTTTCTTTCCTCCTAAATTCTTAAACATTAAAGCAGTGATCTTCAACTTACAGCCCGGGGGCATGATGCACTCTACAGCTTCCTATCTGGCCCCCAGAATATTATCAATTCAGAAAATGTAAAGGTAAAAACTTTTAATTGACCTTCAGATTGTTTTGGAACATACTTGCAGGAATTAATCCACCAAAATAACACTTTTTTAAAAACTTTCTCATTCAGGATGACTTCATGTTTGATCTGTTTTACAGACACCCACCTATATGACTTTATTGTTCAACATGCAACCAAAGAATCAGTATTCTGGAGTCAAACCCAGGGATGACAGAGAAGTAACCAAGATATTGCAACTGCCCCAAAAGGTTTTGTAGTGGATTAGATGATCTAGGGAATGATATAACTGTTAAGAGCTAAGAAACACACATGGTTTATATATATAAATCCAGCCCCCATACCATATGGCATGATGAACTAGCCCTTGAAAAAATGTAGCTGATTTTTCCCTGATTGAAAGTGTTTTTATTTATTCAGGATTGTTTTATTTTTACCACAATTGTGATAAATTGGGAAGGAGAGAGTGGAAAATTAGGAGAGAGTGAGAAATGACATGGGAGAACAGAGCCGCTGGCTTGATCTGAATTCAAGCCACTCGAAAAGTAACCTTTCATAGCAAATGGATTTGCCAGTATCTATGTATGTCATCTAGCAGATCCACCATGCAAGGAGGTCCACTGCAGGTCCATTATCATCCTTTGAAGAGAAATATGTAGTAGCAATGAAAAGGAAGTGGAGACAAACTACAACTGTGAATTTTCATCCAATCAGCTTAAAAATCTATTTTTGGACAGTTCTGCCCTTTCCAAACACATTGTATTTCCTAAAGATAAGCAAAACAGTTTGTCTGGTGTATTAGCTTACGTGCATAGAAATAATAGCCTCCATATATTCAGCTTCAACTTCAGTTTCGACTTTATTAATGATAAAGTTAAGTTTTCCCATGGGAAAACTGTTTTTCAGCAGCCGGCATCAGCACACCAGTACATGATAAAACATAAAACATACAGAGACTAGAAAAGCACTCGGAGAGCGCAGACCTCCCCCAGCGTCACAGTCCTCACCCATAGTGTGATTTTCACCATAAATATTAGTCCTACCTTTATTTAATCTAAATATTTAGATTCCTTGACCATGAAAACCTACCACAAGCAATTGGATTCATAATGATATCTTATTTTTAGTTAAGCAGTTTTTCACCAAAATCACATTTTTCGTCATGGCGGATCCAGACGCTGATCCGGATCAATACAAAATTGAATCACTTCTTCCTTTTCCCATGCTGAAGATTTCCTGAAAATTTCATCAAAATCCATCCATCCATTACTTTTTGAGTTATTTTGTTCACAGACAGACGGACAGACAAACAAACTCTACCAAAAACATAACCTCCTTGGCAGAGATAATTAGGAAAATCATCGTCATTGGACACAATCTTACCTTTGACACGTCTGTGGTTTTTATTTTCCAATCCTTTATAGACATTTTTGATGAGCCATTAGAATTGTAGCCATTTTCTTGTTCTTTGCTGACAGGGGTGCCACCCAGTGTGGGTTTCCTATACAGAAGCCTATGTGCTTCAAGAATTGACATGTATGTTTAGAAATGATCATCTGCATACCTTAGTGTAATTGTTATCCAAGTTATTGTTGCCTTTCTATCATCTTGAACCACTATGGTCATTCTCCTCTGACCTCTGGCTTTAACACATTTCACACAGAGAACTATCAGTCTCTGGATATTTTCCATTTTCTGACCATTTTCTGTAAATCACACTGGACTCCAACACAGTGGGCATGATGGCTGATGTGTGTGCAAGCTTTGGTTTGCAGCTTTTGGTTCTCCATGATAAATCTCCAACAAGTGACATAAATCATTAAATAACTGACTCATGAAACTTAACAATACAGCCTTCTATGTGAACAAAGACAGCTTCTCCACATAAATGGTAAACTGAGTTTTACTTTGAAAGAACTGTTTCTTTCTTGTCTAACACGTTGTACTGAAATAAGATTATTCCTTTACATACTGTTTGAAAGCATGAGCTTCCCCTTTTATAAATGGTATGAGCTTTTGTATCTGTAGTAATGATGATAATAATTTGTTAATACCTTATGCCTGCTTTGGGCAATGAATATTCACTAAGTTTAATGCTCACACATCTAGGTAGGACTTTAATCTTGGGTCAATAAAGACCGAATGTATAGCCATGCAAGAACCAACCTGGGGCAAAAATATGGGGTATTTCAGGAGCGCTGCTATGTCTGTGGGCAGTCTAGTATGTGTAGGTCAGTGGCGATTGCTCTAAGACTGCAAGGGAAGCTCAGCTTCCCCTAAAATGTCCCCCAAAAAAGTGGTGATATGTACTGCTGTGTACACTTCATTGACTAAATATGCGCTAGAATACCTTCATCTTTTGTTCAGAATCAGCTACTTATCACAGGTAACTGGCGCGACTTCCTTCTCATTCATCCCCACAGCGTCTCAGCGCTACAGCCGGAGTCGGACGCTGAGCGTCAGCAGCAAAGGGTAGAGTGGGTTGTTCCACTGTGGAAACTGGACGGTCATTGGATTAACGCTGGGCTTTGTCCCGCCCATCGGACGCTCAGCATCTCTGGAGGTCTATGAGGCAGTGGGCTGGCCTGGACGCTCAGCTTCTGCATGGTGATTGGATGATCTGTCTGAGGCCGAATTCTTTTTTGATTGACAGTGAAATGAGCCAATCAGCGATCTTGAAGGTTCACCCTTCACCGGGGCATTTTTGGAGTTTTACATTCAGTTGTTCTGGACTGATCCGGAGGCTTTATCTCTCTTAAAAACGACTAGCGCTGTGTTTGAAGATTCTCTCCTGTCAGTTTTTCTTTTCACAAACGAGCAGCTGTAGCTGGGGAGCTTCTCTCCCTCTCACTCACACTGACAGCCTATCAAACAGTAGTCTCACGTAGCAGCTCCAGCTGCTAGCAAGCTACACATCATGGCAGATAGTATGAATGTTGTGAACCGGATTTTGGCGAGGCCATTTGATAGTCTTCCTTATGAAGAGAAAATTAGAGTTAAACAGCAGGGCAGATCAACTCCTAACATTGATTTAGTTCAAAAGGTGGGGAAAAGTATCAGGTCTTTTCAGCATTCCTGGTATGACAAGGTGAGCTGGCTCACTGGAAGTGCTGTCACAAATAAAATGTGTTGTCTGGTCAAAAGTGGGTTTTGGGGAATAAAATCCCTGGAAAAGACACTAGTTGATACAACAGGGTCACAGATCATTTACATAAATAAATAAATTTATGATGTAGGCCAGAAAAAAAATGAGCTTCCCCTCCCTGACTGACCAGCAGCCGTCACTGGTGTAGGTCTATTCTATCTAAATTTTAACAATGACGAACTATTACAAAAGACAGTAATCTCATTTTATTCAAGTGAATCCTAAGAGTGCTAAACTCCTCTGAACACACATATGGAGGCTTTAAGAAAGGTTGGGAACCACTGTCACAACTGATGATCCTTATGCTCGAATAATCACCAGATATGAGGGGAAACCCTGAAGTAAATATAGCGGACTAAACGCACAGCAATCTAAACATGTGAAAAACACTTGAGTAATCACTCTAACTGTATTAGTCGAACAATCAGAAATACATTTCACCCTCACAATTCATAAGCTTTATGTAATAATACTGCAATCTCTGCATGTGTTTGCATTTGTATGTAAGTGTGCGCAAAATGTATGCACATTACATAAGTAGAAATCACATTAATGAGATCATACACTGCTGTTGAAAGTGCTAATTAGCTGCCGGGCTGAGGGTGAAGAAACTAGGCGAGGATCCTTGTGACTTGAACCATTGTTTCCTAATCCCCTCCACACATTCATAATTCATTCCATCATGGACAGCGATGATACAGCGGCGCTCGTTTTGTCTCTTTCTCTCCCTCTCTCTGGTTGGGGAGATGATGTTTTATTTTTTCTCTCTCTCTCTCCTTCTTGCTGTGAGGTTTCACTGCTATCCTAATAAAATGTGCGAGCAAGGGATGTTCGCCTCGGGACCCAGCTGTCGGGCCACTTTGACAGCTTCATTTGTGGTGTCGCTCTTTGATCCTTCCTGTCACTGATATCCAATGCCACTGAACATACATTTGCCCTCCCCCGCTCCCCCTTCACTCCAGCCCAGAGTAAATAAATAAATAAATAAGTGCTGAACTGTGCAGTGCCAAGTTAAAGCGAGGCAAGGTTGTCTGTTTGCTACATCTGCTGTGAACTTGCTCGCCTCCACACATATACACCCCTTTTTTTGCTCTCCCTCAACTGCAAGAGATGCATCGACATCCCCCAGGGCTGATCCTTTTGTAAATGCTCTCTGACACACACCCACCTACCCACAAACACACACACACACACCACCCAGTACAGGAATAACAGCAGAATCACTCCCAACACTAACTCCCTTTGCATGTAGCGTTTATTCCCAAAGTGCACCATTACTGCGTAGAAGAGAATAAGAAAGAAAGAGTGGTGTTGTTCAGATGCAAAGAGCAAGACGCAACTCTAAACAGGAGACAGAAAAGTACTGATACACCTGATGGATTGTAGCGTAGAAAGGAACAGATAGCGGGAGGGAGAGCCAGAGGGGGACTGATTATGATCGGAGCTGTCAGGCCCGTGATGCTGAGATGACAGAGATATCAGACGTATCTGCTCTCAGAGATACAGATACACAGAGACAGATATCATTCTGCACTGGACTCACACCGAAGAGATGCAACCAGCTCAAGTGAAAATGACAAGTCCATGTCCTGTGTGATGTTACAGTTAGTGGGTTTACATGCAGAGTTGAGCTGCGCTATATGTATGGCTCAATTAGTTGATAAAGGAATGTCCACCTATGCCACAGCATGTGCTGATTCTTCCACTTTGAGAAGTAATCATCTGACCTTCCAGCTGTTGATCTTTCTAACAAGTCTGCAAGCATAGATGGCTTTGTCTGTCTGTATATTTGGGAGTATCTAAACTTTTTAACCTGGGGATGGAAATCAAAAAACAATCCCAGTTGAAGGATGATAATCTCTGCTTCCCTGTTTCTCATCAGTTTAGTCCTGTTTTTACCATCTTTCCATGTTTTAACCTATTCCCTTATTGTCTCCTTATCATTATATATCAAATAAAAAACCTTGTTTAATAATTTACACCAGTCAAACTTTGTTTCAGTCAAATGCTGTTATACGATTCAATATCAGTCATCTCTACCTTATAAGCACCATATGCTATTGTTAAAATGGGGTTAATCATTCTTTCTATGGTTGCTGTTGTTGATACCTCTATAAAAACTACCTTTGCAACAAAGTAGAAAGAAGGAGCCTCTTGAAAACAGCCTGCCAAATTTCAAGGGGCTAACCTCCAATAAATTTATATTCAGCAGAGCCATATGTAGTGAGGACAGACTTATGGTGTGGCCCATGGATCTGACACCACATTTAGTTCTTACTTTAGCCCCTTTTGTCTCGACCCACCTCCCTTCCTTCGCCCACTAACCCTAAACCTAACCCTAAATACAGCTTCAGTGAATGGCTATTCAACAGTTCGCAGTGTTAATTCCTTTTGTTGCTCTATTTTACACAAACCTCTGTGCCCTCTTATTTGACTCTATTGGTCCCTGACCTGATTATTGGTTTATTGTTTCTACAGGTCTGCCTTTTTCTGCCAGTTTTTGTCTGTTACATTCTGAAAACGTCTGTTTTCAAAGGTGTTATATAGATGAAGTTCCCATTACATTATTGTAACAACTTCCTAAAGGAGACATTTGTTCCTATGCTTTAACAATTCTGTTATCAATTCCCCCCACTAAGCTTTACATGTCTTGTAAATCAAGGTTGTCATGGTCTCATCAGCCAGTCTTTGAATCCTATTTTGGAGATAGGAGAGGAGATAGGAGATAGGAGACAGCAAAAGCCACCTCAGCCCTTTTTGACCCAATATTGTACTTTCGCTGTTTGGTTCTACAGAGACTACACCTTGCAGAGAAATAAAATCATTAGATGGTTGTTTTAGTTTCTGCAGGTGCTACATTTAAATTGGCACACCTGACAAACCTTTCAATACATTTCATGAGTCCATCTGGGAATCAGCTCATAGAGAGTGTTTGTAAATGGGCAGAACCTTTTTGAAAGCATATGTGGCAAGTGATTGTACTATTATTCCATCAATCACATTCACTTCAGGCCAATCAGATAATTAAGTATATGGACACTACTGCCACGGTGTAAGGGACAGAGCGTGAGCCACTTTTTAATGTATTTTTGGGGCATTTTGTGCCTTTATTGATAGGAGAGACAGTGGAAAGGCTTCTGAAAGGGATGAGAGAGTAGGGGAAGACACCCTGCAAACTGGTTACAGGCTGGATTCGAACCCGGGCTGGCAGAAGTATGCATATGGGACGTGCATGATTGCTAACCACTCCGCCAAACCAGCACCCCATGTGAGCCACATTTTAGAGCAAACTCTGCAAAACGTGTTGGAAGAGGAGCAAAATCACATTTTTACATCCGCCAAGGATGTTATGGTTTCGCCAGTCTGTCTTTTTGTTTGTTTGTCTGTTAGCAAGATTGCGCAAAAACTACAAGATGGATTTACATGAAAATTTTACCAGAGGTGTAGTTTGGTCCAAGAAGGAAGCCATTAAATTTTAGCGCTGATCCCATCCAGATTGACATCCCAAAAAAAACATTAAAGCTTATGATGAAGTCCCATTAGTTTACACTATGCCGTCTTTTGTCCCAACTATGGCACCATCCGATTGGTTACACACTCTGGTTACAAATTGAGCCGATCCATGTCTTCTGCATGGTTAGCCCATATTTTCACGATTCAGAAAATGTCAGACTTGTGTTTCTTAACATCCATATCAACACCTACATAGCACCCAGCAATGCTTTTGTAATGTCTCATCTGCCGGGATAGATATAGACATAGTGTACGTCTCTGAGAACCTCCTTGAAATGTCTTTACTGTTGGCAGGCTCAGAAATAACTGCAGGCGTTTTGACCTTTTCACCTGGCATGTGGGCATCAAAACCATAGACCCTACAGCTCCGCACTGGTGGAGGTGAGTAGGCCTGCTCAAAGATGGAACCAGAGAAAACTATATCTTAGAGGGGATTGTGTAACTTTCGCTCACCCTGATACTCTTCTTGAGGATCTAAAAGAATAAGTGCGTGTGTAACAAGTTGGAGAAGACAGAGAGAAAAAGAGGAGAGCACCTTGTGAAAAAAAAGAGTAAGGATGAGAGTAAGGGGGGACCCAAGCCACCTTTAAACCTCCCCTCTTTTGTCAGATGTGTGTAAGTGCTGGTTGAAGAGCCAGTGCAGGGCTTCATGAGGAGCACCGGGAAAGAGATAGAGGATCACCTTGAGAATGAGAGCTGGAAGGGAAGGAGGGTTAAAAATCTCATACGCCAGGACTCCTTTATGAGCCTGAGGTATAAGTAGAGGGTGAATAGTACCAGTGAGGAAGGATACTGGAAGACAGAAAAGGCCACAGAGTGAGGCTAACCTTGAGAAACAGTGAGGGGCAGAAAGAAGGTCTCCCACACGGTGATAAGAAGGGCCTTTTCAGACGGCTGGAGGAGGAAACACTCAGACAGGGGGCTGACTGATTGCATGGTACAGCCCAGGGGTCACACTCTGACTCAGGGAGGGCATAGATACCGGAAGCACGCATAAACTGGGCTCAAAAATACCTGCCTACAAAGTCATCCACTGACTAGGGCTGGACAAGGGGGCTTATTATTTCTATCACTACAGCAGGATTAAAAAGATCCAACCTGAATACATTTGCTTTTACCTTAGTAAACTCAAGTCAGGACTTTGCATCACAGCATTTAAGCTTCATGAAAAGAAGATTTAAGTGTATCAATAGCAAGGGTTTTCATTGTTATCTAATTTTAAATAAGTAAGGAATTTGTTTTTTTTCTCTATAAATATAAATGAATATTGGTTGCTGGCTCTGACATCATCAGCGCGCTCCTGTCTTGTCATTGAGAGTATCCTCCTGGCTTTGCACTATATCAGTATAAAACATGTAAAAAATGGGTTCAGGCTGAGCTGTTTAGTGTCACAAATCACTCTGTTACGCTACTTTTTTTAACTTGTCTCCATGGCTGGTAGTTTGAGCTATCAGTAGCCATTTTTGTGTACTACAAACCACTAGCTGCATGATTAACATTTATGTCTGTGTTGAAACTAAATATATCTGGTAGAAATATTACTGAATGTATGGCTTCTAGTTTAGCACCTGCCTCTACAACACACACACAAGAACCCCCATACTCCCCCGTCCAGCGATTCATCCTCACAACTCAAACTCCTGACGAGGAGAAGTCAGATTAGAAAGCAGATGGAGTGATAGAAGGCCAGATCGGAAGAGACAGGACAGGGAGGCTCGATAGTAATCTAGACGTCCTCTCCAATGATTGTCATTGGCGTTCTTATAGACTGACATGTAGTAGTACAATATGTCAAATAATACCAATCATCATTCACCCTGCTGTAAAGGGTAAAAACCTACCTCTAATGTCATAAAGGAAGAAATGCATTCAAAAACAGATGCAGCCAAAGAATCCATCAAAATCACTGCATGTCTCTGGTGGCAAATTCAATCAAATGGGACTGTTCTTGACATGGCATAGCAAAGATACAAAGATACAGGTAAAAAAGATAAAGAAAATAAAGGAGCAGAAGAATTGATTCCTGAAAAGGTAATTCATCTTAGAGGAAGAAGATCCTTTATATATATTTTTTCCCTCCCTCCCCTCCCTTATTGTATTTGTCTTCTGTCAAAAACAACTTGGGCAAACATCTCGAGCTGTCACATCAAGGCCATCCCCTAAATCTTACAAAAGGGGAGAATTCTGCAGGTGGATGGAGCGGCAAAGCGCATAGACACCCAACCATCGTTTACACACATGAGGTGTTAAGACTGGGAGAAAAAAACGCTCTTCTCTATTTGAACCAGAGTTTGTGCCCTGAGGACAAACCCATTATAGCACAGAGAGGGAAGTTTTCCATGCTATTGCTGAACAAATAGATATGGATGAACTGCTCCGGGTGGTAGATCTAAACTCAACCTTTTAAGCTATTTAAAGACAACACAGGTATTCAAGAGGTGCTGTTTTTTTCAATACAGTGACACCAATGTCTCTTTATTGTAGTTTTAATTTTGCAGCTATTGTATATTTAGTCTCTGTCTCTAGACAAAAATAGTTATCAGCTTTACTCCTTTAGCAAGTGAATAACCTTTCAAGTGTTAGTTTCAAGCCAAGTCCAGATGACATATTCACATTAGCCTGGCCTGGCATCCACAGTGGGTTTGGACCTAAAATTCAACCATTGTTGCAGTGTGACAGCAGTGCACATCCTCCTGAAAAAAATGTAACACTGAAGTATGTGATATGTAGTTCTCATGACCAGTCTGATCAGAAACAAGGCAGAGGAGATAAATCTGCATGGCATTAGGACCAACAATGGAGAGTTTTAAGATTAGATTACAAACCAATCCCACAACTTTCTAGATTTCAGTTATGTGTTATTTGCATGCCATATTATGCACAAACATGCTCATAGACTGCTCCTTCCCAAGTGCAGGACAAACAGACAGAGGAACTCTTTCATCCCTCAGGCCATCAGACTGTACAACTCCTCACTGGGGAGGCTTGTGGAGTAACAAGAAGACAGAAGACAGGAAGGACCAGTAGTCAGCCTGTAGACATATTTTTTAAATTATTTTATTTAGATTATTTTGTATTTGTTTATATTATTGTCTATATCTATCTTTTAATATATCTTTTTATATATTTTCAAAAGTCTATTGGAATCTTAATTTCCCTGAGGGAGTTTCCCAAAGAGATCAATAAAATTAAATCTAATCTAATTTAATTTAATCTAATTAACAGACAATTGGACTCGAGTCATAGGGACTCGGACTCGAGGCGACTTGAGCCACTAATGAGACGACTTGCAACTCGACTCAGACTCGGGAGGCTAAAACTCGAGACTCGACTCGGGCTCAAGAGGAAATGTCTCCAGACCCAACCTGACTTGAGACAACATGATTCGGAAAATTGCACGCAATCAGGCGTTATATGAAGAGCCAGACAGGAGATATACACCACTCTTTTCTTTTAGGTTCACTTTATTGATGCTCCATTAACTGTACACTTGTCCGTCACCTATTATTGTCCCGCACACAACACGGTACTACACACATAGGTTCCTACCACACACTCGCTTCTGCTCCAGTGATGATCAGTGGACAGTGTGCGTAGGACGTGGGTTTCAATTTGGCAACCGTTATGTCTTCTGTGCCCAAAGTTATTTTCTTTGCATATAAAGAATTTTAACTAGATGGAAAACGAGGACACGCCAAATGCATGACCTGCAACGCTTTGATCAGCGAAACAGAAGGCACAACATTGAACTTTATCTGCCACCTAAGGTCACATGAGGCCAAGTAAGTGAAACCTGCAAACGTTAGCCAGGTAGCTAGCGTTCCTGCCATAGGTTAATATGGCAGGAACGTTAGCCCGACCTGTGGTCAATATGAAGCTAGCAAAGCTAACATTAGTAAAGAGGGTGCACATGTGTTGTATGTGTGGGAAGATAAAAATCTGAGTCCTGTTTGGGTGGACTGGGAAACAGTGGTGAGGGACTCAACCCATCATAACCTGTGACTCGACTTGACTCGACTTGACAAACCTGTGACTTGGCTCAACTTGACTTTACAGAGCCTGTGACTTGGCTCGACTTGACTTTACAAAGCCTGTGACTCGACTCGACTCGACTTGCCCACAACAGAAAAAACTTGGGACTTGCTTGTGACTCGGATCAAATGACTCAAGAGTTGCTTGTGACTCGGATGGTAGGGACTTGGGCAATTGTCTGCTAATTAATAAAGATGGCTATGGATGAATTCTATTGAAAGGTAATATTTAAACTTTTAAAACTGCTGTGAATAAGTTTTGTGTAACAGTTAAGCACTGTTGTGCTTAAGTGAGTGTGAGTGTTTTAATGCATGCTGCACATGAAGAGGATTATCTTATATGGGGATGAAAAACCTCACAACATGGCTCAAGAGGACACTATCTTTTTTCTATAGATGTAAGAATAACATGCAGTCAGCTGGGAGTCATCAGTTAACATGGTTACTCATGTAACACATCTACAAGGCGCGTGTTTACAGGAACACCATTTATTTATTTCAGGTTATAATCTTCAAATTAACAAGTTTACATGACGCATTTTTATCCATGTGAACATAGCTCATTTGTTTCCATCTACACATTGACAGTGACTTAACAATGAGAGCACAGAGGCTTCTGCATGCGCAATAGTCACAAGCATAACAAATAAACCAGTGAAGCAGAAGAGGAAAGACAAATTTGGTGCCAAAAGTTGAAACCATGAGACTGAAGAAGGTTTTATGTTTTGGCTACAGCATCCCTATCTTTGTGATGCGCTGTTGAGAAACTTCTACAACAGACTGAAAAATAGAAATACAAGTAAGAACTACTCATCTATCCCCTAATCAAGTATGCCAGATGGATTGGTTCCCGAATCCATTCGCCATAACTCCTCTTATCTATCTTGGCAACATCCCATAGATGGCTTTTGGGAAGGGTAAAATCTTTTAGAAGAAATATAGTTCATTGATTGAGAAATAGTTAATTCATTTTGAGTCAGTCGAAGGCTGGCAGTCACTTGTTTACATTGGCACAACGAAATCAGGCTTCTAGCTTTCACCCCTCTCATCAAGCTACACAGTTTAACTTGGTCATTTTCTAACCAGGAACAATTGTTTCAGCTTCAAGCCTTGAAAGATGGATCTGCAGATATGGAATCTTGTGAATTAGTTACAAAACTTCCACTTTTGTAACTAATATCAAGCTAGAAAAGTATTAATTTTAGCAATGGGACCGATCAAGAGACTGATCACACCTAGACACATCACTCAAAGTGCAGACACGCCCAAAATGCCCTCAAGGGAAAAAAGATGCAGGGAACACTTGTAGACAGGATCTGCATCCACACACCTAACCAAACAAATTGATGAGCTTGCACAAATGAGCTTGTTCTCAGCTTTGCTTAAACACACAGTGCTTAAAATTGGTTGTCATTCAGCAGTTTACTGACTCTTTTAAAGTTGAGGTTTTTGTTCATTCTCAGTCAGAGCAATTCATAATATTACCAAAAACCTACAGTTTGCCCATTGAGGGCATCAGTAACCACCCACACCTACCTATCTGCCTGTTTTCATCTTATTTTGTGTCTGTTTTGGCTAAAAGAGACATAAACAAGCACTTTAAATCTACCATCTTCCTTTGAAATGTTGAAAATGTTCCAACTTTCATGCCCATTAAAAAAAATGCTGGAAAAGTATGTCATGCAGTGACAGAGAAAGATGTAGTGTAGATGTACTGTTATATAGGGAAAATGGTTTTATTGGAACACTTTTCTAGTGATGAGACTTTGCGTGATCAGCCCCTAACATCCAGTATGATTATTTACAGTCCATTTTTTTCAGGTAATCCCTGCCCCTCAACCAATGTCATTGCATTTATTGTAAAGATGGTCGGACCCTATTGCTTGGTTGGTGGAAGCAGTCCATTAGAAACACAGTTTTAAGTGCTTTGGCACCATCTAACCCAACACACTGATAGACAGTCCTAAATATCCATTAATAACACTTTACTCCATTCATAAATTACTTAATAATTAAGTAATTTCAGTCCTTCATTTACAAATTTGAAGCATGCATTTTCTGAGAGATTTTGATTTCAAGGTTTAATCTTATCTTGTATTCATCTCATTTTAGCAATGGAGGATGGTTAATGACAGATATTTTTAGTTTCATTAACACTTAATGACTGTTATCCCCCAGATGTAGTTTGCTTTACTCATCATCAAACTCTGTACACAGCAACAATATTTCTGTAACATGATCACAACCCACAGCAACATAACACTGTCTTTCATCATACCAGAGTGGACAGACACACACACGCAAACACACACACTTTCAACATCAGCAAATGCTTTCAACCATTAACATCATAGAAGCCAGATAAGTGTGCCCCCTCTTTTGCAACAACCACTGGGGAGGTGAGAGGCCTTGTAGTCAACATGCTGAAAGACTACTCAGTGATCAAAGACTCAGAAAAACATGACCCATGATGGATTCTCTGAGAAGATAGAAGAGAGAGGTAGGGGAGCATGAGCAGGTAAAAAGAGGAGAGTTGAAAGAAACAGAATAAAATCATCTGCAGGGTGGGGGGCAAAGGGAAGGTCGAGAGCAAACACACACTTAGCATTTGCCACAGACAGAAAACCCACCTGTTCAATGAATTCATAGTATTTGCTGATGTTGTTTGCAATGATTACACACAGCAAAGGAAATGTTCAGATTTCAGCTGGTTTTTAACTTTCAGTAATTGTTTTTATTTTGTTTTTCTACAAAGATCAGTTTGTTCTTGCTTAAAACAAACTTAACTAAACTAAATTATACCCAAAACAAAGTGGCCTAAATTACACTTAATAAGGTCATCTATTATAAACACATTTAACCAAACATTATAGTATATATCACACTAAATTAGATTTAAGTTTACACAACCCAACAACTCGTCACTAGGAAGAAGTAACTCAACTAAAGTGAATTAAACAAAATAAACTCAACTAGACTTAACAGAACTAACATTGACCAAACTAATTCACATTAAAGTACAAGACACAAAACAAACTACACTGAATCTTGCCAAAGTAAAGTACTTTATACTTTACAAATCCATACCAATTGAACACCCTGGTTTATGGTTAAACTAATAAGACTAAGCCTGATAAAAACATGAGTGGCCAGTCGAGTTTTAGTTTACTTTTGAGCCAGGTCCAGATGACATATTCAAACTGGCCTGATCTGGTGTTCACAGGGGGCTTGGACTTAATATTCAACTATCACTAACCTGTATTTAGTGATTAAGTAAATTAATCAAGACCAAATCTGCACCACCTCATGGACCCCTTAAATGACATCTCACATGTTTGATTCATCTTTCTACGTGATACAATACGTCCAACAGAAGATAAGATTACGTGAACAGTTCACTTCATGAGAAAACAGAAAAAAACTTTATGTAGGTAGACATGTCAATAAAGCTATACAATAATAAATAAAACTCAACTAAATTGCACCAAGTAAACAATAATACATCTAAGTGCAACATACCTCAACCAAACTAACTAAACAAAATAAAAAAATGTAAAGACACTAAACTACACTGCACTTAGTTAAACTAAACCAATTATACTAAATTTAACAACATAAGACATCTTAATTACATTAATATCAACTTAACTAATTCAAACCGAGATATACTAAACCAACCTTTAAAAAACTGAACTAAACCAAATGGATTCAAAATGGGAGATAAATAAACCCTAGCTAACTTGACAAAAATTTATGTAGATTATCAAATTAAACCTGTTAAAAGAAAATCAAACTACACTTAAATATGCCAGCTTACCTGAAACAAATTAACTGGAATTAAACTTAAATTAACTGAACTTAAAGGAATTGTTCAGTACTTTTGAAGAGGTGTTGCATGAGCTCCATATGGCCATGAAGTACATGAGATGCAGTAGAAAGTTCTCTCCTCTCTCTCAGTAAGCCACAGTCTGTAAGAGTCTGTTACACAGAACCAGTTGCAACCGATGAAGTATCGTACCGAGTACAAAAGGTATTTTCTCCTAAAAGAACTGTCATTCAAAAATAATACCAAAGTTTAAGAGGATGCTACCAAGAAATGTTTTTAAGTGCATTACATTTTCAGAAATATGAAGTCTATCTGGACCTAACTGACCCATGAAACGCATTCCTCCATGCAGCCCTGCTGTGAGCCACTAAATCACTCCACCTCACTCTAAGCTGATGTACACATAACAAGCTGGTGGCTCCAGATGTTGGTTGTAGTCTCGTGTAACTTTTATCAGGTATTGTAGTTCCTTTGTTCTGACTCTAAGCAGTGTTAGGAAGAAACAGTGTGGGAAATTAAAAAAGAAGTAATTATGACAGAGACAATGTAGTTCCATTCACTTTGGAGCCAAGAGGATATCTTCATGATCACAGAAGAAGAGCTACTGCAGATGGACACCAAACAGACCAAAGGAACAGAGAGGAAAACTTAATCTAAATTAACTACACTTAACTACACTAAACCTAATCAAATTTATTGTATTGTATTTTAATTTATTATGTATAACTACTCTTACCTGAGCTAAGCTAAACTGAACAAAGATACAAAGAAATAAACAAAAAAAAGAAATCAAACTTAATCTTACCAAACTAAAAAAAAAACTAAACCCAACTCCCCAAAGACTGAATGAAAATTAACTAAACTAAACTAAATCAAACGTCATTGTAACTACACAAAGCTAAAATAAATTAAAGTGTCCACATCTTGCTTTCGTTCATGTTCATGTATTTGATTTGATGGCTTCTAGAGCAGGTTCAAAACCTTCCTGATTTAATATACTGGGTACCCTGATCCATCTATATTCTCACACTGCCTTAAAAGTTCTTTTGGAGCTCTTTTATGACTTAAAGGCCTCTTCCGTCCCAGTCTGCTCTGACTGGTTGACCAATCTCTGGGGTAATTGTTCACTTCGGTTCAGCAAGATCCTCAGAAGCTCTGTTCTCTCCCTACATTAGACTTTCTTCCCTGAGGCAATGCTACTGATGTAACAGTGGTAGGACATCACACTGGTAGGTCTATTCTGGGGGGAGGTTAATATGCTTTTTTACACAGTTAGATTTCATTGTCTTTGGAGAAGGGGGAAAAAATATGGTATCACACTGAAGTCACGTTATACACACTAAGGGTTATATAAACTGAAAAAGGATATGATTCATTAGCTTAAAACTACTCCTTTACAAACTAATTGTTGTCATCAGAGACCACAGCTATATTTCAGTCTATGAAAGTGATCCCTCATTGGAAGGAAACATGCAATATAGGGCTGAGTGTAAATTCTGATAATGGCTGATAGCTGGAGGACATTCCAGGAGAGAGGAGGAGAGTATAAGAGACTGCAGGAAAGGAGATCAGAGGAGGTCTTTTCCAGCTGAGAGTGTCTGCTCTGACTGTCTACAGATTTGTCGAGACAAGTGTCAGGACAAGTGCACCTTTGTGCTTACCTGTAATGGCACAGGGGCAGGAGGGCGGGACAAGCTATTTCAATTCAGCAGAAGTGTGTCTGGGCAGGGGCTAAGTGTTAGCGCATGTGCGTGTGTGTCATTGCATGTGTGTAATGGCTTGTGAGACAAGAAAGAGAAGGAGTGGGGGGGATGAGAAGAGGTGAAGAAAAAGTGGAAACAAGTGTTGGGGGAGCTGCTGGACAAAAGGTGGAGGCGCAGAGTACAAAGATGAACACATTAGAATATGAATCCAGGCCTGAGGTGCACTCTGGGCACTTAAAGAGCCCCTAAAGTCAAGTGTCAACTATTATGTGTCATCAGCGGTGACACAGGGTCACTGAGCGGGACGGGTGAGGTCAGCGACAGTGCTCACCCTCTCTCTCAACATGCACCATTAAACAGTCCCACTGAGCGCCCAAAGGACGAGCTGTCATTTGGGCGGGAAAAAAAAAGGCACATCCATCCAGCCATTTGCACAAAATGAAACACTGCCTATGGATTCAATTAGGTGAACTGAGTCAATATTTGCATAGATACATCCAGCTAATGATACGATGTTTTACATAATGCATTTAAGGCAGCAACGTTCACAGATGTAGCTCATTTCCACCGATTAACCATCAAACAGGTACAAATAAAACACAGCGGCGGCACACTGAATGTATAAAATGCTTCAGTTGTTTGCTGCTAAACCAGCTCTATAATTACCTGAAGGATGTTTTAATTGTCGCATGTTGTACTCTTAATATTAGTCAACGCTTTAGCAGCCCTCAAAGTGAGATTGATTGGATAAATCAGTCGAAATTATGGGAAAACAGGAGGCCTGCCAATCAGCGGTGTGCAGGAGTGTGTGTGTTTGTGTGGCAGAGGGGGACGTGCCAGTGCATGAGCCCATGTACATGTTTGTTGGGGATGTGTGTTTGTTGATGTGTGTGTTTGTGTGTGAAAGTATATAAGGCTGACAGCTGGGCTCGTTCAAAAGGCTTAGCGTGCATTCTGGCTGTTTGGGAAGCAGCAAGCGCACAGTCTATCTGAACAGGGATCTAAAACCTGTGTCAACAGCAAACTACAACTGGTGTAAACAGCCACTGAGTCAACATGCTATAATTCACATACCAATGGAGAAGAAGCTTTGGTATATTTAAACGTAATATGCTGCAGTTGTAAGGATAAGAAGATGACAAAAAGGCAGCTGTGCAAGTTAAAGATCAAAAAGAAAGTTATAAAAAAAGTCCAATTTAGTAGAACGGAGGGAGAAATTGAGCAGAAGACAGAGTTTGTGTGTATGTGTGCAGGTAGTGTGTTTGCACTTGGCCTGTATGCATGTGTGTATATCCCATGCCAATGTGCGCACCAGAGTATGACTCCACTGTGTGTGTGTGTGTAGATGCTGTGTGTCAGTCCATCAGCATGTCGGCGTCACAGCCCTTCACTAAGTCCCAGATTAACAGTGACAGGCAGAGATCCCTCTAATTATCTCTTCCTGGACCACATGCAAATGGCAGAGCTGCACAGAGAGCAGCGATTGGCTGGGGCAGCCTGGGCGCCGCCGACGGGCTAATGAGCCTGGCGACAGGATGCAACCCCATGATGTACCACCAAAACAAACCTTCAGTATCACAAGGCTTAAAACAGGAGCTCCCCCACACACACACAGATGATTTCTTTTTTGGGTGTTTAGCTAATGCCGTTTTTAAAGGGGGGTGAGTTACACTGAAAAACTGTATGAGAACACAAAGGCACATATATAAGTGTAATTTAGTTTCCTGAATGACCTAAAAAGATTGATTTATATTTTGTTATTTGCAAAGTGAAGAGAAATATCTTTGTATTTGAATGGTGCTACTGTGCAAATACATGCCAATTATGGTAATTTTACCCTCATCCAGTGTAATTGTTGAGTCTTTTTAAAGTTTAAATATAGAACTTTGTAACACTTAACAGCGACTTTTACTGAAACATTATTTTTTCGCTTGTTTTTGACACTCTGACTGAGAGTACATTTTCAGAGATTTAACTCAATCCAAAGTATAATTAACTCCACTCCTCCCAAGATTTGTCAACTCCAAAATGTTACCTCTTCTCATTTTGCTATTTATATACGATATTTGTCATTCTACTTTAACAGCATCATTTATTGACTTTAAAAAAAAAAATGAACAAGAGAGAGTAATTATTTCTGATAATTATAACAATCATTAGTTTGCAAACAAAATGTGTGGTTGCTCACTACACTTTGGATTTGTGGCCAGGTTTTGTGTGCTATGTTTTGGCTAAATTAACCAAGGCCCCGTCTTTCCACCTTTATCTAACCTTAACAAATGGCTTTGAAGGACATATACAGATTTTTAATCCTAACTTTGAATGTCAAAAAAGCATTGTGTTTTGTAGGAAACACAGGAAGGATTACTTCCAATTTATCCCTGGACCTTACCACTTAGCCCTTCCTACACATTTTACCCATTAACACACAAGGGTAAAATGTGTCAAATTTAAATGTGGCCATAGGGTAAAGAGCTGGAGGTATGTTACCCTTTAGACAAAAGAATAAATCAAAGACTAAATAGCATCCTCTCTGGAAAAAAGAATTCAAATTAAGTAGCTTATTTTGTTGACAACATCTTGGGGCCAAAAAAATACAGTACGACCATATTATCAAAGTTATTTTTTACAGTGTGAGAGGAATTTTAACTTTAAACAAGTATTCAAATCACATTATAATGACCCCAGGTACATTGTAGTTTGTCAATGTGTGACTGGCATACTCAAAATAACATTATCATGTAATGTGTCCCACAATTGAAGGAAAACGACTCAAAATAGCAGAAGTAAAACTTCTCTTTTTATTTTACTGCAGTCTGTCAGGGTGTTGCTAAAGTTAGCCTAGTGAGCTCCACTTTTAAAGGTGTAGTCAGCGATGTGGGAGAAAACGAGAGGAGGGTTTGTTTATATTCGAATTTAGACCCGCCTCCCGAAAGCTGATGGACGTGCATCGTCATGGAAACGGCTGTAGAAACTGCGTAGCTGACGTAGCTAAGGAAACCCCGACTGGTCAGACAACTCGACTGCCAATATTGAAAACATCACAACAACAGTACATTCTGGCAGATTAGACAATAAGATGAATGCCTGACGGCTGCTACTGTTATGTGTAGCACAACGAAGCTAATGTTGCTTAGCCCACCTATCCAGCAGACGGACGGCGACATCCGCGTCCGTTTTCAGGTCTTTCAATTGGCGGAGTTCCCTCCACTGTCGGAAAGCAACACCAATGTTAACCCGGGTCTTCGCTCTTTCATGGTCATAGCCCTTCTTTTCCACTTTTCACCCCTCTGACCTCTTTCTTTGGGCTGTTTTCAGCCATTGCTAGCGCAACTATTGTATCTCTCCTACGCTAACTGCGCACGCTACGCAAACTACGACTACCCCTCCCCCCTCTGTCTGATCTGCGCATGAGTATGATCGCCCCCTGGACGTGGGGGGGGTTACTTTGTTTTGGTAACTCGGCCTGAGCCACAGTGTTTACCTGCTGAAATTCTGAGTCAAGGCTGTGTATTGAGACCGGATTTTTTTTTCAACATGCTGTCAGTGGTGACATCTTGTGGATGGAGAGGAGACATATGGTGAATTTCACAAATACTGCATTTGATTAGAAGATTAGAAGATCGCTGAGTACACCTTTTAACAGGACTCTTAACAAGTCTCACTGTAAATGCTGTTGTAGACAACCAACAATGTGTCAGGTTCTTAAAGGTTTGTCCTATTTCAGAGGATGATTTTGCCACTATTACTTCTTCCAAACAGACAAACAAGCAAATATATGCCAGCAAAAACGCAACCTCTTTGACAAGGTAACAAACTCTGAATTTGTCATTTTAGAGTCTCAAATCTTTTTCTGTTTCCTGTCCTTACTGTGACTTGATTTGTTTTGTTGGTTGTTGATATCCCACCCAAAGAAACTCCAAAAAAGAGCATGCTGTATAAACTAAGGGGTTTTCCCCATAGAAATGGCCCACCAGGCTTTTTACTTTGAAAAGCAGGAAGTGTGAACTGTGTGAAAACAGGAAGTGTGACTGTACTGGGTTTATCTTGTCTGTAATATATATACTCGCAAAGTAGACACACTTTTTTGCAGAAGCAAGAGAAATATAGCTGCTCCCTTATGTTCTTGTATTCTTTGGTCCCGATATGTGCATGCAATGTGAGCTAAAATTCCGTAGCGAAGCCCTCTACAAACTTACATTCTTAGCACTTGAGATGTGGCCCTCACAACAGCAGCCAGCCTGTTGGCTTTAACTCAAAAATATGCATGCCAAAATTGAAATAAATATGGGCAAAAGGTTTTCCACAGTCTAAACGCACTGGGTGCATTTAGATAACGTGGGACAGAAACTGAATGGAGACCTGGTTTTTGACCCATTAGCATCAAGCTAAAACAATCAGATGCCAATTGTGGTCCATCTCTTATCACTGAGTTTTCTCTCAGTAGCTGCCAGTGACTTTTAAAGGATGATTTTCCTTGCAATTTTCCTCTAGAAAGACAATCACAGTATGGCTATTTCAAATACAAGCAGAATCTTCTTTATTCATCTATTATCTGTAATGCTATTCCCTTTCAGGGCCACATAAGCTGAGATCTGTAAGTGACCTTGCCTGGAGGGGAGACGTAAGGTACACTCTGAACTGGTCACCAGCCAATCACATGGGCACATAGAGGGACAGACAACCATTCAAACAAAGTCTAGAGACACCAGTTAACGTAACGAACACGTTTTGTTAGAGAGAAAACCATTTGACTTGGAGAAAACCCCCACAGGCATGTGTTAACATGCAAACAGAAATAGTATTAAAGAACAGTTTGTCAATCCAGCATGAACTCTAATGGGAAAAGCCTTCTATATACTCATTTAACATACAAGTTCTGCAAGCTCAAAAGCTCAATTTGGTTTCCAGACATTCTGAATAAAAATGGCCCAAACAACAGAGCATCAAAACAAAAAGAGGAAGAATACGGTGATGGAATGGAACAGACGGTCACAGTCTGGCTCCTGGATTGCTTCAGTCAGCTAAAAAGTCAACTTAGTACATCAGCAGGAAACATGGCAACCATGTCAAACAGTCCAACATGTCTTTAACTCAGTCCCAGTCTGTCTGAACTTGTGGACAAAACTGGTTCCCTGGGCTAAATGTGGAGTTATTTTGCTGACAGGGCTGACAAAGACAAACACCCTGAAGTCATAGTACAATTTCAAACTAACTGTTTCAAAAGTCAAGTCTGGGAACTGAGGGTAACAGAGTGAAAAACAAGTTATCTGTATTTTTAGGAAAGCAAATCGATGCAGAAACTCAAATATAATCAAATGTTTTTTCTGATGCGTTTTATAAAAAATATATCTACTACATCTACTATCTACTACCATTTTTGTCTAGAAACACATTATTTCAAAATATCAAAAGCCAATTAAATAGCTTGACATGATTATATTCAGTAACAATTTTTTTGTAGCAAACATTTTTACCTCTGCCAGGAGGTTGTTATTGCAGGGCGGCGCCTGTTTGTTTTTTTGTTAGTTAGTTAGTTAGTTTGTGTGATTGTTTGTTCGTTTGTTTCTCTGATGACAAGATAACTCAAAAAGTTATGGACGGATTTTGATGAAAATTTCAGGAAATGTCAGGCCTGGGACAAGGAACAAATGATTAGGTTTTGGGAGTGATCCAGATCACCATCTGGATCCACCATGACGAAAAATGCAATTTTCGTGAATAACTACTGAACTAAAATATATATCATGATGAATCCAATTGCTAATGGTATGTTTTCATGGTCAGGGAATCAAAATATTTAGATGAAATAATGTATGAATATTATTTATGGTGAAAATCACAATATGTGTGAGGACTGTGGCGCTGGCGGAGGTCTGAGATCTCTGAGTGCTCTTCTAGTTTTTCATGTCAAGGGGCCCTAATTTCGTGGCGAAGCACAGGGGGTGCAGAGCCGGCGCAGAGCCGGCGCACCCCGCGCAGTGTTAATTTGGTCCGGCGCACTGCCGTGCACGGCCAATTTGACAATTTGGTAGACCATCTGCGCAGAGATGGGTGTAACGGTGCACCAGGAGGAGGTGCTGACAGATTCATGTTGCCGCAGTGCCAATTTCGTGCCAAAAAACAGTGTAGAAGGTGCGCTGAAAGCTCGCCAGCTCCAACCTGGTCTATTCCCGGCGCAGGCGAAGTGCATCCTCTGCAGCTGTAATTTGGTGACAGGCGAACATGTGCGCACACATCACCAAACCCTCAGAGGCAGGTTTCGAGAGTGTTCGGCACATTTTAATGCAATAAACAATCCGGCAATCACTATTTAATGTAACCATCTGAACCAGCATATACATTTGTATCTATATTAACTGTCCCGTCACATCTGATGACGGATTAAAGATTTGTCATAATGGAAACTTAATCTGAGGGCAGCTGAAGTTTGACGCGCATCTTACAAGTCAACAATAAACAGCCTTAACATCTGATACTGAGTATAAATCTGGCTTCTCCCATTTCATGAAATTCAAAGAGGGAGAAAAAAGAGAAAATATATGTATGTCACTAAGTATTTACCATATTCCTCTGTTTTAGTCTTTATTTTTAACGTGATCTAAAAAGACTGAGTACATTATTGCTAGGATGATGAGGAGGAGATACCAGGAGAATATGCAGCATGTCACCAAAAGCTCTGCTATTTGGCCACGACAGACCAAGAGTGCAGGTGGATCACAAGCATGATAAATGGATAAGCCAGCTGCTGTGTAACTGTCTCTTAATTTTGTACTCCTATAAATGACAAAGGAACAGATTACATCCGTCCCGGGAGCTGGCCCACACGGTGATGCGCTTCATGGCCTCCAATGCGCGCCCCAATGGCCAGTCTGTTCTCCTGGTTGCTGAAGGGACAGCGGCTCTGACCGTCTCCGCTACCAGGTCTTTCCAGCACACTGTAACCGCCGTGGCAGGGATCAGTCAGACCAATCAGACGCAGCGCCTCGGCCGCAGCGCATTTAAAGGCAATGAGAGGCGTTCATTTGATTGGTGAAGACAGCACTCGGCTGTGTTAAACCCACTCACGCCTTTTCTCCTCCCTCTCTGGCACTTGCGCGGAGGGGCAGGGATGGAGGCGTGGATGCGCCTCTCTGTGCACTGCAGGAAACTTGCAAAGTGCGCTTGACACACCCTTTAGGCGATGCGCAGACGGGGCGCAGAGCAGGTGTGCCACGTCTGCGCCTGGTCTCTGAAATTAGAGCCTAAGGTCTTAAAATTAGATATACACAATGCATGTATGCATGTTAAACAAAAGAAACAATTAATAGCACATATATAGTGCCTTAGCGAGGAACTACTTCAATGGATGAAGGAAATGAGTCAGTCAGGGGAGTGGAGTGAGGGGAGAGAGGGTCCAAACCAAAATTTGGAGTGAAATCTGACAAAGCTTTGAAGCTGATACTTTCATGTTTAAAACCCTCTTTTTATCCAACTCTGAGTGACATTGGCTGACATTACTGTTGTGTTATTTCACTGAATTTCTGATGATCTTGATGAGGTTCAAGTGTATGTTGTAGTTGTGAATAAAAAAAACTGTGGCATTAAAAGCACTTTGAAGTCATTTTATCACAATAATTTGACATAATTAGTATAAAAATGACACTATGACTACTAAACATATGAACACAGCCTCTTAATTATAGAAAACTCAACATGAGTGGGCATGTTTTTGAGCTAAAGATCTTGCAGCAGACTTCACATAAGATTATTTCACTCTGTAAAAAACAACAGAACTAAAGTTAGGGTGTTAAATAGGCCATAAAGTTGCTGAATCATGTCTCATTTCATAGGAATAAAAACTTAGTTAATAGTGTCTCATAAAGTCTGTGTACGACAAAGGAATCTTACAGGAAAGTAGTTCAGCTTTACATGGGCTCCAACTCCAATTCAGGCATTAAAACAAGAGAAATTCCTCCCCTCAACCACAAATAACACATACTGAGGACAAAACGTGGCTGTGTTTGCTGTGTGGAGCACTGTCTTTATATTTGTACCATCAAGCACCCCTGTGAATTCAGGGAGCCTTGGGAGATGCTGCTTTTTTATCAGGAGCGAGTGGCTTTTGTTTTGTCCCTGTTCCATCCTGCATTTCGCTCCATCCTTGGAGGGCTTTACAGTAGATTAAGAGGCATTTTCATTTAGCTCTGCTGTTACATAGTCCCTCCAACCATTTCTCGGTCCAAGGTTGGGTGTTGGAACATTCACAGAGGTTGCTATTTATACCATTAAATTGGGGAGGGGTTGGAAAAAAAGGTCGGGTAAAACTGTAGAAGTTCACTATATGGCAGGGATGATTTGTTAATCCTGTTGAGAAATCGCCTTGTGGCGTAAGTACCATGCAATGACAATTCTGTGGGTAAAAAATGCTATTATTGTGACTATTTTGAACAATTGTAACCAATTCAAACCCTTTGGGTCTGCATATTGTTGCAGTGAAATGGTTAGAATATGATATGTGATGTAATAACCAGAGATGGGAAAGCTCATTTTCAAAAGACTGCTTTTCTGTGATAGAGACGTGAACATTTAATTCCTGAGTGCACTCTTGAATGCTTTGTACAGTAAAAAATAATGGGTGAAAATATTATCACTGTATCAGCACAAATAATTACAACTGAGCATAATGAACAGCATGCTCTGACTTTACCAAGATATGTCATTTAAAACATAACACAAAAACCCATAACACAATATAATGCCCTCTTCTATGTTACTGAAGACTTTAGAAATTAGGGACATGATTGGCATGGATATTGGTCAGGCCTCAACACGTCCTCTACAGTAATGAATCAAACAGCTAAAAAAACATGAATTCCTCCAAATCTTCCCACAGCAAATAGATGCATCAAAAAAAATGTTGTTGGAACCAAACAGTAAAACAGCTCTGTGCCTCTGTTTGCTTGTGCTTGCTTAAAAACACACACAATAAATAACCAAAACAAGAATAACCCTGTTTTTAAACAAGTGCCAGTCCAACAGTACATTATAATTTGTTGCCTCATGATCTCAGCTAGCTTTCCTGGTTCTTTTTTATCTGGTCACGTGCTTTTGGGCTTTACAAGTCCATAAACATCTGATCGTCAGCTTCCCCATCTTTTCACTCATTGGCTTGACCTGACAGCCATAAACTGGAGCTGCAGATATCTATGATTTGAGATCAGGACAGCTCTAATATACAGAACTTGAAGGATAACAAAAAATATTGTATAAGTTGTTTTCGGATGATGCCATGTCATTGAAGAGATCTCTGATGGGAAGCAGGGAGTGATTTGGTGAGGCACTGCCCAGGTGCTTATGTTGTGTGCTGCATAACACAATGCCAACTCATCAGTTTGAGACAAAAGGAAAGACACTTTCCTACAAGTGACACATTTGACATTTTTTCCAGTTAATGGCCAAACAACAGACATGGATTGAAACCTTTCATCTAAAGTCTGAAGGAGTGGAGTCAGACAACAATGCTGGATACTGGGGCCAGTTTGTAGGCATAGCTACAAAAATTAGCAATTCAACCTTAAAGAGACTGTGAGGAGTTTCTAAGTAATTACAAAAAAGTCTCACTTTTAGATATATGCCTGATGGAAATACACACTTTACGATGAGTTTTATAGCATATAAATGGGTCATCTATAAATGCTATTCCTTAGCCTTCCGGTCGGGTCGGACAAGGCTGGACTGGCCTGGATACTCAACTTTGAGAACAAAACAATTAAAACTAGAGCAAATTTATATTATTTTATTATTTACATTACACATCTTAGAGCGCCGGGCTGTAAGTAGCGATATATAGCCAGCTATAAAACTACGATAATAAGTTTTCCAAAAATTGCTTGTTGTCACACATCAAAAACTACCGCTACGTAACTAGAAAGAGATACATTACCTTGTTGCTTTGCATCCTGTAAGTTGTTGAAAAAAGAAGTTCCAGTTGTAGTCAGAAGTAATTTTGAGTTCCAAGTAGGAAACTTAACTGGATCGCCCCCTGAAGTCTGTATTTCCTACTGGGAACTCGGTGAAACCTCGCCACCCCCGAGTTGACAATCGAAGATGGATGCCCCCAGTGTGAACAGTTATTTAGCTCCTGTAATAATCAATTTATTTACACTTCTGACTGGGGTGTGTCGCTCTAGATCAGCTGTATACATAGTATTGTTAGACTTATATTTACAAAAATGCCACCATAGTGATAATCACATTCTTCATACAACAACGCAGGGCAGCTAACAATAGCCTGGTAGATTGGCATGTTTTTTTCTGACTTCAACTGGAACGCTGATAAGTCGGAGATGATGCCACTCCCATTTCCGAGGTTACTGGAACGCAGCATTACGACAGTCGTCGCGAGTGCTCATGGGTAGAAGAGTCTTTACTTCGCTGGTAATAGATTCTCCTCATAGCACCTTTACATATCTGAGTGTTATATAAATACGTTCTCACAGGAGTGGCTGTATTGCTTGGTAACATCCAATATCACTCAAAAGACTTTGTTCAGCTGCTCATGTTTTGCTGCTAAATTTAAGAGTTAAAGTTACAGAATATAGAATCCAGAAACCTGAAACAAATGCATACTTGAGAAAATTTTAAAAAAGTCAGCTGTCATTTTATGCTGTGATTGATTCCAGGATGATAACCACAAACCAAAAAGTTGTAGGCCTCAAAAATCTTGCATTCTGTCATTTAGCTTGCTGTAGGTTAAGTAGTCTTTAGGACTTATTGCTATGTCAAGTCAGGTAGATGAGTAAAATGGTGAAAAATGACTTTTCTGTTAAGTTCCGGGATCAAACTCTGATCTTTTTTATCGATACTTGGTACAGGCAGGCTAAGTTTATTTTATTTCAATCTCTGTCTAACTTCCACTAGTCACCAGTATCACCTAAATGAAAGCAACTTTCTAGGCACGGTAAACTTCAAGATTCCTGGGACAAATAATCAATTATGACATGCCTGAGAACAAGTGACAACCTCCCACTCCCCAACATCATTTGTTAAGAGGGCTGAATCAGATCCAAAAATCACCCTGTATAAAATCAGCCCAGTGAGAAGATCTGCAGCTTTAGAGAGAAAGACATCTCACAGTGATAGCATAAAGCACTGTCCCCTGTAGCCACAGAGAACAGAGCAGTGTGCAGTCATGACTGATGTCTCGTGTCCATAGAATGGCTTGACCATGACCACTCTCCAAGAAGATAGATTTGCCTCGACCCTTTAGATCGTTTTTAGAGGGATGAGACAAATATTTCAGATGTATCACACTGAGACATCGTGTTGGAGGTGAGAGGAGGTAAAGGGAGACGGAGAGATAAATACAACAGTGAGAGAGAGAGAGAGGGAGGAAGAGAGACAGAGGGAGAGAGATGGCAAAAAGTGTGGCCTGCCTGCCTGGCTGACAGTTGACTCTGTTGGATGTGACTTTCACAGTCTGCTGGCGGTTTGTGTGGAAGCCATCACATCTGTGACTGGCCGTTTGATTAATGAGCCTCTCAGCTTGTCTGTGCAGTGTGAGGAGGGGCCACGGCCTTATCCCAGGCATCACTGATTTATTCGCCTTTGGAGCAAACCTCCAAATATCACACACACACCCAAATATAGGAGAGTGCATTCACACATGTGCAGGCAGACACATGCATCCCTCCATGATATGCATACAGTGTACAAGTTGGTGCAGTGCAGCTGCACACAGACAAGCGCAGAAACATACGCACCAGCCCGCCCCTCTCCTTCGCCACCTGCTTACGGCTAATGAAAACCTCAATGTGTCAGTGCTGTCCAGGGCTAGCGAAGACAAAACACACCATGTATAACCAAGCAGACAAAAGATGTATTCTGTCTCCACCAACACAAACTCCCATCCCTAGCTGTCAGTCAGCCAAGGGGACACACACAAGAGAAAAGAAAGGAGCCCTTCCTCAATGACACATCACACTCTCCTGATTTTCAAAAGTGACAAGTCTTTTGAATTCTGGTCTTGCAAGATGGAGAGCCTGATGATGGCTTGAGAGTGTTTTCTTCTTATTTTGTTGGCGGCAGCAGCCATGAAATGTCATGCTTGCTAACCTTGAGGGTTTTTTTTCTTCTATTTGTTTAATGCTTCCAGAGACCAGGGCTACCAACAGCTCCGAATGGGGCTGTAACATCGTCCTTTGAGTCAGATAAATGATTCTGGAAACACTTCCAGGTACATAAATGTACATTAGCATGTGCAAACCCTCACACAGACATGCATAGACACACTCACACACACACAAAACCACACCTTCCACAAACACACACTCCCTCATTCCCCGAAGCGTAAAGTAAGACCATTAATCCAGACACACTGAGATCCAGCTTCTCCCCAGGTTGATCAGCGTCCGTGGAGGAAGACGAACATTCTGACATATTTGTTTTTATTTTATTCCCTGAGAAAAAGGCCCGCCATATGGCAGAGCCTGGGAACAGATGGCGATTGCCCACTTCCTGAAAGCACAAGCGTCTATCGCCGCAATTTAAGGAGCCGCTCAAGCAAGAGAATGCCACAGACTGGCATTTTTCCACAAACTGCTATTGTTATGGACCGGAGGGGTAGCTGCAACAATGAGACAATGCAGGAAAAATACTTTAGTGTTCAGTAGTTACAGTGTAGCTTAGCACATTAAGCTAACAAATCTATGGGTCAATGCTGCTAAATCTTCTTTACTGACAATGTGTGACATAAAGTCATCAAGACAAGTGCTTACTCAGAATATTACCTGTAAAATGTTGCTCGAACATATCTACATTTATTTTTATTGTTTTCTCCTGTTGTTGTTAAGAAACAGTACCTGAAGCAGAGGAGCAGTGTTGTAGTTATAAGCATGGATGTCCTTGGATGATATGAGGTCCTTATGATGGAGTGGAGGAGCCGCCCTGTGACACATGAAGCTTCATCCCTCATACTTGGCTACCTCTTATCAAGCAGGTTAGAGGACCTTCTCTGACATACAGACACAAAGAAAGTGTCTTAGAGAGTCACCTTGGCAGACGACACTTCAATCGTAACTTCGGTCTGTGAAAGGCTCCATACTTTTTCAAGAGGTACACTTGAGTTTTCTTGGCCAACATTGCTAACAGGCCTTCTGTCTAAACAGGGCTAATGCTGTCACATGTGTGGTAGATGTACACTACATAAAAGGTGAGTTCAAAAAGATATCAAGGACAGAGCAAGTGAGTTTTTTTTGTTAAAAAAAGATGTCCAGTTAAAGTGAAAGCGTTAAGTGCCTTGACCCTCAGCATTTACAGCAAGCTTTGATTAAAAATAATTCGGATAATACCGCATTATAGCCACATTTCAAAGAGTATAGTAACTACAAAGATTTTTCTAACAATATGGTCAGGTCAAATATCAAGTGCATATTTAACTGTGCAATTTCATTCATTTTGGCATTTTGAAAACTATGAATCTTGTTAAAGACTTGTTAAAGGTAAACGTAAAGATGACACATGAGAATGATTAATGAAAACAACAACTGTAGTCTAATTAATGCTTGACCATGACACGTAACGACTGAACGTTGGTTGAGTTTCTTTCATCTTCTTACTTCTCCAGGGGATAGCTAATGACTGACTTGATTGAGTTTACAATCATAGTAACAATAATGGAAGATCATCTATCATTTGTCCAAAAGAGCTTCATTCAAAATATTAAACATCTTACTTGGTCAAACACCAGCTCAAAAAAAAAAAAAAAGAATAAAACAACCTACAAAAGCGTTCACAATGACTTTTTTTTTTATATAGGTTTTCACGTTATCTCCCACTACATAACCACTAACAGCATATTTTTGAGAAAGGTTAAACTTTGTGGTTTGTGGATATTTATGCCTAAAACACATCAGGTCTGGTTAAGGTGCATAATCCGGCCTCTGGATTGAACCCTCAAAATAGCAAAAAGTCAGCATGTTCCAAACTGCTGTGCATCACACACTTAAACAACCTGCTTTATGATGCTGAAATAGGTCTCATACTGTTTAGTCTACACGTAGACTACATATTAGTCTACATATCTATTTTACTATACTATACTTTACTATACTTTACTATACTACTATATTTACTTATAATAATCCAAGGTTTATGTAAACTTGTTTATCAAAAATGTTTATTTGGAAAAGTGTATATGCCACTGTTTTTGATATTTGACCAACTTATTGAACATTTGAAAATCACTAATCATCTTGTTGTGTCAGTGTAATATTGATAAATTAAGTTTTGTGGCGCTAACCTTAGTACCATCCAAATTTAAGCAATGAGCCTTCTGTTTTTTTTCAGTTACCATCATAGAGACTTCATGAGAGAGAACAAAGCTGACTTAAGTCCTTAATTTATCATGTTTCCAAGTCTAGAAGAACTATTGTTTGATTGCGTGGTCTCACTCTCCTTGTTTCACATGAGAAAATGATTTACTAAATCTCCATTCACGCTGCTGTTCTCAGCTGGGGAGGAAGAGACCATTCTTTGACTTTTTTTATCAATGAAGAAATCAGTCCCATTGGAGATCATTTCAAAGAGCATAGATCCTTGGGGTGTAGATTTGAGCCTGGCAAGATGGATCTGCCTGATTATAGACAATGAATCAGGCTGATTCATCGGCAGTGCAAGGTTAAATTAAATATGCATCTAAAATAAATGATCAAATACAATTTGGAAAATGAACCTTTTGAGGATGCTGGTTAATAGACCCATGTCCATTTGCACTGAAGCTGTCCCTGAGTGGTACGGTTGATCCAAAGGGAAAATTAAAATGCTTGACTAAACCAATTGAAAAGGTTAGACACTGTAGACCTTTCCCCTGTGAAATTATGAAGTTCCTATGAAATTGAATAGTACAACCCTCTTAGAAGTTGCTTTTCAGCGGGGTAACGACTGTGTAAGAGAGCAGGAAAATGAAAGAGTGCAAACCCAAACTTTTGTATTTGTATCAAGTATGGATAGTGGATTCAATTACAAGACAGGCTTTTAGCCCCCAAGAAAAAAAACAAACCAGTTATCCTTCATGTCAGTCAGTCAATTATTCTGTCATCAATCCACTTCAGGCATCTGTCATCAGTCAGGCACAGCCTAAAAGCTAACATGGCAAGTCAGCCCCCAACTTTTCAGTCAGAAAACCCGTCAGTATTTCTTTCTAACCATGAGAAACTGTCAACTTCTCACTGGCTCTAACATAACCATTACACTATCAAATCAGTACAAACCCATTTTAACAGAAATAATAAGACAATCTCGCTCAAAAACAAGCAGCCTGAAAAGTTACCCTTCTCACAAATCATCCATCTCTCCACTGAAACCTCCAGCCTGCCAGGAAGCCAGGTCAGCCAGTCAGCCAGTCAACCCTGGGGGGTCCAGGGGTAGTATTAATCAGTCTGGTTTCTGCTGAAAAGCTCAATCTGCAGATGATGGATGAGCCATCGTGCTGAAGGAGCCGAAGTGACAGGTGACAAAGAAGGACACACACACCTGTATAAATCCACTCTCTCTCCTGTCTGGACCCGACGCTACACTGTCAAGGTAGCAGGGTGAAAGCGAATGTGTGTGTGTGTGTGTATGTGCGTGTGTTTATGTGCGTCTCAGCATGTGTCCTGCTCTGCTAATGAAGTCATCTGAGCAGTGATTTAACAGCCCTGGTGTAAAAGCCTGCCGCTCTTAACTCATAGCCTTTCTCCATTAGAATGTGATATAAACCCTGGGCACAATAACTGTCCTGCCACTGTAACAATATATAGGAGGCCAATGGGCCACACAGCTAACTCACAGCGTCCAGGGAGAGAGGGGAAATTATATTGGCTGCTTAGAGGGAAGGGAAGTCATTCAAGGAGACTCAAACTTATAAGACGGAAAATACAGAACACCACAAGGTCAAAAAGATAGGTGATGGCGTCATTACCATTAACATCGTCAAGTGTGCATGAGCATATCCTGCGTTTTGTCCAGCAACAGGAGGTAGTGAAAGAGTAATTATTGTAAAGTCTTGGTGAAAACAGCCGAGGGCACTTCAGTCTGCGCTTATGCAGAAAGCTTTATCCTTATCTGCACTAACAAACGGATCAGTAACTCCGACATCAGTGCGCTTATCCCGTCAATGGTCCTCTATAGCTTGAGAGATATTTTTGAGTCGGAGAGATGGATCCAAGGGAAAAACTTTGACAGCTTACATTTCGCCAGCCGTGAAACTAACTTCCTCCTCTGTGCGAGCGTCTCAGGCAGAACCAAAGCCATTCTCCAAATCCTCCATGAAATCTGCTCCTCTGGCCCAACAAAGAGAGGCTAATGAGGCAAACGGCACAATCTCAGACACTTTGATACTGTGAGATTAGGGTGAATTATATAACCTTTACCCCCTCCCACTGTCATGCTCCCTTATGATGTCTGCTGCCTGGTCAATATTTACTTTTGTCACTCCGTGTCAGCCGCAACTCAAACTGCAGCTCCTATATCTCAGCATGAGTATCTATTCATGAATGCTCCAACTCTAATTCAGCTCAGTCAAGCAATGACAGTATCTGTTTTAACATGCAACAAGGCAGCATAGAAGAGGGGGAAGAATGGTGAATTTGTGTGTGAGTGTGTGTGTGTGTCAAGGAGAGAAGACACAACGAAGCTCGTCACAGCACAGCACCAAGCCGCGTACTTCACCCTTATTAGACCCGTGTCCTTGGCAGATGCAGAGCTTGCCCTTTGTAAGGAAGGTGTGTGTGTGTGAGCGTGTGTTACAATGGTGGTGATTTAGAATGGATTGGGCGTAGGCGTGGAGACAAGGTGCAGTAGCCCCATGGCTCCCTGATAGCTGGCAGCGTGACAGCTGTGAATGGAGAACAGGGAACCGCCTGAAGTATTGCCATCTAATATGTGTCACATAACTGCATAAATATTTTGCTTGTTGCAGAGCAGGAAAGTAGAGGTTTTGAGGGGAGGGGTAGTTAGTGGGGGGGTTTAAGGATGGGACATTGAGGGGTGGACTTGGGCCACAACTTTTCAGCTTTGACTTTTTAAAGGTCTGGAAAGTACCCAAAAGCAGTCTAACCCTAACTCCTTACAAAAACGGAGGGTTTAGATCTTCCCTACTCAACATGAATCCACCCAGAGAACAGCAAAAGAAACAGAGTAAGACAGGGGGTAAGGGAAGACCTACTTTTTACAATCTATCAATTTAATCCACAGCACATTTTCTGTTTTTTGTCTTGGCCTTTGAGGGTCTCAGTTGCTGCGTGATGAAATGACAAACCCTTACGAGTGGGAGTAATTCTGACTCGAGTTACAAGTACACACCAGTTTTTGAACCTTTAAAAGCAGCAATGATTCAGCAAAAAAAAAAAGAGAACTCTATTTAAAAAGAGTTAAATCCAGAGTCCAATCCAACCCAGCATCTGTTGTGATAAACCACCATCTCTATAACAATCCTTTAACTGAAAAGACAGGGCCGACAAACAGTGACACCACATGAGCTAATGGCCTCATTAGTAATGCCAAAAACTACGTGTAGCTGAAAATCTTCCATAAAGAGGGGGCAATACCTCTTATTTGTACCCTGTAAGGTGAAAAGATATAAATATGTTTTGATTTTCAGACCAATGTCAGCAGATTGTATATATGTCTATTTCCAGTAACTTCCAGTGTTCCAGATCCAAAAACAAGGACCTTCAATTTACTGTCCGTTTGACACTGGTTTATTTTTTCAGCACTAGATATTTCCCCTTTGCTATAACTTAAAGGTATTTCATTAAATAATCTCCAGTACATTGTCTATAAGGATATTAACTAAAACTGGAACAAACCATTTTCTGGAACCAGATGATGAACATGTTTACACAGTGTCTTGTGCAAAAAAATGCTCTTAAGCATGGGTGTTAGAGGACTTCTTGGGCTTTTGCATTGAGTCTCAAGTGGACACAATGAAACTGTAGGTTTTCACCACCTTCCTCTCAGAGGCTTTATTTTCCCATACCAGAAGCTGCTGTTTGGCATAAACTCTCATACACTTACCACGGGAGTAGGGGTGGGACTCAAAAACCAATTCCTGCTGAGAATCAATACAACTCCTTCAAGGAATAAATGTCATCTTTTACATATAAATTATTTTATCAATTCATCCTAATTTGTCCTGCATTCAAATCAAGGACATCACAATCTCATCAGAGGCAGTCATCAGAAATAATAACAAAGAAATCAAAAATGGCAGACAGGGGGCAGAGATGGTCAAAATTGTGTCTTAATTTTTGACCGAAGGATATTTACAGCACAAGAGAGTCGTGTGTCTGACATTGCTGCCAGTGAAAACCTATGTAGGTCTGCTCTTTTCCACATAGAAATCAACATGAATCAATAAAGGAATGAGGAATTAATCAGATCAATAAGCAGAATCGTTAAGGGCATTGGTATAAATGAAAGTAACCACTGATTTCTAAGATGTAAGTGTTGTTTATATTCATCTTATTTTGATTTAGCCCCATTTTTTTAATTAAATGTGTTTTTTAAATAAATGTCTTTAAAGGGGACACGCTTTGTGATGCTTTCAGCAGAAAACAAAAAGGCCCGTTTGCTTTTATAAATATCCTTCGTGAAATTTATTTCATTTGTCCTATTCATCTTTATTGCAGGAGACAGTTTAGCATAAGGAACTGGAAATAGAGAGGGGGGAATGATATGTGAGAAAGCAGATCCATGTAAGTTGAAACAGCTGGACCAAAGTTTTTTCATACTGAGGACATCCCAACCCCAAGAGCAACAAGATTGGATGTTCATACAGTAGTATGTAAATTTCCCTATGTGGGACTAATAAAGGTTTATTCTATTCTGTTTATTCTATTCTAGTAGTTGTATGTCCTGTGGTACCTTTTGCCAGCATCCCTTTACTTTCTGTGGGTGACCACTGCCTTTACTCTGACCTTGCCTTTTGATTTCCCTTTTGAACTTTTTGTTTTGTGTATTTCTTCCTTCACTGACCTTAATTGAAAAAAACACTTGCTATTAAGTCTTGCATTTGGTTTATCACTCTGACTTGCAGTGGTGTAGGCATGCTGCACAGTCATGTTATATGTTCAATTACAGCCTAAGAAAACATTTGGGTGAATTTCAATGAGATATCAGCATGATTTGATGAAATTTATCATGAGAAAAATAAATCATTTTTTGGTGAGAAGCTTTAATGAAGTTAGTAGTAAAAAAAATCTGAGTAATATGTTTTTGCCTGTTTTTGTTTGACATTACTTGATAAAACTGAAGGTATATTCTGATAAGATGCTGTAACAGGCATTATAATAGATATGAATATGGTGTTCCTTGAGATTCTTGCTTTTTGTGTTCCTTGGAAGAAAACAGGTTGAAACCAATGGTGGAAAGTATGCAACATCTTCCTGCTAGTAGTTGAAGTGAATGTGATGGATGTTAAATGCCATTTGAAGAAAGAAGTCAGCAGATCAACCCTTGCATTACAAAGAGTACTAGTTAGGCTACTTCTTTCAAAAACATCATAAAATGTCTCGGACTCCGACGTGAGTGACCAGCTCCGTAGGAAACTAGTAAAACCAATGTCCTACCTGTTGGCCAGCAGAGTTCTGAAGGTGACCTGACTCATGCCACGATAGGCTGGCAGCAGCTTCGACCAGTCCCACACCCAGTCCACCACGGCGCTCTGTTGATGTATGAGGATAGCGTATTGTTAGTTATTAATCAGGGTTAATACCATCAGTGCATTACCGCTCCAGCTGGGACCCACTAACAAAGGAGGAGGGGGGTCCCCAGCGCAGGCTACCGACACCAGGCGATCAATCATGTCCGCACAAGAAGGTTTTTATTCCAATAAGACAGCAATTAATTTATAAATCCATTTGGGGGGATGTAGCCATCATTTATAGAAAGATAAATCAATTTTGGGGGGAGTCGTTACTCTTCTGACTTCACTGCTTTCTTTTTTTTTATCATCTTCAATGGCAACCCGCCAGCCCCCCTACCCCCTCATCCCCCCCGCCCCCCATCTTTTGCTCTCTCTCTCTTTCTATTTCTTAAACACACACATATGCACACGCACACATTTAGCGCTGGCAACATATTGGGAAAGCAAATAAAAATCAGATTGCTTTGATTGCCAAAATGTCACTCTTAACTCCAGGCTGAGTTTTATTGACAAAAGGAGGAGAACTCCACTCGCTCCCTCCATCCATCCACCCCTCCCTCTGCTCCTTCCTCGCAGGTGATTGATGGATGTAACTTTTTTCTCCTCCTCCCTCCATTTTATTTGACAAACAACACAGGCACCTGAAGCAGAGAAGGCATTTTAATCATTCTCTTAATAGGGTGTTTCTATGCAAAGCTATGCAGCCTCCTGTGATAAGCAGAAAACAGGTCTTAGGATTAAAACGTGCCGCAGAAACAATAGCAGCAGCAGCAGCAGCACAGCTACATTACAAGGGATCACAGATGTATAAATACATTTAATCCTTTCTAAAAATATGAAATAAAACAAAACCCACACACACCAGTCTGGAGGAAACAGTAGCTCATGTTGACTGCTAAGTGATATGAGTTGTGTTTCGCATGACCTTAATAGGGAAATGAGAGGAAAAAAAGACAAGTATTACATAGAGCTCAGACTACCTGTAGCTAAACTTAGTCTTTATGTAGCAAAGTAAAGTAATCTAACAATTAACTGAAAACCACGGAGGAACTCCTGGGGATGAGTACGGGGTAAGAGGGTACAAGGTTCAAAGCCTCAAAGAAGAGCTCCCTAAGACTGCACTCTCCTTTAACATTTCATACTTTTCTATGCAAAATAAAAAAAATATTTTCATCTTTTCACCTCTCCAAGGTTCCTTTATTCCTGCCAGCTGCACTCCTGCTCAGAAAAAAGCCGGGACCTACGGAGAATAGGAAAGCCGAGCCCCAGGAAGACCTGACAGCTTCAGAGACTGCCACAGTATCCGGTTCACTAGAGACTCAAACAGCTCCTAACCTTCAGCATTACGCTCCTGGCCCTGAGAGTAAGTTCCAAATGACACAGCTCAGTGCAGCAAACGTGCACCCACATGGTGTGAAGACTAAAGACACAAGGAAGCTCCAGCTCCATATCGATATTTTACACAGCTGAAATAAAAAATAACGTATTACTTAATAGCTTAATAAACATATTTGCCATATAACTTCAAATAAAGTTGGAATTTCATTAACATATGGTTATTCTAAAAAAAATTTTGACTATAAAGAGTAATAAGTGTGGCTCGATTAAAAAAAAAATGAAAAAGTGTCTTCTGCAAAGTTTGAAGATTATAATATCTACTACCAATAAGTGGTTCTTAAATGGCAAGATAGGGCCAAAAATGTGTCAAAGATTTTTTTAGTGGGTTGCATATGTATGCCTGTGACAAAACATGACAAATAGTGAAAAGCCCGTAATGTATGGACAGACAGACATGAAATAAATACAGAACATTTTTATTCTACTTTTTATGTGAAAGCTAGTTAATGATAATTGTTTTTAGCCAGTGGTAGACAGTTACTAGTTGTCTGAGATACATTACTTTAAAAACAATTAATTTTCAGTACCTAGGACTGTAGGTCAATGTTTTCCTAGGGTCTGGCTTTAGGACCCACCATTATCTCCTGAATAAGAATTGACAATTTAAATTATGGAAAATATTTCAAGCAACATTCTGCAAACATTGTATTTTACTTTGTCTCCAATGGCAACCCGTACCAGTAAATCCTGATTATTTCCTTGAAATATCTAGAAATAAACAAATATTGATTTTTTTTTTTTTCAAATGAGTGCTGAGGTTTATTAGCTGAAGAACAAAACATGTTCGTCATCATGTGCACATCTCCATCTGTTCACAAGGCATTCAGAGCAGATTCAAGCAAAAGAAGTCTCTCCCTCCTCTCCCACAGAGCTACAGTTTGTCATGGATATTCTGTTTTATTAAGCACAATCACAATAACTGAGTTTTGTTTCGAGTAATTAAAGGATTTACATGTATTCAGAGGAATTCAAAACAAAGGCAGAGTGACTTTTACAGACTTTAGGTACAAAAAGGCTCATTGTTAATAAATCTATAGTTTGACTAACCTGATCCAGCTTCTTCTTGCCGATGTGGTCAAACTGTGTGAGAGGGTTGAAACCTGTAGTGTTCACTTGAGGGCCAAAGCTCACCATGCAAGGGGGATCACTCGACAAGTTTGTGCTTCCTTTTAGTTTGAGCATCAATAGTTCCTGTATCCAAGATGACAGGGGAGTTTGAGAGCAGAAACACAAGAGATAGAGGAGAGAGGGTTATTGAAAAATGAACATCTTTAAGACTGACAACTGTTTGAGAGGAAACATTCTGTGAGGAGGAGGGCCCAACAGAGGGAGGCAAAAAAGTTATTCAAAGTAAACTTCCACAAAACAAACATTCATTCTTGAGGATTTTTTTTACCCTGGCAGAGAAAGAGAACTTCTGCATGTCTCCTTTTTTTCTATAACCTCTACAGTTGTTGCTTGAATCCGTCTCACAGGATGTACAGTGTAAAATGTGGGTGTCTTTGTGTCTCTGTAGGTGTATGTGTGCGCAAAAGCATCCTGGTGTGAATTCACAATGTTCCCATCCGTCAGCTTGACATGGCCTCCGAACCTCCCATCCCTCCACCTCTAGGGCAGCCCACCCTGTCCCTGACCTGAGTGATCTTGTCTTGACCTTGGGAGGGTGGAGATACTTGAGCTGCCAGGAGGGAAACCCAGAGGCTGCGCTAGCATCCCATTCAGAGTCTGATAGACCTCTATGTAGAGTGACTGCTGTTCACGGACTCGGTCATATTTTATGAATATGGGGTTACATGAGGAAATTGTGTTTTGACATTTTGGACTAACACAGACTTAATTTCCTCTTGCCCCTCACAGTATATGTTTTGCTGTTGTGCTTGTTTGTTATAGGATACTGTTGGAAAATAAAATGAAAAGACAAAACCCAATACTGTATTTTTACCACACAAAGATATTGAAAAAAGAATAATAGATTACAACAAGTAAAACTTCTCACAGTTAAAAATAGTCCCAAAGATAAAAACAGTTCACTTCGGTGATTAACAGTGTTGTGTCTGCTGTAATAAACCAGTTTGCAGTAGACTGAGCCAAGGAGATAATGTGCAATTTACTTTGTGGTCTGTTAGTGGGCGTAAAATTCATTAAAATGGCTGTAAATTATAAAAGTTAATTTATAAATACATACATATAAGTCCTGTTTGTGCAGTCCTTAAAGATGTCATAGTTTGCTTACATTGATACATATATTCATATACCATATTTTATTTTGATGACTGCAAGATTAAATTCACAAAAACAAATGTTCAAAAAAAGTCCAGTTTTCACATGAGTGTTTCTGATCCACCTGTATTCTCAGTCTGCCTGAGACACTTTGCTGGATCTCCTGCTGCTCTCCAGCCTCAATGAGGTTCAGTCAGTCTGACTGTTCTACTCTATGATGACTGGTTAGTTCAAGCACTGTTCAGCATTTCAAGAACAACTCTACATTAATTCTATGGTCTTCCAGGCAGTCCAGCCTATGCCAATGAGCCTAAACTGCAATGAAACAACAGTACAGTGTGGCACAGGGGGCTCCATGGGTAGCCATTTCAGGCAGCTATTAAATCTGTAAAGAGGGGAAGATGAAGAAGTCCTGACACAACAGACTTGTTGTCTTGCACATAGAAGTATGCTATAATGCAGGGGAGACAAGTAAAGCAAACTAAAAGATGCACAAAGCTCCAAAATGATGTGTGAATTACAAAAATAACTGACATTGGTATCAGTGAAAATGCTGAACATTTTGAGAAATAACTTTCTATGAGCATCCTGTAAAACAAAAAAAAAAATCAAATACCAAACCTTTCCATTCTTAATCAGCATGTATTGCTTTTGGTTTTCTGTAACATCCTGCAAAAAGCTGTTTCCACCTAACAACTTTAAATAATTTCCTTTTCCTAATATGTACAAGTAAGAGTAAAGAAAAAAACATAGTTGTGGTTTGATAAAACAAAGACTTGTTCAAGGTTTATTCAAGTTTCTGCTTAAAGCTCTAAGACACCAATAGTTCAAATTGCTTGAGAATTAAGAATAAATTGACACTGTTCTAATGACTTTTTTATATTTTAAGGACAACTGACCGTTTGTCATATCTACAAGCTCTTTACATAAAATATAAACAGAGTGCTGCCAAGATTTCTATAAAGGCACAACTATCACTTCTGCCCTTTTGCTAATAAATTAGCACAAACTTTATTTTATGTAGTTCTTGAGCAGGGGTATAAGTCTAGTGCTCAAGTAGAGAGGATGTTGTTGTCAAAACAGGTGGCCCAGGTTTATATGCAGTCTACTGATCCTTTCCCACATGTCGTTCCACAAATCTGTCTCCTGAATTTCTGATACTATCTATTGTCCTACCTGTCTGAATGAAGGCACAAAAGCCCCCCCAGTTAATATTTTAAAATAAAAATTACAGTGATGACAATGTGGCCCTAATGGCTGTTATGTATTAGCATCTCTTTCTGGGAGAAACTGCACCACTGCCAAACACTTGTGATAAAGTCCATGAGTACAAGTGATTTGATGGTACTAAAATGCATTTATTGGTGATTGGTTACAGAAGATAAAACAATGCAACAGAGTTAGATGACTTTACAGTTAAATTTACTCTTGTTAAGAAAAGATGTCAGGTTCATATGAAGAGTGTTGCTTTAACACTTAATACATCTGCTGCTCTAGAGAACAGCTGTTATTTCATTAATTTCCCAAGAGTCTCTCTATACATCAAAAGTTTTCAAAGTTTTGAATTGGAAAGAAAATATCAACATATTTCCAATTTTTCTCATTGTCAATTAATTTCAAAACTTTTTAAAGAACTGCATACCTTCATTTGGTCAGCCTTTTATTCTCTTTAGTGAATTTGGCTGAAATTCCTCTTGAGTGAGACATAAAAGGTACTGCTCTCTGTCACTTAGATATATTTCTATACAGAAATTACATCTCTGTGTCTCTCTCCCTCCTCTCCTCTGTGTGCGGGGAGCGTCTACCACAGCAAACCACAGGTTTGTACCCTCGAGGTCACCTGAACAACAGAAGATCAGAGGGAGCAGACTGCACACAAGCAGCAGGCCTCTCCCCTCTGTCTCCCCCTCCTGCACAGCCTGCGGCCTCAGGCCAGCAGCCACCTAATTGCTGGGGAGAGGGAGTGCTTCCCTACCTCATTGCCTTGGATGATGTGATAGATCTGCCTCAGGTAGTCGCTGCCACCTGCTTTGTGGCAGACCTCCAGCAGCATCAGGCCTATTTTCTGCTCAGTCAGTTCAGCCGCAGCAAGCCCGCTCTCCCTTCCTCGCTCGAACATGCTGGGAAAGAAACAGAGAAGGAGGAAAAGGAGATTGAAGGAAATAAAATAGAGAAAGAGAAGAAGAACGAGAGAAGCCAAGAGAAAAGAGGAAATAGGGAGTATTATGAGTCTGCCTGCTTCTCTATGTGACCCCAAGGAAGGTTTCCTGAAACTTCCTTGGGGAAAACTGTCTGATCAATTTTCTGTTCAAATGAAACTTTAAAATAGTCCTGCTCTTTAGAAACATTTATTCGGAGGCCTAATTGCAGAACCTCTTTCCCTATTCTCTCTCACTCCTTTCACAAATCTATCCACTGTCTCTTTCCTCTATCAACAAAGGCAACAAAATACCCCCAAAATACTTATAAAACCAAAAATGATGAATTCAAATAAGCACAACTGGCATAATTGTTGCAGAGCCATGGCATAAATTAAAAATGAAAGGATTTTTGAAAGGAAATCTAATTAAAAACAATTAAATAAATCATTAATATTATGATGGCAAAGGTAAAAAAAAGAAAAAAAGAAATATACAACATATGAACTTCATATTTCAACTCTGGGTTGTATTTCATTTGGGGATAATATTCCTCTCTCATGGCTTAATATTTAGGACAGGATATGAGGAAAGTGGAGCTCTGTCCCTGTCTGCTGAGAGTCACAGTGGGGATAGAGGCTGCCCACCTCTGGGAGCCGGCTCTTTTTGTGATAACCCACCTTTATTGCAAACTCATAGTTACAGAATCAGAACTCATCAGGACTTTCTCAGTAAAGGATCATTTGCAGTACTCAATAATTCAAATCTTTTTAGAGAAATGGCTAACCAAAAGGCAAATCAATTTAAACAGTTAATTTCATAGCACCACTTGATGCAAACCTAAAGTTTGGTGAAGGCTAACACTGCTATAAAAAGTGAGCAATAGAGACAAATTATTGAGAGTTAGATAACAAAATAATTTTCACTGTTTTCATTATTATTCATGAGATACATAGCAGTATTTTGTCCGAAGGATACCAGTGCACTAAAAATGATTGGTGTGTGTTCTTATGCGTGTATATGTGTGTGTGTAATTGTGTGTCAAGGTCCCCATGCATGTACAGTCCCGAGCCCTGGCAGACGCCTGCATCATTTCCTGCCCTTCCTGTATGGATGGATATCACACCACCGTCCATCAAGCCTTCTCCTTCACATACACTCCCTGTCATTGTTCTTGCTCTCCCTCCGTCTTCCTCTTTGTAATTATAAGGTGGCAGAATCGGTGTCGCCTGTCAGCCAGCCATTGGCTGCTTGACATTGAGAGTTGCCGAGGAAGAGGAGTTCCCCTCTCGTCCACGCACATCCCCTCATTCTTCTGACTGGCGAGCCTCGCCGCTGGTGTTGTTGTCAGCGACGGTGGCTGTGCACCCGTGTCAGCACCTGCGCTGTATCCTTTCCTGTCCATCACTGTGCAGGTGAAGCAGATGATTGGATTCAGTCAGCGGGGTGATTAATGAGGGCCCCTCCGGATTTGGGACAGCCTATCAATCATGTCATTAGGGCCAATGTGCCCTGAAAGAGGCAGACCTCCGCCAAGGAATAACTGCATTCATCTTCATCTGTGTATGCATCCCGTCAGCCCAGCCAGGGTCACCATGATGGAGAACAATAATCTTCTCCTCTACAAATTACTTTGCAAAGACAAGGTGGGTGGTGTAGGAGAGAGGGTGGGGGTACAGTTGGTAAAAGACCGGGAGAAAGTGGGATGAGGAAACAGAGGTGGGAGGGCTAAAAAGGGGCAAATGGTCTTTGTTGAGGGGTGTACTGTGTGTGTGTGCAATGCCAGTGAGTGTAGTGCCAGTTGTTTTTTGGAGTTTTCTGTCAGTCCTTCTCATTCTCTCTCTCTCTCTCTGTCTCTCTCTCTCAGACACTGTATTCTGATTGTTTACAAGCCAGGCGTCACTTCCCTGTGAAGGTTAGTTTAATGAATAGTAATGATCCCACTGAATGCCTCCGACAGGTGATACATAATCACTCTTCTTTCACTTTTCCACTCAGCCCAACCCCCCTCCCCCATACCCCATCCCGCCTCCTCTTCCCGTCTCTCAAACAAACAGCATTTCCTAGAACCAGCCGTAATCTACTCAGTGCTTTTTTATACATATCATTCTTCTTCTTTTTTAATTGTACATGCTGCGTAACGACGCTGAATCACCTTTTTATGAGGATGGATGCATCCAGAGTCTATCATGATGAAGTGAGCAACCATAGGCACAATTTCTGGGAACGAGCAACAAAACACAGAGCCAAAAGGTCACAGATCAGCCCAAAGTGAAAGATGTTTTCCCATCAGTCCTCCTGCAGACCACTCAGTCAGACGCCATGTCCATCATTTACAATAACAAACAAATCTCAGATTCATTGATCTTACTTATAAAGCTTCTTAATGAAAAATTAACCCTAGGAGGCCATATATCAGAGAATAAATGCTCAATAAAAAAAGCTAATGGTAGATGTTTAAATGGTTGTTTTTCTTCCTTTTATTCTACTTTTTGCTTCTGGTTTGACTACAATCCAGCTGAATGCATTATCACTCATCTCTTTATCAGCATCCAGGCTCATCAATCTGTTTATTTCTAAATATACAATAAAACTCATTTGATAAAGTGACTTATTTTAAAACAAAGTAACTTTTTTTCATGATGTTTATGAATAATCAAGAAAGCTGGAGACTAATGATGGATAATATTGATGTTAGGCATGTAAAGCAAGATTTCCCTGAGTGAAGAACACGATACAGTTGTGCAGAAATGAGTTCAAAACATGGAAGTGAGTTTGTAATTAGCACTTCCTGGTCCACAACATCTCAAACTAATGGGATTTTGAACACCGGCCAACTCTGGGCTATTGAGTAAAAGTGCATAGTGTGATCACGGTCAAATAATCAATTTAAGTGAAAGTAAAATGTTATTTGTGTTAAAATAAGTTGTGTTACTGCATTACAGATTTGGGAAATTCATCGAGTTGTAATCTGGACAAAGATTACTGCGTTTCACATTTGTGAAATCCAGTAATCAAAATTATAGGATCAATGCATCACATGACATGTTGAGCTTTTTGTTCTCTTTCTATTATCACTGATAGCATTAAATTTAGGTATTTGTATTTCAAGTATTTCTTTTATTACAAGTATTATTTTTATCAATGTCTCATTTTTTAATGTTAAAACAATGGTGTCAGAAGCAAACATGTTCAAAGACTGTGCTTGAGCGTTTTATAATCAGTGAGTAACTGTGTTTCATAATCCTGATCTCATTATCTATTACAGAAAATCTGATAATGATTTTTACATAATCGAGCAGCTCTTTTTGATACCCAGGCCCACCCACAGAACTGGATGGATCCCTGAAAGGACTACTGCACTGGTCCTCCTTAGATTTCATTTGATAATACTAATATGTTGGAGAAGCAGGTGGCCTCGGGGTTGATTCCAAGAGGCCATGAGTTGGCTGTGAAGTGGTTGGCCTGTTGTAAGTGTGGCCTGTGGCTCCTATACCCCATGTCATTCCACACACTTTCTCCCCAACATTCAACCTTCCTCACCATTTTGTTAATTAAGTAAATGCACATATAGTCCAAAATAAAACACAACTTAAAAGGTAATAAGTGAAGCAAGAACAGGAAACATTCCCCCTCAGGTCAACTTTGGAACATGTATGGAAACATTACATATTATAATGCTAAATGTCAAATTTAATAATGCTATCCACAACATTTATATTACAAAAATAAGGATAACACCATTTTAGGTGGAGAGGGTTCACACTTTGAAACAAGGGCAATTAAAATGATTTTCTTCCGGCATATTAAAAAACAGTCTGTGCTAAGGTTTAAAATGGTAGGAAACCAGAACCTTCTAGGCAAAATCTAGATGTTAACATGACCAAAACATCACACTAAATATTAAAATATTGAATATCAAGTATTAAAGAAGAACAAATGTGCAAAGTGGTAAAGATTGTACCATACAATCAGATAACAGAAGGATGCATGAAGCAACTTTTCTCAAACTTTGCGGCCCATTCTGAAATTGGTTATGGAGTAAAATAATAAAATCATTAAAAAACAGGCTCTGCCACCCCTTCCCCTACCTCTATGCCCCCCTGTTTAGTGACACCTGCACACACCCTCATAGTTTAACAGAGTACAGAGTGGTACATGATTGTGAGTGAAAACAGAGATTACAAGGCTAGCAAAGTCAGTGTAAAATTAAGAAGACAAGGTCTTAAACATTGACTTCACCATAGCCTTTGGACTACAGAGATGGCTTTAAAGTGTTGCGCGTGCTGCTCCATAATGAAAGTTAAAATATTAACAGCAGTTGTAGGACTGATTTTGCAAAATTAAGTGTGTAGCATTAAAAAAATATAAATATTGTATATTTTTGAGCACAAAGACCTGCCAAGAAATGGAGCTTTGACTTTCAAGGAAGTAGGCAGGTTAGCGAGTGCTGTTTAGGAGTTAGATGTAGAAGCAAGCACAAACACCAAAACAGAGCTCCTCCATTCATTTGTTCTGTCTCAAGTACAAGCAAGAATGTGGGAATGTAATTTGATGTGGTATTAATATGTGTCACAAATCAACTACATGAGCAAACTTTAGCTCACTTCTGTAGCAGTAGCTCTTTGAGTAAGTGTTTCAAATTGGTGTGACACGAAACAGATGTACTGAGAGAACTTTACTAATCTCTTAAAACATCTGCTTATGAGGTTTAATAAGGCCGATTCATGAAGATGATCCAACATCTTCACTCTTTTTCTCTTCTCTCTCAGTGTGAGGTCATTACAGTAGTTCTTTCCTCCAGTCAAAGCTACAGGTATCACAGCCAGTGTCAACTATCAAAACTGAAATAAGTTCTGTATCCTACCCTGCTTAAAAATGTTAGGTTATTATAGTTGAAATGTCTCTTATTCCAACCTTTTAATCATACTTAGATCAATCCACTAATCAAAGTAAATGCCAATGTCACACAGTAATCTTTTAAAAAATATTAAATAGCACAGCAGTCTTAGCGGACATCTGTATTTTTTGTTATTTTTAATGTGTAAATGTTACAGCATTTCCCTAATGGGGTTTTTAGGAAGTGTGGGTCCTGGGAGGAGAACAAACTCCTCTTTTGTGTTCCAGGATGAGCCCCAAAAGATTTGGCAACCTCTGAAACCTAAAATGCATTTCATCAAACTTATTTCTTCCTTTTTTGATTACGTATCTGGGTTTGTTCTGCCCTGACTTAAATCTGACAAATAATTTAAGCACCAATCACTTATCCCGCTCTGGTCTGATTTGTGCAGCTCAGTCTGTGAATTTTAATGTCATCTTGAGCCTTCTTATTCTCAGCAATCTATCTGGAGTTCTGACAGTCAGGTTGCATCATAAGCCATTCAACTCACCAGATGTCTGTAGTTAATGGACCTTTTATTTTGCCTTTTACTGTTTTTTTTTTCTTGGCAACTGGTGTGAATCGAAATGACTTAAAATACAAGGATTGTCCCAGAATATACCGAAGCAAAATATAACTACTGACTTTTAAATCCCCTAGTGAGCATAATAACGTCCACAAACAAATGATCACTACATTACAGTAACCAGTACATTCAATCAATTATACCTTTGTTTACGAAATAAAACATAAATGCTCTTCAATCCCAACCCCTGCAGTTCCTCTCACCTGTCTGAGCAGAGCTTGCGAGCTTTCTGCAGCTGCACATTTGTCCACTTGGGCCTTTTTTCCTCCAGAGTCTGCAGTACTTTGTGCACTGCTGGTTTGGGAACGCCCTGTCAGATACACAGCACCCCATTTATGTAAATGAGTCAAAGTCAGATGGTTGATGGTGGCTTTGATGGCTCACATTAAACCAACCCCTCCTCTCTTATTATTATTGATATTATTGTTATCATTATCTTTATTACATCAAGCTACCTTCTGCTGGATGCCGATGGCCTCCTGAAGGCACTCCGCCAGCAGGGACAGCGAGTCCTTGGCCCCGCGGTCCAGCTCCACACCGCTGATCTGTTCCAGTGTGTTTGGGTCCTCCAGGGCTTGGATCAGACAGCCCAGAAGCGCCCACAGCAACAGGCCCACTAAACGCAGCTGCCGGGCATGATGGGAAAGGTGCTTCTCCGCCACTTGGAAGAGGTAACGAATGGGAAGGGGAATGGAAGCCAAGGCCATCGGCAGGTTGGTAAAAATGAAGGATAAGGCTTGTATGGTGATGGATATGATGGCTGGAAAGAAAGAAAGCAAGAAAGCAAGAAAGAAAAAAGGTTGGAAAATTAAAAAAGAAGGGTTGTAAGGGTAAAATGTAAAACAAAAAGAAAGAAAAGAGAAAAAGAGAACTGATTAAAGAAAATACAGAAAGTAACAAAAATGACAAATGAAAAAAAGACTTGAGGGAAAAGACAAAATCAGATGCACAGATTAATTTTGTGTATTTCAGACAACAATGTGATTATTTGCATACTTTTAGTTGTGTCCTTCCCTTTTGTTTCAGGTGGTGTGTAGTTGAATTCTTTTGGTATTTTGGTCAGGACACTCTCTGGTAGACTGTGCTGAAACAGAGCGGCACTGGGCTCCTCTGTGGCCTGCCAACCGGTCACCATGTAGACCAGATGCATCAGGAGGGTGCTGGTAGACTTGCTGAGTGTTCCCCGTACACAGGTTATCACAACAGGTACAGTCCGAGTTTTGTCTAATGAAACAGGGAGACAAATGAAGCAGGCAGAGAAGAATAAATGAAAGTCTGCCTGTAGCGTTGTCTTGCATTAAATCAAGCTCACAATAAAGTAATAAAGAACTGGAAAATACAGGGTTAAGGTTCCAAACTTAAAAAAAACCTTTTTGTTTATTTTCTATGAACAAGAATTAAGTTGGTGAATATATCTGATGAGTAAAGTAGAAAATAAAGATCATAAATAGTAAGTGTGATTTTGTAATGTAATCCACTTTTTTAACTTAATGGGACCAAATTGGACATTTTTATTCTTTCAACTGACTCGGCAGAAAAAAATAAAGATGCACCAAAGCTGATAATAATCAGTGAAATGTCTAAGACCGTTAAATACATAAAAATAGTTCTCCCTCTCACATTACTATACACTTTTTAAAAACATTTAAATGATAGTCAATGATAGATGTTTTAAACTGGAATTAAAATAATTTCACTTGTGAGACTTTATAAACAGGAGTAGAGTTAGTTAAATTAGCCTTTTGTTGTCTATACTGTTGGAATCTTGTGTGCTTTTGTAACTTTTAATTTGAAACAGACCATGTCACTACAGAGGGAGAAAGAAGTTAACCTTCATAACTAAGCAACGGTAAACACAGTTAGATTAACACTGAGTCTGAGGTTTTGGGTGTTTCCAGAGCAACAGTAAATAATAAGGAAGAAAGAATTACAATATGTTAAGTCATCAAAAATACTTAAAGGGACTGTGAGGAGAATCTATTACCGGCGACATAAAGACTCTGCTACCCATGAGCACACGCGGCGACTGTTGTAATGCGTTCCAGTAACCTCTGAACTGGGAGTGACATCATCTCTGACTTATCGGCGTTCCAGTTGAAGTCTGAAAAAAACATGCCAATCTACCAGGCTATTGTTAGCTGCTGTGACGAGGTTTCACCAAGTTCCCAGTAGGAAATTCAGACTTTGGGGGACGTTCCAGCTGCAGTTTCCTACTCGGAACTTGGAAATACCTACCACTGACTACAACTGGAACGCACCAAGACGTAACCCAAGCCAAAGCGTGTGTTTGTTTGTGTTGTAGCTCGGACCTTCCTCAGAACTCTGCATTGATTTACAACTTCTTTTTTTCAACAACTTACAGGATGCAAAGCGACGAGGTAATGTATCTCTTTCTAGTTACGTAGCAGTAGTTTTTGATGTGTGACAACAAGCAATTTTTGAAAAACTTAGTATCGTAGTTTTGAAGCCGGCTATATATGGCTACTTACAGCCCGGTGCTTTAAGACGTGTCTGAAAAATATAAATTTGCTCTAGTTTTAATTGTCTTGTTCCCGAAGTTGAGTAACCAGTCCAGCCCTGTCCTGTCCGACCCGACCAAGAAGCTAAGGAATAGCATTTATAGATAACCTATTTTGATGCTATAAAACTCATCTTAAAGTGTGTATTTCGATCAGGCATATATATAAAAGTGAGACTTTTTTGCAATTACTTAGAAACTCCTCACAGTTTCTTTAATTATTACTACCTTACTCATTACTTACTAAAATTAACTTATGCAGTTTCCTGAGTTTGAACATTAAAATAATTAAACGAGTATCAGCAGTTCAAGTTTGAGTTTTAAAAAGCTTGAACCTCTAAAAATGTCAAAGACAAAAGAAATGTGCTCACTCACATTACGATGGAAAAGCAGAATGCTGTGACTGATATCAACTCAGGGAAGGTCACGTTTTATTACCATGATGTGCAGCAGTACTTTTATTTATTGTAGCAAACAGCTTACAAATCTAAAAAGCGTGGGCACATTTTGTCCAAACATTCCTACTAAAAGGAAGTGATATCAAGCAAATTCAGATGTTCTCTATCAAACCCAGGTGGCCTGACAGTAGAAATCATTCCCCCTTCTCCAGGTGCTCCGAGCCTTTCATTGCTCTGCCCTTTCATATCCTGTTCATATTGATAGCAGAGCACCCACAGCATCAAGTTGTATGGCACCAATAAACTTCCTACAGCATCGGTTGTAAAACCAAAGGCTACAACAGAGAGATATAGTGCTGTGGCGGCGGCGGAGGTGCTCTGTGATCTCCAGGGACCCCTCACAAACGTGTGACCTCAGACCTGCAGAGAAAGGGGAGCGTGGAGCAGAAACGATACAGCTTTTGGAAGGAGAGGCGCTCTGTGGCAGGTGAGACCTAGACCTATTTTTCAAAGTCACAGGGTTCTCAGACTTTCTACCGCCCGCTACCGTATCGACTGGTGTATTGATCTGAAACAACCTGCTACAGCATGATGAAACATCAGTGTAAGTGGAGAAATAGTGAAACTCTTAATGTAATCTATAAAAGTTAACTCAGTGAACAGTTTAAATAGAAATGGGGGCAAGGGGGGTATCATGTAACCAAAATTATAACACAGAGATTTGGCACAGTCCAATAATTAAACTAATTACCCTGTGAGGATAAATGAAGGCTGGATGACATTGAGAATTTCTCTCTGGCTCATTTTAACTCTTTTTGATTCCTCTCCTCTGTTGACCCCTCCCACGCTCCATCTCCATCCAAATAGTCTTCTCAAATCACCCTAATTTATGCTACAATAATTACCACTCACCCTAGATTAAAAAAATAAGTCTAAAAAGAGTTCCACACTCCACAGGAGTTCTGATTAAGCTCTGTATCAAAGCCTGAACCAGAAAGAGGCGGAAAGACAGAGAGGGCTGAGGAGTAATTGCTGTCTATGTAACAGCAGAGTTAAGTGCAGGCAATGTCAACACAGGAATTGATGAAAGCACTGTGATACCATTTGCATTTAGAAATGTAGATCTGGAGCTGGTTTTCACTAAATAGGAACAACTCAACTTTGTATTTCAAAATTACCTGATGTTGTAGTTCAACATGTTAGAATATGAGCTGATCCTGCCATGGATAATATGGTAATCAGATGAGCACTGGAGTTAAGAAAATAGCAAAATCAGAAATGCTCCCTGGAAACCTCTTAACAATGGTGGATATTGGTACAATGACGATGCTGTTTGGGCTGTGAGGGCCATGTGGCAGGGTAGGTAAGACTGGATGGGACTTGGTACTGGCATGGTAGCGGGTAATGGCTGGTGAGGGGTGACTCTGGGACAGTAGAGTTAACTAGCCAGCCTTACACTAGTCATTCCTTTCTAATAAACATGCCAAACAGTATTATTATCATTATTATTTTTATCATTGTTATCATCATTTGTCTAGTATGAGTGCTCCATGCCTTGCCCGAGTGCAGGTTACTTCACTGGCACCGACACTCTTAAGAAAAAAAAAAACACAACAAGGTTGCTCATTCACAAGCAAGATCGCTCCTCACCTATGGACCTCTGATAATCTGCAAGAGTGGTAGTATGTGTTGTAGTCCTGTGTGACTTGAACATGCCTGACATATAATGTGTAAAAAATAAAGGCCAAAAAGCATTTTTTTTTTTTTTTGACTGGATTGCTCATATCAGGCCCTCTAAAATAACTAATTCACCTGATATGATTGATCCAGTCCTATAGGCCCCTTGGTTATTTAGAAGGGTGATTTTTTTACCATTCACATTTTGACTGTGTGCCTTTTTGATTCTTTTTTTTTTTGCCTAAGAAAATTGTGGGCGTATTTGCGTGTTTAATGAAAGCAGATTTCTTTCCATGTACCGGTAATTTAAAGTGTGTTTCTACAACTTATTCAAGTGTTTGTGTTCAAAATATATATTTTTTCATTTCTATGGTCACAGTCAAGCACCCATACTGTACCACTGTGTTTCATGCACAGGCAGGAGTAGCAGCTGTAGCAGCATCTCAACACATAAAGCTGATAACACAGCTAAGCCCAAATTCATAGTGTAATTTAAGGAAGCAAATGGGCAAACATTTCAGCCATGAGATGTCCCTCAACACCATTTTTTGTAGAGGACATCTGAAGTGCACAAACTGAGTTTACTACGGTAATAAATTTAAAAATCAGGGAAGAAGGGATGTCAAAGTGCAGTGAGTGAAAAAATTGGATGAAGGTGAGGATCATTAAAATGTTTAGCCTCGGTCCAAAATATGTACCATACAAAACACAATATTTATTTCTGGATATTTTTGGTGACATCCATGGATTCAAGACTTGTTACATATTTTTGATGTTAAAAACAGCTTACAGAATCATTAATATCAGAGATGATAAAGTCAAATATAACAAACTTCAGCATGTTTCTTATGCAATCTAATACTTTTGATTTGAAAATGTTTATGTTCATTAATAAGAGAAAATATCTTCGTGTTTTTATAAATGCAGCAAACTACAACTTTCAATCAAAATGGGCAGGTCATTATTGAGAGACTTAATGGGTCAACAATGATGGTGGGAGATTTTTATTACAAAAAAATATTGTATATTGTTCTCCAAAACATGTTGTATTAAAATAAAGAACTCTATTAAAAAAAAGATGGAACATGACTTAATAAACTCAAACCTAGTCTAAAGCCCAGTATACATCTATCATCTATCAAATATTCAGCTTCGCATGTCATGTGTTAGCATGTCTCTTAACAGATACATTCCATGATAAATACATTTCTACCCATTAAAATCCCTACATCTCACACTGTTGAAATATCTTCATTATGGAAACAGCATTGCTAGGAAATGGTAGACCAAATGTGACTCAAACACTATTTACAGTGATAAACTAAAAAAAGTGCAAAGTAATGAAGCCTGAACAAGTGTTGACATGTGAAACTTAAATTTTAAGGAATAAAAGCTTCCATTGATGAGGTTGTTATCATAGCCAGATGAGTTTTTTCAAGTCGAGGGAGAAAAATTTCCCCATTGAGTGGATAGGTTCCTGTGGTTCTATTAAAACAGTTACAGAAACTTAAAGAAAACATTTTTGCTTTATCTTCATGATCATCTTTTATGGTAAGATTTTGTTTTTCATTCCTGAAATTTGGTTGGATAGTTTATTCAGAAACTAAAATCCGTTTTTTTTTATTGCTCTGATGGATGCCACAATTACCCAACATACAAATAAGAGTACCTCCAGCCTGAAGTACAGACCTCAGTGCAGATGGTTTCTACTTTACCTGCCAGTGTGTAAAGATGCTCCCATATCTGTGCGTGCTCTAAGTACGGTTCAAGGACTTGAGTCAAGGCCTTGGGAACTGTGTTCAGGCAGCTGAAGAGGTTGAACAGCGTGACCATGAAGTCATCTCCTGCTTTGCTCATATCTGCCGGCATTCTCAAGCTTCTCTCCAGGCAAAAATCTTAAAAAGGAAAGGCAGAAAGGAAAAACAGTCAGTTGGAGCCAGAAACACTTGAGCTCAAAAGAGTAAATGTGTGGGCACTGAAAATGTCAATGATTTGCGGAAACTTCATATTCAGGAGTGCTTGACACAGTCACACAAACAACAGGTTACACACAGAGATAAAAATGATTACTTATTTGCATATAGATTCAGTCAGAGAGGGTAAAATTTGTCTGTTTTTCAAACTGCAGCTCTGAAAATATCACCTGTATGGAGTCAGGTAGTGAGAGATATAAAACCCTATTCTATGAAACAGCATCTTGATTTCTTTGCACAAAAAACACATTGGAAAATGTCAAGGCTGCCCAACCTGACACATGTTAACAGAGAGGGTGAACAAAAGGCGTAGTGGGATGGAGGCAGAAGAAAAACCCACATCTGTGTTAGATGGAAAGAGAAAAAACGGACCAGGAAAAAAAAACTAGAAAAAGAAACAGATTTCAAAGCCCCCACAGCACATGGAGACAGGAAGTGAATAGGAAGAGGTTTTGACAGGGTGTCCTTGTGGGGGTTGCTGTCTGAAAAACGCAGTGCTGAGGATAGAGGTGCGTGTGTGTTTTTGCCCATATGGATGTTTCTATGTGTGTTTTGTGTGTGTGTATAAGTGTGTGCGGGATTTGGTTGACAGGGGTTTGCTGAGGAAAAAGGCCCAATGCTCCAGAGGTGGCAGACATCCAGAGGTCTGTCAGTCTGCTGTGTGGGAGATGACAGCTATTTGAATAGGAGAGTGTATGCCACGCAGCAGTCAATGAAGGGGCGCTGTGAAGGAGGGCAGCATCACTTCATTCTGACTAATGCTGGACTATTTTAAAAAATGACAGGGCAAAATTAGCTGCAGCAGTCATGTTGGGAGCCTTAATAATAGACAGGTAGGAATCTAGGCCTGCTATGGGGGTATATAACTAGAACATTAAGTGTCAGTGACATCAGCCTCTTGTTTTCTAAACTTTGGGTTGGTGGGTATACTGGAGAGTTGTATTTTCCTTGACTTAAAGCTCAATTAAGAACCAGTAAAAGATGGGAAGAAGAGTCATGGTGAATAGCACTTCGATTCAAGAGCAATGACAATTTTTAAAAGTAAAGACAGATCAAGAACACAAAAGCAAAACCCAACTCCTCAAGCATCCACTTGAGACTGACTGCAACAATCCAGAGTCTAATTTACATCTATGCAAAAATTACAATTTTGACAATAGTAATTAACATCATTACAACCTTAAAAACCAGTTGTCTGTGTCTTTATCAGCACGTGCCTTAGAGTGAGAGCTGTTCTTAAATCAGCATTAAATAAAGTATAGAGGTAGCCGAGTCTCACTGCTGTTGTCTCTTCTTCAAACGAACCTTTACAGAGGGCATAAAAAATCATTGTTTTATTTTCTTGCCTTTAAATGTCAAACAGTATATACAGGAAAGGGTGAAAAGTCATGTAGTTGACAGTTAAACAGGATATAGAAAGTCAGGGAAAGGCCACAATAAATCTTCCTTTAATTAACTTTTTCATTGTGTAACTGACCTTGGAAACTTCCAGTTATATTCTTGTTACATAAGATGTGGCACTTACCTGGCAGTATGGCAGTCCTGACTAGATAATATATTTCCCAAAATGAAAATTGACAAAAAGGTAGCTATTGTACAGTTAGCATGCATACCATTTGAAAGAACCTTAGGGTTTTAAAATGATTAGGAGTGTGACATCTCTTAGAAAGGTAGGAGTGTGTAGACATTGGCCCAGAGGCAAAAGGCCCACCTCAGCTCCATCTCTTCTGTTACTAGGCTGACCAAAAGCCAAACCAATCAGAAGTCTCAGAAGACATGTTTTCACAACCAACCGCATCAACACCAAAATCCTATCTGTGTTAGAAAAGCCAGTGGCCTGGACAAGCTCTTCACCAGCGACCTGAAATATATCATTGCACATCAGGCTACCAGGCTGACCAAGGCTGACCTAATGTCAAAACAAAATCTCAAGGCACACCAGTGCAAAATCCAGGCCAAAATGTGTGTTTTCAAAGCCTGTGCTTATTCACGTTTTCCTGCTAGTGCATAGTTACTTTGTCAAACAGCTGTTACTCAGTTACAAAATCATTAATGAATTTATTTGAAACTTTGTTAAATGTCAGATACTTGACCACCATTTGAGAATTACTGCTCTAAACAATGAAACAAACACATACAAAGTAAATAGCTTAAAGTCTGTAATGTGATCTAGCTTCAGTGAGGGTTAGATTCCTGGCAAGGAGCTACTTAGACCCCACTTGTTGAACAGCCATACATCCTGTTGTGACCAATTTTGTTTACTTAGCCGTTATTTTACCAAAATATTAAGTTTCTGAATGATAGAAAACTTGGAAACAGGTTTTATCTACAACAAAATGAGCTATAAAGTCCTAAATGTTGTGTCCATTCTGTAGCTTACTTATCTCCTCTGCTTGAATGAGAACTCACTAATAGAGATTGTTCTTGGTTTTGCCATCCGCCTCCATGGGACTCTGCAAATTGTGGAGCATTAATAGTCTTCATTTTACAACACCAGAGGTCTTATGTTGGAATTGCATTCCTTATGCATGCATTCATCTCTATATTTCTCATTCCATCATATAAACAGGTCAAAAGTGGTCAACCAGTTCAGCCAAAAATTAACCTGTCAGCTAGCATCATGCAAGTAATGCTGGCTCCTTGTTATCTGCCAGTCTTGTAATTGGTCTTTAAGGAGAGTTTGTTCTGTTCATTACTGCTGTGGCTGAAATAGTCCAAAGGAGCAGGGGTGACAAACATTAATTTCCATTTGGACTCCAGGAGAGCGTGGCAGGTTAACTAGGTGCTTTTTAATAATGATCCCATTATGGAGCCACAGATGACTTGAGAAAAACAGATGACAGAACACTGGCATACCTCTGTGGAGTTTCCACTGCTGCTGCTGAGTACAATAACTTCAGAATGTTTGTGCTTCTATGTCAATTTCTGAGTTGCTTTTTCAATGTTCCTACACTCTCTTCCTCTCCCTTTCTGTCTCTGAGCTTATCCAACCTTGATACTTAGCCAATAGCTACACCTGTTTATCTTCCGGACGACCAGTCAACCAGTCACTAGAGCCCTCTCTGCAGACTTCTCTAATTGGAAGCAGACATGCCGATGATAACAAAAAGAAAGTGTGCTAGTTTGACTGTGTGTGCATCAGAGAAAGTTTATCACTCGATTTGGTGTCAGATGTGAAAGGGCCAAAGCAATTATTTTAACTCTGTGTGTGTGTGTGTGTGTGTGTGTGTGTGGGATGGGGGGAGTGCTGGGGGCGGCATTTGCAGCATATACTGTATTCTGCAATATTTCCTTCATTGTCAGGGTTTGCTCAAACAGTTTAAAGGAGAGTCAGGGCAATGAGATCATAGCTTCTGAAATTTTTGTATACATTGTAGACACTGAAAAACTAAAACAGTGTTTTGTGATTTATTCACTCTGGGACCCAATGTCAAAAAGTATGCAACTTTGGACCCCCAAAACACTGGATCCATGTGAAGGAAATGTCCATATGATAAAAACTTTTGCAGGTATGCCTAAACTCATCTCTGTGTGGATGGCCCCTGAGAGAGTCATGCCCACAAATGCTTGACACGCAGATGAAAGCCTCATGCTGAAACTTGTCCGTATTTTTGCTTCTGCATAACCTTCAACAAAGGTCAAAGACTTAAAGGTGTAGTCAGCGATCTCCTAATCTTCTGATCTAATGCGGTATTTGTCAAATTCACCGTATTTCTCCCCTCCATCCACAAGATGTCCCCACTGACAGCATGTTAAAAAAAAGTTCGGTTTCAATACACGGCCTTGGCTCTGAATTTCAGCAGGTAAATACTGTGGCTCGGGCCGAGTTAGCAAATCAGGGTACACCCCCCCACATCCAGGGGGCGATCATACTCAGGTGCAGATAAGACAGAGGGGGGAGGAGGAGTAGTAGGTTGCGTAGCGTTCACAGTTAGCGTAAGAGAGAGATACAATATGTGCAGTAGCAATGGCTGAAAAACAGCCCAAAAGAAAAGGGTCATAGGAGCAGAAAGTGAAAAAGAAGGGCTATGACCATGAAAGAGCGAAGATCCGGGTCAACATTGGTGTTGCTTTCCGACGGTGGAGGGAACTCCGCGAATTGAATAGCTGAAAACGGACGCGTCAGGCATTCATCTTATTGTCTAATCTGCCAGAATGTACTGTTGTCGCGATGTTATCAATATTGTCAGTCGAGTTGTCTGACGAGTCGGGGTTACCTTAGCTACGTTGGTCAGCTATGCAGTTTCTACAGCCGTTTCCATGATGATGCACGTCCATCAGCTTTCGGGGGTGGAGCCAGGGGTGAGTCATGAAGGGAGAGGCGGGTCTAAATTTGTTTATAAACAGCCTCTCCACTCGTTTTCTTCCAAATCGCTGACTACACCTGTAATTGTGAGTACTTGTTTTTTTGTCTTTTGATGAGTACATTTGAAGTGTACAAGTCCAACCTTTACCTTTTGCATCACATCTTACTCAAGCCCCCACATATCTTTCCCAACTCTCTCATATCACTTTACAAATCTATTCACAGTTTCTCCTCTAATATAAAAAGCCTCAAAATTCTAATGAAAGCATGTGAGCTGTCAAGCATACAGACACAACTCAAAAAATTGAAAAGTTAGTGAGAGAGGCTGATGGAAAAAGATGGGACCTGATGTTTCATAAGAATTAACAATGTGTAAAGTTCACCTGCTGCTTTTTCATCTCTAACTTCTATTTGAAAATAAAGTTAGCCAGTTTCACAAGTGAAATAGCAAGAGTTGTAATTTTCCTAAAAACTGTCCTATAATGCCTTCACAATAAAAGCCTTATGTGAAAAACATCTGGTCTATGCATGCAACACAAAGTTTGTGCTTTTACTTTGAAATGAACACAAGACGTGCCCTGATATGAACATTTTGGGAAATGTACTTCTTGCCAGATGCAGCCAGACACTCACAAACAAAGTCAGACTACCTGTGCCACTGAAAACATGAATAATCCTTGAATGCCTCTGGAGTGAAGTCCATTCAGGTTTTGTCCAGAAGCTGAAAAATAAATTCTCAGTTCACAACAACTATATAAGCCTGATCAATAAATGTTGTTTATTTGGTGCATTCAGACACAGCAATGGAAAATTGGAGCAATAAAACAAAGTTTGCATGTTAAAATAATTGTTCCAATTTTCTATCATTAACAATTACTGTTAATCAAGATAAATTAGGCAGAATTATGTCTGACTGAAGCAGCTTATGAGAGTCTATTGCTCCTTATATGTAAATAAGTAAAGCTAAATTTTATTAATATATAGGTTACAAGTTTAACCAGAAGTCCCTCAGCTGAATACATACATGTACAGGAAGGAGGCAGTGGCTTATAGGGGTGTAGAAGTTCAGTCAAGCTGTTCCTTATGTCTGTCTGCTTCCTGGTTAATTAGCCCGTCATCGTGATAACGTGCGGGAGTCAGCGCTTCCAGCGTTGATTTACGGCAGTGCGCAGGGAGAAGCATTGCAGAGCCTCTGAGCCAGACTCAGACCAAGCGAGAGAACGAGACAGTGCGAGTTGTTATTAATGAGGTCGCTATAATGTGAATTAATGTGCGAGTGCACAACAGTCTTTAAAGGTTAGACTGTTGCCGGTGTGGAGGGTAGAAGAAGGAAGGGAAAATCTTTAAAGGTCAGTGCGTGTGCTCTGCCAGGGCCTGTTGAGTGTTTATTACTGCTCTCTATTGATTTAGTGATGATGGTGAGCAAGGTGAAAATGATGATGAAGGCAAAGATGCTGATGATAACTTCATAAAATGGATAGAGCTCATCTAAGGTCTGTAAAACTCGCTTAGGATCTGGGGGTGAGATAATTAAGACACGGTAAACACCTTCCCACTCATGGCCCCTGCAGGATTGACTGTGTAGGTCCAGTATTTGGAAAATAAGGAAAATATAAAAACTAATGAACACGGTCTCAGTGTCCTCCCAAAAAGACTGTTAGGCTGACATTTACAGCATACACATACACTCTCTAGTTTAATACATATCAGTCTATAAATGACAGACTTACAAGAGTTTTCCAGGAGCAGTCTGGGCAGGTGACAGTCTCTGTACAGCAGAATTTGCAGCAGCAACCTGGGATTGCATCCGGAGTCAGAGGTCAGCAGCCTCAGCTGACATACAGAGGCCGCCTGGCCCATAAGGCCATCTCTGGGAGAGGAGAGGATGAAAACAAAGTTGACAGTTCTGCAGTGTCAGGTGAGTGTACAGATAGCAGTCCATTTAGCAAGAGACAACAAAGGAGGGAAGAGACGTCAAAGCTGATAAAAAGACTGATATCACAGCTGTCTCAGATGACAATCTGGGAGGAGAGAGTGTTTATGTTTCAATGGGAACTTCCCTCAGTGTCACTCACTCTTCATACCAGCTTAGTCTGCAAATGTCTTCACTCCTGTTTACTTATGTGTGCACCGGGAAGGAATTAACTCTAATCTTGGCCAGCTAAAACCAAATTAACATTTGGGAGACAGCCAAATACATGAATATACAGCAGTACCCCCCTCCTACATCTTTTGTATAACCAAGAGGCTGCAGCCAGCTGTGGGTAATGAGCCGTATCCTTGGTGTGTGTGTGTATGTGTAAGTGTGTGTATGTGCGTGTGCACCCTTCAGAGCTTGGGCTTGCGGTTATGTACGTGTGCAAGTGTGGGAGCATGCTGACATGTGTGTGCCTGCATGTTACTTTATACATCTCAATAAAACCTTATGGAAGGAATAGACAGAGTTATTCTGTAGAGTGAGGGGAGAAAGGAGAGAGCAGGGGGTGTCTGCCCAAAATTAACCATATACTATTTGAGGGAGAAGCGAGAGCGGGGTGCACCCTGCTGCTTGACTGAGAAAGACTATGCCTCAATCTGACAGTGCAATTTATGATGTCATTGGGACCACAAATCCAAAAGAAATCCTCTTTTAACTGCACTGATAAATCTAAGCAGCTACAGCAGAGGGTCAACTTACAGAGCCAGGACCCACATGTGCAGATAAAGACACACACACACACACACACACACACACACACACACACACACACACACACACACACACACACACGCTGTTTTGAAACACAACTTCAGGTGCCTTTTTTATGGCTTTGAGCTGCCCGAAACAGCCACAACTTGAGAGGCTAAGTTTTTGGTTTGCCCATTCATCTAACTATTTGATTCCTGTGGACACATATCTCAAAAATACTTACAGAAATAAACTTTGCTCTTATGTCCATTTTGACCCAGAAATAAGTAGGTTTGAATTTGGAAAGCAAAGATCAAGATCCTTGGGCCTCATGCTCACCTCTTGCTTGTGAACACAAATATTTCTAGAACCATTTTTCTCTAAACTTTATACAAATGACTAAAGCAGGGCACACACCACACAATAACTGGTTCAATATTTTACCCCAAGATTTCTCCCAACCAAAGTCAGCATAGGCTGAATCATCTGGTGGTCCTAAAGATTTTGTTTTCTGACTATCCTGTGGTGTGAGGTGGGGAGATTTTACTCCCCATGACTGCCTCAGAGGAGAATTAAACCACCCTGATGTAAAAATGTGAATAATAAACATGTTCAGTCTTTATGATCTCTGATACTGTTGAGTGGGGAAAACACTGAGGACAGCAGGGAATTTCTTCTGTTTTGTGAAATGGGACCCAACAATAGGTATTCAGGAAGCAACCTGGGTGAAGCAGGAGGCATGACAAACATAATCAAGGTACTGATATGTAGATGGTAGCATCAAGTTACAGGTAGATGGATGTCAGCGATGGAGTACAGACTTGTTGATGAGTGGCCATAACATCAGTGTTCTTACAATGAGTCATGTAAAAAATATTTACAAAAAATGACAGAGAGGAGCTGCACTAAAAACATTTCCACTGTGGTCTTCTAGGTAGCTCAGAGTTATCCAAATGTAGTTTTAATCACCATTTCTTGTTGTCCACCATGTCAGTCAAATCAAATTAAGTCTTTCAAGACTGAAAGCAGCAGTGCTGACTCCTACTGTTGGTGAATAAGTTGGTTGTTGCTGTGTGCTGTGTGGCATGAGAGTATAAAAACTGCATATCTGTCATTATTTTTCCAATGTATGGTCCCTTACAGTTTCAAAATCTGATACGGATAAAAAAAATCTTAATGTGTTTGCTTTGCTTAAACGATGAATTTACTATAAGGGGTTGTGGGTTATGGGCCTCACAATTACTTGTTGTTTATGTATGTATCATCTCAGTTTTTATCTACTTTGAAAAAAGCACACTGCTAGATAAAAATGATTTTGGGGATCATCAGTCAAAACTAAACGTCATGGAACATTAGTATAATTCTTGCTTGTGCACTGATAATTGAAGAATGGTTGGAGGAGTTTTTATTACATATTGCAGAAATGTCTTTCTGACTCAGAGGGAAACTTTCTAGATTTCAGTGGTCCTTGAGCCTCGTTGTGAACACAAATAGGTCAAGAACCTTTTGAGGGTTGTACTTTAAATACCGTACATTTGACCACTCTAAATAAAGTATGGATTGATGGGGGTGCTGGTTTGGCGTTGTGGTTAGCAACCAGGCATCCCATGTACTTGCTTCTGCCGGTCCAGGTTCGAATCCCGCCTGTGACCAGTTTGCAGAGTGTCTTCCCCTACTCTCTCACCCCCTTTCACAAGCCTATCCACTGTCTCTCTCCTATCAATAAAGGCACAAAAATGCCCAAAAAATACATTTAAAAAAAATCAAATAAAAGTATGGATTTATGGTGAATGGCTTCCATCATAATCCTTACTTGCACACACAATATCTCAGGATAGCTTTGAAGAAACGTCATTAAATGATGCAAAAATGGACACTCTGACTTTGAGATGAAAATGCTTCAATTTTGGAGTCAAGGGACAAAAAAATAGGTCATTGGGTGTCATTGTTGCCCCTTGCGTGGGAATGAATAATCAAAGAATAATTGGCAACATTTTTTTTAACCTTCTCACAAATTTCTAATATAACAGCAGGATGAACTGGAAAGGTTTTGGAGGGCAAAGATCAAGGTCATTGTGCCTCATGTCCACTTGTCCACATGTGAACACATAAGTTAAGAAAGCTTTGAGTGATAATCGTTAAACACCAGATGAATTGCCACTCTGAGAGAAGGATGCATTAATTATAGAAGTTCATAGTCATGGACTTTAACCCTTCAAGGCCCAAGACCATAGATTATAGCCAGAAAATTCTACATTTTAGGAGGTAAAATGTTTGTTTCACTTTCTGCTAAAATCCATAAAAATCAAAATGTCCATAAAATTCAACATATAGATTTTTTGTATCTCATTTGTTACATTAGGTGGTTTTGGCAACTGATAATCCATTTGAGAACATTTTTATCATTTATCTGATTGTATTCAGATGGTTTTTTTGTAATTTGTTGATCATACTGAGTAGAAAGAGGTGTTATAAAAGTATGTATCAAATATGATACGTTTGGCTTTAAAGGGTTAAACTCATCCCTTGCCTTATCTCAAAAAGGCTTTGAATGACATTTTAGACTTTGCAAAACTTTGCACTCAGACTTATGGATGAAAATCATTTTCAAATCCGGCAGAATTTCGCTTCATGGCTGCTTGTGAACCCAATAACTCAAAAACAATTGCAGGGTTCTTCACATTTTGCACAAATGTCTACACTAACCCAAGGATGATCTAGCTAGATTTATTTGACGTTATATGCCAGAGATCAAGGTTATAAAGCCACAGGCTCATCCTTACTCCATTTCTTAGGGACACTTTCAAGGCTTTCTGTCAAACTTTGCACAAACGCAGATGCATAAACATGCCCAGCAGAAGTTATAATTTTCTGTGATTTTTGTGTTTTTTTAATCTAATAACCACAACAATGACTTTTACTTTAATGAGGCTGTGGAGAAATCTAGCCATTAGAATAAGGACCTGTGGATCTGGCCCTGAGCCAATGAAAAGGCCCCCTGGCGCACTCACAGGCAGGCAGGAGGTGGGAGCAAAGAAATAAAGAGGTCATAAAAAATAAACTAATTTTAGCTCTCCAATACTTTGGAGCAGGCGAGAGTAGATGGGGGTTAGCTTGATTTGTGCGCCATCAGCACGCAATGACATCACCCCTGGTGAGAGAGGGGGAGAGATGAGAGGGTTAGGGGGGCAGCATTAAGGCTTGGGGGCTAGAGTGATTGACTGCTCAGAGGTGGTCATGACAGTAACTGGACACACATGTATGCACATGTATGCATGCATGGACACAAACACAAACACATACACATGATCTGTTGACACCTTGCTTGTAGAGTCTTCAGCAACCATCAACATAAACAAAATCAGTGTCAGCAGCAGCAGAAGTTTATTTTATTCTTTCCTCTCTTAGTTTGCATCTGTGTTATATTACCCCAGCATCGCTCGCTTCAAGCACTGAGCTACAGCTAAGTCTGGATATATATCTGCACATACAGTACCCAGCCTACACACACAAACACACATATGGTTTCCTGTACAGTGGGTGGAGGTGTGTGTGATGGCTTAGCATGCCAGAATGTGCGTGTATGTGAAAATGTGTGTAAATGTGTATATGTGTGCCTACTGTATGAAGGGTTGATGGATGGTGGGATGTGTGTATTTTACATACCGTATGACCTGTTCGGTGAAGAGGTCAGGGTTGATGGTATTAAGCCAGTGGACAACAGGAATGTCAGGCTGATGCGCTGCAGGCTCTGGTGCAGGATTGTTCAAAAATATCCTGAAGGAATAAGGATCATGAGGAAACTGAAGTAGAATTTGAATGCATTATGAATGTGCATTGTCACTGGATGTCACAGTTATGTAGAGTTTTATGGATTAATTAGCGCTGAATAAAAAGAGGGCTCACAGTCATCGTTGTGTGATTAATCATAGTGTTAATCACATATTAACTTTTTTATGGGATTTTATATTTAAGTTTAGTTCTTGTATGTACAATCTTAAATTTAAGCCAAATCTTGACAATTTTTAGAGTTTGTAATTTAATAACTGCACTTTATAATGCTGACTTTTAGATTTATGACCTACATTTTCATCAGTTCTGCACTGACTAAGAGGTGGTAGACATCTTACAATGCTTTTGTTGCTCTGATATACATATTTTTTTACCACTTAGGGCCCTAAAATACACCTGGCATGAAGGTTTTTAGTGTGAAGAGCAGGTGTCTTCTCTAATTTTTGCCTGATGTGGTTGTGATCATGTGCTCCCATTTGTGCCTCAGGGTGTGATTGTCTAGAAATGAGGGGTGGCACATAGCTGATATGTAAACCTCCCAAAACTTGGTCTAAAGTCTATAGCGTAAGGTGTTTCTGCTATTTCAAGGATGCATGAGAGAAATGGGTACAAGATCAAAAAACACTTTAAAGAGACTATTTTGCTCACACATGATGCAAAGCAGCACATCTCTGACATCAAATATCAGACCGTTTGTTGATGAACCAAGCGCTGAGAGAAGGCCTGGCTAATTTAAAATCGCTCCCCAGTGTGCTATTCCTGTGTGCTCCAGAATTCCCAGGAACAAGAAAAACAAAAAAAGGATTGACGGTTTGCATGCATGACAGAACTACATTTATAATATTTATATATACACTAATAAATCTCACAGATAATTATTCTCATAAATAACAAAACAGACTGACTAGAGTATTTTATGCACATATTGCAGAACAGAGTCAGTGATTCCAGCAGAGAAAAGTTTGACACTAAATTGCTTAAAGCCCTCAGTTATTTGTTGCACAGTTAATAGGTCCATTATAAACATATAAAATTGTGGTGCTTTCTGCTATAACAACATGCTTTCATAATAAATAAGTTTCACTTTACACTAATTATGTTTAATCTTAAAAAATAATGAAAATAAGTTTGATGGAGAGGATGATCATGATAGAAAATCATGTAAGTTTCATAATATCTTGTTCACAACAGAAATTATAATCAGCATTGATTCAAGAACACACTGAAAAATACCATAGTATCTCAGTCGAAGGAATTAGCATGATGCTAATTTTAGACTGGCCTCTGTGAAAATAGTGTCCACTGAGCCATCTTCAAGTGTTTATAGCCTGCAGCCGGCTTGAGAACAGCCTATAATGGCTATTATAAAATCAAAACAATAAAATGTATTCACAAATGTAATAATAATAATAATTATAATTATAATAATAATGATAATAATAATAATAATATCTAAAAATTTCCAGAATAAAAAACTCATGGACTTTCAAAAAAAAAAAAAAAGAATGTTGACATTGCAAAGTGGGAAAGAGCAGATATGGACTGAGTGCTCCTTGTTGATAATGGGGTTTTAAAAGCTAAAAAATGGTAATTCCCTCCCTTAATTTACAATTTATACTAGAAAAATTCTTATGTTCTATGCTAATTCTGGTAAATTCAAAACTGTACCATCTTCAAATCTGTTTTTTTTTCCTTTTCAAAAACCTTTTTATCGCTTAATCTATTTCTAAGATCAACCCAAGCAGACTTATACTTTTTAACTTGATCTTAGCAATATTTTATTGCATTAATCTTATTGTGAATCAGATTTTTACAAACATGGCCTGCATTAAAAAATATATCCTCTTGTGTGCATGAAAATCGATTTCTTACAATAAAAGAAAAATGTTTGAAAGTAAAACAAAGAAACTCAATGTCCTACAAACCTGTATAGTGAAGATAGTGGTGCTGTGACAATGGCCAGCACCGTCAGGAGCTGCTCACACAGGCTGTGGATTATGTACGGCCAGTCTTCTCCACCGGCTCTTATAGAAATTGCTGAGGAAGGATTGAAGCGCACCACAGCCTCAGGACTTTCACACACACTCCACATGAGCTGCTCCACATACAGCAACACTACTGTTATGTCACACCTTAGACACAGAGCAAGAAAAGACAAAAGGTGAATGTATAGATGAAAAGAGACAAGATGAGATGTAAGGGAATATGTGAGAACACATTAGAAGAGACAGAAAGAAAAGAGCTCTACCATGTAAAGGCACAAAAGGCAAGCTGCTCCGTCTTCAAAGACTTACATCCAACATTACATCATGACATAACAGGCTCATTGCACAGGCAGTCAGATAATACGACCTCCTGCTGGTTTTACTGTTGAAAGTTAAATGTACTGCAGGCTTTGAATTTCACTATAAAAGTCATTGCGTTTAAATCTCAACATCCTTAAATCTGTTTCCTCAATTGGTCTGGGAGTGGGCTGCTCATTGTCTCTCATCTTCACTCCTCACATAGCCTGCATGGTTATTAAACACACAGAAATGGGCCTATGCTGGAGAGGTGAGATAGTGTGAGTTTCCCGTAGGACAGCAGTACAGAGAGGAAACTTTGAAAAGCCATCTGTTTAAGCTGGCCTTACACATTACAACTGTCCCCCCAGAGACACACTTGTCCAAAAAAGTGACATATAGCAAGCACGGTGTTGACAGCCTGGGGTGCTACATGAAAGTGACGCCGTTTTGTTGGTTTTCAGTGTGTCACAATGTTATCTTTTATTGTCACAATTTAGCAGTAAAGAAAAGGGAGGAAAATAGTTTGATCCTTGAGGTTGCTCAGAGATTTTGTCCATGATGTTGTAGCTCTTTGGTCAGAAATTAGTAAAACAAGACCAAGTGTGAGAGTTGGAACAGTCTGTTGCTCTATGCTAGAGTTTTGATATTGTATAACACGGATCATCGACTACATTTGTAAAGGGCAAGTATTTCTCACCAATAGGGGGGGATTTTGAATAAATTTAGCTAAATAAATATTGGAGTCGCACTATATTTCTTTTGATCAAAAAATTCTATTTTCTCCTAAAATGTGTGTAATTAAGAGACTTTTAAAGAAAGGTCACACTACTGGAAGCAAAATTGGGCCAATGAAGACATTTTGACACTGTTAATGGGTTATTGGCTAACACTAGCTGACAGGTGGATTTTTAAGATGGCTCAAACATGAAGTCAACCCTGATAAAAAGGGTTTCAATCATTCTGTTTTATGGTATGCTTTAATAATTATAGCAATAGAGTGGTGCAGAAATCAGTCCAAAAACGAGGAAATGAGTTAGCATTTCTCCTCTCTGGTTCGCAGCCCCCAGAGTAAAAGGGATTTAGAACACCAGTTTCAGATAAATGCCTGAAAGAAGGTTTGTGGTGAATACAAGCACATTTGATTTCCACTGTTTGATGGTAAATAATAGAAAGTCATCCAATATTGGTTGATAACGGTTGCTAATGAACTGCCGAGGACCTGACAGCCAGCATTTCTGATTGTTTTTTTTCATTGCCACAGCCATAAGGAGCAGCTTGATCAGGTCACTTGATTATGGGGAAGTTCTCAAACAAGACATTAAAATAAAATGTTTTATAATGGAAACATCATTGTTGCTTCTTAGTCAAACTGCCATGTTGTAGTTCTACAATAGCTTACTGCTAGCTTATCCCTCTGATTGTATTTAAGTTAAAAAAATTATGAAGAGTAAATTTGTTAAGATCATCACAAAAAACATAACAAACAAGTTTTATAATTATTTGTTTATCGTAGAGCTTATTACCAGCAATGAACCTAAACACAGCATGAATCCCGTAAGCTTTTAGTGGGCTTGCATTTGAGGGAACCAGTGTTCAGCATTGGCCTACATGAATATGCCATGCCCTCATCACTCCTAGAAAAACAAAAACAGAGACCCACAGCACCAGATGATACTTTTTTCATTTTCCATTTGGTATTGGAACCTGATGAGGCTCTGGAGCCTTCAGTTGATTATCACTGTTGTATAGGATTCTCTTATGTCAGATGCAACTGCACTTTAATAAATGGGACACTGACTTGTGCTGCGGTGGCATAAAGTATGTTAAAAGTAGATCTTAAAGCATCAAAATGTAACCTGCCACATGTTAAACCTGACTTTAATAATAACATAAATGGACTGCATAGTTATCACACACTTAGCTCATATTTTATGTGTTTTGATGTTATCAGTAACAAAAGACTGAAGATATATTCAGTTTTATTACAAAGATTCTAAGGGTTTTGAAAGTGATTAGTTCAAACTAGAGTTCCACTTTTGCTATGGCTTAAAGGTTCCCCATACTCTCCTACAGGGTCACAGAGGGGCTAGAGCCTGTCCCAGCTGTCAGTGGATGAGGGCACACCATGGACTGTTCGCCAGTGACCACAGTGCTTACATAGACAGACAGACTAGGAGAATTAAGAGTCACCAGTTAATCAAATGAGAATGTCTTTGGTCCATAGTAGGAAACCAGAGTACACAGAGAAAACCCACATATGCTAAGGGAGAACATACAAACTCCCCACAGATAGCACTGACAAGCTCAGGAGGTCAGATGAGTACCGTTCTTGTTTGAAGCCTAAGCACTATGCAGAGTTGAGTTGTCATTAAGAAAGACACGTGACATGTGTTGTTAGAGGGTGAAAAAGGTGCTGTATAAGCTCTGGTACATTTTTTATCTATAAAATAGTAAATGCAATATCACATAATGTTGTTGTTTATGGATTTTTAAAGTTCGCTTGTGTATTTGATTCAATAAGCTTTCTTATACTAACAAACTCAGGGCCATGTTGGTCCAAGGTAGAATACCTGATTTGCAGATGTCTCCTATAAGAAGGACGGGCCCCGGCATATCTTTGCACCAGCAGCTGTAGACTCTCTGACAGCACCTGACCCAACACCTCTTTAGCTAAATCTGCTGGAAGCACAGCCCACAGGTCGCTGCGGAGTCCAGACAGGAAGTAGAACCACATCTGCACCGAAAAGGAACAGCGCTCCCCCTGTAGAAGACAGTACACAGGATAAAGAAGGGGGAGTTCAAATGAAGATATTTCCTGATATGGATATTGACAGTGAAGCAAAAACATAGAAAAACCAAGAGGAGAAGGGCATGAAAATAGAAGGTGGGAGTGAGCGAGAAAACATGAAAGAGAAGAAAGAGGGAAACACAGACAGAGGCAGGTCTGTCAACACCGGGATGTCTCAGTGGTCACGCCACCTGCACTCTGCACCTGGGTTTCTTCTCCCTTTGGGATTTTTCAAGCGCTTTAAAGTCCTGAACTGGAGAACACATCACACCGATCACACAAAAAGAGAAGAAGGGAGGGAAATCAAGAGATGGAGAAAAACAAGTGTGCAAAAGAAAGCAAGAGAGGACAGAGAATTTTGTCCTGTGGTCATGTCAGAGAGGATATAAAAGGACCCTTATAATAAACTTCTGTCTTCTCCCTCGACTTGCCTGAACTCCTCATGTTTAACCTCCAATAATAAACTGTGCCTGTGTGGCGAGGAAATATCCATAACTTCCTCCTATCTACAACTCATCATGGCCTTCAGTCTCTTCTCATTTTCTTCCCACTTCACCTCATCTATCTTCAATTTTCTTTCTCTTTCCTCCTCCTTTCCTTTCCCCCCTGAAGCCAGTCATTTAGGGATCTGCGGTTGATGGGGAGCATGACCAAGCTTTATGTCCGGGATTACGCTGCCATCCTCCGCCTGTGGACTCAGCAGACTCAGACGTTGGACCCAAACCAAGAGAAGCAAGAACTACATGTGTGGTTGGACTGTTCCATCCGTTCATTCAGGTCTAGGTTTTCTACGCAAGCTAAGGTAACTTCAAGCAAATTCCTAATGGTGATGACAGCCGGCTACTGTGACAATTGAATCTAGATAGACAACATCAGCACATTGCTCTTAGGTTAATTTCTGACATAAAAAGTTTGTGGTCAAATATGAAAGGTAATGGATTACATTGATCACATCACTGTAACTGAAAAGGCTTTCTATGTATTCTCTCTTTTCCCCATTTCAAACAGTAAGTTGTGGTCTGTGGTCTGTTTGTCATGTGTCTCTTTAAATGCAAATGAGTTTGTACTAACCCCTCCCCTTTTTTCCTTGGGGTGTGTTGACATGAACAGAGCTTTGTGCTTTCATAGCCATAGCAGCGGGCAGCGTCCGTGAATGCAGATATGTGTTGAGCTGGTTTGATCATGACTTACTATGATGTCATATTAACCAAAGAGACTGTAAGATTTCATATTTTTAAACATACGCTGACCATAAGCAGGAAACTGGGTTGGCTTGTAGACTGGTAGATACCAAAGCACCGTAATGGATTTTACACAATGCAAATGAAATGTCCCCTTTTGATATCTGTCAGCCAACCAAGGGAAAACAAAAAGGAGAAATTGATGCTAAGTACTGGAGAAAAATATGTCATGTTTAAAGCATTCAGTTTTTGCAAAATATCACATTAAATTTCATATTTACCATTTATCAGTGACATCTTTTAAATCACATCTTAAAACCCACTTTTTTAGACTTGCTTTTACATGATCTTATCCTTTTTTTATTATTATTTTATTTATCTAATTATTATTTTTTCAACTCTTCTAACTGACTTGCTTTATCTGCTGTCTTTATCCCTCTTATGGTCTCATGGTCTCTCATTATTTTAATCCTATTTTTACTTTCTTTTATTGTTTTGACATACCCAGTTTCTATTATCATTATTCTATTTCTCTTTACTTTATTTATTGATCTACTTATTAGTAGTATTTATCATTCTTATTTTATTTATTTATCTATTTTCCCTTTAACCAGTCTTCTATCTGCCTTCTTATTTTCAATCTTCCTGATGTGATGTTGTCAACTTTAAACTATCTTAAATTAATCTGTGTATCTGGAAATCCATTATCTGTCTACTGTCCTATTATCTTCCTGTCATTTTGCATTTTACCAGCTGTTTCAATCCACAGTTTATAATATTTTCTCTCATTTTGTTGCTTTAGTTAATGTGATCCCCTGTGCTTTTTCCTCTGACTCTCGTGGTCGCTGATAAACTGATTGTTGATTTTATTGTGCTTTGTTTTCTGCCTTTGTTCTGTCTGTTAAAGTACTTTGTAAACTTCTGTTTTTAAGGTGCTATATAAATAAAAGTATTATTATTATCATTATTATTATTATTATCATTATTATCATTATTATTATTATCTGTATCTCCTAGGATATGTTCCCAATTAAAGCTATAGATTGTGTGAGATTTTTCATATTCACCTTTCTTTAGAATGTTCAGGTGCTAAATTTTTCACTTTTTATGACAATAATTTTATGTACAGTTAATATTTGATATCGGCCATGTTTGCAATAAAATCATACATTAGAAAACTGAATATTACTTAATTGCTTGATAGTAAAATTGCTTCAATATATCCTAAAATATAACCAATTTATTAACAAAAGAAAACCAATTTTAATCATATTTACATGATACTGTTTATTCCACGTGGCTACCTATGCAAGCATTTTGCAAACACTGTTACTGAGACAAAGCAAAGCGTCATTTTGCAAAAAACTCAAAACCAACAGTGGTCTGCCTGTCAAATGTTTACCCTCTATTAAATTATTCAATAAATCACAAATAGAAGGAAAATGAAGAGAAATTCAAAATTAACACATCTATACCTTCGACTATCCATTAAGTAAACAACCAAAAAAACAAATGTGTGAACGTCTCAGTTAAATCAGAGGAACATATGCTAGGGTACAAATATTTAGCACAGTTTTACTTTTGAAAACGGTTATTCAGCAGGTGAAAATAAAGCCAAATAAAAGTTATGCAAAGGTTCTCTAGCAAACTCTTTAGAGAAACTCAAAAGAAGTCAAGCCTCTACAGCCCCAAAAGGAGAACAATAGTAATTTCAGCATTTAACAAGCATAGAATTAAAATGAATGTGAGGTAGAAAAAGTGTCACGGTGGTTACACAGTAAAAAAAACCAGTGACATTTGGTCTATGATTTTGTTTTTCATCAGTTTGGTAAACCAGAAATTAGTTTCAGTTTTACTTCTTTACTCAATAAATTGAATTTTTTTGTCAATTAATTAGTTTGTGTTCATCAAAATAACTCAGAATCAGAATGTTTATATGTGATTTTGTTAAAGAAAAATGGAAAGAGTCAAAACATAAGTGTGATCCTATATGTTAAGTACTGATTTTATGATTTCTCCAGAGATTCACTCGACCTTTGGAGAAGTTTGTGTCCGGGGGTTATTACTCAGACAAAGGAAAATATTTCTTCCTTTTGTAATGCCATAAAAATTTGATAACAAGACAATATTTTGTGTCACAATGTAATATCTTTCATGGGTGCAATAAAATAATCAAGATATGTGTCACCCTTGTCTGTATTACCTTTACATATTCATAATCATATCATGTGTTGATATCAAGTTAAAATAACACAAAACACGAAAATTAAAGGTATGGAGGGGTCTCTCTGGAGCCAAACTGAGTTGTGGCAGAGTGAAAACACAAAGCTGGAGATCCAGGAGGTTGACACTTAATGCATACAACATGTACACAACTGAAAAAAATAAATATTAAAAAGCATATACACAAACCAAATGAAAGGCACATCCAGATATGCTGCTGCACCTACACACCCACATGTGCATTCATCTGTACAGATGCACAGAGGCATGCTTGAACAAAAGCACACACCTGCGCACAGCAGGTCTGTCTGACACCAGTGACCCAGAGAAGGAGGGAGGAACAAAGAGGGAAAAAAGGCAAAAGCAGAGTAAAGTAAGAAAGCGAGGGGAGGTTTAGATTGGTTTAAGGGCATAAAGGTAGGGGAGTTTCAGGGGCCCTATGCTGTTTCCAGACAGTCCCAGTGTAGACTGCAGACTTCAGACAGCTGAATCCCAGGAGCCCCCGGGGCAGCATGGAAGCCACAGATGTTCTCAGGGAGCTCAGAGGAGAACGCTCGGTTAGAAGAGGGAGAGTGGGAGGTAAAGGTGCATTGTGGGAATAAAAAGAAGAGGCAAGAAAAGCCCCTGAGTATAATTCCAAGAGTTCATAAGAACGTACTGAAAAAAAGCCTGCTAAGACACGTGGCATTAGAATATCCACTGTTTCTAATGAAAGGAAAGAAAGCAACAGCAGGCAATGCTGATGGTGTGTCTCTGCCCCCTCGTTCATCAGTCTGAGCTGCTCTGATTCCACTGTTAATTACTGAAGGGCAGAACAATCTGACCTCTTCCTAGATGTGTGTACATCCCACACGTCAGGTGTATGGCCTGAGCTCTCTTTTGGGCTTTGGTTATTCCTTGGTTACAGTACAGAGTCAAACCAGTTTACAATTCAGTTCTTGACCCAGCAGGACAAGTACACAAACACAAGGTTAAACAGAGAGTTTATCTCAAGCCTCATTTCTTTGGTTGACACAGGTGTGAAAAGGAGCCTCTACGTTCCAAGTTTAAGCAGTCAAGACACAGATGGACGTGACAGCAAAACACGAACCAGACTTTGTTAGTCAAAAGGGCAATAGAGGGGTTTTTAAAACTTTTGTGCTGCCCAGTACCAAATGATCCAAAGCCTGGTTATAGTCTGTTCAAAGACGTGATCATGAAATTTAAGTTATAAATTAAGCCCATATTGAATCTTTTTTAAACTGAATAAAAAAATGTAACTGTAAGTACACTCTGTCACTTGGACTTATATTCACACTAGGCTACATTTAGCATAAGCCACATTCACCCTGTTGTTCCAATACGCCATATATGCACCCTCACAAGTTTTGACCTGTTGAGGGGATGGACTCGGGGACACATCTAATAATCCATTTTCTCCATCTCCAGATATTTAGAGTAATTTTGGCGATAGAGGGTAATGCAGACTCAGCGAGGATAGTAGAGCTGTGTGTGTGTGTGTCTACCTTGTATGTGTGACACCCTGTTGAATTCAAAACCTTCCTCGAAAGCTGTACTGCACTGTAAATTGACCTAAAATTGTGTTCTTGAATCAATGTCTTACAGTGCTTGCAGCCAAGAGATCGTTCAATCACTCAAAGTTGTGCTGTCATTATGAAAAACAAGTTTTTGATAGACCAATCTTATGATGATCTTGTTAAAAATACATTTAATGGCATGGATTCACTATACTGTTGGGACATTTTACCTCGTAGAATGGTTTAGGGTCAGCCCAGTGATGACTCTCTGCATCTTGGAGAATGCTGGTGGAGCAGACCTGGAAGCAGTACCTGGTTAGCTGATCTCTTAAGGCCTCTGCAGTATCATGGTACTTTTGGATCGGCAGCACAGTCAGAGATCTAGAAAAAGAAGGAGGAAATAAACATTTAAAAGTAGTTTAAGAAGAACACAATTTGTATTGTAAACTGAAAGAAGAGAAAGTTCGGGTCAAGAGTCAATTACGGGTCAAAATCCTGTAACTTAGACCCATAATTGACTTTTCTGTATATTTAAGGAGCTATCAGAAGAACATAAGGTGTGATGATCAGATGAAAGAACCAATGATTTATTCCAAAAGTTTCGTGCGACATTTCATATCCTTTAAATTTGCCTGCCTTGATACTTTCCAGAGAGAGGCAGGAGTTTAAGGGGAGAGCAGGGGGCTTAAAACCAGAGGGGGCAGGATGGTGTAGAGAGAGGGGAAGGTGCTTTATGACCGGAGGGGGCACAGTGCAAGTGCAGGTGGAGGGGTGCAGGGGGCCAGAGGTGGGACAACAGGAGCGCTGAGGGCACCAGAGATGTCTTTAGAGGGGCTCTTTCAGGAACAGAGGCCAAAGGGGTAATACGGGGAATAAAAACTCGCCAGATGTAGACACAATATGGGTGTCATTACCACCTGTCAATCACTTTTTTAAACTCAATGGCTCCCTCCTCTTGAACTCACATGTACCGTTACTTTGGGATATCTGTTCTGTTGTTTTTCTGCCTCAACATAATGTAGGAGAGGCAAGTATTTCAGATTATATATGTGCAGGATATCATGATGTAACTAAATTTGACTACATTTTTAAACAACTTAGTGTACATTTGCTTTTCAGGCTGTTTGTGACCAGTAATTTATCATTCACTGCTTCAATTTTAAATAATTATCTTGTAATGCTCAATAACGTTGAAAACATAAGCACATGTATATGAATGTGGCCACTGCAAGACAGTGCAGCAGTATGACGTGTGTGACACAATCTGGTGGTTGATGCCAGACACTGATAATTCAATTTCAGGAATTATGGAATCAATTACAGATTTCCGCACCAAATTGACACTACTTCTTGACATTGCACTGGGGCACTTTTGACTTGAAAAAGGAGCTAAATTACCAAGAAGTATCCAAAAAAGACGTCAAGAAAACCACAGGTTTATAACCTTGGACACTTTGTCATATTATGTTTCCATGATCCGTTTTTATCGATTGAAATAATATTCTAACAATGAATCCGCTATTTGCTTCTTCTTAATTTAATGTTTTTTTCCCTGAATTGATAACCTGGTATGCTAAATGGACTGTTCAATAGATTTTATTAGTCCATCTGGGGAAGAGCCCATAGAAAGTGTTTGGGAATGGGCGTAACCTTTAAAGAGCATATCCGACAGGTGAATGGACAACAGCTCTGTTACTCACATTAATTACAGGTGAACTAAACTATCATGTAGGCTAGCACTACTGCCAAAAGTGTAATAGACAAAATTCGAGCCACTATGTAAAAAACGCTCTCGTCAGAATATGTTGGAAGTGGAGTGAAATTATCTTTTCTATTGGGAAGTTGGTAGTGTTGTTACTTGTTTTGCATTTCATAGAAAATGCAGTCCAGATGTGGAAAAAAACTGCCACTGAAGCTGTTAGCATCTATGTTTATCTCAGTACGAGCAGTCTCATCCTGCTGTTGTCTGGCCCGTGGCTCTCGCCTCTTCTTTTTCTCAAAGACGCTGATTGTGCCATGTCAAAATGGGCTGCTCAAGGTCCATGTAGACGAGAGCTTGGCAAGACAAATCTATCTAATTGCAGGCAGGTTAAATCAGGCAAATCCATCTGCACTGCAAGGTTACTGAATTTGGACCTGAAAGAAGAATAAGTCCTAGGCAGTTGGTGGACCCAGTTAGAAAATAACAATGATTAAAATGTGCAATCAGCCAACAAGATTCACATCATCCCCACAGTGTAAAACAAAGAGGTGTTTCTTGCCCACCAAGTTAGGCCTCAGTGTGAGACTTCACAATAAAGCTGTCAGTCTAGTATCGTCAGTTCATATAGTTTTTTGTTGTGCCGTATTTTATGAGGGATTGTTTTTTACAATCTATGCTTAATACTGTAGGCATGTATCCAGAATGTTTATAGGACTGTATTACAGCTAGACCAACTGCTTTTCTTTTTTTCTCATTTTTAATTCTACAATCCCATCTTACTCCATTCATCACATCATTAAAAGTTAATTTGCAAACGGATTTGTTCTGGTGAAGATGCACTCAGTATATCTCCCCATAGCCTACTGTTTGTATATCATGCTGCTTCATAATGTACTGTGTTGTATTGTATAATAACATTTGGTACGCTGAAAAATTGTCTTGTGTTGTGTGTCATCTGTTACGGTTGGTTCCGGTTGATCTTGAAGGTCAGGTCTTACCAGCTGTAAATTAGATACATCACTGGGAACACCCCTTTTGGTTAAAGTCCTTCTGGAAATTAGGGTGATCTCTAGCTACTCCGACTTTACCAGCTCTACCTGAGTTGTGATGTAATTCCAACTTTTCTAAGTTTGAAAGTAGACGGAACACACCATTATACCACTAAATTACTTTTATATTAAATTCTGAAGCATTTGTGATTGATTGGATGCCTTTTATACAGCAAAGTCCCATTGACTTAGCATAAGTTTTCTTGATGTGTCGTCATTCATTGTTCAAAGTAATTCATATTTAGAGTAGATTTTTTAAAGGATGCAAGATGAAATTAATAAATGAATGACCCATGCCAAGACACAAAAAGCACACACATGAAAAAACCCTCTTCTTACACTCTGCTTGAAGTAGCATGTGGATCTTTCAGCCGTGCCTGGTAGTGCTCCAGTCGATGGTGCACACAGATACAAGTGGCCAGCAGAGCAGGCAGGTTCTTCAGGGGAGCAGTGGATGGTACCTCCAGGGCCCTCTCCTGCAAACGACCCAGCATGGCAAATGCTGCCCGGCCACACGCCTCCACAAAGCTCGATCGTACCTCAAGGAGGGAGCCATCCCTGCAGGCTGCTGCCAGGGGGAGCAAAGCATCCAGCTCAGTCACGATCGCTCCACAGAACTGCAGTGAGAGAAAAAGGCGAAGACAAGACAAGATGATCTCCATGAAAGAGAGAGAAACCTGTCAGTAAGAGCAAAAACAGGGAAAAACATCAGAAAGAGACCTCATTAGATATAAATAATGGAGCATTTGTGAGCAGTCATCAGACTGACAAGGAAGAAGACTGTGAAACCAAGTATTACACATGCATTTTTCTCTAACACAGTGCAAGACATTACAGCTGAAAAGCAAACATCAGTGCAAATGTAGAATACAGATGTCTCAAGATATGCCCTCTGCATAAACCTGGCTATTGAACATGCATAATTGGTATCAGGTCAAATAAAACCTTTACTTCTGAGGATACATGAGAACTTGTCTTATTTCATGAAAGCATAAATCATGTTCAGAGCATGCAAACACAAATGTTAAAGTACATACAGAGGAGTCAGGCGTGCTGTGAGAAGGAAAAAGAAAAAGGTCAGGCAGAGGTGACAGAGAGAGAGAATGAAAAGAGAGGTGCTGAAGCAGAGTAAAAGACAACAGCTTTCATTAAACTAATTACCAAAGCAATAAGTTAGATTGGCAGCATGTTTGCTGTATTTTCTTCTTTAGACCTGGACAAAAATTTGGTTTGAGAGTTTTAGAGATTTTAAGATGAAATGCATCAAAAGAATAAGCAACTTGAAAGTGAAAATCTCTCCAATATCACTCCATGTCTATGCTGTATGCCACGTCCTTTTAAGAGGACATCAGGAGACTTTTATTAATTATTTCATTTTTTTTTGTTTCTGGCTCAGCTTCAAAACCAAAATCCACTCTGCAACCTTAGCAACATGTACAACAGATATGGAAACTAACATTGATAGTGAGTTGATCTATCTTAAAGTATTTTAAAATGTCTTTATTCTTTTTTATTAAACATCACTTTAGTATGTCATTTTGTATATTTTATATTTTTTGGCATAATACAGTATCATTTTTTAATATTAGTATTGATATTTTATCAGATAATGACTTATAAATGAGGGACCTTTGTTTGGTCTTTCATTTCAGCATTTTGAATTCACGCTCATAAGCCACTTTATTGAATACACCCCACAAGTCAAAAACCTTCCTGGTGTTTACATTACTCTCCCAGTTTATGGTTATGTGTTTAAAAAAAGCCTTCAATTGTCTACATGCTCTGTCTGACACAGCTCTGATAGTTTAGTCAATACTTTATTCAAATATCACTACTCTTATGCAGCTAAGGTGCACCTATTAAATCATGCAATCATGCAGCCATGTATGCATATGTGTTTAAACTTATATCATTATGATCTAATTTTTATTTTTCTAAGACTGTGGATTTCTTAGATTCTGTAAATACTTGTAAATATTTTTCTTATTGGGTAATAGTAAATGATGTATAACTTTATCATGTGTTACAAATATGTGATAATATACACATAACATGTACAAAAGTATTTTTTGTTGTATTATTTGTGTCAAATGACCTGACAAGTGACCCCAGGGCTGTATGGACAGAGGTGTGTGTCATCACTTGCTCATGTCTACAGGAGGGCTGAGACTAAAATGTTCCATCTGTGGGGATTTTCATTATTAAACTGATCTTCTTCTGGTGTGCTGCACTCTATCAGCTTAAAGGCTCAACGTGATGTACATTTAGAAATGTTTTTTCTGCTAGACTTGAATCATACCAATGGGTATTTGCATTCTTTATTCACAATTGATCCTAAAAAACCCATTCAAAAATCTAAAAGTCACTGAGATGAGCAAACTGGTAGAGCTAAAATGCTAACACATGTGTGTATTTTAGGACTCATTGCTGAATCCGTCTTTTAGTCAGATTATTAGTGCCTACTCCGAATTTGGAAGCTATAGAGAATTAACTATCCTGCCCAGGCACAGATCAGCATGACTACAAGAGCTGGGGATGAAACCCAACATTCTCCCTGAAACGTTCATTTCGGAACTATTTGGGTTTTACCAATGCTGACACTAAAACTATACTTTTAAAAAGTGTTGGAGTCTGAACAGTTCCTGAATAAAACATGTATATTTACTCTCCTTGTGCCCTATTTGATAGCACTGCTGCTGCCTGTAAATTCTTTCTTTTACTACATGGCAATAACAAAGGTAGAGAGGGCTCTGCATCTGTGGCTCTGACACTCAGTGAATGTAATCAAAATAAAGCACCTAAGTCATTGTTGTGATTTTTTTTGGTAGGCCCTGGACTTGTTGGTACCAGTTTTATAACTATACCAAGATTGCACTCATCCCTACATAGATACGACTGACTTGAACACTTATCCACAACTGCCCCAAATCAAAGCACATTATCCGTGGTCATTGAGACCAATAAGTCAGGTCATGCAAAAGCGCAAAAATCAAAACAACTCAGAAAAGTTTAATCAATCACTCCATCACAGCACATATTTCCTCTCAAGCCACACACTCTATTACTTGACTTACTGTAGGAGCCACTTTAAAATTCGACATCCTGTCAGATCAGGGCTCTACTGTGTGTACACAATTGACAATCTCACAATCTCTTTACACAGTTTTCTCCTTTAAAGCTTCCAGACAGGTTAAAAGGCCTGGGAACAATGGCCGTTTGGACAATTAAGTCAATATCTGACTGCATGTAGTCATTAGGAGCTTAGCTTTGAGAGAGTGAGGGGAGGGAGGGAGGGAGTAGAGGCAAGCACAACAATCAGCATTAGCAGGGTGATGGAGAGGCCCAGGAGGAGCATCTTATACACTTACAGTACTGGCACGAGCAGACACACATTTACTAAGCAGAAAAAAACACATAAACACACGCACCCGTCCACAGACTGAAACCTTAACTAGCTCAGATCAAAAGCCTGGAATCCCACCAGGACTACTGCAGCAAGGTGAAAGAGATTGTGTAAAGTTTTCGAGTGCTATGGAGGGCTGTTTGTGTATGCGGAATGTGGAGTAGACCGACAAGTGGAGGTGAGGGTGTTGGTGAAATGTGAATACAAAAAAGTCACTTTTGTTGCGATAATAGAGATTGAGCATCTAGGTTAAAAAGGCCCACCCGAACAAGGAGAACTCAATCCCAGGTCCTGACAGGAGGGCCAGTCCCAGCTGCTGAATGAGAGGATGTTTGGCATTCAATGCATTACAACTGCCAGTAAAAAAAAAAAAGTCCACAATCTAACAAAGTCTGATAGATGAAGAGCAGCATGGCAGCCTACATATGTATGGTAATACAGACAGTCAAGTGAGTTCACGTGGAAAAAAGTGACGACTGAGGTACGAACATATGAATACAAATGTGTGAAATATTGATCCATCATAATGCCTTTGATCTGGCCATACTTCATGCTTATGACTTGTACAGTAATTTGCTCTCCACTACAACACCAGAGCACATGTCAAAAAAGAGGAGGGGGTGAAAATAAATAAATATATAGATATGTAATATTTGTCTTGGATGTCTGTCTGTAGAGGTGTTATTGAATGCAAATGCATGCATGTATAACCTTTGGGTTGAAAGGCTCTCATCTTTGATGCATTGACCTACACATAAATATGTTTTTATAGTCCTGAGCAGAGACAAATTCTGACTCTGGTTGGCAATTAGAGCCACAGATACTGTCAATGTAAAAGAGCCAAGAGAAAGAGGAGGAGAAAGGAATCGGCAGCAGCAACAAGAGTCTTTACAGTGAGGGGTGGTGCTGGGAAATTAAATGTTTCATTTTTAATTAAGATGATGATCAAGATAACACAAGAACTATGCAGCATGCAGTGTTGTGCTTCATTTTTTTCTAGAGGTTTTCTACGTGGAGTTCATGTGCTAACCCGTCTTTCTGTATAGCAGGGTCAGCCTGGGGGCTGCTTACCACTCAGTGCGGACTGCAGGTCAATTGCATACTTCACAACATGATAGAAGCATAAGAACCTCACAAAAATGTCATTAAAACGTCAATTATAGAAGAACTTCCATAATAATAATTTGATGGATAAAACTTGAGTATGGGTTTCTGTTTGCTCAGCAAGAAAGGTTCATGTTTCAGTAAACATCTTTATGAAATATTATGAAGGCATTTAAGACAACATAATGCATGTAAATATGTTCATTTTAATCATGTGAGCATTTCTCTTTGGTTCATATAGAAGTGGCTTATTGGTTATAATTCTATCAAGCTCATTAAATCTCTAAAGCTCTTGATTTTTCTTTAGGATAAATAAAGCACTTCTGTCTTTGCTACTGTCTGTTAAATCAAGCTATACATTATGCATTTGAGTTGAAAACCAAAACATGGTAAATTCTTATGAGAGCTATGCATATAGGAATATATCATTTGCAAAAGCAGTTCTCTTTGTTTCCTTTTTTGAAATTGCGTACTGCAGGAAGGAATGTAACAATCACCATTATAAAATGATAAACCCCGGTAAAATTTCCGATAGTATAATGGTTCTTTATTCTAAATATCGCTTAAATCATGTTTGATTACCTCACTTCGTCAATAACTCATGGTGACAGTGCTTATTGCTTGGAAAAGCCAGAACTTAGTTTCTACTCCTCGGCAAAGCAAGGTCCCATAGACGCAGGGGCACATGAGCAATTTGTAAAGTTTGGCTCCAAACGTGAAAGTTCGGTGGTTGGTGCCTGCATGGTTACAACACCAGAGATTTTTCCCCTTGAAACGGACAAAGTCTGAAGTCTGGTCGTATTTTGGATTTCATAAGGATGCAGAGGGGAAACTAATTGAGGACGGTCGCATAAACACGCATAAACTTTAATGAATCTCAAAGACTTCATTGTAGGTGCTGATGCTTCTGTCATTTGGATTTGATACAGTTTTGAGTCAGCGCCATGTGTACAGCACGTGTATCACTTTTGAGTAGAGCATGTGATTACCTCAAGAACAGTTTTTAACAAGGACTCAGTAGTGAAGAATGGCCTTGTACTCCCTGTTTTTTGCTTTGTGTACTTCTATGATTGCATGTATTCATTCTGTGTTGTTCTGTCTTTAAATTATTGACCTCGTATTGAACTGTTTTATTTCTGTATCTTTTGCTTTAATTTTGGTGGTTTACAAGTTACAAGTTATTCAATTGTAATGTAATGTAAAATTAATGAGGACTTAACACCTGACAAGTAGTAAGGTGCATGATTTAAGAAAGCAGAGTGCAAACCTTGTTGACCTTATGTTTAATCTAGAATACATTTAAATGCATGTACAGCTGTTGCAAACCATAGCAACAGTTTTTCTTCAGGTGGAATGAGCCATCTTTGTTTTAGTGATTACCTCCACTTAATTTGAAGTTATATTATTTTTCATTTGAGTAATATTTTAGTAGGAATTTGAGGTTAACAATTTTCAGTTGAATTTGTTGAAGGTTTCATGAATAAATTTCACTATAACTAGGACTTTTTTCCTGGTTTCTTCCCTTCATTCCTGCCTTTTTTGTAATTGTAATTGTTCTTCCCCTCAAGTCCTAGCTGTCCTGGGGTACATAACAATGGCTAGTGTAAACAAACATGGTGGAAACTACATACAGCTAGCAATTAGACTCCGATTTCATCCTTCTTGATAGTCATTTCCGTACAATTCCTTTTTTTCTAAGTATGTCATATTCAATTTACAGGTTACACAATTCAGACATTTGTGTTTGCTTCAGTTTATGAATATTGATATTTAACACTATAAATTATATAAATAAATATTGAATATATACCACTTCAAGGATATCAGGGTAGATAATGTTTAGAACTTCCAGATAACCTTGGCTGACTTTGGTATCAGCAGGGATCCGAGAAAAAACTTGAGCAGAAAATTCCATTGTGCATACCCAGCGTGATCATAAACACATGCATTTAACATCTTGTAGTGACCCAAAGACATTGTTAATTTGAATCAGTTGTGCTTGAAATTCCAGCCTTTAATAAATAACATGTAGTGTGACTGTGAACCATGTAGTTTTATCCTCCTAAGTGCACTCCCACTATTTAAAACCATATCATACCATGAACGAATTAACATTCAAAGAAGTTTCAAATTGAAAAGTTTTTAAAAAGTAAGACAAAAAAGAAGAAATGAAAGGAAAAAGATTTAAACTGAGGTAAATATGTCGGTCCAGCTCCAAACACTGTCAACCTTTGTAGAGTTTGACACTAAGCCTGGTCTCACATCACACTCTCGTCTTCCTCCTGAGAAAAGTTAATCTCTGGTGCCCACTTCACCTCTCCCTGCCATTTCCCAGGCCCTCTCCTCTCATCCCCTCTCTCACACTATCCCCTCTTTATCCTCCTCACTGCCCCTGTTTTTTCCCTTTGTGACTCATCCCTCTATCATCTGTAGACCCTATACTTTCCCCTTTTCTCTCTTTACCACCCAGCCCTTATAATATCCTCCACAGTGGCTCTTGGTTAGTCTCTCTTTTGTCCTCAGAGTCCTCCCCTTTCGTAATACTGATGACTCTTCTCAAGGCCCTCTCTGATCTAGGGCATCAACTGTGTCAGGCTCAAATCATTTGGACTCTCTATTATGGAAGGAGCTCTCCGCCTGGGCTACAAAAAAACATAATCTCTCTGGATGTGTAGACCTGTATTGTTCAGCCAGGTATAGTAATAAAGGAGGATGGAGAGGAGAAGAGAGGAGAGGTGTGTGCTACAAAACATGCTCCTGCACAGGATGAGGAGAGGCATGTAGAGTGTACCATTAGTTTGTGTATTAGGCCCGTGCATGTGTATGTGTGTGTCCTTCAGTATGCTTGTAGAGAAAAGACAAGAAGGGGATATGTGTCCAAAAAACTGAGTTCTGTAGGTTTAGGATGATAAGGTCAAATGAAAGAGCTTTTCCAGTTTAGATAATATTAAATTAAATATATTAATAACCCTTCATTGGTAGAAAAAGTGCAGCCTAAATCTAAGTATGGAATTAATATCACAGATTGTTTTGGTGGCAAATTACTCAAACCTTTGCACTTCTGGACAAAACATTAGAATCCATCTCACCCTTATTTCTGGATTACCTTTGCGATCATTTTAGGGGTCTCTCTCTCCGAGTAGGTGTAGAAGGAATCTTCTCTGAGGCATCTATTAGTCTTGTTGGTGTCTACACCAAATCGACTCATGGCTATGAGGGTCTGTCCTGATGAAAATGAAGCCTCCTCCTGCTGCAGACTCCTGGCACAAACATCTTCCAGCACCACTTTAACACAATGAGCCATGTGAGGGACCAGTCCCTGAAATGCTGACCTCCAGTCAAACTCCAGCACCTGTGCCTGAAAAACAAAAAGGGCCACAAGCAAATGAAGATCTAAAAGTTGAGGGGGGTATTTTAAATTGCACATGTGCACACCACTTCAGAATAATCTAAAACAAAGCTAAAATCGACTTTATGGCACATCAGCTGTGACAGAACTAGAGCTATTCACAGGTACAGTATGTATGAAAGAGCATGACGCTGACTGACCTCAGGAGTGTTTGGAAGAGTTTCTGCCGTTGATTTCCTGCCATCTGTTGTCATGTCTGAGTCCTCTCTGCTCTTTTTTAAGATACCTAAAAACAGATTAATAGTGATGTCAAATCATTTGACCTATCTGGAAGACTTGGTTTGCCTCTCTAACAATGTTTATTTGCAACCACAATATGTGGTTGCGTAAAAACATGAAGCCTAAAGTTGTACTGGCACTTGTGATAACCATCATACAGATCTAACTTATTAACAAGTTTACACTGGTCTCAGATATTAAATATTTTTTAAAGTTTCTTGCCTTGAAATCCACTCAGATTTGGATTGTGGTTTGCCGAGACCCCTCTGTTTTTCCCTGTCAAGGACAGACTTCTTTGGTGTTAATTATAACATGTCTGACCAAGCCCCTTTCATGAAATGTTCATGAGTTTGGCTTTCTATCACAGTGCTCTAATGTTTACTGCAGTTATACAGATATTATCCTATTATCCTTCTAAATATGGCTATTTTATTATGCATTATACCTTCAACCAAAATTATTGTTTCCTCAATTTGTTAGGTTTTAGTATTTAGTTCGGACTAAAGCATGCTTGTGGACATTTAAGTCAGGAAGTAAAATAAAACCAAAGTGAGTCTTAGATGTAAATATGTAGTTTACACTTCCAACTGGAGCACAAATCCTCACCTTCATCATGCAGCAGAATAGACCACACTATTCAGTTCTTAAGGAAACATTTAACTGTGCTTTGCTTCTTGTTAAAATCTGACAAACTTGTATTGTTTTCTAATATTAGAATGGTAATAACAACTAGAAATGTTCTAAGATCACAACACTGATCATTTACCCACATTGTTTAAAGGAGTTATGGACAGAAATGTAATAAAAATGTCCTGTGTTGTCCTTTCACATAAAAAAGAGTTCCTGGATCCACACTCAGACTGGGATCACTATCATAGTCTAATGTCTTACTTATGCCATGGTCAACATTTCCTTAAAATTTCATCAAAATCATTTGGTAACGTGTAGAGTTCTTTGCCAAAATATGGTAAACTACCCTATCTCACAGTGCTTAAAAATCCTCTGAAATAATTCCTGGATCCACTTATGGATGTGGACAACCACCAAAATGTTATGATCAAACATTGGTCCATTTCTGACCTACCCTAAAAACGTCATTAAAAACTCAGTTCATAACTTCTTTTATTATCCTGTTTTCAAACTTACAGAAATAACTTCCCTGGCAGAAGTACAAACCCTGAAAATGAGACCATAAAATGTTAAGCTTTTCTTGGCCTCCAGGGGATGATACCATCATTATGTGACAATATGAAACAGGAGGTAAAGGGTACTGAGCAAATAAAAAGAAGGGTGCATTTTTTAAAAACAAAATCAAACTTTTCTTGATATATTTTGTACAAAAACAAGAGATTAAAACAACACAAAGTGAATTCAACATCAGACCTTAACCTCCAAATTGAGATTAATTTATCATTAAATTAAATATTTTAATACATATTTTAGCAGAGCATGACAAAAGTTCTGTAAACTGTTTTTGGGATCTCATCTTTACAAGAAAGAGCATGAGACATAGGTACCTTGACCTCCAAGACACTCATTCCATACTCTTATTTTTCGGAAAATGAACATATATATATATATATATATGTATATATATATATATATATATATATATATGTATATATATATATGTATATATATATATATATATATATATATATATATATTTTTTTATTTCTTACAAGCTGTCTTGATGTAGCATTAAGAAGCAAGAGATGCACATGAGACCCAATGATTTGACCTTTAAACTCTGATACATGATCATTTATCTGGGAGACAATTTGTGCAAGATTTGAGTTAAGTCCCACAAAGCATTCTTAAAAAATTGCCTTAGCAAACAGATGGATAAATGAGATCAGAAAACACAACGCCTCAAACACTGGTCTTTGTTGTGACTAAGGCCTGGGAAATTTGCAAAAAAAAAAAAAAAAGGAAAAAGGATCAAGCATTTGAATATTAAAAAGAGTTGTTTTGCGTTGGATCTATTAAATCAATGCATATTTCATTATGACTATTTCTGTATCACTTGCAATATGCTGCATAATTATTTCTATTAAACCAGGCCAAAAGCCAAGTGCAGTGACATTAAAGCAACTGTATTTTCCCTCAGAGCCAGCTGTGGATCACACTGCTCTAAACCCTCCCCCCACTAACCAAAATGAGCCACAGTGACCGCAGAATAACTGTACATGCCTCAGAGGAATGAGCTGAAGAAAAAGGCAGTAAATGCTAATGGCGTTGGCATTACGCCTCTAAATTTGGGGCTTAAATTTGATTTGAACCCAGATTGCGTCAACCAAACATGGGGTTATTCCATGAGGAGAGATTGTGTGGAGGCATGTGGGAGACGGTGGAGCACCGGGTGTGTTGCATGAAGACAAGCATACAGGATGTTGGATTGGGTTGCAATTAAAAAGCGTGAACATCAAGGCCACAGTTTCCTAATCAGAAAGCGAAGAGTGAGACCCCAGGCGAGGCAATTTAGCCGAACAAGACCGCGTGGAATGGAAGAAGGAGGAAGCAGCAAGCGCATCACTTTTTGACCTTTAAGCCCATCTGATGAATTTCTGGTAATTAAGCCGTTTGATTGCCTGGAATTAATGATTTGGATAACTGCCCTTTAAAGGCTGTTTACCTCTCTGTAAATTGAGCCTTTCTGCAAGTCTTGTTTTTGTAAATGTAACCTTTATGGAAATTATTCCATGCACCAAAAGCTTTCATTTAACATCTCTGCAGCAGCAGTTCAAAGGGGAGAGAGGAAAAGGATGCTAAAGGCTTATATAACACCCAAGACATTTACTTACTGAAGTAATGTTTCTTCAGACACAACACAGATGTCCCAAAAGAGCTCATACTTACTGCTGGGTATGTGTGTTTTTGTTGTGTTTGTGGAACCACCAGGCTGCAGCCAGAGTTTTGGCAAAACTGAGGTAATGAGGCCCCACCTACATAACCTTTTTAATCAGAAGGATAAGTTAAAAGTCTTGGTATTCACTCACTATCTGTTTGATCATTTTAAGTCAATTCTAACATCATACTTGATCTAGACGCTTCTTTAGAACTTTTGAACACTGTAATTAAAAACATGTTAAAATACTGCCTCCAATTAATCTTTTTTGCCAATTAATTCTGAAGTTTCACAGGTAATCTTCCCAAAATAATGCTGAACAAGTCTCAAAAGTATTTGCAATGAAGTTTTAATTTAATTCAAAACTATATGGGGGGGACAGTGCAAATTCAGATACATTGCCTTACGGTAAAGTGAACAAGTCAGATTACAGCCATTGGCTAATTTCCTTCTGTTGTCCCTGATAGATACTCGCTGAGGAAGAGGAGCAAAAAAAAAACAACCTTTTCATCAAAATTAGAAAGAGCAAAAGCAACATAACTTCAACAGAATATGCCTAATTACTGCACATTCTATAAGTCTATTGCACATTTTCTAAGAAAATTGCATCAGACAGACCCACTATCAAAGCGCTATCCCAATAAGTCATATGGAAAAAATTAGATATACTTCCAAAGCGCTGCTCGGATAAACTTCAACTCCTTTGCTCAAGGAGTATGCAAAGGCAAAGCTATGACTTTGAGTCCCAATTTTGGCCACACAGCCAACAATCTAGGGTTGTGACCTGATGTTGGGCTCTTCTAAGTAAATAACACACGTGGTGTCAAAATTGCATATTTTACTGCTTCTATTTTGGTTGGAGCTTCCCCAAACCTTTAACTATAAATATAAAAAAAATTATGAAAATCCAGGTCAGGCTTTTCATTTTGTTGTACTTGAAAGAATTAATGAGAGCGGATAGCCCAGCACAGTTCACAAACAGGATTTTGCTTCATTTTACAGCTCACAAACACCGCAGCAAACATCCAACTATACCCTTCTCTTGGCCAAGATTCACCATTTTCCTCTCTAATTGTTGTTTATTTGGGGTAAAAAATGAACATGTGCAAGGATAACAAGTCGGCAAAGCCAGTCTTTAATGTATGTTGATTTTTTGATGTGTGCATAATAGCATCTATATGGCAGGAATGTGGACTTCAGCTCAGTCTCTAGAGTGCATTTGTGGCAAATCATAAAACCAAAATTGGTTAAAATTGAAATAAAAGATCATATGCTGAATCTTCTACCCTTATAGGCAAGATGGACTGTTTTATATATACATGAGCAGTGCTTGGAATGTAAGATAATGTTAAGTTATTTATAAATACCCCCTAAGATAGTATACATTATTTCACTATTGGTATTAAAAGAAAAAAACAACTTTACATTACTCATTACTTCCCCTCTTTAAAAACTGCTCTACAGCTGGTTTAAAATTAAGTTTTAAAAAAGCTTTACAACAGCTTTACAGAGTTTTACAACCTTTGCAGAAAAAAACTCTAAATATTGACAACACTTACAAATCACTTCTTCCATGTCTTCCTCCATTCTGTGTTAAAATTTTAAGCTAGTTGCTGTGCATGCATAATCATGATAACTTGCAAAAAGTAACTTTGAAACAAGACATTACTTTGATTGGTAATGATGTGGTGTGGACCCACACCACATAATTACACCACCATCGCCAGCTTAAACCATTGATACAAGGCAGGATGGATCCATGCTTTCATGTTGTTTAAGCCAAAGTGTGACCAGACCATCTAAATAGAGACGTCAGATCAGGCAACATGTTTTTTGACACCAATTTTGGTGACCCTATTTTAATTGTAGCCTCAAATTCATGTTCTAGCTGACAGTAGTTGCAATCAGAGAGGTCCTCTGCTGCTGAAACCCATCTTCTTCAAGATTCAGTGAGTTTAATCTCCATTCAGATGCTTAACGAATTAATTGTTAATATTTACGAGGTCAGGCGTTAGTTTGGGGCTAAGTACATGTTTTCTTTAATTAAATGTAATTTCTGAGTTTTTAAAATTGGTATATTGGATATATTGTTGAAAGCAGACTCCACATGAGAGTTCCCTGGGTTCACCAAAGAGAAAGTAAAGAGAGCATTTAATCTCTGAGCCCTGACTCAATGTTTCATAAGTACACATACTGTTGTTTTTTTGGGTTATCAGAGTTGTACCTTTTACACAGGGCGTCTCTCCTGTACAGTCGATGAAGGTCATGTTAGTAACCAGCTCCCTCACAGTCCTCTCAAATCCCAGCAGTGTGCAGGCCAGCTGAGTCAATGCCCTCAGCTGGTGGGAGGTCAGACTGAAGCTTCTATTTTTCATGGGAAGCTCCAATGGTGCTGCGAATGAGGGGAAACAAAGAATGTAAAGGAAGAAAAAGAAAAAATAAACAGTGCATGTACTGTACACACGTGTGGTGAATGTATGACTGACAGGAAGACAGCAGACTGAGAGCTGCGGCAAAGTTTATAGTTCAGGAGAGGAATAAATAATTTTGTGAAACTAAGTTTTCATCCAACCTTCCAGCCTACACGCACTCATCAGAAAACACCCCCTCCACAAGTCTTGCCTTGCACGGCACCTCTTATAAATATCGACCCATTCATGTTTTCCCAATACACTGCATAAACAAAGAGACAGTGAAAAAATATGCAAAACTTTGCTCCCCGAGAAGTAACACATGCACATCTTCTCTCTCGGCACAAAACTTTTCTCCCCCTAACCCGCCGATGACCCCCTCGGCAAATATGGATTTCCCATTTTGGAGGCTGCCAAAGCCATCACCCCGGGGATGTTCCGCATTAAGCCAGAGAATGGGCGGCTGGGAGATGCTTTGCCATACTCCCAGACACATGCACAAATACTTTTGTGTGTCCGCTTAAATGAGCTCCTCCACTGCAAAGGCATTTGGGACTGGATGAGCTATGTATTAGTCCTGACTCTGAAAGCGACAGAGTGATTGAGCGTTGAGAAGAGAGGAAAAAAGAAAGGGGGGCTTTTCCCAATAATTGTAACATTATTGCATCTGGATCCTAAAGTAATTTTGTTATATTGTTAAACAAAATCTGACAATATGACAACATTGTGTCCCAGAAGAGGGCTGGTTTAATCATGCATGAGGTGTGACTCTGAGTGTGCAGGCGTGTGCTTGTTTTTTGTGTGTGAGTCTATGAGTATTTGTGTGCAACTGTGTTTATGTGCATGTGACTCAGGCCATGATGAGTAACTTGATTTGCAGATGACACTTTCACACACATTTGCACATGTCAGTCTTGCAGGATAATTGCCACACAGCTGAACATGGCTGGGTCTATACTCTGACCTCAAGTTTGTTTGTGTTTGCAAGTCAAAGTGTATACATGTATTTATGTGCCCGGGCATGCGACATCACATGTGAATAGCTGTGTGACCATTTGGAGTGTGCTTGGCTGCATTGGTGAGTATGTGTAATTAAACTGCATGGGCCCTCAGCTCCTCCATAATGGGGTCCAGTGGGAGTCTGTGCTGAAAAGACTACCTCGCACTCCGTGTGTACATGCGTGACCTAGCTGACACCCACGTGCCATCCTCGTTCTCCAGCTTACACATTCACGCACGCACCAACAATCATGTCTGTTCCAAAAGTCACCAGCAAATCAACAGAGCTTTTCATGTCTCAACACAGAGGCAAACTTAAGCTGTCAACAACTCAAGGGTAAACAATCCAAACCAAACAAGACAGGGACACATTAGAGAACAGCAGCTGGATCCTCTGAAAAGCTTTTACAACAAACGCTCCCAAACACCCCACCGTCTGCTGAGTATTCATCTGAGGACAAATCAACAACCACTTTATCTGATGCAAATGCTTTGAAATATGAAGCAGAAATCATACCTTTAATTTTTAATCTGAAGGATTACAAAATGACTTTACACTTTTTTTTTCCAAATAAAAACTAAATGTAAAAAAATAATAATTGAAATGTTATTGGCAAAATCAAATGATAAATCTGTTCAATAACAAACAACAAAAATATCAACCTCAGGCACCCAATCAATGGCTTTTTTATTCTATTTATAAATATTCTAAGGGGCCACAAGCCCCTCTTGCTCTGATTAAGACCAACTAATACCAAGAATGGTCTTGTGGTAATTATTTGCTGTACATCATCTATTTACTGAGGGTTAGGCCTTGCAATCTTACTTTTCAACCAGTTTGTTCAACACTGTACTCATCCATGGCAAGAAGAAGAAACACACACACATTCAACACAAAAAACAACTTCAATTTAACAATATTTAAATATTTTAAATTTAACAATATTTAAGTATTTTAAATTTAAATAATTAATGTATTTTGTTTAATGTTATTACCAATATTTATACTTTTATGTTTTGATGATATGGATCTTTGAGTCTGGAATAAAGTGTACCTATAACCATATGTAAACACACCCACAGCCAAGTGTAAACACACCCATAGGCTGAATATTCTCTATATAATGCCCAGCTTTATCACATGCATCACCTTTTGGACAGCACTTTCTTTGTCCCTATTGTTCACAACCAATCACCCCTTCATCACACAACCCCATAACTGTTTCACTTGCTCACTATAGCCACACTCTTATAGCTGAACATGACCTTGTTGCTTTGCAATGCTCTGCCCCCACCTCTCATCGAGCTCTGCCGCCTGAGCTATATAGGTATTTATAGTCGTCTCCCTAGCCAAATAGCCTGATAGCCATAGCAGTGTAGTACACTGCCATCTAAACCTCATTATACCTTTGTCACAACAGTGAGGCCAAATGGAGGCTCTCATAGCTGCTTGATGGAGAGGGTGTGCTTAAAAGCACCCAGGTGTGTCATATAGCATAGTGCATGGCATGTCTCATAGAGGCGAATGTGGAAGGGCAGTCACAGGCGGAAGAGTTCAACCAAAGGTCATTGTGCTGAGAATCAATAAGGGGGGACGGGTGCTGAAAGCAGAATGATATGTTTATATAAGAGCTCCTCTATAAGACATTATAGTGCAGAGGATGTTCTCAGAAACAAAGGAAAATTTGTGTATGGCTATCTTACTGGGGGTATCCACAGGAAAGCTGAGTGACACATGGTTTTCATACTATGTTCCCTACTTGAAAGATCAATCACACACATGATAGTGGGCAGACTTTTATGCCTGGGGTGTTCAAACTGAGCTGCTGACTTCTCCAGTGGTGACCTGTCATGTAGTGCTAAGACACACATGCAACAATGATTCATCCTTTCCATGTGTTCTAATCGTTACTATTTTAACCACAAACACAAAAGCACCTTGCAGATGCTTTAAAGTGTGATTTTTCATTCAAGTATGTAGTACAAACAGAATGGGAGCACTTGTATGCCTGGTTTAATTATTTCAGGACTCAGACAAAAACAGTTTGGAGAACTAACAACTGCATATGTTTGACACTGAGAGTCACAAAAAACGCTGGTCCCCTTTTGTAACATGGGTTATATAGTTTAGTAGATGCCACTATTGACAAAAACCCAATGAGTCCAGGCTTTTCAGGTGCTCCCTGGTGTAACTTATCAGATATACAGGGTGGCCAGATCTTGACTGTGCTACCGCACTTTAAGAACCCTAAGCAGCAACATGCTAAAGCTTTTGTTTGGTTTAATAGAAACACCAACTTAAAATTCAAATTTCAAACTTTATTCAAGGAGAGCCTCATTAAGATTAAACATAAGCCACCAGTCAAAGCATCTACAATCTGAAACATCTTCCACGAATGACTTAAATCTACTTTTAAAAAGATTTAAAAGAAAAAATGACCAGCTACACTAGACACAGTTTGTCCTGCAGCAGATTCCAGTGTGAAGGGGCAGCATATCTAAAACTTCTTTCTTTCAAGACAAACTGTTCCTGGTGCATGCAGACTCTGTGTGTCCCATCCTTGTTAAAATGCAAAGGCTAGGCTAGACAGATTGAAGCCACAGTGGCCTACAGACATGATTGATAGGATCAGTGTTGAGGGGAAGGGTTTTTGGCAGGTAATAGAGAAACAGGAAGTGGATTAAACTTTTAGGGATAAGTTCAATGTATGGTTTCAAATAGTGACTGTGTAAAATGGTGGCTGTGGGTTGATTTTGTCCATGGCTGTATTTGTTAAAGTGTTGTTTCTCATTGTACTTTCCCAAATCAATAGGGCTGACTGGTACATTTAATACAATGATCAAAACTTCTTAATGAGGCCCTGGAGAGTACAGCTATCAAGGTGAGTCACCACTTCATATGCTGACTCATTAAACAGCAACATTGAGACAATTACAAGAGTCCATGGTAGAGACTGTAGAAACTGAGTGCAGACTATACTAATAGTGTGGTCAGCTCAGCACCAGTTGTCTTCAAATATCTGATGATGATGAAGTTGATTATTTCTGTTTATTTCATTAGTTTTACTCTTAAAATAATAACTAATAATTAGACATAACTGTTCTTAAGTTTAGCATATAGCCTGTGTACTCAGTGTTTCCTCTAGTGGTCTTATTCAGTAACACGCATCAGGCACGGATAAATGCATGCATACAAAAATATGCATACATATATGCATGTGGGTCACTGTTGCAGGACTCGATTTACTGAGACAAATGTAGAAGGAGGTTAAGATCCAAACAACACAATACCCCAAGGAACTATATTTAAAATTTTAATTAATATTGTATGAGTGAAAAGTATCTTATTATCATTGGTTTTTAGTTTTCACTAACGTCAAACAAAGAAATCACGCATACGTCACGCTATAGATCATTTCACAGAACCGTTATAATACAATGTGCCTTATTTGGGACATTGTGAAGAAAAATGTCTGGAAATACCTCGCTCTATAAGTCTACAGTGACCAGTTCCAGTTTGTAGCTTTTAACAATGACAACATTTTGAGACAAAGAAGAAAAAAACCCAAACAAACATAGCAGGTATTTTTGGCGAGCCATCAGTCTTCTTGTTGTCTGCCTCTCCTGTGGGTTCCAACATTAGCTCCACGGCTCACACACACTCTCTCTCTTTCTATTACACACAGATTGCTCTTGACTGGCAGGGAACATAGAGAAAGGGAGGCAGAAAGGGAGAGAAGAGAGGGAGGAGATCTAGTGGAAGGAAAAGGGGTGGTGGTAAGGGATGAAAACATGGGGAAGAGAGGGAGGGGCGGGATAAGGGAATTCCCTTAGCAGTTGTTATTGATTCCGGTGTTTACGGGCGAATAGTTTAGTGCCGTTTACAAAACAGAACAGATGCAGCCAGTGAGCAAAAAGGTAAACAATTGCTGTGTGGCGGGCTGCCAAATCCCCAGTCTGATGTATTAAACTCACGGTGAAGAGCATTTCCCCTTTGGCTGCACTTATTGCCACTTCATTTCCTCTTCACTCACATGCACACACTCCTTCTCGCCATCTCTCCCCCTCTCTGTGTCGCTCTTTTCTCCCTTGTTCCCTTGTTTATCTGAGGGAGGGGGGAAAAAAAGACGGAGGGCATAGGGCGCTTTTTGCCGTCTGGCTATTTTCTGTCCTTCTCTGACCCAAGAGGCCCAGTTCTTCCAAACAGAGCCATTAGTAGGGGGAATTGCATGTGTCTGACATGGCCGAAAACCAATTATTAGACACTTTCTACCAAATGATGCCCAGGTCTTCGGGGAATGGGCAATCATGCAATAATTTAGCCACTGATTTAATTTCTCTCCAGCACAGCATCTCCCTCTCACATCCTCTGCCCCCCATTCTCTCATTCTGTCTCTCTGTAGTGTAAATCAGACCATCAGAGGGGTGGTCTGACTCTCTCTTCCCACAGGCCTCCAGACTCTTATCATCTGATCACAATATGTGAAGATGTGTTTTCTGTGTTTGTGCATGTGTGTGATGTAAGCAGTTTCTTCATTATATCCAAAGAGATAAGGACAGGGGAATTTCAGAGGGCAATTTTGTGCATTTATTAAACAATGGACATATTGCCTGCTTTACATGTTGCATAAAATGCATTAAAACAGAATCACAGGCTTTAATTTTGAAACACAGGAACATGTTTTTGTCACACCAAATCGCTGATGCATCATGACTGTTGAGAGAAAACCTTGTAAGTCCATTATTTATTCATTTCATTGTTTTCATAAATCAGTGCTATCTGTCACCCCCCATATCCGTTAGCAGGTTTCATAAATGTTAAACCGATAAATGTTTTAAAAGGTACTCTGCTGGGTCCCAAAGCTGTTGACAATACCCCTTAGCCCCATCACTTGTAGAACACAACAGCAATGGTAGTCATAATCTCTCTCTCTTTTGTTCATTTAACAATAAGTTACAGCTACAGTTTTATCATTTCTACTCAAAGGGTGATCAGAGTGAAAGGAAAACATAATGGGTTTAGGAGCCTCCATACTAACTCTCTTATAAAAACATATTTTGCCTTAACTTTGGTCCATATATTTGTTTTTGATAACTGCTCGAGTATGTTCACAACCAATAATGTAAAAAAAAAAAAATCGAGTTTTCAGAGCCTGGGATCAAGCCGTGTTTTTTCTCTGTCAGGGATGCTATCAGAGCTCCTGCCACTTCCAGGCCTCTGAGCCCCTGTGGGCCCAGTCTGCTCTAATTGGTTCATAGGTCTGCTCTACTGGTTGGTTCAGCACTACTTAGTCCAACATAGTCAACTTCTCTGCATTCACTCAAGACTCTGCAATGGGCTTGCTTTGAAGAAGAGTTTAAACTGATGACAAAAAAATGGTAGGACATCGCCCTGATAGACCTTTTGGAGGGCTGGGGAACAGGACATCTTGGGCAGGCACCATAAGGCAGGGGAGAGGAAGATATTGATGCAACCTGATTTCTTCTGTCTTGTTCGTAGAAGTGCTCTTTCATATTTAGGACACACACAAGGGTATATAAAACTCAAAATAGCTTGATGTGGGTTATTAAAAAAGCAACGTATTATCACCCTGTGGCTCATCCAGCCTGCTGCAAGACAATAAGGGTGAATCCCATTCTACCCCTTACCCTGAGCCCTCTGTTTTGAGGGCCAAGAGGAAAGGGTGAAAACTCACAGCTGAGAAACGTAACACCACTTGATTCCTGCTACGTCATCACCCAGAGCCGCTCGCTGGCTGTGACGTAAGCAGATGCGACAATAACCGTAGCCATGGCTGTGAAAGCTAACTTGCTATAATGAGAAATTTTTAAATGTGACTAACTACTAAAAACATGTGTAATGTTTTCTTGATGATTTAACAATTAATTCCTTCCTCATGTCAACAGGCACGGTGTATTATGGAAAATTCTCTTACCCCTTCGTTTCAAGTGAGACAAGGGCTGATGGGTTCAATTGGAGTGGACTCTAAACACTTCAAGTGAAGGACAATAAACTTTAAATACAGCATAATTAGTGTAAAAAACACTGATATGTCATTTGGCTGACCAGTTACCCAATCAGGTCAATCAAAAGCCAATATATTGATTTAAACCACCATCTACTGTATAAGGTGCAGCTTTTATTCGAACATTCCACTGCACAGCACAGACTGGTGGCAAAGTTGCCAGGTCCACTTACTATAAGCGACTTTGGGCTTTTTTGTAATGTCTTTTTCAAATATTTGCAGTGGCTTGTTGAAAAAGTGCAGGCTTTTATTTGGGTTTGTTCTGCTCCCAGTAAGAATCTCCTCCTGTTGTATCTCCAAGCTCTCTTTACACAGCAAAGCACGACAGTTTGTGCATTGCCACAAACACAAATATTGCAGGATGTGAAATACTGGTCATGTTTGCCATTTCTGTGCTGTTTAACTGAGACCTAAAGCACCTTTTTGACTAATAATGAATAAAGGTCTATCTGAAACAGGCCTTAGTAGTCAGAGAACTGATCACCTCATGTGTAAACTCTGTCTCTTGTGTGTATGTTTCTGCTGCTTGAGACAGACACATGGACTTGTCACCCAAAAAAACTTTGCAAGATGTGTTTCAATATGTTTCTTGTTACTATCAAAACATTTTCCAGCTGCCTGTTAATAGTTTGACCAAGTATAAAGTCTGTTAATATCACCATCAAGCCACTGTTATAGCTTATGTATCATATGTGGTCTTTTGAGCTTTAAATTGTTTCAAGTTACCATCACGTTGACCATTTGGAGCATTTTTACATAGAAAACTAATGTATATATTTGGAGAAGGGAAAGCAGGGTGGACATGTATCCTTGGGCAAAAGCCAGAGGTCAAACCTTTGGCCAATGTATTGAAAATGAAAACTTATGCACATGTTGTGCCTAGTATATCGATGTGGATACATTAGTACCTTTCAATATAACAATGCAAGTTTAAAAAAAGTTAAACACATAAAACAAATTTTAAAAAAATAAGCACTGCTTTGATTTTTTTGTGGATTCTTCACTGTTACCACTGTGTTTTAGTAGGTATGCTGTCCAGTATCCTTTTGGAAACAGATGTTACCAACGTTCTCAGGGTCTTAAATATTAAGCGAAGCCTGTCCATGATTTTCTTGTGTGTGGTGAATGTCTTTATTTGTGCACTGGTTTGTTCTCATCACCAGACTTTGCTCTTGGGATGTTATCGCTGTCTGTGTTTGGTCCTCTGTCCCTGTGCACACAGGGTGTCAAGCAAGGTCTAGTGGGTGCCTTGGGGTACATCTATGCATGTATTTGTGTGTATGTGTCGATGCTACCAGTCGCTGCGGACCGCCCGCAAAGCCCTGTGACAGCCGAGGTCCTCCTTGTCAGATGTGGCCCACTGCTCACTCAGACAGCGTTATTATGGGAGGCCTCCTGCTGTTATTCACCATGCACGCACACATGCAGGCGCTCAAAACACACAAACCTTTGTCTCCTATGGCCCTTTCCCTTGGTGCTGTCCAACAGGGCCACAGCGGGGGCCACCTGCCCTTCACAGAAGGGGAAAGCAGAAACTTGATATCTCAATTAAGATGCCTTTGAAAAGAGGAGTTGGAGTGGTGATGGCTGTGTTTCAATGGGGCATATAGGCAGAAAGAAAACTTTATGTTTGTTTTTCTGTCCTCCTCAGAATCTTTTTTGTTTCAGGCTCTCTTTGTGGTGAATATTGCCATGACAGTGAGATAGGGGTCAAGATTTCTCTGGCTCCATCAGCACACTTGAACCAAGCAGCAAGGATGAAAAACATGGAGGAATGTATTGTCTTGATGGGAGCATTTCATTAAACCCCACTTGTTTAGTGCCCTTGTTCATATTATTGTTTTCAAGCCCTCAGCGAATCATGCCGAGTCTTCATCTCAAAGTGCTGGCAACTCTCAATAAGCCAGCCATATTTGTTTGCGCTCCTCTTAATAAAAGGTGCCAGGAAAATGTTCATATCCTTGAGTTTTTCAAGAGTGATACACAAAGGCCATTGTCGCCACTTGGAGGAAATTGAGAAAAAAATAAATGGCAAGCATAATACACTTTCTGAAGGGCTGTGAAACACATTCATTCTGTTATTTCACTGGACCCTTGATTTAGAGAAAATGAGCAGATATTTACAAACCCACAGAGTTAAGACCTAGTTCTCATTAAAGTGAGTTAAAAAAACATTTGATTGATACTGTAACTTTCTTAAACAAGGTCTATTTAGTCTCCTCAATGAGAGAAAGACAACAAAACAAAACGTAGTACCTTTAAACTGGAAGCAAACACACATGCTCACAATAACTCAAACATACACTTAAACCCCCATACCTGGAACATAATTAAACAACAGCATGCTGGTGCACATCCCTGGCCGGTGTGTATGAACTCAGGCAGAGATATGATCTGGTGAGGAGCTGCTCTTGATAAATATTAACTAACGCCATTCCCAAGTAGCCCCAATCCCCACAAGCACCTCCAATGCCAGTCGCCGTCTCAGCCGAGCTATCTCGCGTCACTACAAAACCTCTCTCCCCGCTGAATAGGCTGCTAGCTTCCTCGAAGAAAGAGTTCAAAGAGCCAGAAAAGGGTGAGGGAAGGAGGAGGGGGAGCATCAGGGGTGAATGTGCTTGCTATACATGTTTAAACGCAATTCTGTTTTATCTATAGGGAGCCGCCAACATCATCATATGGGAAATTAGAAGAAGTGGGATTCAAATCATTCCTATCAGAATGGGGCTGAAGAGCATTGGAACAGAATTTCACAACCTCGACTTCACCCCTGTGGTCGATTGTTAGAGGGAATAAATTGTATATGTGTATGCAACAGAGTTGGAATAAAAGCTTTTGATGTTCTGCAAAACAGGGACTGCCTATGCATGCATACATTTGAAAACCATTGATGCCATATGGAAATTAATGATGCATTTTTAAAGGAACATTAATGAGGCTGGATAGGATGGTTCTCTGAGTAAGCCTGCAAATAGTTTGCAAGGACAATAACACTTGAATGAACTCAAAAACAGCAGGGTAGACATGTTCATACGACTAGTATGAACTACTTGATATGTAAAGACGTGCATGAGGACATGATTGAATGAATTAATGAATGGATGAATGACAGCAGCAATAAAAGAACTCTAAAGATAAAAGAAAAAATTAAAAGATGTCAAGCTGACCAAGAAAGGACGTAGGCAGAAGCTAAAGCTTATTCAAGCCTACCCCTTCTACAAAACACAACTATTATATAAAAAATGACAGCTAGAACAATGCTGATGCACGGTTGTTGTTTACATTAAGTGAAAATACATACATAATAACATAGTCATATTAACCTATATTCAAAACCAATTGATTCTTTTAGTCTTTTTAACCTTTTAACCAATGTTTTGCATCTTTTCAAATGCTCATATCAACAAATAAATACATGATCAAATCAGGGCTTCAGCAAAAGCTGGGAAAACATTAAATCTATCAAACAATGAATAGATGCAGATTGGGGTGATATTGAAGAAATAGTATTGGGTGCATCTCTTAACAAAATTTTGATTTGAAGATGTGTTTTGCCGATACGGTCAGAAATACTTACACAATACTCTACATAAGTGGTTAAAAAATAGTTACACTGTTGAAATTGCTTTGTTTTCCAGATCTAAAGTAGTGAGATAACTAGTGGTATAAACTATTTACAGATGCATTCAATGACCACCTTATTAAGCCAACATAAAGATGATTCAGGGAACAATATTCCTCATTCTCTTGAATGATACAAATAATATTTTCAAATTAAAACTAACTTTTCCTACCATTTAATATCAAGTTTTTTAAGCAAAATATTGAAGGTTTCTCACAGAATACGTTTTTCAGACAAAGCTTTCAAACAAACAAAACCAAGATTCATCAACAAATACCACCATCATTTCATGACAAAACAAAAAGTTATAGTAGGATACCGAGAACACACCAAACAGATTGTTTTGAAGGTCTCGTGGTTTTTGGTTGAATTTCAAGAACCAAAAATATCCACAAAAGAAGATATAACCCTTCAGAATACTTTCCAGTACATTTCCCCTTTTTGTTGGCCAAGAAGGGGATTATTATCTAATTGAAAAAAATTAACTTAGGTACCCTCTGCTAGAACAACTGTGAAGACTTCCTCTATTATAATCAGTGGTGTAAAAGAATGAAGCAGTTCGAAAATGTGTATATCAGAATGTCCAACCATCTCACGATTTCATAAAAAAAAAGAATGGAGGAGAAATGTTTTACAAAACATATGGATAAGTAAAAGACAGAGTCACAGATTTCTGAAGATTTGTGTGTGGCTATTCAGCGTATGTATAAGTATGTAGATAAACATGTGCAAATTTGGACAAAGTATGTATAAAGTATGCATACATATTAGGTGTGTAATAATCTCATAATTGATGCAGACACAGGGGAAGATGCATCAATGCAGAGATAGTGGATAATCAATTTATCTTGTAGAGGTTGCTGCTAGTATGCAGTATTAGTTTTGCTTCTATGGAAATAAAAAACAAGTGTATAGAAAGATGAGGCCTAAACCAAAAGCTTTTTCTAATTAATAAAAAGAGTTTATAATTTATAAAAAAAAAGTCTGTCTAAAAAGTAGTCTGGTACAGTAATAAGAAAATCAATGATGTTACTGATTGTGTAGATAGATAGATAGATAGACAGATAGATAGACAGACAGAGATGTGTATGTTTATATTTTTTCAATATTTTTAACTTATATCAATACATTACCAGGTTTTCCTCACAAATATGAAAAAGTTTCTCTAACACATAAAAACCAGGCTGTCCCTGCAAATATTATTATAATATTCCTCCCAAAAACAATGTTTTCCTCATAACTTATCATGAAAACTTACTTAACAAATAAAATATATATTTTTTTACCCATTAAAGCCAAGTTTGAACAAACACCAACACCATTTATCGTTGGCAAAAATCTGTGGCAGCTGCAAGAACAGATTTGTTTTTTTTTTTATTTACATTTATCTTTATTTTGCCATCAAACAAGCCCACAAGTGACCTAAATCTTCAATATTCATATGTTGCCACACTTTCACACTCATCAGTTTTAGAATGAGACATTTTTTGTTTTGATGAAACAATACTTGTTCATTTCACACCTGGCCATCACAATAAAATCAATGTTCTCTCTAAATAATAAATTGATACTGTAAGTCAAAATCTTGAGGAAAAAAAACTATTTCAAAAATGTTTACATAGCAAAACAGAGTTGATTAGCAATACAGTAAAATTATTTTACTGTCATATAAAGCTGTAACTGTAAAAAAATAAGGGTGGATCAAAGTGTTATGTTATTTTAAAAATCTCATACATTCTGATACAGTGACACACACATACAGACATGCCCTACAGACTCAGTGAGGTGTGTTAGCAAGGATTAAAGCCTGTATTGTTCCTGACCAGCCAACCTGTCGAGCACATTTCCCAGTCTCTCTGCTCACCCCATTACACTTGGAAAACTGCAGGAAAATGGGAAAGACAAGAATAGAGAGAAAAAATGAAGGGGATGTGGACACTGGAGAGAAAAGGGGGAACAGGAAAAAGGGTGAGAGTAAAAAAGGAGGTGGAAAAAAAGCGCACTGAGACCCTTCACATCTGTCTCGGTACAATGTCAGCGCCTGCCTTTGAGTCTGTGGGGTTAAAAGAGGAGGCAGATCTCGCCGTGAACGCTGTTAAATGGTTCAGTGGTTTGACAGTGGCTGATGCTACAGACAGCGCTGCTCCCCTGGGAGCTCGCACAGTCTCCCAGGCATGGCTCTTATCAAAATATACCTACCGCCTGCCTCTGCTGCAGAAATAAACAATAACACAGCAGGGAAGCAGGAGAGATCTAAGGAGTCATTTGGTGCTTATGAAAATAGAATAACTGTCTTTTTTTACCCCTGTCATAATTGTCTTGACAATTAGGGGCGTAGCATACAGTATAGACAGTAGAGTGTGAAAGCAGATTATGCATTTGTGTTTAAGCTTTGGCTCTGGAGAAGCCACAGGCGTTTGGGTGGTGGATATTGAGCTTTTCTTTTTAAGGTGGGGGGGACTTAAAAAACGAAACAACACAAAAATGTAATCCCAGTTGTAGCCCTCAAAGCTGTGTTACAGCTGATAGTCAAACACACACACACATATACGCACACACTTAAAGCCAGCACAGGCAAAACTGCTCCGTTTTACCATCATTACACAGCACGGGTCCCCCGCTCCCTTTGGAGCCGTGTTCTGCCTCCGGTGCTACATTTGACGGTTTGTTGAGCGGCACGTAGGTGTGTAGCCTCCGCCGCGTTACGTGATCAAACAGCCCAACTGACGCATGGCCAATTATCCTGGCTGCCTCCTCTCATCTCACATTTAAGGAGAGGGAAAGTAAAAAACCAGAGAGGGAGATGGGAAGAGCGAGATAGAGGGAGGGAGCGAAGCGAGGCTGGTGGTGTGTTTATCGAAGAATGGCAGATGTAAAAGCACTCCTCTCCCCGATCCGCAGGGAGGCTGACATGTGCACCATTTTTGAAAAAAAGTAAACAATGGCTCACACACTTTACTTTTTTTCTGTTTGTTTTTTTGAATCTTTACCCTCAGCATGGCGTAAATAGGCCAATATGAAACAAAAAAGAGAATATGTGGGGAATTAAGAATCAGAAGTGACACGGCCTGTTAAGGTCTGTGCTCTTCTCTTGTCACAGTAAATAACATCACAATGACACATTCAGCTCTTCTCTTTGGCAAATAACAACAGAAGTGTAGCTGTAACATGCTCTTGTCAATTCACAAACGATAACAATCAAACTGGCCACTGTAATATGATGGTCGGTGATCTCATGCAGGGTTGCAAATATCGATTTCTTAGCAAAAAGGCAGGTTTTGTTTGTATTATTCAAGAAACGTTACCTCCAAATGAATCAGTACTCTCAATGATAGACAGTGATGAAGCAAATTTACTTAAGCACTGTACTTAAGTATACATTTTGAGAATCATTTCAGGAGAATTTTTTTTACCGTTACTCAGGCCCATACAGAGTGATGGATCGGCCCCTGAAAGGCACGAGCCCCCTCATTTTATACGACTGATAAAAACGTATGTATACCCTTCCCCAATAAGCTCCCCTCTGGTAAGGCATCATTGTAGTTGCACTTTCACCACTGCTAGCTGCGTCTGCTGCTTCTTCTTCTGCGGCATCTGTGCTCGTCTCTTTGCTTCATTCAAGCGCTGTGAATCACTCAGATCAGCTTCTGAAGCTAACTGACAAAAATGCTTCAGAAGGTTATTGTTAAGGTCAAAAACCATTGTCCCTCTTAAAAAATAAAAATGAATCAGTACAGAATGACAGGTACAACAGTAAAGTTAATTGGAAATGGCCACAAAATTAATATAACATAAATGAATCAATAAGAAATATGCAAAAAGGCTGACATCGTTGAGGTGGAAGACGGGGGGAGGTGATGAACGCTGTCGAACTTTTTAAAAATAAACAGTAATTGAATAGTTAACTTCTATTGATTTAGTATATAATACTAAGTACTTTAGTTGAAAATGTGTTTTGACTGTTAAGGATTCCAATATATGGACCATGTCATTGCTAACCCTATGGGCCCCCCAGCTGAAGAAAGCTTGCCCCTTTATCCCCACTTATGGGTTGCTCTGCTTTAACTCCTCTACATCTGAAAAACAAAAATCAGACTTTAAATCAACTATATTTTATAGATGTTGTGGAGCATACCTTACAGAACCAGACAGAAATAAAGTGCGTTTGTGTGGTTTGTTTACTCTGTTTTTCTGTGCCTGTTATACATAATGTTTTCACGTTAGCACAAAGGATAAGCTTGACTCCAGTCAAGCACTGTAGTTTGAGTTACTGTATTTGATGGCAATGATGGATATAACATAGTGTGAACAAACAATTTGACTAACAAATCTACATCTATTGTGTGTGACCTGAAGCAGCATTGCCCAATCAGCATCCTTTACAGCAGGAAGAGGTGGGAGTTACAAGTGAGCCTACAGCAGGAACTGACAGCCTGTACAGAGATTAGCATATATGCTAGCAGCTTTAGTAGCAGTTCTACCAGATTTAACCACATTTCTTTATTAAATAAAAAAACAAATAAGAAGTCTACAAAGTGCTCAATTATAAGGAAATATTTTGCTCCACTTTTGATATATCATGGCAAGAGTTTGTGCAATGGTGTGGCCCATATTCTGTCCTTTACACCTCAACAGTAGCATTCACCTACTACATCACCTGATTGGCCTGTAATAAATGTTACTGACGGATCAATTATCTAACCATAGGCCAGATATGCTAATGAAAGTTCCTGCCATTCCCAAACACTTTCCTTGGGCTCCTTCCCAGATTGGTCTGGACTGATGAAATATATTTAACATGCTGTGCAATGTGCCAGGTTAGCATCAACGCGTGTACAGAACTTTTCCATGTGTCTAATGCCCACTGTGTTGGGGAGCCAAAATAATTAAAGGGTTTGAATCTTAGTTATTGAAGTTTGCTTTGAATTTGAAGTTTTATTCTGTAATACATATGGAATTCAAGAACCAGCCCCAGCTGAGAACTGGTTCCAACATGTTTGAGTGTTTGAGGCATTTCTATATATATATATATATATATATATATATATATATATATATATATATATATATGTAGTCCAAGGAAGAGATCATGGAGATCAGGAGACAGAAGCAGTCAAAAGTGTGTCTGTTTTTTAGGTAATAACAACAGTACAATTTGCAATGTCTGTGTGATTTCAAGCAGTGGGTGGAATCATCAACAACATGCTGAAGTGCGTGTAATAAGAACTGCATTCAAAATACTTTCACTTCCTTACTGGCAGGTTTTGATGAGAGTTTGATTTACTAGCTCATGTAATGAACTTTACTCCTTGGCAGCAGCATCTGCCAACAACATTATCTGATTGGATCGTAATGAATATGACTCATCTGGATGATCATCCAGTGAGCTCCAAGGTATGTTTTTGAAAGGTTCTGTCTCTCCCAACAATTTTTAGTGGACTGCTGCCCAGATGTAACCTTGCAGTGCAGTTGGATAAGCCTGGTTCAATGTCTGTAATCAGGCACATTCATATTGCCAAGATCCAATCAACAGCCACTGTGCTCATGCCAAAGCGGTACGACCCAATTTGAGTCCTTTAAAGTGGTGGGAGCTACTAGCTAGACGACAAGAGGAAGTGACTGTTCATACAGAGATTAGCACAGATGCTAACAGCTTCAATGGCATTTTTATCAAATGTGGACCAAATTTATTTATTAAACAAAAAGCAAATTCCAACACTACAAACGTTTTGATAGGAAAGATATTTCTGCTTTCCTTTCGACATGTTTCTGAGTTTGTTTGTTTGGTGATGTGGCCTAAATTTTGTTCTTTACGCCTTAATAGAAGAATCTGCCTTCTACATTACCTGATTTGTTCTTAATGAAAGGGATTGACAGGACGATCATCCATTCACCTGTCGGATATGCCATTGAAAGGTTCTGCCCACTCCCAAACACGTTCTATGGGCTCTTTCCCCGACGGACTGGTAAAATCTTTTGAACTTTCCATCCATTTATTGTGTCAGGTTAGCCTAGGTGGATGAGGGAGTACATATTTCCTGCACTAGATATACTGAACTGTCTATCTGGCGTGTCAGCTTAATAAGCACATTGATTTGCTCCAATGGTACTTGTTCAAACTATTGTTCTCTAAAATAGCCATATTGTCATTATACAAGGTCAGAAACATTTAAACCCTGCTCCAGCTCTTTCTGAGAGATATCTCAGTACCCCTCTTATTCTCTGTAGAGTAAGAAGGTTAAGAAAATCAATTTCTCAGCTCCACTGTACAGACATGAGGACATGTGAGGGTGTAGTTGCTGCTCAGTCCCTCTTATCTTTTACCAAACTGTTTTTGTTTAGTTGTTTTTAATAAAGCTTGTCATACAATGGCAGCTGACAAACTTTCTCTCATGCTGTGCTTATTGCTTCAGGTACAAGGTGTAGGACTGAATTAGCAGTGGTTCACATACACTGTCTTCAGACCTTGGATATGGTGCAGCAGTTTCCTTGGACCAGGCCTCATCACAGTACTAGATAAACTATGTGGTAAATGGTGTTTAGAGGAGGCTTCAAAAGGAGCTTTGGCCCTGGGAGTGTTGCTCTTCCTTTCTTGCCGGTGAGGAAAAAATTAAAGCAGACAGGATGGAGGGCAGTAAAAAAGAAAGCAATTACAATGGGAACAGCAGTTACTGACAATCTCGTACAGAGGCCTTGGCATGGCACTGATCACTACACAGTGCAGCTGGAAAGTAACAGGAAAGTGAAAAGGGTGAGCGAAAATTGTAAGTCTTTGTTGAATAACAGTAGGTAGTGGGAGGACAGGAATGAAGTTCAGGTATGGAAGGTAGAAAATGATGTAATGGCCATCTGAAATAACTCGGAGAATATACAACATTGGACTGTGAGGTCAAGGGAAAAAAGAATGGGCAGAATTTGTAAAACTACCTTTTTTCTCAGAACAATGTAAACATCACTTTCAAAAGACTCTGAAAATTGAGAAAATGTGATTCGAAATAATACGTGTGTGAATGGCTGCCTGCCCAGCCCTGTGATTGGCGTATTAACAGTCCAGGATGTTCACTGCCTCTTGCCCAATGTCAGCTGGTACAGACTCCAACCCCTACCCCATACTTTTAAAGGAGACATATAATGCTGATGCATGATTTAATACTTACATATAATAGAATAAATTTGAAAACAAGACATTACACCCCCTTAATTTTAAAAAAATGAGATATTGTATTTTTTCTGATATCCTAGAACGAGATTTGATGCCTCTGAAAATAGGTAATTGTGAGATGTCTACGAAATTTCAAACGTCGTGACGAAAGGTACCTTTCTTTTTATTGGAGTAATCTGATAAAACACTTCCTCTTCGGTGATGTCCGTTAGCCGCAAAACCGTCACCGGGGAACACATCCGCCAGCAGGGGTATATACAGTTGTGGTCAAAAGTTTACATACACTTGTAAAGGACATAATGTCATGGCTCTCTTGAGTTTCCAGTTATTTCTACAACTCTGATATTTCTCTGATAGAGTGATTGGAACAGATACTTCTTTGTCATAAAAAAACATTCATGAAGTTTGAATCTTTTATGACTTTATTATGGTCTAACAGAAACAGTGACCAAATCTGCTGGGTCAAAAATATACATACAGCAATGCTTATATTTGCTAACATGTCCCTTGACCATTTTCACTTCAATTAGGCACTTTTGGTAGCCATCCACAAGCTTCTGGCAAGCTTCTGGTTGAATCTTCGACCACTCCTCTTGACAGAATTGGTGCAGTTCAGTTAAATTTGTTGGCTCTCTGACATGAACTTGTTTCTTCAGCATTGTCCAGGTGTTCTCAATGGGGTTTAGATCAGGACTTTGGGAAGGCCATTCTAAAACCTTCATTCTAGCCTGATTTAGCCATTCCATTACCACTTTTGATATGTGTTTGGGGTCATTGTCCTGTTGGAGCACCCAACTGTGCCCGAGACCCAACCTTCGAGCTGATGATTTTAGGTTATCTTGAAGAATTTGAAGGTAATTCTCCTTCTTCACACTCCCATTTACTCTCTGTAAAGCACCAGTTCCATTGGCAGCAAAACAGCCACACAGCATAGTACGCCCACCACCGTGCTTGACAGTAGGCATGGTGTTCTTGGGGTTAAAGGCATCACCTTTTCTCCTTCAAACATATTGTTGGGAACTGTGGCCAAACGGCTTGATTTTTGTTTCATCTGACCACAGAACTTTCCTCCAGAAGGTCTTATCTTTGTCTATGTGATCAGCAGCAAACTTCAGTATAGCTTTAAGGTGCTGCTTTTAGAGCAAGGGCTTCCTTCTTACACAGCAGCCCATCAGTCCATGGCGATACAAAACATGCTTGACAGTGGACACTGACATTTGTGTTCCAGCAGCTTCTAATTCTTGGCAGATCTGCTTTTTGGTGGTTCTTGGTTGACTCTTCACCCTCCCGACCAATTTTCTCTCAGCAGCAGGATAGCTTGAATTTTCTTCCTGACCATGGCAGTGACAAAACAGTGACAAGCACTTTATACATACAAACAATTGTTTGCACTGTTGCTCTTGGGACCTGCAGCTGCTGTGAAATGGCTCCAAGTGACTTTCCTGACTTGTTCAAGTCAATGATTCCCTTTTTCAGATCCGTGCTGAGTTCCTTTGACTTTCCCATTGTAGTGTTTGTGTTTTTTGTATCCAATGGGCCCTATTTAAATGGCCTCAGAGAAGTCCCCAGCTATAGTCACTCATAATCATTCACAAGAAGTTAAGAGGGTATGTTCTGAAGCTCATTTCATTGACACAACTTTCTAAGTCACCAAAATTGCTAATTCATGTTGCTGTATGTATATTTTTGACCCAGCAGATTTAGTCACTTTTTCTATTAACCCATAATAAAGTCATAAAAGAATCAAACTTCATGAATGTTTTTTCATGACAAAAAAGTATCTGTTCCAATCACTCTATCAGAGAAATATCAGAGTTGTAGAAATAACTGGAAACTAAAGAGAGCCATGGCATTATGTTCTTTACAAGTGTATGTAAACTTTTGACCACAACTGTAGGTCCCTAGCTCACATTCACTCATTACCAGCTCTGGCCTGTAGGGGGACTCAATACGCGGTCGCTGCTTTGAGCCTGCCGGAAAATACAGTAGAAGAAGAAGGACAGGCTGGCTCTACCCCCGATAGAACTGACCAATCAGAGCACAAAGGGCTGAGACGTTGCGAGGTAACTTTAGGTCAGCCTTGAGACCGACTGTTTCAACGTGGGCTTCATAATGGCCTAAAATGAGGATTTTGATAACGCTATTGTGGGGCAATGAAGGAACTAAATGATTTGTACTGAGGACAGAAATGCTTTACAGGCATCCTAGTCTGGCATAGCGAAAAGGAGAAACAAGCATGATATGTCCTCTTTAAAGATATAATGGGAAATAGATGTTGGATGTTAGATGGATAGATGGACAGTAGAAGGTAAACTCCTTACATTCTTAATTTCCTTATTGAGAAATGTTGGTTATAAACTACTGGACTTTTTGACAAAGCAGTCTGTTACAGAGAGAGGAACTTCAAACTACTGCTGATTGTGAGTGACTGAGCCTTAAATGTAACCAATTATCTTACTTACATGTCAAGTTTTTGAGGCGTAAACATGCATTTTGCCACTTTCTCAGTGTTTACTTGCTCATGCTTCAACTGTAGGCAACCAAAACAGAATGTATTCACATTTCCAAAAAACTAAGAATCTGAATTGAAGATTAATTATCCTGTATTCGTGTTTTATTTCATTGAACATCAGTAAAACGAATTGTTTATCACTGTATTCTGCTCTTTTTCAGTTTTTACAAATGTTGTAGATAAATGGCTTACCCACAGTTGCCCGAGACCTGGCTGAATACTTCTTTATCTTGCTGCTAAGTGTGGTGTTGTCCCGCAAGGCGATCTCGTATTCTTTCTCCATCAGGGAGGCCAGCTCTCGGGCCACAGTGCTGAGGTAGGCTGCATTAATAAAACTCAGGATGGAGTTCGGTTCTGTGAGTCTTGAAAGGACATGAAGCTCCTCTGTGAGGGCCTGAGTCAGAGCTGGGACTGCAGAATGGAAGCAAGTGGCTAGTCTGTCAAAGCCAGTGGCACCACCCGGGCTGGGGTTCAAAGTTGAGAGGAGGAGAACCAGCACAGACTGACTTCTCAAACCCTGGAAAAATCCAGTAATAATCAACTACAATTAAAAGGATACAAGACTGTAATATATCAGCACAGGAAATGTATAGTGTGGTCCTGATATTCATTAAAACATCAGAGAATCTCATCACATAACTGCAGCGTAAACTTTGGGTTGATTTTGGCATACTATGTAAAATGTCTTTATTGTGTTACTAGTCAATTAACATACCTGATAAAGTGTAAGCACCTCAGACTCTGGGTAAAGAAAAAACAGCTGCTGCAGACAATGGACTTGTTCAGAGATGGACAGAGTTGAAATATGTCTGCTCCCAGGATGTTCTGGGCTGCGTGAAGACAGTCGATCCAGCAAGTGACGCCGTAGTGGAAGTCGTACATCATCCCACGCCTCCTGGGTCTGAACAAATTGATAAAATATTAGCGTGAAAGCACACTGATAAACCACAATGTCACATCAATGTCACACTTATCTAATAATTTGTGTAAGCATCACATAGCTTTAAGCAGAAGGCCTGAGTTAAAGCAAGACCCTTTTAATATGGACATGCCATAAAACTCGTCTGTCTAAGTAGAAGAAAGGTAAAGAACATTTTTAAATTGGTTCCTTGTAGCCTGAGACAAAGTTTTTCCAAACTTCAAATAATGCGCTTGGCTTTTGCTTCTCAAGACCGCATCCAGGTAGATTCCTATTGGACTGTCATAGCCAACTCTCCAGATGGTTTGTTAAATGTAAACACAAGTAGGTGTCCTTTTGTTGGAAATTTCACTCATTCCTCAATGTAAGAGATGCATTTTTAAGTAAAGCCTGAAAATATCTCCTTTAGATTTTCCTGGCATTTATTTGATATTGACTGCAGCAGAAACATCTTTATTTTCATAAGTGTGTTAACAAATAGATATCACTTTACATCTTTAGGTACAGTATAAGGCTTTGAAGAGAAAAGGAGATCTAAAGAGTTGAGCAGCTATTGACAAATTACAAACTATAAGCATCTAAAACAGACTGGCCTACAGGATATCTAATCAAACATCCCTACAAAAAAAGTGTATTTTCTCATGATAAAAATGCCATTAGTGCAACACTATAAGCAGTATTTATAGTGTCATTCTGTGAAGAGTTTAGGATGAGATGCACACAGCTGCAGATCAGAATCACACTGATCTTCCAGAGCTCGGAATTCAACACCAGAGAACAAATTAACAATACAACAAGATAGTTTTCATTTGTAATCCAAAGTCAAAAAGAAAGTGATTTTTTGTAAATCCAATATAATAGACATAATTGAGAGAAACAGCTGATAAGAGCAGGACCTAATCGTCTTAATCCTCATATTCTACAGATATAAGATTAAATGCCTAAAAGTTCATAACATTATTAAAAACCGTTGACAAAGGGCAACATCATATAACCTAAGTTTCTAAAAGTTCTTATAAAATAAGTAAAGAGGTGAAACTCGAGTCAGTTGTGAAAACAAATTCAGAGAGAAGAGTGTTAAAAAGGTTAAGCTCTTTGTCAGGAAATGTGAAGTCGTAGAAGAAATATATGCATTATGATAAAGACATTCATTTTACACACTTACTGGTCATTGAACAGGCTGTCAAAAATACTTGTGCTCACATTTAATCACACATTTTAGGATTGATGGAATGACAATCCCGGTCTGTTGCTGCTCTTGTTGGCAGTGTTAGGCAGTGGGTGTTTTTATTACAATGACACAGTAAAACTTGTGGCTGTAAAACATCCACATTTATTAGTATAAAATCACCAGTATAAAATCCCAGCAGCGAGACCTCCACCTGTCTCTGGATTGAGCCGCACAACAGCTGCAGAGTTTGCAGGGCTGACCTTTCTAAACTTGACCATCCTTGGGCATAATGACGGATATGGACAAAGAATATTCTGAGCAAGTTGCAGTTTGAGAGGCATCAGAGGCAGTCTTTGAACCATGGAAAACTTTGCCAGGTGAATTACTGAGAATACAAGACAAGCAGTAATTCCTTATAGAAAACACTAAGTACAGAGAAACACTCCTCAATCCTGTGAACTATAAAGTCCTGGACATGCAGAGCAGGTTGAAAATAGGTACAGTTTTCCTTTAATTGAGAAAATTCATTAACAGGTATGTGGTACTTGATATCTCTAGAAACAACGTAAGGCTTTTTGAGACAGCTAATTCAAAGCAATACCCCATGGTGGCCAATTTTAGTGCACTAAAAACAGCCTTGAACTTTTTTTAATGGAAAAGTCAACTTACTATGATTTGTATTTGAAAGCATGACAGTAAATCAAAAGGGCATATGCATGTTACCTCTAATGAGGCATCATCTCTGACTGTATGCACTAAGTTGATGGATGAAGTGTTCAGCTGAGGATGAAGAGAAGCAGCAGAGGAGCAAAAGGAGGTGGAAGGAGTACAAGGAAAGCAGACGCCACACTGTGAGGACAAACTCAGAAGGAGGTGAAGCACCATCTCCTCTTTCCCTGCTTCGTTGGACTTCAGATACTGTTGCTGAGCAAACGAAAAAAAAGAAGATAAAAAGGTTTCAGTAAGTACATTATAAAAATATTACCTCATAAGCTATATCACTAATAGTCATAATATGGATATTTATGATAGTGAGGCTAAGATTGTAGTTTTCAGATCTTAAGGTAAGGTCCATTTGCTTAAATCTAGAGCTGCTTTTATAGACAGTGCTGCAGATAAACAAAAAAATGGATGTTTTTCAGAAATGCTGCGCAATTAATTGGACAGTGAACTTTTGGCAACATCAGATCACACATTAAATCTGTACTTTATTCTCGTGTACAAAATAAGTTCTCAGTACAGTTTATTATCAAAGAAAGCATTTTAAATCAAACAGAACAGTTACATTCTTCATCATAACCACAAGTCAGTGTCATGTAACCCTGGCATAGTACCAAAGCTCTAAAGAAGTCCGTGAGCTCCTGGTTCCCTGTGGACACAGGCCTGAGACAGTTGTTTGCCCTGATGTTGAACCACTGCAGACACTCAGAGGGGCTTGGCGGACGCTCGCCTGTTCGGGAGTCTCCCATCTTCGACTGGAGCTCCTTTAGCTGCTGTTCAATACTAGAAAAAAAACAAAATAAGAATGAGAGCAAACAAACATTTCTAGATTTTAGACAACAGGAAGAAGTAAAACATGGAGAAGAGCTTAGTTTATATTAGAGCATCTATATTTTTAAATCTCATTTCAGAGTATCTTGCTGAGTTCCTTGCCTATTAGGTCACCAAGTATCATTGCAACAGACAGACCACTTGCCATAGACATTATGTTAAGATTATTATCATGGGCTTTACAGCTGTTAAACACAAGCGTCTGATATTGACATTATTAGCTCTAATGTTACTATAATAAGGGTGGGCTATGCTTTAAATCGACCTGATGAGTCAGTTATGATGACACTGCTGTTCTTGTTAGTGTTATACATACTTTTGCAGCATTTTGGTCATAATTAGACCAGTGTAGTACTCATGGCTGAATCATTTATATCGCTGAGATCTTGTTTAAAGGCAAACAAAAATGATGAAGTATAAATGTCTTAACAAACTCTGCAGTCCTCGTAAGTAACTTATCACTCGTTTTTAATGCTGCAAAATTCACAAGTGGGGCATATCCTGATTCATTTTATTTGTCAATACTAAAGTTCTGCATGTTACTTTCAGGCATTTCATTTGAAAACTCAAATAAAAATCTCATAAGCAATGAGACTAGCGACTTACTTAGAATGGAACCGATAGGATTACATTGATATCAATCCCATTATTAATTCTGCTAAATTATCTGATTGTTCATCAATCCTTATCGATTACTGTTTTTTTTGTGCTGAAAACAGTCTGCACATGTTTTCAGAGGCAACAATACCATAGACAAATGCTGCTGTGAGTTTGCATTTTCATATTTGCTTTAAATCACACAGACACTGGACTTCATGTAGTTAGCATCATTTATGTAAAAAACACATTCTGACCACTTTTCTACTGCCACAAAATGTCTTAAAATACTTGGTTACTGTGGCTCAAACATAAGCTTGACATCCCTGATTTGTAAGGGAAGGAGAGGGAGAGTTTTCACTCCCATCCCAAATAACTGATGTATTTTAGGACACAATAATGGACCACTGTGTAACAAACTTGCTAACACTGCAAAGCTAGTACCATTAGCATAATATAACAGTAATATTGCTATTCTGTGACTTTAACTAGCAGTAACATCAACTTTCACCTTAACCCCACCACTGGTACAGGTAAGTCAGAATGTGGCTAAAACATATATAGCAACAAAAAAGCACCTAATCATATTTGGAAATGACATAAAGTACCAAAATATGTCCCAAAACATAACTAAATTTTGAATCGGAGGTAACACTGTTATTTTGTTATCAAATGTTCATTATGTAGTTTGGACGTATGAAGGCTTGTCCACATAAACATTGGATGCTGTAGCATTCCCAAACTATAATAAAATAGAAATCCCTTGTCATCATTTGACCTCATTTAAAAAAACACTCAAGCCTAAAATTGTGCTGTTTGCTATCCAAACAGTGCACATATTCAGCATTCATATTTTCAAACAGTGTCACAGCTTATTTGTGGATTAAGAATAAGTGAAGTAAGAAGTCTTGATTTTTTTTTTTATATGTTTTGGGGAAAATATTGAATTAATCTTTTTAATCGGGTTATCCTCCAGTCCTATAAAGCATCAGACATCTGTAAAACTTAAACATAGGAAGAAGTAGGACGGATGGGGCTTGAAAATGTTTAAAATTAGCACACTGTGCATAACTCATCCCCTGAATCCTATCATCTTCATAACCCAGCTGTGTTTAGGCAAACTGTCAGAACAGTGCACAACCCCCTCGCTCATTCACACCCAAATAAAAGCAACACAAGATAAACACACAGCAGAACAAACACAAAGACCCTGTGCTTAAGATCTCTCTGGACCAACACACTCCCTCACATTTGACTCTCATGAAGTCTCATTCAGTGTCCGCACCATGGGAAGACAGACACAGAAGCATCAACAGTAATGAACACAGTCATCCATATATCAGTGTGTGTGAGTGCGTGCTAAGCATCTGGCATGAAATGGTGTTACAGACATCCGAGACACACTTCTTGCTGCTCACGTCTCCCCCTCGACATACACACACAGACACACACACACTCATAGACTCACAAACACAGCTCTTTTGATTTTAACAGACTGCATCAGCTATTCCGCTTCCCGTTTAATATGACGGATTAGAAATGACATCTTTGAGCTCGACATGTTTAGTCATTTCCATACAAATCGATGCATATATATTTGGCCATGTAAGGCGCTATGTAAGTGTGTGTGTGTGTGTGTGTGTGTTTGTGTGAATAGGCTGACATACCTGCTTAATTAAACAGGTTATGGTGTTGTGAACGCTGCTTTGTGTTCACGTGTTATTGTATGTTCTAGTCTGAATACCTAGATGTAATTGCACAGTCAGTAGTTTTTCTCTTCACTTTTTATCAAATATTAAGGCAATTAATAAGTTACTACAGCAAAATTGATGAGCTGCAGACTCCTACTCTCATATGTGTTTTGTTAGTCTATATGGTACAGGGCCAAAGTGTCATTTTCTCCATCAGTCAGCTCATCCCATCCTGCAGGTCTATAAACCGCCTCCTGCCTGCTCCCGGGCCATGAGCGCATCCAGATGTCTGACAATGGCACACATTAAATAACCGTTCAATCTGACACACTTTGCTTTCAGAGGGGAAAAACGCAAGGGGATAAAATGTTATAGACTGTTACAAAACCGTTATCCTCTGGGTTCAACCATCATTCTCTCTCTCTTTTAACTATCTCTCTCCCTTTCCCCTTCTTCTTCCTACACAGGCCAGATGACGGCTCTCACTTTTAATCTCTTGACACCAACTTGCTGACGGACTTGAATGTAAAGTGATTGCTGATCTGCAAGACTGCCGTTAACTAAGGTTTTTTTCATGTTTTTCTTACCTGACCCTGTGTGTTTTAGTGTTTTATGCCTCCAAGCTGGAATGCTGGAGCTGAGGGCGTTTTGTTTTCAGGCTATCCATCTGTCCAAACGTCTGTCTATATGTGCCAGTCTTGTGAATGTGAAGCCTCAAAAACAAAAGCTTAGGATATTTCTCCTAAAGCATTATTCTAAGTGTTAATTAATGTAACTTTGGAAGCAAAATGTCAAAGATAAGGTCACCAGGCCAGTGCTTGCACAGATGTCTGCTCTGGATCAAGGATGAGCTGATTACAGTTAACAAGTTGAAGGTCAAGGGTCTAGCAAGGGGCTCGAAAATTATATTCATCCCTTGTTGAAAGCACAGAACTTCAATATTGCCTTGACAAACTTCAAGGTGTCCACTCTGAATCAAGGATGAGCCAAATAGCTTAGAGAGCTTGGAGGTAAAGGGTCAAGGTCACTAGGCCTTAGGTTTATCACTTGACTGTGGACATAAAATCTCAAGGACGTTTTTTGGGATTTTCTAAAAATTTCATTACAACTGAAATATCAAAGACGAAGTGGTGCAGTTTTGAAAGGGATTACGTCATGGTTTAAAGTCATTAGATATGATCATGTCGATGTTTATTCCTTTAAACACTGGGTTTTACTTTTTACTTTTCACAATTGCTACTCTAACTCTAAGGCACTGTCCACATGGAGACTAAAACATTTTCTTATCGAAAATGGTCTCTGTAAAGATGGCATTGTTTCAAAAAATGTATCCATCCACATGATAACACTGAAAATGCTGTAGTATGAAAGGCAGGCCTGTAATAGGCACATTAACACTGTTGCACACACACACCAAAATCAGAGAAGACATGGGACATGCACAGACATAATGAAAAATGTCATCAAATCCTAGTGCATGCTGTTCTCTGTCCTCTGGTTGTACACAGTGGTTGTAAAGGAGCAGTAGTTGTAGCATGAATGCGACATCACAGTGAAACATTGTTGCAGGGTTTACACATTGAAGGTGTAGTCAGTGATCTTCTAATCTTCTATTCTAATGCAGTATTTGTCAAAATCACCATATTTCTCCTTTCCATCCACAAGATGTCATCACTGACATCATGTTGATAAAAAAGTCTGGTTTCAATACACAGCCTTGGCTCTGAATTTCAGCAGGTAAATACTGTGGCTCGGGCCGAGTTACCAAAACAGGGTACACCCCCCCCCCACATCCAGGGGGCGATCATACTCATGCGCAGATCAGACAGAGGGGGGAGGGGGAGTCGTAGGTTGTGTGGCGTGCGCAGTTAGCGTAAGAGAGGGATACAATATGTGCAGTAGCAATGGCTGAAAAACAAATGACCATGAAAGAGCGAAGACCCGGGTCAACATTGGTGTTGCTTTCCGACGGTGGAGGGAACTCCGCGAATTGAAATACCTTAAAACGGACGTGGATGTCGCCGTTTTTCTGCTGGACAGGTAAGCAACATTAGCTTTGTGGTGCTTCACAGTAACAGTAACAGCCGTCAGACATTCATCTTATTGTCTAATCTGCCAGAATGTACTGTTGTCGTGATGCTATCAATATTGTCAGTCGAGTTGTCTGACAAGTCGCTTATACCTTAGCTACGTTGGTCAGCTATGCAGTTTCTACGGCCGTTTCCATGACGATGCACGTCCATCAGCTTTCAGGGGTGGAGCCAGGGGTGAGCTATGAAGGGAGAGGCAGGTCTAAATTTGTTAATCAACAACCTCTCCACTCGTATTCTCCCACATCGCTGACTACAACTTTAAGTGAGAGATAGGGCCATGATGTCACCGTTTCCAATGCTATCTGTTTTCATTGTCCACGTAAACATGAGGCCTGCATTCTCAGATACACCCACTCTGGGACCCCTGTTCAAAAATGTTCTCTGGCACCTGAAATGCCCTTTATATGAGGACAAAACGCCTATACAATAAAAATACGGCTAGATAAGCCTGAATATGTTGCCGTGTGGATGTACCCTAAGATGGATTAATAACATATTTTTAAGATTTTGTTGGTCAAAGTCATGTCACTGAAACTATTGTTCATCTTTGATTGTGAATTCAATATGTATATGATGTTTAAAATGTTTTTTCCAGAATGTTCTAACAAAGTCTTCATTTATTTTTGTATTTCCCAGGTATTAGGTCAAAGGTTTATGCCACTGCCAGACAACTTCATCCCATTCATTGAAACACTGTAGTTCATAGACTCAGTGTTTTTCAACTTAATACAATGTCCACTTTGACTTAAAAGATTTCTGAACAGCTTTTTGAGCAGATGTAGGCAAAGATATCTATTTTTTTTTAACTTAGTAATAAAGTCCACTCAAACTTAAGACTCAGTTGATTAGATGTCAGAGTTAAGTGGTCAACCTTCAAATTCACCTGGACTTGTGCTAATCCACTGTTTATGTAAAGGACGCATTGTGGGATTGTTTTTCAAATGTGTGCAAACATCCATTCTATGTCAATGAATAGATGAACTGATTTTTTGGGGTCAAGAGGTTAAGGCCATTGTGACTCCAGTTAATGTTTTCTTTGTTTACACAGGACTTCAAGGATTTTGGAGTTAATGGCTCAAAGGAAAAGCTCATTTGGACTCATGTCCATACCTTACTTTTAAAAATAATATTACAAAGACTAACTGGGAGTTTTTTCAAACTTTGCAACAGTGTTTACTCTGTTATATTAATTTGAGTCAGCAGATGACTCTAAACTAACTGTAAAAGGTCACTGAGCTTCATGTTTATGTCCTGTTTTGTAACACAAAATTTCAAGAATGTTCAGAAGAATTATTACAGAAATTGCAACAAATTTCTCACTAACTCATGAGGAGTATTGGGTCTGAAGTTCAATTCTGTCCGACTCATGTTCATACCTTGGTTAATCCAAGGACTTTTGGGGGGATTAAAGTTTTTGCAGAAGTCCACTCTGACTCAAATTTAACAGATTAGTTTTTAAGGATTGTTGATCACAGGTCAGGGTCAACTGGCCTCATGTTCATCTTCCCCTTATGAACAATGCCTGATGTCTTCAGGCTGATTAAAGTGATTGTCTTATAACTGCACATTTCTTGGGGGAAATTGTTTATATTCGTATGTAAATAGTACAACTCAAGTGCCTGAATGACTTGTTGGCTAAAACAGTTGTATTATAATATCTAAAAAAATTAAATTTAAAATTAAAAACTGTTGAATGACTAAAGCATTCTTCATGCCTATATATTCATGCATATATTTTTCCATCGCTCATTGTATGATTTCAATTAAACAGTTTTATTTCCACTTTTAAAACTCATATTTTGAATTCAAACTGAATTGATCAGAAATTATAATTTGCTTACTCATCTGTAATAACAAGAGAGTGCAAAAGCTGCTTCAGCCCCATTCTTATTTTTGCCTTTTTTTACATGATTAATTGTGCAGATTCTTCTTGCTCTTGGTGATTGGGCCCTATGAGATATATTTTCATGAAACCTAAAATTTCTGGTAGCATCCCTCCTGGCAACTGCATATCTCTTGGAGCAACAAAAATTTAAAAAGGCAATCATGTTTGGGCACTTTCTGAGTTTTCTTGTAGAGAAAGAATGCCCTGAGTTGCAACAGATTGTTAGTGAGCAGCTTTTTTTTAATTAATCCCACCTCAAGCTCAGAAGCTGTAAAACACTGTTAAAGCAAGGTCAAAGTATGGTCAGCATGGAAGAGAGGCACTGTGTTTGAAGACTCTGAGGTAACATATATAAGTTTGTTGGAGCATAAGACATCAGGAGTAAAAGGGCATTTCAGAAGGCAAACAGTTCTGACAAATGTTAGAAACACCAGCATTTACTGTCGTAATAGTCAATGTCTTGCATTGACAACTCACAGTAGATTAAATGGCACAGAGCACTGTATGTGTGTTTATGGTGCTCCATAAAATATGGATGTTCGTTCTGGGCTCCTCCCCAGGACTTCACACAGACAGCAGGTTCTGAATGGGCTTCCATCTGCAGCTCACTTTCCAGCAACTGTCAAAGGTTCATTAAAAAAGGAGGCGCAAGTGGACTTCATTTGGGACGGGTACATGATGGCGAATAGAGGCTGATTTCTCTTTTTTCTGGATTCACGCTGGCCACAAAATTCACATAGCATACCCATGGGATGGGAAAGCAGTCAACAGAGATCGGCTGGGGCAGAAAAAAAGACAACAGAAGATGACTTTTAAATGCACACACATTTCTGATGTAAAAAGAGACTATGGTGTTCTTTAAAAGAATTATTTTGGAACGTTCCCTTTATTTAATAGGATAGAAAAGGGGACAGACTTGAGTGAATGACATGCAGTACAGATGCATGTTGTTAAGCTCTCAGCGGTCAAAGAAAACTTCTATCTCTTTCTCGGTAGTACATAACCTTCTCTCTTGGTTGGTCAGTGACAATTAAATGACACTTCACCAATTCCACCTGGAAAACACGATCCTTTAAGTATTTCCAAAGATTAATCCTCTAAAAATTGTTAATTGTGCAAAAACAGGAAGGAAATGAAGAGTTAAATTTCACATAATGATTATTTTGCTATGGACTTACAAATAAATGTCCTTCTAACGTTCTAAAAGCAGCAGCACCCTCTCTAAGTACGTGTTTTTTGTCATTTCCCATGCAGCTTTTTACACTTTCTATTTCCCCTCACTCTCTGAAAAACTCTTACTTTCCTGATTTTCTTTACTCCCGTCTTTCAATTACCCCTCCTTAGGGCCTCATGTTATAAGTTATAAAGTCAGCGTGGATGGTTGGTGTCGAGAAGTCCATCCAGCTCTCTACAATGTTGTGACCTTTTGCCCGCTGGTGTAAAAGCTACCTGCAGCCTAATCAACTCGGCAGGATTAGCTCCAAACCTGATGACTTCCCTCTCCAGCAGTTCAGACACAGACCAAAGAGACAGAGAGAGAATGAGAGGAGGGTAAAAACAGGTAAAAAACAGGAAGAGTCGCAGAAAATAAACCCACTCCAGTTCGGAAGTAAAGATGACAATGGACAAAGCTGTAATGACTAAGAGGCCACAGTAGGAGTGAACAAAAGAGCCAGAAAATGAGACCAGAGGCAGAGGAAACCAGCAGGAAAAGATCCTTTAGGCCTCTTGACAAATATGTCAATCATCTTACCCTAACTGACACACACGCATACACTCACACTCTCACTTTCACCGCTGAAGTGAAATCTAATTGTTTTTCAGACCGGTCTAGCCTGACAGTCGACACCGCAACCGTGCCCCCCCTTAGCCTTCACCACCGCTGAGAGAGAAAGGGAACAACCGGAGGTCTTTTATTAGATATGATGGCACATTTCACAGCTCCCTGACTTACAGAAACCCAATCCCGCGATTAGTCAGCGCTTTGACGTTATCTTAAGTTCCTTGTCAGAATTAATTTAGTGTGGGTGGGCTGCTGTGGGGCTGTCTGTCTGTCGCGCTCCACTCCCCTTTACTCGCCAACACAAGGTAGTGGTGGGGGCTTGGAGGCAACTAGGGCAGGCAGGAAGATCCCTTTCAAATAAGCTTCGGCTTCAGTCAGTGCCAAACAGGCCGCCTGAGAACTAAATATCTCCTTCATCAAAGGGCCCCATTCTGTGAGAGGGAGAGAGTGAATGGGCCTGAATGAACAAGCTGAAAACAGATCCCGTCCTCGCCCAGCCTGTAGCCCTTAGTGCCCATGAGTCCCCCCAAAGCTGGGCCAATGATATTGGAGAAGAGATACAGCTGATATACTAACTGAACACACGTGTCACGCACAGCTAAACACAGAATCAACTGTAAGTCTATCGAGATCAGTATTCTGTGTTCGGAAAAAGAAACTCAGTTTCATGGTTGTCGACACTTTTTGTAACTTCTTTATTAAACATTTTACTGATCATTATTTTAAAGGTACAATGCAATTTTGAATATCATTAAAGATGGATTCCATATGTTTCCTAATTATCCAAGGTTGTATTATGATTTTTTTTAAAAAAGAACACAGTCATACTCCCCATAGGTTTGTTGTTTCCAGCTCAGTATTAACACTCTGTAAATCTAAACAGCTGTAGACAGAGTCGGTTCTTATTGACTCAATATCTAAAACAAAAATCAAAATGATTGGAGGGATTTCCTTCAAACGTATCTCAAATGGCAACCTTGCCTCAATGATAAACTTGTCGGGTTTTAGGGCTGAACTATATAGACAAAAAACTTCATATTTCGATATTCATGTCAGAAATCTCGATATCGATAAAATATGATATGACTACAGGTTTGGTGAAAACCGGCGGTGCATTCAGGGACAATTGCAAAAACAAAATTTGTTGTTACTTCCAGAGCTGTACATGCAGGGCGAGCGCAGGGGAAATCTATATCGTTTGTATCGTTGCTTTTTCGATATTAATATCTTGAATGTTCATATCTCGATATCGACACGAAAACAATATATCTTTCAGCCCCATTGGGTTTTGCAGATCCCATGTCAAAGTCCAAGGTCATTGACCCTCACCCAGCAGTCATATACTCGGTGCAACTTGTTATGGTGTGCAGCACGGCTAACTTTTCTATTTTCCACCTAACGTTTTCATCATTGTACTGTTATGCCCTCAAGTTGTCAATATGACAAATGAGCATGTGCTGCTGCTCATACATTTGTCTAAAAAACAGAAGTGGTCAGGCAAAAGCTGGTGAGTACTAACCTGAAGGATGCAGAAAAGAACTGTGTCTTACCATCTAAAAGTTGGTCTAAAGTCTAAAGTAAAGTCACACTCCACTGATCGTCCTCCACAGAAAAATAGAGCACATCTTAAAATGTTCCATATATCATTGGACAGAGGGCTAAGACACTTTTTTAGGCAAATCTCCATTTGTCATTGGCATGTGCTCCTCTGCACACACAATACACTCAGAGACAAGTAAAAAAAAACACATGACCAAAAATACCATGCCACATACAGCTTAATCTATAAGTTTTGGGGACATAGTCTTGAAAGTTACCTATACTTTCAGTCAGATTGGTGAACACCGGCTGTCCAGTGTGTTTGATGTGGAAAAAAAGAATATAGTCAAGGAGTCCAGGACAGAAAAATTAGAAAACAAATTTTTAAAGCCATCAGTATTTGATGTTTAGAAAACAGGTCATTTAAAGCCAACAGTATTCAATGTTAAATAAACAGATAATTTAAAGACATTAACCCTTCTGGTATGGTTGGTTTATCTTTTAAATGAGGTTTTGTTTTTACATTCAATCCACAGTGTCTAACTTTCCTTTCTAAATGTTTCTAATGTGGTAAAGATACTTCAATTAAATATATGCTTAACCTGAGTTTCAGCATATTTCATACAGCTGTCCAAATGTGTTCTGTATGTTAAATAGCAAAAAAAAAGGGAATGAAATAGGCCGACCTAAATAAAAATCAAAGAATGATCTCTGCTGTGTAAATAACAAAACGCAAGCGCACACTAATTCAAATCTAATGAGAGCTGACAGTGATTAGGTAGATTCATGTAACACCCAGTACATGCTTATGTATACTTCAGGCACAAAATCTATTGATATTACAGCCTGTGCCCAGCCTTAGACAGGGACTCTGGGTCATCAAGAGCACAGATTAACATACCCCAAAAAGGCTGAGTGGCCTGCGCTTCCAAAAACACACTTAACGCTGTCAAAAAAGACCTTCTACCGTAAAAAAAAACAGGTTTCCCTCAGGCTTTGGCAAATATCCTCTCTGGCTCAAGAGTGAAGTGACTTGTTTTTTGTTGTCACATGACAATAGTCAAGGTCATGAAGCTCCATGTTCACACATATCTGTGAATGTAAATCTGTAATATAATATTTCAAGACTTTTATGATGGATTTCCCCAAAGGTTAATAATTTGAAGGTCATATGCCAGTGGTTAAGTGTACAGAGCCTACTGTTCATCTCTTTCTTTTGAAGGTAATATCTCAGAAATGCTTTAATGGACCCTCTTTAATGCTCTCAGGAGTTTTCTTGAAATTTGTGTAAATGTCAAGTCAGATTCCAAATCCAAAGATCAGAAGTCATGGGGTCTCATGTTCATCTCTTGCTTGTTGAAGTACCAAACATGTAGTTAGACATTTATTTTACACTAAGCACCAATGCTTTCAATGACTTGGGAATAAACTGATTAGCTTGTGGAGGACAAGGCCAGGGGTAGAGGTCATGGGGCCTCATGGGCATTCCCTGCTTGTGAATTTGATATCTATGAACGAATGCCCTGATCCAGAGATTAACTGCTTAGGTTGTGGATTTTAAAGATCAAGGTTTTCGAGAGCTGTGTTCATTCCTTGCTCATAAAATTTCAACAAATTGCAATAACACTGTACCCATTTCCGCCCTCCTTCTTCAACCATCAAAGAACTTTCTCTTCCTCCCACTTAAACACTTTGCAGAAGCACAAAATAGGGGGTGCTCTTACTCATATAATATACCCCTCAACAATACAAGCTGAGCACAGTGATCAGTTTCCAAAGAGAGCCCGCATGTGACGTTAAAATGACACGGCAGAGCTTCTCCTGTTTGTCTTAAGACAACCTCACACATCATCAGCACACAAACTTTGAAAACCCTGATTGACAGGAGCATAAACACACAGAGAATCAAGTTTCAACACATGACAACAACTGGAGCATGATCAACTTGAGTGTGATCACATTGGCAAGGTACTTGTGAGCCATTTACTTTTTCAGTGTGAAACCAGAGGCCATTATTCAGTGTAGTTTCCAGGTCTATGCTGACACTTCATTAAAGGTCTTTCCCTGTAAACCCTTTATTCATCAGCCCCAAACTCTGCACCACTCTCCGCTGTCCCATCTGATGAAAGCTGATGGATTACAGCATTTCAATTTGGGAGAGCCAGCTCAGTTGTCAGCCTATCTTAATCTCCTACAATTAGGAAGCAGCTCTTAGGCAAATCTGTGACATCTGAGAACTGGGAGCAGGCTAGTCACTCTGAAGAAGAAACAGGTTGAAGTCCCTCACGGGTGTGTGGTGCTCTTTCCTTCCACATCTCCAGGCTTCCCTTTCCTCTCCTTTACTTCCGTAATTTGTCCTAGTCACTGATAAGTCTATTAGGCAGGAGGTGAATGAGCTTTAGATGTGTGTGTGTGTGTGGGGGGATCTGTCTGCAGCCCACCTTGGTTGAGGGTAAAAAAAAAAAGTCCTTTCTAGATTTCGTTGGCCTGGATACGTATCCTGAAGTAGTCTATGAGGAAGTTGGCTGAAGCCTGACAGACACTGACCACTGGTCGCCCCCCCACGGTGAAAAGAGGACTGCCTCATTTTTATCCCCATTCTCTATTATCTGGATGCTTTGTTCTCATAATGGTTATCCCTCTCCCATCTGCAGGAACACAAAATAACCCTTTAATGCTTAGAAAGCAGAAAAATGGCCCGGCCTTCGGTAATAAGCCTTGAATTACCTACCCAAGGGTTTTCGTTTCAAGATGTGGAATCTTCAATTATTATGTTCCCATTTAGAAGGAGGAAGGAGAGAAAAAGAGAGACAGAGAGAGAAGGAGAGGGAGAGAGAGAGAGAGAGAGTGACGAAGACAAGAGTCCCAGACAATAAAGGTGCCAGAGTGAGGCTTTGTTCACCTGCTCCATTTAGTCCGTCCTTCATCATCTGCCCTCAGCAGAACAACACCAAAAACGATAAAAGATCTGAAATATGGATTTCTCTTTTTCTTCTCAACCTGATGTCCCTCTTTTTATAACTCTATTTGTACTCTTCAACCACCTCTATCTGCCACCGATGAAAGATATCTAAATTTATGTCATCAGCACACAAAATCTAATCTCAGTTGTAATCCAGCAATTTCAACATGATTGTTCTAGATCAGGGGTGGGCAAGCGGCGGCCCAGGGGCCAAATGCGGCCCTCCATGTCACTAAATGTGGCCCACCATTCATTGCCAAAAACCAGCAGTTGTAAATATGAAGAAAACTCTGATATCCAATAGAAATAGTTCTATATAATCTTATCTAAGTTATCTACAACCTTACTTTGCTATTATAGTGTCTAAGTCTCTTTCGTGAAGCCCTTGAACATTATATCAATTATTACTCAATGCTGTATTTAAAAAACGGCAGCAGCAAAATATTTGAGCTTTAAAAATGTGGAAAACACATAATTTTATTGATTTGAAAATAGCTTCATTTGCTTTAATTCAATGTGCATTAGCTAAATTTGCTTGAATTCTGTGTCAAGGTCATTTGATTATGCATAATAACTTGTATTTATGTTGTAATATATGAATATTGGTATTCTAATTTTCTGACAAATGTATATTCTCATATGCTGGTTATCCAACATTCTTTTTCATCATCAAGAGTTTCTGAAAATTTGTAACCATGTGGCCCTCAGGCTGGGAAAAATGGTTTCATGTGGCCCTCTTGGTAATTAAAGTTGCCCACCCCTGTTCTGGATAATACTCAAATTCAACTACTGAAACAGAATCTATTCGAGTAAACATTATCAAACACGAACAAAAATGTTACAACCACTACTTAATAAAGCAAGCTTTCAGTTAAGTCATGTCCCATTCAAGATTATGTTCTTGCTGAGATATATACATGACCACATATATTTCATCTCCTATACAGTGCTGCTTTAAGTTTTGTATTAAGTATTAAGTATTTGAACCCACTCACTACTTCTGTGGGTGGGTTCCTGATATCAACTCCCAGGTCTAATTTCACTGCATACATTTTCTCAGTTACCTCTCACAGACCAAAATCATGCATGCCATTACCTTGGAATTGGGATGTGGGAACTGAGAATTACATCATATCCCAGTTGAATGTGTCCAAGTTATCACCTGGTAAAGTCAGGGTACCTGAAGATCATCTGACCTCTCAAGCAGAGTAACATGCAATGGATTTGTTCCTAGTGACATACTGTATCTAACCCTAATGACATATCTGTCACTCCAAAAATCCAACTTTCGAGTTCAAATTGAAAGCACTATTAGCCCTGGGATTGGATTCCAGCCATTCCAGGATATACCCTGCTTGCCACCTGACATCATCTGGGATAGGCTCTACCCCCCCCCCCCCCAAAATAATAAGTATATTTAACAGAGGGATAGATGATGACATTTTGCATTCAGTGTGAGCAGTACCAGCACAATGAGCAGACAAGTTGATCCCTTCTCTGTGCAGGTTTCAGAAGATGTAAACAGATTAGTGGAAAATGCAGAGGACCTCATCACTTTAAGTGTGCTAGTCTGACTGTATGTGCATGTGGAGCTCTTGTTGTTTTGTGTTTTTTCACAACAATAATGCCATAACACACTGTGAAATTAAACAAATACCACTTCACAATTGATGGACACATTTTAAGGCATGATGACTGTGGAGCTTTGTAAGCGTCTGTTTATGGAAATCAATGTCAAGACAGGACAAAACTTTCAAACACAAAAAATGAGAAAGTGAGAGTGTTTTTACCATCTATATTTTGAAAAGGTGCTTAACGCCCTTAGAGGGGTGCCTTGTTCGTTTTAAAATTCTAATAAAATATCAAAGTTCAAGGTTTCATTAAGCATCTTTGAAAATTGGAGGGAGATTAACCATTTCTAAGTTTCAGCAAATTTTGTTACTGAACAGCTTATTTTAAGATCATCCTCAGGACTGCATGGGCGTTGTTGTGATTATTTGACATCAAGAGGCAGAAAAACTGAACTGCTGATATTTAAAAAAAAACTGTGCCAAGATCAGTCCTAAGAGTGTCAGACAGTGGATGGCAAAGTTATTGTTGATGTGTTAACAAGGGCTTTATCATGAGACAGTGATGTTGCTGAAATTGTTCTGGCCTGATATCATGTCATAATCTCTAATAAATAATATTTCCAGGAATGCCCAATCTGCCAGTAAATTTGCTGATCATTTGGCCTATTTTTCTTTTAGATAAGCTGTGTGTGAACTATTGCCACAAAGCCATTTCAATTATTTTCTTTCTTCAAAGTTATAAAGTGCAGAAAGCAGATGGCCTTTTGCTCAGTGGAAATAGGAAATACAAAAAGTGTATGGATAACATACTGAAGGTAGACCTTCCACTTACATTTGAGGTATTATATTTGGAAAAACTTGACATAGATTTTACAAGAATAGGAAACAAACAACAAATATCTATAGCATACTGGTAATTGCAAGCAAGAAAGCGATTACCAGAAAATGGACAAAAAATGGGTTACCTAAGGTTGAGGACTGGGTTGGGGTTGTACACAACATTAATGTAATGGAAAGATTAACTTTCTCCTTGAGACTGGAGGACAACAGATTCAAAAGAAAATGGAAAAGTTGTGTTAGGTACATAAAACCAATTAGGTCAGACTTTATTTGAGATGTCTATTATTGAAAGGAAAATGACCCTGGTTTGTAAGCTACTGAAGTTGTAATGCTCCCTGTCTTTTCTCTTCCTTTTTTTTCCTTTAAAAAATTAGACAGTAGTTGACCCCTGGTGTATATGAATAGGTAAGATTATTTTATGGCTGTGATACAAGCTGAGAGACTGAGGAAGGACATCATATAAAGCTTAAGGATGCAGTCTTGGCGAAGAATTGGGTCAGTTATTATGGGCCAGATGTATGCAAAATATGTATCAAAATGTGCAATAATAAGAAAATTATATAAAAAATGAACAGGAAAAACACTATTCTCTCTGTAGACAGACATTTATAGTAAGAACTTCTCTAAAATCAGCATTTAAGATGGAAAAGTTAAACTGGATTGCATACATAGACAGTAAAACAATGTCATACAGAAAATCATACATTCTCACTTTGTCCACTTTGATTGAGGAATACACTGAATATATTTGGGGGGTAAAGTTCTAGGTCCTTTGTAATCTCAAATCCTATGAATAGAATATATGAAAAATGCATTACAGGTTTCATGTCCTTGAAAATATTTTTTTTCCTTTTAATGATGGTTGAGGAGCAGAAGGAAATAACGCCTTATACCAAACTCTCAGTTTATGGAGAAATGTGCTATGCCTCTTTAAAGATGCTTGTTTTTAACTTCCTGGGGTTTACCGTGTAATAACTTAGCACCCTCCACCTACATGTCTGTGTTCTCAATATCAAAATCACAAGTAAGTCCACCCCACCCCAGCTCTGAGCGTTTCCAAAGCTGAGGGGAAAGGAGCTGCATCTCATCCTCTACAGAGAGAATATTTATAGTTTTTTTTATTCAAGTTAAATCAAATCCTTGATTGACAGACGCCCCAAGACGTGAGGTAAACAGTCAAACACACTAGGACATGGGACCTCAAAGGAATCTGGCCAATCTGAAACAAGCAAACTCTTAGATTTAAAGGTACACTGATTGGACAGTTTGGCAGTTTTATACCCTTGTGAGGGTTCCAGTTTACTTTTTTTAGAGTCAGTTTGGAGCAGGCTTATAATCTATAGATAATCTAGATACAAGGTTTCAAAACAGTTCGAGTGTTTCAGTCTCATGCTTTTGCTTTGCTGGCTGTCTTCAGTCTTTGTTCTGCACTTTAAATAAAGGCTCCTTTGAACATACGGCTCAGAAAATCTTCTGTGTAAATCAGGTTTCTATTAACCCTTTGCTGCTGTTAATGAAATCAGAGCAGACTGAAAAAGTTTTTCTTCAACAAATCCCTTCATTCCCTTCATTTTTAATTTAAAGAATCAATCAAGTTTCAGTGTTGTGTTTTTGGGAACATACCCAGTGGTAACAGTTTGTTTTTTTCTTCAGGATTACAAAAACTTACTATGTTTAAATCTACTACTCGCTTTTGACATCTTCCATGTGCGTTTTTAAAAACAAATACTGATGAGGCTTTCTCAGCTCATCAGATAAAATGTGATGGGGTTATTTGATGCCTTCATTACAGACATGAGAAACTGAACTTTGCCAAGGGGAGAGAAGACAGAGAGAGTAAACAGACCCAGAGCAAACACAGGCACAGTCCTTGAGTTTTTAGAGATAGCTTTATTACTCCACCTCTAAAACAATGCTGGTGCACCCCTGTAAACAACATAACTAGTGTTGTTAATTCTAGTTCAATGATTCCTTGACAGAGTCAGCATTAAAACAGAGCTTGTTTTCTGCCTTAAGTCATCTCCCCTTAATCATTATTCGAAATGAAAGACAAGTTTTTTTGCAACTGAGTTATTTTAATCCATCAAGGTAAACAGAGAGCTTTAATGATGTTTGTCAAAGTAATAGTTGACATTTATTTTATTGGGCCTGTTTGTCTCTCTCAGACTTAATCATCTCTGCATTCTGGTACAGTATTTACCTTAGATCAACAAAAAGAAAAGGGAGGCACTGCCAGAATATAGTTGTTTGAAAAAGGCTGCTTTAAAAATTAACTGTCTTGTGTCTTTTAATATATATATATATGTTTTTATTCAGTCTCTGTGCTTAATTTCATCTGCCTTTCAGGTCATGCATTTTAAAATGTAATGTATAAAGTGAAGTACTGTTGGAGAAAGGGTATTGAGGGAGAATCATAAAAGGTAGAAGGCTCAATAAAAGACAACTCCTTTACTGTAAAACAGTTATCAACAAGGTATTTTAAGGTTGGTACTTTTGTTTCTCCGAGTTACCCAGGGTACATATGTCATAAGATTATTGTTGCGATTTTTGGCCTGATTCCCCTCTTTCGACCAAAGTAAGCAAAGGTAGATTATTTGATGGTCCTAGAGGTTGTCCGGCCAGAAATCCCTGTGGTGTGAGGAACGTCATGCATGATTTGATCCTCTTATTTCAGATCGGAAATCCTGCTGTGTGTGGAGAACGTCAAGAATAGTCAAGTACATCTTCTGTGTTTCGTCTCATGGAACAGAGCAATAGCAACCCGGGAAAGAAGCTGTAATTCAGGGAGAAGAACAAACGCAGCAATACAGCAAATGTAAAACATAGGGTCAAATGGAAGACAGAAAGGGAGGACCAAGTGGTTGATTTGTGCCAACAACACTGTTTATTCAACATGTCTGGTAAATTATCATAAGCGAAATGACAAGTCTTTATGGACAAAGCAAGGTCCATAAAGACAAGGTTGAGCAACTTTGGTGTGGAAGAACTTGACTGGCATGCACAGAGTCCTGACCTCAACCCCAATAGAACACCATTGGGATGAATTAGAGGAGAGACTGTGAGCGAGGCCTTTTTGACCAACATCACTCTCTGATCTCGCAAATACACTTAAGACTGGTCAAAAATTCTCATAAACACTCCTAAACCTTATGGAAAGCCTTCCTAAAAGAGTTTAAGTTGTTAAAGCTGAAAAGGGTGGACCGATATCATATTTAACCCTATGGATTAAGAATGGGATGCCACTTGAGGTCATGTGCGGGAAGGCAGACGAGTCAATACTTTCAGTAAAATAGTGTATGTGCCCAAGAGTTAAGGCAAAATATGGTCTCTTTAAGTTCAACAAAAATTAATATATTAATAGCCCACTTTGGCTAAACCTTCTAGATTTCTAGTTTATTTTGTGGTCTATTAGCATATTATTTTAGTGGTACCTATTGTAAACTTTTTGCCCAGCATTAGACATGGCATTTGTCTTTTTAGTTTCAAATCAACATCATAAACTAAGTCTGCATAAATTATACTGTCTTGTCCTCCATCTCTCAAAAACATATCTATTTTAAGCTTCCTGTCCCGTTGTCTGACTGACCTGCTGGCGTTGAGATTGAGTTTCTCCTCTGTGTCTTTTAGGAGCTGCTCAAAGTCAGATTCACTGGACACCCCTGGAACCAGCAGCTCCACAAAGGCATGGTCGTCAGGAAAATCCCCTGGCCACTCCATGTTATCTTTCACGAGAAAGGAACTGGAGAGGGAGAGAAAACAGACGACCTTGCTTAAAAAAAACTAGAGACGCTACACGTGACAAGTATCTGCTTATGAAAGAAATAATGAGACAGACAGCACTGGTGTCAGGATTAAATCAACAATTTAGTCTGACACCAAATAACAGAGATCTGGAGGGTTGTATTATCCCAGCTGTCTGTCAAAGAACACGTTGTGCACATTCTGAACACTCACACATATGCAGGCTGTAGTAATTTGAAATTTCCTCAAACAGAAGCCTTATTAAGGGACACAAATCAATTGCACCTGAAACACATGGAATAAAGCAGCTTATCATCAACAAAAGCAGTCTCTCTCCTCAGACTTCCTGATCAAAATGCATTACCTCAGCTTCTCAGCATTCCCACCTCCTGACACTACAGTGAGTTAACACAGAAAAAAAAATAGACCAAATAAATAAACAATGAGGTGAGGTGCTCTTCAGTCAAGGCTTTAAATAAACAACTCATCTCCTTACATCTCTGCCAGAGCTCAGGGCCACCCCCCTGTACCCTGTGGTGCTTAGCACTCATGCTAACAGCCAATCCCACGCCGGTGCGGCATTGCCGGGCCTCATATCAACATTGTCATCAACGCGAGTCAAGTGGAAGGTAATGGAGAGTGTCTGTGTCAATTTGGCTTTCTCACACTCCCCCGCCTCCTGCCCCTTTTTTTCTCGTCATCTGCTCTGATTTTAATAATCCCTGTCAAACTCCAAACAGCTCCCCGCACTGCGCTCCGCTTCTCCGCCGCTGCACACACTCTGTGCCACTCTCACTGACAGGGCAGACAGGAAGCTCAACATTCATTTAGCCTGCACAAAGGGAGGCCTGTCCAGCTGGACAAATATTATTTTCCTCTGCTGACAGCCTCACCAGTTAAGCTTGTCCTTTATTATTTCTGCCTCTCTTCTTCTCTCTTACTGTTTACCCTCATCATCACGCTCCCTATGCGCCACTGTTTGAGAAGGCAGCCATTGCTTAAAAAGGGAAGACGGTTCTTAAATCCATGGATTATGAACTCAACACTGTAATTATATGAGCTGAGCCAGACATGTGGCTTTAAGTAGTGTGTCTTTTTGAGTGTAAAAGACAGACAAAGCAGATGGACGGCAGGTCTGAATGTGTACACTGCATGTCTGCTGGGTGTCTTCCTCTGGGTCTGCCAAAAAATCATCTGTTTTCTTAAGCATGAGAGTGTACATATGAGTGTGTATGCACGTGTGTGTCAGCGCAGCACACAGGGCCTCATTAGTACAAGCCTTTAAATCATCTGCTCTCCATTGTCTTGTCATTAGCTCTTTACAAAGCAGATGTTGGAGAAGCCCCTGTGTGTTTCACAGTGTTGCAACAGGGACAACCGGGCCAGGCTCGGAGACATCCACTCAACATCTATTAGAAAAGAGAGGAAATAGTGTGACACACACATTAGCACGCACACATCCCTGTCCTCAGTCTCTCGCTGCTGCCTGTCTACCCCAGCTAGGCTAACACACAAGCCCATTTACAGTAATGAGTTTGTCCTGAAATATTTAGCAGCGCATCCCCCAGGCCACCGCTTTAAAGCCACTTAGAGCATGTCAAGTTATAGTCAACATTGTTTTAAAAGGGGTACCTAACATTCTGCTGTAGAGAAAACATCATAAATTAAACAGGTGCATATTCTAAGATCACAATACGACCGATAACTATCTCATGTGTGCCCAGGGGGAGCTTGCCGTCACTCTTACAGTACAAACATGTGCTCTACTGCTATGACTGAGTTTCTTCTATCTGTTTAGCGATGGACTTAAGCCTCATCAGATTTAATACACTGACAGTTCAGGTCAGTTCTTGATGCCCGCACTCTTGTTAAATGATAACTGTCACTTTGGATCCCCATCACAGGGAAATATGAGCTTAAAATGTGTGTGATTATTCTGTAAAACAGCCTGCCACCATCATAACAAATACATTCATGGTCATCCCTGAGCAATTGAGTAAAACATTACTTTAATCCCGATATTGCTTGTCAGTGCTATGTTTTGTGGAGTTAATGAAATAATTCAACAACATGTATGTCCCCTGAGAAGCAAGTCCAACAAAACTATCATAAAGCAAGTCTGTATAGAGTGGTGCAGGAATGAGTGGAATGAGTTAGTATTTAGCAATTTCTGGTTTCCAACCCTCAAAACTACATAGGATTAAAATACTGGTTTCGGGTAAATGAAAAAAAGTTTGTGGTGAACGCACACATATGAGATTTTAATGTTTGATGAGAAATAGTAAAAAGCATCTAATATTGCCTGCTTCTGAATTTTAAAACCTTGTTTTTAGAATTACAGTTGATTATTGCTAACAAGGACTACACAAACGGCCTGAGGCCCATCAGCAAGCATTTCTGATTGCATTTTAAAAATCAATTATTCATAGACTACTGCCACAGCCATGAGAACCAACTGATCGGGTCACACAAATGTGAGGGAACTCTGAAGCAAGATGTCTCTTTTTTGCATCAAGTATCCCAAATATTAGATTTAGAGCAGTGCATGCCTAAGTGCAGGCCTGGACCCTCTAGTAGGCCACAGAGGTACTGCTGCTGGGCCACATGGGCCACTACATAAACGCTAAAGCCTAATTTAAACTAAATTTTCAATTATCGTAAAATACTGGATGACTTTTTTGCCCCAGATAAAAAAAACAACCTGAAGATTTTTCGGGTTATAGCATTTTATTGTTTGATAAACAGGACAGTGTCTCAAATTAACTAGTGTTGAATTAAATGGTGACTTTTCAGAGATTCCTATTATACCAATTTCCTTTTGGGAAATTAGCTGTGCTTTTGAAGACACAAAAGGTATGAAGAAAGAGTTTGCTGAATAGTTAGCTCCAAAGAAGAATACTGAAAGAAATACAGCAGCAAAATTCCCGTTTTACTTTGAAATCTGTTGGAAAAAAATGAAATGGTTTATACTTTCAGCCTAATGTTGTAGTCCTTCGAGGGTCTTGGTGTGCCCTCGATACATTTCAGGTTTCAGAATAGGCCAAGGAATACTTAAGTTTGGAAATGGCTGATTAAGAGAAATTACAGACGAGTATGGGTTACTGATAAAATTCTCCACCAGTTCCCTCATCACTTTTTATTGATTTTCTTTGCGGAAAAACAGAAGATCCACACACATTTTCAGAGCTAACAAAGTCAATCATATGGCTCATTCGATATTTAAAACCAGGCTGTGTTAGCAAATATTTCAGCATGGGCTGGTGGTCACAGCTTAACTTGAAATCACAGACACTAGATGCTGTTAGTCTTGGATTGGATAATAACATTAAAGCTAGGGTTGGTAATCTGATTTAGATACACTTTTTGTAATACTGGTTAAAATGGTCTTTATGACCCGATGGTAATCAATTCATAATGTGTTCTTAAAACAGAGCGAAAAAAAATCCGCTATCTACAGCAGGAGTAAAACAGGGAAAACACCAACCAATAAACATGCCCTGTCCCCAGTTTTTAAACCAATCAAATCCCGTCGCCATTCTGCCCGCCTGCTGCGCATACATTTTGCCGGCGTGCACAGACTCAGTGTGTGTAGCCAAGCTGAGAGGGATCAGAGACCGCGGGAGAATGCTTACCAGTCAAGTTTAGGCTTTGTAAATAAGGGAAACTGGCTACCAGCCATCCCACAACCCCAACCAAGCTCCAGTATCCCTCACAATTTAAAGACAGATGTACAAGAAATCTAAAATAAACACTTTGTTTTCTTGTTTTTTTTCTGTTGGCTCTAATCTTGTGACAGCTGCCACCCAGGCTACTGCAGGTGGAAGCTCTTGCGAGGCTTTTTCTTCTTCTTCGGTTTTACGGCAGTTGGCATCCATCATTTTGGAGCATTACCGCCTCATTCAGGCTAGTGACAGAGTTCAGTTTGGAGAAGCAGAGCAATGTTTTTAGTATTATATCATCACATGGGAGAGTTACAGGAGAATACTGATACAGGAGGACGGCGGGAAAGAGGATAAAATATGTAAAATACGGTAGTTTCATGGCCAAAACGGGAGACTTGACAGCTATGTGGAGAATAGCAGAGGAACTACCTATACCCCGATCAACATCGGGCTGTGAGTACTACCTAACTTTCTGTGTTTGCTTTTTTTGTTTTTACTTTACTATGATAATGTTTTGGTGTTTTCTTGCTGCTGACTGAGAAATGACTTGGTGTAGTGTAAAAAAAACAAGTTGTGCTGAGGGTTTGGAGTTGAATCAGTCTTCTGGATATATCAGCCGCGGGCGTGCATGTGAGCGGGGGGGTCATTTTGGAGGAGGGGTGGGAGGGGCTAGACAGAGTCCTGAGGAGATGTTACATTCAAATTCATGCTAGTTCTCCAAAATTACCAACCCCAGCTTTATGCCATAGTTTGGACCTCTCTGTCCACTGTGAATACTTCCTTGACTCCTTTGCTGTCTTTTGTGCTCACTGCCTTTAGTGAGATGGTGACACAATTATTGAAAGGCAGACAACTAAGTGTGAGAAGGATACATACAGATGCTGCAAAAATTGTTGGTATCCTTCCATTAAAGAAAGGAAAGCCCACATGGTCACTGAAATAACTTGAAACTGATGAAAGTAACAAAAAAGAAAAAATGTACTAAAAGTCAACATATGAAAACCAGACATTGCTTTTGAATTGTGGTTCAACAGAATCATTTAAAAAATATAAATAAAATAATAAAAAATATAAGGGAAAAAACCAAAAATATATAGAAAAATATGATGGTACCTTTAACTCAATGCTTTGTTGCACAACCTCTTGAGGCAATCGCTGCAACGAGGCAATTTCTGTAACTCTCAGTGAGACTTCTGCACCTGTCCACAGGTATTTTGGACCACTCCTCATGAGCAAACTGCTCCAGCTGTCTCAAGTTTGAAGGCTGTCTCCCCCAGACTGCATGTTTCAGCTCCTTCAACAAATGTTCAACAGGACTTAGATAATGGATCATAGAAGGTCACTTCGTAATAGTCCAATGTTTTGTTCCGAGCCATTCTTGGGTCATTAACCTGTTGGAGGTACCATGACCTGCGGCTGAGACCAAGCTTTCTGACACTGGGCAGCACATTTCACTCCAGAATGACTTGATAGTCTTGAGATTTCATTGAATGCTGCACAGATACAAGACACCCTGTGTCTGATGTAGCAAAGCAGCCCCAGAACATAACTGAGGCCCCTCCATGTTTCACAGTAGGTATAGTGTGATTTACTTTGTATGCTTTATTTTTGCATCTGCGAACATAAAGCTGATATGACTTGCCAAGAAGCTCCAGTTTTGTCTCATCTGCCCAAAGGACATTCTCCCAGAAGCTTTGTGGCTTGTCAATATGCATTTGGCAAATTCCAGTCTCGCTTTGTTGTGATTTGCTTTCAACAGTGATGCCTTCCATTAAGGCAACTTTCCTTTAAACAATGATGCATGATGCGATCTGATACAGCTTTGCCTTGACCTTGGAGTTGACCTGTAATCTCTTTGGAAGTTGTTCTGGGCTCTTTGGTTACCATTTGTGTTATCTGTCTCTTCAATTTGTCATCACTTTTCCTCTTGTGGCCAAGTTCAGGGAGGTTGACTACACTACCGTGGACCTTAAACCTCTGAATAATATGTGCAACTATAGTCACAGGAACATCAAGCTGCTTGGAGATGGTCTTATAGCCTTTACCTTCAACATGCTTGTCTATAATTTTCTTTCTAATCTCCTGAGACAGCTCTGTCCTTAGCTTTCTGTGGTCCATGTTTAGTGTGGTACACACCATGATATCAAACAGCACAGTGACTACTTTTCACCCTTTAAGTAGGCAGACTGGCTGATTACAAGCTTGGAGACATCTGTGATAGTATTTAAAGGACACCACTTAGTTTAAAATGTCCCTATGGTCAAACCACTTTTAATCTTTGCGAGGGGTACCATCATTTTTGTCCAGGCCAGTTTCAGTATGTTATATTTTTAAATAATTCTGTTGGACCTCAATTCAACAAGCAATTTCTGGGTTTTATTAGTTGATTTTCAGTACTTTTTTATTTATCATTACTTTTGTCAGCTTCAAGTTATTTCAGTGGCCATGTGGTTTTTCTGTCTTTAATGGAAGGGTACAGCAGTTTTTACAGCGTCTGTATAAACAAAAAAACAACCACTGTAACAAAAAAATTGCCACCCAATAACTTAACACTCAAATGAAAACTGAGGTAGTTCTATTTTTTCGCCATGTATCTCAAAGGCAAATGCATTTGATTATTTTATATTCCGTACTTTTCATTGAGAAATTTATCATGGCTGAGAGAATCAGGGAAGCTGTGGATCTGTAATGAAGATGGTTGTCCCTCAGACGAAGGGTTTGGGGTTAGATCCTTTGTTCCTATGGTCATGTTTTAGTGTCCTTTGACAAGACATCAAACCTCAAATTGCCACCACAGATCAGCGGTCTGTAACTGGGTGTAAATAATATCAAATCATAGTGACGGACATTTAAACAGGATTCTATGCCTGCATTGTGTGGATAACTTAATGACATATGCAATGCTGAATGTAATATAATGTTTGGGACAGCTAGAATAACACTACCCAAGTTCAAGTCAAATTATCATACTAAAAAGTCAAAAATAATATCTAACTAACAACATTATTAAAACAAGATGAGGCTCCTGAATCAACAATCCTTTCAGTATAACCATTTGGAAATATATTTTATGACAGATGATTCTTCACAAAATGCGACTGAAATCTCAAAAACATCTGTTTCTTTACAGACCCTAAATGTTGATGTGGTGATAGATTAGTAAAAGGCCTCATTTGTTTTACTTGATTGCTTCCCAAGGTTGTGATCATAAAACTTAAAAAAATTGTGAAATACTAATTATGTCATGAATTAGCCAATAATCTATCTTGAGGCAGTTAATAAAGTTTATATTTACATTTGCTGCCTTCCAATCTCTCAAAAATCAGTACAAAACAAAGGTCCTGAATATCAGTGTATTATTAACAACTTATTAATCAATGAAATCTCATTCATCACATCTGACTTAAACTTAAGTGGACAGGGCATATTCAGTGAACACTCCCAAATAGGGATGGGAATTGATAAGGTTTTATCAATACCAATGCTGTTACCGATCCTGCTAATCGATCCAATTCTTTAACGATTCCCTTATCGATTCCAGCAAATTTCACATGTGAGCAAATGGTCTGATTTTCAGTGTTAACAATGTCAAACATGTCACAGTATAGATAACTGCTTCTGCAAGTTGATGGTGTTTCCACTCACTTAAGGTTGTGCAGTAGGTGTAATTAAAATTAAGCTTCAATTCTGACGCTTCTGAACCCTGTCAATTGAATGGAATTGATAAGGGAATTGATTAGCAAAAAGATTAATGATGTCGATTCTTTGATGGAGCTGTTAACGATTCTCAACTGGAATTGGTTTTCGATTCCCATCCCTACTCCCAAACTGTGGAATGTGCTGCTCGAGGAGATCAGGTCAGCTGAGTCAATAATCACCTTTAGATCTCTTTTCAAGACACTGGTGAACTTTTCCCAATTTTACTTGGATTTATTTAAAGCTGATTCATTTACTTTGTTTTAATGTTATTTATTCTAATTTAAAGAAGTTCTCCTTGTTAAGTGAGTTTTTAAACCATATTTATGCTTTACAGTGTTTGGGTATTTCCTTGATTGTTTCTTTGCTTATAATTTTACAACCTGCCTGTTGCATTGTGTTTTGTTTTTTATTGTTTTTTCAATTATTGCTGTCCTTGTGAAGACACATTTTCTCCAATGTTAAGGGAAACATTGGACCAATGTGTCTTTGTTTTTTAGTTAGTATGGTTTATCACCGATATTTATACCTTTATATACTTTTGTAGTAATGATATGGATTTTGAGTCTGGGACAGTGTCCATCTATCTATCTATCTATTGGAGACTTTAAGTTATTATGTTACTCATTTAATAAGTGATGAGCAATGGCTTGTTCACATGTGGGTAATTCCCCGGGATAACATCCAAGGCTTTATTAACTGCACTAAATGCTGAGAAATACATTCTTCTTCACTGTGACCCCCACAAGAAAGGGGAACCATATTGCTTTTTGGCTCAGACCTTTAAATTTCTTTGACCATCTGTGCATATGCAAATGTGGAACAAAAAATGGTCACATTTGAAAAAAATATATCGATTTGAAGCAAGAGCTGATATTGCTTATGTATTGCTATTGTTGAATTATACCAGATATTTAACTCTTTAACAGCATGCTGTAAACTTGCACGTGCTGAACCTAAAGTCATTAGTTAACTGTAAAATAACAACATGTGGTGGATATATTTTGCATTTCTTACCTCTCGTGGGATCTTTTAAACACGTCTCTGACTCAGTGTTGTTCCGAGGCATGACTGAAAGTTAATAGACCAGAGTCATCTGCTGAATCAAATATATTTCACTAATTTAAAGAGCAATAAAGTGTAAACGGCGACGTTCACTAACATGCACTCTGGTATATCATGCAAAGCTGTGATTCGAGAGCCTCGCTGTTGTCGTCGGTGAACGGTGACTGAAAACTAGGAACGTTTTGTAAAGAAAATACACATGCATCCTTTTAATCGGAATAAATGGCTGTTAGTGGTCGATACACGATAGCCTGTTAATCGGTGTTGCATGATATTCAGTGACTGCAGTCACTTCCAGGGAATCGGGAGCGTCCATGACAACAACCCGGAAGAACCTCCGCGTAAACTTCCGCTCGACGGAGCCGTCCACATCACCAACCAAAAGAGGGGGAATTTACAGACGGAGAGGACCAGACTGATAATTTCCCCTGATATTAGTAAGTAATTTTATCAAACAAAAATATTTAATGCTGAAAATGCCAAATTGTTGATGATAAAGTCGTCTAATTGTCGTCAATACTTTCAATGATTTCCTCAATAGTATCTTTCCCCCCCCTCAGTGAGGTAGTGAGCTAAGCCGCGGGACTGTCATCACATGGCGGTTGGGCGCGGGGCGGGGAACTCCTAAGAGGATCCAAGTCAACACAGACCTTTCGCAATCCTGTATACATATACAAAACTACCGGATTTATCTATATACAGGACAGCATACATCAACAAAGAAGCAGTCTAACTCTGGTACAAAACACTGCGTCTAAAATTCGGCCTTTGTCATCGTCAGAGTTTTGGCGCGGCAGTTTGTAAGTGGAGGACACGGTCATCATTATTGGGATGAGAAAGGTACACGAATCAAACAGCTGCAGTTTATGACAGCAGAGCTCATTGTCTTGTCCAACGATATATTTCCTGCATAGATACTAGATGACTCTGTACACTTTGAGACTATCCAAGTGCACACTTGAACAGAGCAACAAGTGTTGAACTGACATTTCTTCACAAAAGCCTGATGCTGCACATATGAGGCCAATTAAAGTCACGGTTTATCAAGTCTGACGGGATCAGTGGGTGCTCTGCGGTGCCATGTGTATTGTTCACTTTTGTAATTTTCCTGTTTGTTCCTTACAAGAATGGAGAGCTGCTCACACGTTTTCCAGATCTCTGGCATCAAAAACCGAACCAAGAAGAGAGCTTTGGTCAAGGGAATCCAGCAGCTGGGTGGAAAATATATGGGTGGCTCTGTAAGTAAAGATCCAAAAGATGTTTTTTTTTTTCAATCGAAGCTGCAATTCATCCAACACCTCATGTGTACAATGGTATTTTCATTAAATATAAGCAGGGGCTATATATGTCTTAAAGCTAGGGATGTACAATATTATCTATAGAAAGATTTGTGTTGATACTTTGGTCATACATTTTAGCCATAGTAATAATATATATCTTCGTGGTAATACCCCCATAATGAATGAATGTAGCTCAGAGCTTTGCAGTTTGTTTAAATGAATGCTGAATGCTTCTATTGGAGAATGAAGTGCTGTTTCCTGTGGTCCGCATCAACTTCTAACATAAATACACTCACACTGAAAGCAACTGATCAAGTTTGGTACAGGAGAAACCTTTTTCTCTTGCCAATAGGTATTGATATCGAAATTGATAAGATTGGTAATACTGGCATATTGGATCAGCAAAAATCCAGTTTTGTGCATCCATACAAAACAAATAGAAAAACAAGTTACAGCTGACTTCCTGCTGTGTTTTCAGTTTCATTTTTAATTTGTTACTTCATTGTATAGCTGGACTATCACTAGCATTTTCATTTTTTTTGCAATTATTGCCTTCCACAGTTATGAATGCTGAGTTATCAGATAAAAGGTTACCATGCCACAAGACATGTTGAACATTTGTTTTCTTTTTCCATTATATTTTTAGCATTATATTTAGGTATTTGTGTTTTCCTTTCTTTGAATTGTCCATTCTTTAATGTTAATAAGGACGATATCAACATTCAATGAAAGCATGTGTTCTTTTTTTTTTTTTTTTTTTTTAATGTATTTTTTTGGCATTTTATGCCTTTATTGATAGGAGAGAGACAGTGGATAGGCTTGTGAAAGGGGCAGATGCACTGAACAAAATACTTCCAGTGAAACAGGCATTACTTTGGAAAGTTTTCTGCAGTATGCAAGTTAGTCAATAACAGGATGAGGGAGGGAAAATTCAAGTTCACCAGAAAAAATTTGTCAAAGTAAAGCCTGGATAAGAAATCTTGCTGTTTGTTACATACATGTCTGCATAAATTCGCCCCAAAAAATCAGGAGTTTCTCCTGCATGTATGAATGGGGTTTAAGAGATGTTTCTTGTTATTTCATGTGTGTGCTTTGGAGGATATTGGATGCTTGCATTACTCTTGGGCACAGTAGAGTATCTATCAATCTTGACACTTTGAACCCAATGTTAAGGACACAGGGAATGATTATCAAGTGACTTGCGAGATTGGCTAAATTGTTTTCAAATTTGTATAACAAGAATCAAGGCCTCTACATAGCTCATTAGAAATGAATATCATCAGTACTGCCTGGAATTGTTTGTATGCATCTTAAAGAGTCCTAAACTTTATTTAAAAATATGCAGCAACTGTGTTTGAAAAGTGTCCTTTAAAGTAGATCCCAAGAGTACTTACAACAATGTGCTCATAGTCTCACCAAACCAAAACACCCACATAAAGAACATTGAACTTATCTTTGCAATCCATGCAAATACACACAAGTTTCCTAAGGAGAAAATATGTTCAGTAACTTTACAGGGCAGTGCTGTTACCGTGGTTGTGTTCTCTGTGCAGCACATGACTGTGGAAAGTAAGTTAAACATCAAGTTAATTAAACCAAGTAGGTGAATGTAAACATGTTGTACTTGCACTGCCAGCTAAACAGATAGTGGTGCTGGATGACATTTATTCTCTGTGCAGTTTATTTTAGACATGGTCCCTGAGTCTACAGCCCTTTGTGCATGAATAGAAAGACAGTGGTTTTTGCTTGTTTGTCCTAAAACAACTAAGACAGAGTTTGCATGTCATTTGCCTGAGAGTCGCTCCTCTTTCTGTCTCTGCCTATCTTTGCATACCTTTGATAAAAAGCGTCAGGTAGAGCCATAACTGAAATTTTACATCAAGCAGGAATGGGAAAGAAACAAAGCTTCAGCAATTCGTGTGTAATTAAGTGTCTTTAGTTCTCACATGCATTTTGAATGATGTTAAAAAGAAATGGATGTCACACAGTGGTAAACCTGCCCTTGTCCCAGCTTTTTTTGGGAAGTGTTGCTGGCATCCAATTAAAAAACAAGTGAAAAATTTCCACACAACAATAGAGTTAGTCATTTTGAAAATTAAATGTCCTGTCTTTGTGGAGTATTAAATTGAACAAAGGTTGAAATGGATTTGCTAATCATTGTATTCTGTTTTGAATTTATGGTTTGCACAATGCCCCAATTTACTGAAATTAGGGTTTGTAAAAAGTCCCAAGCAATTAAAAGCGTTGGACATGGTATGTTAGACTTTTTATGTGGTAACACTGTAATTCTTTTTTTTTTTTTTTTTTTTTTTTTTTTTTTTTTTGACAAAATTGTGATTTTCGGTTAAGCTGTATGGCATATTTCAACAATATTAATTTGGGCCATTTGTTCATTGTGTTTACTGGAAGAAGATTGCTTTAAGAAACAGGTTGAAAAATGAGTAATTGTTATGTTTTTATTTCTTGTTTATTTTGTTCATTAATACAAAATCAGAAATGTGTTTCTCTTATTATTTATAGATTTATCAGTGTTCCAGCACCCATCTCATAACCCCTCAGGTTTTGTCCAGTGAGAAGTTTCTGGCTGCTTGTGCTGCAGGTCAGTTATAATGGTGATACGTATTTAAATAATTAAATGTACTTACATTTAAACTATAATTTATATCATGATAATTAAGAAATAGCAACTCGTCTGTTTTGTAAAGATTGACATTTCATGATCTTTGCCCTTCTTTGCTTGTTTTTCCTATCAGGAAAGTGGGTTGTGACTCCAGAATATGTGCTGGACAGTGTCAAGAAGGGTTCCTGGCTGGCAGAGGGATCTTACGAAATTTCAATTTCCACCAGCTCCACTTCTGCCTTTTACCCTGTTAGACAGTGGAGGGAGAAAGTGACTAGTGGAAAGCTTACAGGAGCCTTCCAGGGCTGGAGGGTCCTCCTTTTGGTCCAAGATCCCTCCCGCTGGGCCATGTTCAGACGGTGAGGTGTTAAATAGTTTTTCTTTGTCCCCCAGAAAATGTACGTGATCCGTATTTGAGTAGATGAAAAATTCTAAATTAATAATTCTTTAAACTGTCCCAGGTTGCTAAGAGCAGGCAGAGCTAAAATTTACCAAAGCCCCCCTCCTTCTCATGCCTCCTTGACTCATGTTATGGCAAAGCCAATAACAGAGCACTCCAAATCCCATGATGCTCCCTGCTATCCTGTGAGTTACATTGTCGAGCACCTCTTTGGGGTGAGTATCACTTACTGTGGTGAAAAAAAACAAATTATTGCCACTTAATTGTTTTTTTTACTACCGCCAAACAGGTTAAATTTATTAGATTGGCCAAAAATATAAGTGTTATTTTTATTTTGTTTTCATCTCATCATTAACTTTTAAAAAGACTTTGCTAACAGGTCATGTGCTATTTACACTTAATGAATGGATACATGGACAAGACATATCTTTACTCAGCTTCATTTCTCTAACGTGTGATTTCAAAATGCATTTAACAGTTTTCAATTGCAATGACATTAATTTAATTTCTTCATACAGAGAAATTGTTTTGATATTTATAACATAAAAGAAGATCATCCAACTGAGATCCAGAGAACCAGCGTTGTCACTGATAATTTCTTCAACATGGAGACCGGACTCAGAGATTACATCATTGAACAGGAGGTGGGTTTATTCATTTAAAAGTAAAAGCATAGCTCATTATCTGACAGTGATTCAATCGATATGTCATTTGCTCCGTTTTCTTCAGTCGAGTTCTCTTTTGTGGCTGTCTTGTACTTGTTTGACATTGTTAATGGGCCGTTCTTTACAGAGCCGGCCCAGACTCTGCTTCCTTGAATTTCTAGGTCACCACGACCCGTACCGTCCAAAGGCTCAGGTACATACTCACACACAACTAATACATTTCTAAAATAACTGTGTGTTTCATCAAGAAGATCAGGTCATTCAATTTCCTTTGTGTCATACATTTCAATGGAAAGTGACACTAAGAGCAAGGGCGCATCATACTCCGGTCACCAATTTAACCAGCACTGTCAGCTGATCTGAGAGTTTTGATTGGCAGGCCTATTAACAGCACTCCACTGTCCTGTCCACACCTTACCCAAGTGGATCTCCATCAGATTGCTATTATAAGTGCTCGTGTATTTCCATTCTTGTACTTTCTGAATCCATATGCTGTTTGCCAATAACAGACAGTCAGAAATGACCTCCAGGAACTTCTGATACCCATTCACTTCCTATTTCCATTACCCTCCTGCCCTCACTTTTCCTCCTCTTTCCCTTGTCCATCTCTTTGAGTGCAGTGTTTTTCCCACCTTCCCATACACCTCTTCCACTTCTTCATTGGTCTTTTATTCCTCCAGGCAACAGAGACAGACTTTAGTAATGTTGGGAGTATGATAGAGTGCGGGCTCTTCATTGAAGCCTTGGACTCGATCAGGAGCACCGTGTACCCCAGCCTGCTGCCACCAGCTGCTCACCTTGTCTCCCTCATAGACTACGCACAGCAGGTAACCAGCATTACCATAGTGCAGAATATTCTCACCTGCTACTGCGTGAGCCTCAGGGTCTGCATTAAAGTGAAACTGAGCTCTCCACATTTCATTTCAAGTTTGTTGGGACTATGTAGGCTCAGCCAGGGGTCAAAAGATACATTGCACTGTTTTCTTCAAATCTCTGCACCCTCCACAGCTCATAAACAGACAGAAGTGTGCCACTCTCTTGCTGTTTATCAGCAGAGGTCAATGCAGATCCATTAATACTTGCTCTCTATGGAGATAATTTTGTTTCTTTATCATTCAATCAAAAAGAATAGATCTGAAACCAAAAAGGAGATTTGTAAGCAAAAGAGAATAAGTGGAAATTGAAAAAAAGTTGAGATCGAAATACAACAGGTTGCACTTAAAAAAACAAACAAACTGAGAACATATTGCTTTCCATTTTGCTTAGAAATCAGTCCTCTTTGCTTTCAAGTTGAAAACCTTCTCTTGCAAATCACTCCTCTTTGCTTGCAAACTCCAAAGTTTTGCTTGCAAATTCTACTGCACTTACTAGGCGGGGCCTACGCTGGTGGATGAGAGAATAGTTTCTATTGGTTGGTTTGACCTGGCTTTATCCAGTGCGAGTGCCAGCTACCACTTCCCCCTTAAGGTGCGTTCACACCGGACGAGGTAGTCCAGGTAGCGTCCGGACACCACATGAGAAAATGTGGTGTTCTCACCACATGAGAAAATGATCCATCGTTTGATTTTTCAGCTCGTAGGGCTCGCGTTTGTTTTCACTCAGGTGCAAACAGTAGATCCGTGAGTGTCACGTTGTCATGGCAACCGACCGGAAAAAGGCTTGTGTCTCAGAGAGTGAAGCATCTTAGCTCACAGCTTTGAGCTCTGTGCTAACAGCTAGCAGCCATGCTACAGCGGCTAGCTGAGCCTTGTGGAGCCGCGGCTCAGTTCTCGTTAACGGCAATGCGGTCCGCTCGGTGCAGACCTCTCGGTAAGCCGGTGAAGCAGCGGTCTGATGAGCATGATGTCCGTGACATGTCCCGTTAATCGCGACTATGCTCAACGAAGATGTAACGTTGTCAGGTGATGAAAAAGACACCTGATCATGTGTTGATGGAGTGCGAAAAGTGAATTAAAAAAATAATAAACAATGCTTAGCCTGGCGTGGGGGGGCAGGTAAAGCCTGGCGGCCCCGCCAGAGTTATAATACACTGGGGGAAACCCTGTACTGTTGTGTAGGAACCATGACACCGCGTGTACCGTGGAACAAAATGTTTTAATCACTCACTATCAACTTAGCCTCCAGGCCTTGTGTAAGAGGGAAGTGGTAGCTGGCGCTCGCACTGGGTAAAGCCAGGTCAAACCAACCAATAGAAACTATTCTCTCATCCACCAGCGTAGGCCCCGCCCAGTAAGTGCAGTAGAATTTGCAAGCAAAACTTTGGAGTTTGCAAGCGAAGAGGAGTGATTTGCAAGAGAAGGTTTTCAACTTGAAAGCAAAGAGGACTGATTTCTAAGCAAAATGGAAAGCAATATGTTCTCAGTTTGTTTGTTTTTTCAATTGCAACCTGTTGTATTTTGATCTCAACTTTTTTTTTTCAATCTCCACTTATTCTCTTTTGCTTACAAATCTCCTTTTTGGTTTCAAATCTATTCTTTTTGATTGAATGATAAAGAAACAAAATTATCTCCATAGCTCTCTCTCCTTGTCTTGAATTAAGGATATTAGAAACACCTTTAACATTAAAGGAGAGTATTTTATGAGATAAATGTAATGACAGTACAGTGAGAGGTGGTGTATGGAACTTTCCATTCTATAGCAATAAAGAGACAGATCCTGTCTTTGCTTGGGGTGTTTTTTATGTAGTAATTAGCACTGTCTCAAAGCAAGGAACTCCCTGGTTTAACCTCTTGAAGCCTGGAATAGGAGAAGAGGTGTTTATAATGTAAAGACACAGTTTTGTACTGACAAGTGTGTCAGCTGATACATTTATGGCTCACAAGTTAACAGGTGAAAGAAATTTTGTGTATAATTTTCAAAAAATATCTTGAGTAATGGCCTCTGTCCACAACTGCTGCTTTTGCACTGGCAGGGCTCAGTTTTGGAGCACTTCTATCAGATATCTAATGTTGCTGTGCTATGAAGTAGACCTCTGCTTCTTTCATGACATATTTGTCCCTTTGAATAGCTTGGTGTGCTTGATTTTTACCTTCATTCCTGGAAAAAAATCAACTTTTAGAGCCAAATACCAGGAAATTGTCCCCTTGCAAAGTTGAGGCATATTACTTTATTTTTTCACTATTGTTGTAGGTGAGGCTTACATGAGAAGTCCAACCCTGTCTTAATTTTGCTTGGTCAGGAAAAGAAAATTGGCTGTCAGAAACACAGCACTGATTCAAAAGTTGAAGTATGTTTTCAGCTTAGTGGAAACAAAAACTATGCTCAGGGCATTTACAGTGTGGAACACTCACTGAGTGCTGAAAATGCTTGACTACACTGGTTTTGTGTTGAGAATGAGTGCTGCCAGCACAAGAAAAGCAGAAGCTGTGGACTGAGACTCTCAACCCTTTGAAATCATAGATTACTGTACAATAAAGGAAAACAGTTTGGTTTGGTAACGCAAAGTCACCAGAACTAGATATAATAGTTTTGAAATCCTACCGACAGTGGATAAACAAAGTTAAAATGAATATATCAAAGAGTAACAATTTAAGTCACTGTGGCTCCAACCAAATGACTCGCTTTGTTGAGAACCAAGTTTGGCACTATCAATCAACACACTAAATTAAATTTAATTGTTGTATGTTTATTTTGTGACAGGGGAACGCCACCTCAGTCTTCCTTCGAAACTTTCAGCAGGTCATGAATAACCTTCTTGTCACCAACCCTCCCTGGCTTGCTCCCAGCTCAGTCAAGAAATTCTACGCACAGGTGCTGCAGTGCCCACAATGTAAGACGGGCATGTGGCCTTTTCTAGAGACGGCCATCAGGTAACAAACTATCACAGAAAATGTATGTAAAGTCCTTTTCACACATGCAACGCTGATATTAGTGGATAGTATCCATGCAGCCAGCTCTGGTAATTCCATGACATGGTTGCTCACACTTGCCCCTCGCAATAGGGAGGATGGAAGTCAGTGGTCTACTATGGTAGCAGACAAGCAATTTATGTCCTTACTTCAGTTTTACATGTCAAAAAGTATATCTACATCATCAATTAAAGAGTGGAGGAGGACCACTGAAGCACACAAAAGGGAATTTAAAGCAGTGCTACCATGTGCACAAAGTTTAAACCAGATAAATACAGCTGCAGTGTTTTAGCTCCATATCCAACGGCTCTTTGGATGCATGATAGACACATGGTGATCATTTAGAACACACACACTACAGGCATTTAATGATGTGCTGTGGAAAATTTAAAATGTCCAGACACATCTGAGTAGGTATTATCCCCAACAATTAAATTTACATTACCTGCAATGGGGTTTAGGATTATTCCTAAAGTTTATTTTGCCTTTTAAATGTAAAATAGGTCACTTCAAATTCTTAGAGAAATGCAGTAAAGGATAATGAATAAGCAATTTGAAAGTGTTTAAAATTAAGTGATAACTAAGACTTATTTTCTTTTTTAATTGATGTTTTTTTTTGTGTATGTTTGTGCAGTTACTCCCTGCCTGGACAGGTCACCTGTCACCCACTTCCAGGACCTGCCCTTCCAACACTGTTACATTTTTACAGTGACATACTGGCCTATTTCCTTAAGGTCTTCCAAGGGGAACTGCACTCAATCTCCTCAGGGTAAAACATTTTTGCTAGTTTTAGTTTATTAGTTTAAAGCTTTGGTCATTTCTTCCTTTTCGTATAGTAACAACTTAATCATTCTGATAGGTCAACTAGCTTGAATTTGAATGTAGCATATCCTCTGTACTCTGCCCCCCCCCACCCACACACACACAGTTATGCTAAGTTAATGTTAATAATGCTAACATTAACTTAGCATTAGTTGTTTATCTGTCCTTAGTTACTCTGTTCTATCCTCCCCCTGGTTTAGTGATTTTGTGCTGTTTAACGCAACTGGAGTTGCTCAGGCTTCATCTCCAGGATTTTTGCTGTATGGAACTTTCTGGACAGTATGGGAGCGCTCCACACCATTGTCCCGAGCTGTAAAACAACTTCTGCAACTCTTGATACAAGCTGCCAACGGGGTAAAATGCTGTCGAACTTAAGTGTCTGTTTTCTCATATGATGGAGTTTTACATGTACCAGTGATATCATCAGAGTGTGATTTTATTTATCCCCAACATAGGACCACAATGGAAGAGAGAAGAAGCAGGAAACACCTCTGTGGCAAACCCTGCTGGACCTACTGTCTGTTTTGGTGGAGTTTTGGTGTCAGCAGAACTTCAGATTGAATCAGAAGCTTGTGGAGAAAGGCCTAAAGGACCTGGCAGAGCATGTTGCTGTCATTAGCCAGGGTATGGAGTTAAAAATCTCTGATGCACAGAAAAAAGAGGAAATGTACAAGTACAGTTGATCACAGTGACATTTAAAAATCCTGCAGGTTTTGTTTTGTGTATGTCATTGTTTTGAAAGTCTGCCTTACCTTAAGTTTTTTATGTGGACGTTTTTTCTGTATTTTGCCATGTAATTCATCGAATACAATACAAGGAAGAGTTAGGGTTACCTGAAGACCATTGAATTTGTTGTGCATTCATTTTTGTCTTCTAATAACCTCTATGGCGTCTATGTTGTATATTGTACAACTGAATAACAGGTTTAATAATTTAATTCCCATCTTTTGTAGGCCTGTCTGCAGGTATGCTGGCAGATCTGGTCAGCAGAATTCATTCTACCAGACTAAAATTGTTGACAGCTGATGCCATATTCAGGAACCTTTGTAGCAGAAATGGATTTACAGTTGGGGATGATCCTCTCTCTCTAAAGAAAATGGTTTGTGATTTTGAAGTTCTTGTTCACAGTCTCCACTAACAGGAGGAAATCTCAATACTTTTATTATTCCTGTCTTCATTTGCCCTTGACAGTGTTTGTCGTGATTCGAGGCACACACCTCTGACTGGTGTGAGTCACAGTAGTTTTTTCTATTTAGCTCAGCAACAGACGAAGAAAATGAATGATACTGAGCAAAAAAGCTTCTTTACTCTGTGTTGACATGGGGGCAAACTGGAGTCACGGAAAGTTCAGTTGGCTCTGTTTTTGTTCGGAGTAAAAAGTTCATATGACACCTCTCATACTCTTTGTCAAATGAAGGGGAAATACGATTTACTACAACTTCTCTGATGCTAGATTTTCATAAATGCACTGGGTTACATTATTTTACTTCCCTTCCCACAATACTTTAATGTTAAAGTGAAACATCAAACCTTGTGGTGTCAATTACAACACAGTCTGCTTCTCCAGAACCAGAGCGTGGTTACACAGTGAAATCAGTAAACCCCAAGTAAGTGTCTTGACACAAACATCTGCTTGCATTGTAACAGGACTTTTTTTTTTTATTTCTGACAGGTGATGTCCTACCTGCCTGCTCTGGGATGTTTAGCCCAGAGTTCCACTGATGCTCAGATCAGGATTGGACTCTCTGCTCTGGGAAACAACTGTAGGTCAGTAAAACTCACTCATCTGTCTTTAATGGCCGCTTTTGGAAACTAAGGTATATTCTGACCAAGCAGGATATATGAGGACATACTGAGACATTTGGTGTAAATGCTGCATTTTTAGACCTATATTTCATCCAAAAAAATAACTTCACCTGAGGAGACCAAAATACCTGCACATAATGCTGAGACATGCACTGTCACAGCCTCAGGGCATCCATCACCACATACTCATTATTAAAAGGTTGCTCCCATTCATGATGTGTCTTAATACAAGAAACCTCTTTGCTGCACAAAATGTGCAGAGAAACACAGTAACACAAACAGAATTTGGCACCAAGCAGGGGTTGGCACCATTTTTCAATCCCATTTCTCTTTTATAAGCTCATAGTTTTAAATATATATGTATAATGCTCTAGTATATTTATGTCATAACTTTTTTATTTTCTGACAAAAGAGGTGAATTATAAAAGTGCGATTACAAAGAGTATGACAATTTTCTTCCCCCCCGAACCCAACCCAACCCAATCCAGTCCTCTTCTTCAATAATCTAGATATCAAGGACATTGTACATCAGATACAATATACATGCACATGAATACTCATGTTATTCAAGCATGAAGCAGTGTGCATAATATGAAATAAAGAGGCACACATATGCGCACATACATGTCATGTGCCTGCTCGTCAATTATACACGTATAAAAATATACATTTAAATGAATAGCCGCTTATGCGTAACAAGTTTAACAAACGCTCTGGGGTCTCAACAGAATGACAGGAACCAGGGGCCAACAGGGTCCCTGTACTTATATCCACGCTCCTAAGTAACCAAACAAGGAATCAATGAGGCCGTGTGGCGGGCAGGCACGAAAACAGGCACATTATGTTGACCCTCTGGAGAATGAGATTACTGGAAGGCCATCAACATAATTAGTCAGTGGTCTCCAGGTTGTATAAAATATATCAGAATAGCCTCTCAACGAAAATTTTTTCCAGTTTGAGAAGAGACACAACATCCTGCAGCCAGGACTGAAAAGAAGGTGGTACAGAGGCTTTCCATAGTAAGAGTAGTCTCCTTCGTGCAATTAGTGAAGTAAAGGCTATAACAGTTCTTTGCCTTATTGTTGTGGAGATTTCATCTGGAGGTCTACTGAATATTGCCACATGAGGACAGGGGGGTATAACCATACCTATAATTTCAGACACTGCATCAAAAAAAGATTTCCAGAAATTATTCAATTTGGGGCAATTCCAGAACTGCTCTAGTATATTTAGAAGTAAATAATCTGTGCGTATGACTGATTTTTTTTTTAAATAGTCCTAAATTAGATTAGATTAAATTAGAAGTAGGCACACTTGAGGGATAAGGGCCTTAATTTTTTCAGTGTATTTAGGCTAAAGAGTTTTGCTATTTTCAGAGAACCGTGACCATATTTGGAACTCCATCCATTTTCTACCGCTTACCCAGGGCTGGGTCACGGGGGCAGCAAGCCAAGCAGGTCAGCCCAGACTTCCTCTCTCCTACCACAATTTCAAGTTCCTCCTGGGGGATTCCAAGATGTTCCTTGGTTCTCCTCTCATCTGGGTGTGCCTGGAATACCTCCACAGGAAGGCAACCAAGAGGCATCCTAATCAGATGCCCAAACTGCCACAACTGACTCCTTTCAATGTGAAAGGGCAGCTGCTCTAATTTGAGTTCCCTCTGGATGTCCAAGCTCCTCACCCTATCTCTAAGGCTGAGCCCAGCCACTCCCTGGAGGTATCTCATTTCCAACCGCTTGTATTCACAATCTCATTCTTTTGGTCATTACCCAGAACTCATGACCATAGGTGAGGATTATGAAGATGGTGCAGTAAACTGAGAGCTTTGCCTTGTGGCTTAATTCCCTCTTTGCCACAGCAGCTTGCTACAGAGTCAGCAACACTGCAGAGGCTGCACCAATCCGCTGATCCATCTCTCGGCCCATTTTACCTTCTCTCTCGAACAAGACCCTCAGATACTTAAAACTCCTTGACTTGGTTCAAGAGCTCACTCCTCACCTGAAGGAAGCAATCCAGCTTTTTCCAGCAGAGAACCTCAGACTTGGAGGTGCTGACCCTCATCCCAGTTGCAAAACGCTCACATACCTGGTTTAGGTCCACATTTGAAGAAGTTGACAGAACAACATCATCTACAGATAGCAGTGGTGAAATTCTGAGGTCTCCAAGCTGAACACCTTCCTCCCCCTGGCTGCACTTTGAGATCCTTTTCATGAGATTTCTGAACAGGAAGTGAGCTGTGACACTGTGGCATATGTTCAGGCCGTGTACCTAACTCAACCCCACTTCCAAAAACCTGTACTATCCCTTTAATAGCCTGTAACAATTGTTTCAAATGTTAGGAAATAGCCTAAGGGTCTATTCTATGATGGAGTCTCGCTTAGGATTTAAAAAAAAGATAATACTTATGATAAAGAAAAAGCTCCCTAGTTAGTGAAATCTGCATCCCACAGAGTGTATTTACAAAACCAAACAAAAAAGAATTTTCTATTTCCATGGATGAATTTCACATAATGGGGGAGAAAAACTGTTAGAGTGGCTTCTGTTGGTGTGTGCTGCAAGGAACTTGCAAAACATTCTGGGATCACTCACTGCTTAAACAGGGAGCATTATTTTCACAAGCTTAGCAATGTGTATCTCCTAACTTTGTCTAAACTTGTCCAGTAGGGTCACACTAGCTCAGTTCACACTTCCATTTCAACGCTTAACATTTATGCCACTGTGATGTTCCATTTCCACTATGAATGTCGTGGAGACAAAATGAGGGGAACAAGTGATCCCCTCATTCATTACATTTCCAGAAATAGTAATAGAAGCATGATATTGTAGAGGGAGGCTCAGCAAGACAGGAGAACTGCAAGTGAGTGTCTCTGCCTTTGTGTATGTGGGGGCACGTACTGTGTCACAAACCTTATTGCAGAGTGGATGTCTGGAGGTGTAGATATAATGGAGCCTCATTGCAGCACTTTTACATAAAGGCACCAATTAGGCTACTGTTATGAGGGTGGGGGGCATGGAGGCGCAAACTACTTGGGTAATAAACTTGCAGCAAATAGCAGAAGGTGATGGTGATTTATCTCAAGAAAGCTGCACAAAGGACCGATGACATGCAGGAACAGAACACCATCCTCAAATAGTTCCTACTTTCTCCATAACAGTTAACAGCCAGTATTTTCATGGCAATGATTGACATGTCGTGTCTTGTCATGGTGGCTTTGTCATGACAGCTGTCTTGACAAGACACAGACTGTCACAACTATCAAAATTATGAATGTCTTTGGCTATAAAAAACAGACAATCGTCTAAGTCCCTCCGATCCAAGTCCCAAGCAAGTCTCAAATCATTTGATCCGAGTCTCAAGCAAGTCCCAAGTTTTTTCTGTTGTGGGCGAGTCAAGTCGAGTAACAGGTTTTGTAAAGTCAAGTTGAGTCGAGTCACAGGTTATGATGGGCTGAGTCCCTCACCATTGTTCCCCAGTCCACCCAAAAAGCAATCAGATTTTAATCTTGAAAAGAGAAACCTTATCTTCCCAAGGTCAATGTCACAGGTCGGGCTAACATTCCTGCCATATTGACCCATCGAAGGAACGTTAGCTACTTGGCTAACGTTTGCAGGTTTCACTTACTTGGCCTCATGCGTCCACAGGTGGCGGATAAAGGTTGATGTTGTGCCCTCTTTTTGCTTATCAAAGCGCTGCAGGTCGTGTACTTGGCGTGTCTTTGTTTTCCATCTAATTGAAATTCTTTATACGCAAAAAAAAAAACTTTGGACACAGAAGACATAGCGGTTGCCAATTTGAAACCCGCATCCCACGCACCCTGCCCACTGATCATCACGTAGAAACGTATGTGTGTAGTCCTGTGTCGTGTGCGGGACAATAATAGGTGACAGACAAGTGTACTGTTTTTACCTCCCGAGTCCGAGTCGGGTTGCAAGTCGTCTCGTTAGCGGCTCAAGTCAACTCGAGTCCGAGTCCCTATGACTCGAGTCCAGTTGACTGATAAAAACTGTTCGGAACATGTATGATGCGGTTTGGCATATTTATGGGATAATTCTACATGTTTTACCTTTAAGGTAGTGAGATCCATTTCCCCATTTTGCATCCAGTCCAGTCCCTACTTAACAATGACTTTGATTCTGGTCTGTAACCTCCTCAAAAAATATATGTGGTCCAACTTTTCTACTCTGCCTCCACTTTTTTTACCCAGAGATTGAAGGGAAGACAGTGTGAGGTAAAAAATGTCCAGACACAATGAGAAATGTGAGTGAAAAGGAACAAAGGAACACCTGGAGGTAGGACAAGTGTGTTTGTTTGAGGGAGGGATTGGCTGGGCCGGGTGAAGTGCAGAGATGCATGAATGAAGGGACTGAGGGTAAGAAGGAGGGAGGCAAATGGAGGTCAGACGGAGCGTGAGGAGTTGGCATGTGATGGGTCATGCCCAGGTCTGATCCTATCAGTGTGTGCTGGCTGACAGGAGGGGTGCAAATGGAGGTTAGACCCCCTCCTTACACACACACAAATTGCTAAGTCTGATTTGGACAGGATAGACAGACAAGGATATCCCATCAGGCCTTTTGTGTCTTCCCTCACGACCACCAACTCTCAGCCTTTTCCCCCCTTTCTCCACCTCTCTTGATTTGCCTTTGCATACTAAATCCCCCTTTGATTCCAATCACACACACACTCACTTTACTCTGTATCAGACATCTGCTGCTCCACCAGCAGGTAGTTGGCCTGGAGAAGGGCAGGAGTCACCAGGGATCTGGTTCATGTGAAGGCTACTGGTTCATGCACCGTCCAGATCCTCCTCTACCCTCCCTTTCAATACGCTCCTCTCTCTTTTTCTTTCGCTCTGCTGCAGCTCCTCCACACTGTTTTAAGGGTTCAGCTTAATTTGACATAGACGCGAGAAGAGCTGAATAAGACAAGGAGCGCAATCTGCATGGATGAGATAAAGAAATGCCAAAGGGCGTGTAAAATCGTTTGACCTCGAAAGAAAGAATAGCATCAGAATGACAAAGCTGGTGAGAAATTGAGGACAGAAAGCAGAAGGAAATCTTGTTTCTTCATGTTTCATGGTTTGATTCATGATATCATGCATATATTTTTAGCGATGCTGACGCTGCCAATCAATTAACTCCCATTGAAGCATTTAGTCTGGTGTTTTCATCATGTCATCTCTATGCAATTTTAGCCCAGTTACATATGTTGATGCAGCTATGACACAGTATAATGGTTTCAATAATTAGTTACATTTAAATGTAGAATAGAACAGAGGTGAAAAGGTGAATGTCATCATACATATGTCTGCGATGACTAACTACTGTGTAGTCAGAAACTCCTATCTATAAAAATCAGATATACCACAAGGCTGTCGTGTTCCTCCACATGGTAGACCTTACAGTCAAAGTGCAGTGGTGGGTCGCTTGCCTCTGATGCAGTGCCCCCAAATATAATCAGTTAATTTCAAGTCAGAAAGATATTTTTGCAAGTTTGACAGAAACCGCTCAAAGAATTCATGACATTTTAAGTTCACAAGCAAAGTATAAGCATGCAGCCTCAAGACATTTGACTTTGCCCCTTCAAAAGCTCAACAGCTTGTCCTTGAGTCAGAGAAGATTTGTGCAAAGTTTCAAAAGAATCCCGTAAAGCAGTTTTGATATACTGCATTTAAAAGAAGGCCATTGACGGTGATGCCAGATAACCTTTAACCTCCAGAATCTAATCAGACCATCTTCAAGTGAGAGAAGGCAGATGTGCAAAGTTTGACAGTAATCCCTGGAAGCTGTCTATAGATACAGTATGTCAGTTCATGGGCAAAGGATGACCAGAAGCTCTGTGACTATGATCAAAGAATTTATGTTGCCTCTAATAACCAAAAATACTCTTAATTGCGGAGTTTGTTTTTCACCAAGCAACAGCTGAATCAATAATGACATTGGTATCAATACAATCTTATCACTTATCATCCCTAATTTCTGTTTGGTTAGACTATCTTAACCTTGTAAAAGCTTGTTGCACAGACACACACTGCTGCCCTGCCTGCACCTGCAGCTCAGAACACACACATTTTTGCCGCCTTCTGCTTGTTTATTGGTGTACAAATGAGACATCTCATATTTTAAGAATCATCAGATTAATCCCATCTGTGTGAGGGATGGAAGTTGAGATTTATTTAGCCCAGATTAGTGGCTAAAGATGACTGAGTGCTCTTTAATACTCTGCTAAACAGTTTCTGAGTGACTTACAGAGCTCCATATGACAGCATATCATGTAGTGAGTGCATACCACAGCAAAATCAATAACTAAATTAGTTAATAGCTCTTGTGATTATTGTTTATTGATTGACACTTATTGATTGCATTGGCTGGTTGATGCAGCCCGAGCCATAACCATTGATTACATTATGGTAGACTTTTGCTGTCTTCAAATGAGTTTACCTTGTTTATTTAGGAACATTTTTCTTTTCAATATTAACAAATTTGTCATGAATTGTTTCTCTGAAAGCTTTTAGTTCATTACACAGGTTCACAGATTCCTGTTTGGAGGCAGTGTGTATATTAAGTTTCCCATTTTACACATTTCATCTCAAGGCTTTAAGGCATTTGTCGTTATTCTAAAACGAGCTTTTGGTGATTAAAGATGCAAGCAACATCATCAACTATCTTGACTTTAGCATTAACAGCCCAGTTTAGCTCTTGCACTCTGAAATGGTCCTGCTGTGAAGGACATCCTTAGTCAGGATAGAGCTTGAGACAGCACAAGGGTTACAAAATGTGTTTTCTTTTATCTACATTGCACTGATGAAAGCATTCATAAGTTTATCAGTCTAGGAAGTGTTGGTAATCCAAAGTCTTAAAAACTCTTGAGCCCATTCTCTTTGAGTGATGTGTTTGGAGATGGTCTGGCTCTCTACGTGATCAAGTTGTGCTTTTGTGCTGTTTTGAGACTTGGGGTGTTGTTAAACAAGCCATCTGGGTCCTTCCCTGCTGTAATGTCTTAAAGTAACAGCTACAGAAAAAAAACAATCCTTTGACTGATGGTCTTGCTTGCCTTTTGTAGGTCATAAAGAGGAATCAGTATTATACTCTTTCTATCATAACCAGCTGAAAGCACCGCATTGGACCCTTTAAAAAGATACAAACTTTTCAATCCAAAAGTGAAACAGCACAAATACGGCTCCAGTGGGGAATCATTTGGTTGTTGAATAAGATTTGTATAAAGGTATATTATTCTCTTTCTCTGTCTATTCTTCTTTGGTTTCCCTCTGTTTTATCTGACTGTTCAATCTGCTTGAAGAGCGCAGAGATGAAATCCTGGCCAAATTTTTAGCCATTTAGCTGGAACAGGCCCTGAGGTTGAGAGCAGCCAAATGACCCGTTTATCTTTTGTTTTACTGCGATGTAAAGCTGCTGTAGTACATATGACAGATTCCCAGTGTTCTTCCGCTGCACAAACAGACATGCTGGTATCAGGGCAAGCATCCAAGCCATACTAAGCTGACAGGCCGGCTGATTGACCGAGTGTTTAGATGGCCATTTGACTTGCCGGCTGGCTGCGTGTCAGTGAGTGCTGTTAGCAGAAGGGAAGCTGTAATTAAATTGAGGTTTCCTCCCTTCTGGTTCAATCGAGCGCTGTGCATTGGTTATCTTTACAAGCCATTTGACTATATTATTACTTTGGCTTCTTTTCCTCTGAATGGAACAGAATATAGTCAGTGTCAGCTCAGCATTAGAGTACTGCAGTAAGTTTTTTAGTGTTTACTGTACTTAAGACATTAATATTCTATATGTCCTGCAAAATTGTCAGACTTAACAAGCACACTTTTCTATTTTCCAGACCAAAACAGAAAAACATGATGCCAGCCACACTCACCTGGCAAGTCCAGATCGGTATTATTATTTCATGATATTACTAGGAAGTATGCCTCAATGCTACACTAGGGCTCAATGATATATTGTTTACCAGTGTAATTATGATGTGCACATCCACAGTAGATGCATCCTAAGATATCTGCTGTGAGTGCAGTGGCACACCTGCCATCCTACTACTGTAAAGTGGCCACAAGCCAGTCCAAATATGTATAAAAAAAGGTTTGCACATGAGAAAATTCTGATAAAATCTTCTTTATCAGCTTTGAAAATGGCAATATTCCAAATAATATTTTTCTAATTTTTCTGTAAAACTTTGCTGTTTTAATCAAAATAGAGTTAAAAAAAACAGTGAAATACTGGTATACTGTAATAACCAGTAAGTGTTGAAGCACTTGGATCAAAAAGTAGCTTAACTCAGCTTGAGTTGTAGTGTAAGGCCATTTTGTCAAGCACACTGCTGTTAATTGCATTTCAGTCTGAATACTAATATTGATAATGTAACTTCCTTTGACAGTTACATATATATGTGTATGTATATATATATATATATATATATATGTATTTAATACACATCCCTTTTAGTACTCATTGTGGTACATACTTGCCAAGCAAATATTGCTTTAAGTGTTGAATTTTGTAGTTTGAAACAAAACGCCTCTCACAATTCATACGTAATTGCTGAACTGGATATAAACTTTAAATTGCAATAAAACATATTTGTGAATATATTTATATATTATGTATTTATAAGATGTTAATCAGGGCCTGTTTGTTGAAAAGGGTTCAAAATATAAGCAGAGAGAGGTTTTATTTTTAAGAAATTCACACCGTTGTGCACACCCTGAATCTACATAGAGATAAGAAGGACAGCTCTGTCCACAAAGGCAACAAAAATCCAGAGACAGCCTTCAACACTTTTTCCAAGACGAGATTGCAAACAGATCTGGTCTGAGTTTTTCTACCTTTTCTGTTGAATAAAAGCAGTTCGGAAATGTAGTTTAAAATTCTCTATTGCTGTGGCATTTAACATACACTTTCCCATTAGTTCTAATATTGCAAACATGTTTCTTGAGATTAAGCCTCCAAGGAAACAAACTGCCCCAGGCCCAGAGTTGATATCTGGGCCGCTGACAGCATGCTGGTCTCTTGAATTAGACAGCGAGGGAAGCAGAGACCAGAAAGTGTACTGGCCAATTCTGTCAGCGTTCTCTGCTGCCAGACTGTACGGGCAGAGGACACTGGGGTGAAGTGGCATGCCCTCATCCCAGACCCTCCCATGGACTCTTTCTATCACACACTTAGAAACACAGAGAGCTCATCTCATCCGTGCGCAGCCTTGTCCCTGCTAATAACAAGCAATGTGACAGGACGTGTTTCCTCCCCACTGCTGGGAGCTCCTTCCTGGCTTCTGAACAAGCCAATTACCAGGGAACAAGCCTCTTCCCTGTTATATGGATGGCACTTCGATTCAATGCGGTGCATGTGGCGTTCACATACGTATACACTCAAGACACCTGTCAGGCTTCATGCAGGCAGATCTCCCGTACCCACTCACAGGACTAGTGACAGCCCACAGCTATTAGCACGCCACTGCTTTGAAGAGGCTTCACTTTCTTTTACTAGTTATTCCTCCTAATGTGCTTGCTCACATCGAATCCTCCGTCTGTGCGTTTGAGGTGTTAAGTGGGAGGAAAAGTGCTTTGGAGACGGGAATGCAAGGTTTGGCGTGCGAAGTGTGTGTGTGGCCGACACAGCAGGCGAATGATGGATATTGTCAGATGTCTTATGGAATGGTACCAGGCCATTAGGGATTCTTTTGCTAATGACACTTTTTACACTGCAGTGATTACTGGTCTCCTTAAGCCAGGTCTCCTGTTTCTAAACTGGAATGGTCAGTTGTTTTGGGACAAATAAAGATAATCAAACTCTGAGAGAAGAAAGGTAGTTTCATGTTTGACTTCAAAAGGGGAATTTTTTTTTTGTTTTACTTTACCAGGAACTTCACCGGACCACATGCTTTAAAATTTACTCACAAAGTTGGGGTTAGCTGTGGTGAGTTTGTAGCAGGAAATATGTGAGAAGACTCACCACAGGACATTTGACTTTTGACTTTGTCTACCTCAAGGGCTTTGTTACAGCCCTTGAGGTAGACATAACTTGAGGTGGTGCTTCTTTTTGACAGCTTTCCCCCCTCATATTGTCAAATTGCAAACATCTACAAAATGTGTTTTTTTTTCTGTAAATAAACCTTGTGTGATATTAACTTTAAGACAAACTGGGAACAAAAGAACTGATTTGCGAGTCTCCTAAGGGAATTTGATTCCTACTGTGAGTTTGTAGCATTGCATTGTCTCTGCTAGGTCTTGGTTTTGTTTCCTTGCTTACCTGGTAAAGAAATAAAATCTTTTGAAACGCAGAAAAACTGATGATTAGGTTTCCAATGGCAGAGAAACAAAGCCTGTTTATTAGGTATTGACCTCGCTAGTCTTTTAGTTGATATCCATTTTCTGAACATGGTGTTTTTTTAATAGTTTAAATTAAGATGGTGCCATTTATTGAACTGCATGCGCCTCGTCCAGTTTTCTGTTCATCATGAAGGACTGATAAAGGAATCATGAAGGTATCAGATCAATATGCAGAATCTTTAATTGCATTGATATCAGAATAATTCCCTTCATTACCCTGCAGGGAACAAAAAGTGGCAGCAGAGAATAGATCACCTGTAGGAGTACCTAACATATTTAAAATCTGTCAAACAGTTTTGCAGAAAGTCACGCCATAAGCTGTATCATAACAATAATTATCACCAAATTTAAAAAAGACAAATGACAAATAAGTACAAAAATGGCTGAGGGGTCTCCAGAGGTTATTTGGGTCTAGAACATAAAGGTATTTTCCATAGAACTCCTTTGACCAAATACTTCTTTCCACACAGCTCCCAGAATCCCTCTGTGAAGGAAACAAGCCCAGAGAAAGAGAACATCCCCAGAGGTTTAAACAGAGTCAACGCAGCAGGTAACACACACACAAACACTTTTAACACACACCCACGTGCCTAAAAAATATAGCTGCACATTTGCAAGGAGCAGACTTTTAATGGACTGATGCATCACACTAGGTCATCAGTAAAGAGGGACATGATAGCTCTGTCATCACTTTCAGTTTAATGAAGAGCACATAATGGATGGAGTGAGTGATTGATTTGCATCAGAGCGCGCGTTCATGCAGTCAGCTGTGAGGCTAACTCGGCTGCATGATCAGGCCTGTCGCGCACATCCCATGCTGCAGCACCACCTCCGGATGATGCCGCTTCTTCGTTTCCTCTTTTGGTTTCATTTAACATCATGTCTTATTCACATTTTTTAAGAAAAGAATGAATAATTAATCGACACGGACAGAAATAATGGCTTTCTCACACAAAAACAGCACCACATATTAGTACGCGCAGTGCACCTCAGATCTCCATTTTAGGGATATTAAATGCAGCAATTAGGGCCGCGCTACAGATATACAGCGGCTGCACTGGTGGAACTTCCTGCAATTAGAGGCATGGTACTCTGCGTGAACTCTCGAAGGTGTCAGAGCTCATATCTCCCCCCTCCACCTGATCAGAAAGGCCCTGTGCTGGTGCGAAGGAAGGGTGGAGGGTAAAGGAGAGGTGATGGGGGGAGTAAGGGTGGGGGGAAGCAAGGGCTGAGGCAGGAGACTCAAGGCTGTTGGCATGTGTTGTTTTTCCACTACGTGATCTCTATACCGATGCGGTCGGCATTAATTTTTGATGAACCATCGGCACAGCATCCTCCCCTCTCGCCCTCTCATCCCATTGCTCTTCACCCCCTTCCCTTCCTCTCTCTCTCTCTCTCTCTCTCTCTCTCTCTCTCACTCACTCTTTCTCTTTTTCTTACAGGCTTTTCACCCACATATGTAGGCTTGCTTTCTTATATGCTGCGCTTTTTCCTTTCCTTTTTTTTTTTTGCTTCGGAGCATCTGTCTCGCCTCCTGGAGCCTCTGTATCTTTGTCAAAGTAGCTGAGAGGGGTTGAGGGATTTAAGATGAACTTTTCTTACTCAGTACTGTATTTTCTTTGGGAAGCTCTGCAGAGATTTCAGTCTAAATCAACCTCAACATGCTGTACGGAGAGTGTCAAACAAGACACGACAGCAGCTTCATTCATCGCTTAAAATCTGTTTGCCTTAAGTGTCATGTCATCTTTAAGTCAACATTAATGCAGAATATTTTAAAGTCTATGATGATTTCTGAAATATGAAACTGCTCAAGGCAACTTTTATAGATGCTTTGAAAGAGGATCAAGTTGGTGTGTTTTAGCTAGATACAGCCTTAGAAGGTAAAGTCCATAACTCAAATGGCAGCACGGTGGCGCAGCAGGTAGTGCATGTACCTCACAGCAAGAATGTTCCGGGTTTGATTCCCGGGTTGGACAGTGTGAAGTTTGCATGTTCTTCCCATGCATGTGTGGGTTCCCTCTGGGCACTCCAGCTTCCTCACACCTACCAAAAACATGCTTACTAGGTCAATTGGTGACTGTAAATTGCCCTTAGGTATGAGTGTGAGTGTGAATGATTGTCTGTCTCTCTATGTTGCCCTGCGATAGACTGGGGACCCGTTCAGGGTGGTCTCCGCCTCTCTGGGACAGCTGGGATAGGCTCCAGCTCCCCTGATCCCAAAAAGGATAAAGGGTTATAGAAAATGAATGAATACATAACTCAAATGTTTCTATACATTTGAAAATGTTACTGTTTTTCATGGCAGGTTTAGGGTTAATAACTACATTTGTGACGCTGCAAGAAAGAACTGAAGTGACTATTCAGTTAGTCAAGTCTATTTGTAAAGCACCTTTAAGGAGAGCAGTCCATCAAAGTGCTGCACATAGAAAACATAAAAAGAAGTAAATAAAAAAAACAAATAAATTTGACTCTACAATTAAGCAGCTGCACACCACCAACTGAGGCTGTAGCTTTGGTAATGGCTAGGGATGCTTGATATGACCTATTAAATATCAGTTTAGGCAGGTAATGGCTTAAAATGTGAAATATTGTTATCTGCAGATATGAACAATTCTGTTGATATTTACAAAAAAACTAAACAGAAATAGACCTCTTTCAACAACAAAAAAACAAAAAAACATGTCCTTTCTTCTGTATCAGATGATAGATTTCAGGTCTGTGTGGCGTTTATATTTGTATTTTCATCTTACTACTACCCAGGTAGGTTTTGTGGTGAACAATGTTATCTGTTTCAGAGTAAAGTGAGTAGATGTCTGTAGTCCTTGGAGTGGATCCTGTTTTCCGTTTTTTGTTGATTTCTTGGCTCACCACTGAACTGCCTAAAGGTCCAGAATCGTACTGTTCAATCCCTGGTCCAACATAAAACCAATCTACATACATGGTGCAGTAAACATTTAATTACTACAATATCAATATTCATCACATGACTTTCTACTACTTCTCTCTGATTCTCTGCATAACGTATCCATTTGCAGGAGATGCATTGTTTCAATCACTATAATGCTGCGTTCACACCGCAAGCGACCCAGCTACCAAAAACGCGTCGCCCACTGACGTATCGTCGCACGTCCATAAATACCGTCGGCCATTACTCTGTGACGTCGCGTCCGCTTGAGTTTCACCACGATCATATCATATATCATATAATAGGATGTATCAGCGGACATTATTCCAGCTGTTTCCTTTTCATTCACTTATCAAACACAAAACACTGCAGCTGATGCCCTGCAGCAGCATTATCTGCAAGTTCTCTGCCGTCCGTCTAGGCAGAACTACTGTCCTCACTGACTAATGTTTCCCACACAGACATAAGTTGTTCCTCTGTAGTCCTGTTGAAAAACCGTCTGTCACGAGCACGGTCACACACACGCACACACCGCTGATTGGCTGTTGCCGCACAGCCACACACGACATCATCTGAAAAGATCAACTTTTTTTTACTTTGACATCGCACAACAAGCTATGTGGTAGTGTGAAAAGCGGCTGTCGCATCGCGGGAGGGTTAGCCCCGCCCCATTGTGGCTGTACTTTGACTTTGCATGGAGAGTGATCGCCGAGGTAGTACAAGTAGCGTGCGGTATGTACGCACTATAAATGATGATGATGTGCACAGCTACATTAGAAATATTTTAGCACATTTATCATGAACTTGTCCAATATGCTGAGCTTTCTCTGCCTTTTCTGTTCAGTGAGCTGTCCTCCATTGCTAAAGATACAGACAACACAGGTAACAGAATCGTTATCTTTTGAGCCACAACAAGGATAAATACTATCAGCACCCTTTTTTGGTCTTAATGATGATGATTCAGTATTTGTCTTAGGCATTGTTGCCATTTTATAATTGTTTGCTTGGCACCAGTATCAGAAAAAATCCCAACAATACCCAGTCCAGTACATCAATGTGATGGAGGCATATTTTGGTACTTTTGCACTGGAAAAAATGCAATTGTGACTTCCTGTTTAAATTGGTTGCAATTGCATGCCAGTGAACACTTTCAGTCTGGGTCTGCTCTAGAATTTAATGGGTTCGTCCTTGGCTCACCCTGCTACATAGTAAAATTAAAAAAAATATATCTGGCTGGTAGTTTTTCCTAAGTCCTGTTCACAAAGAAAAAACAGAGCCAGAAAACATAACATTCTTGGCTGGGGTACTAGGATGAACAATTTGGATTGGGGTCTTTGAATGTACATTTGTTCATTTGGCATACAGCTTTGTGTGAAACGTTTAGTTCAAGCCACAAAAAATCAAGCTTTTGCATTGAGGATTTGCCTGTAAACGACTTTTATTACTTTGTTGCCAAAATATTATTAGAGATTAATATGAGGTATCCTCTTCAAACTCTTTACCAGTAGAGTTAAAAATGATCTTTTGTCTTGATATGACTGTGAGTAAGATCTTTTGCGTAAATTTAAGGCTGCTTTTCTCTTAATGGGGGGATATTAATGTGTTGCTATATTCCTTCAAGCCAGTGACAGTAGAAATCTTAGGAGAGCATAAAAAGCATCTCACACACTTGGCAAGACTACCTCTGGAACACATTCCTCACAAATAGCATTGTTACAGGCTTCCAGCTGAGTTTTGATCAAGGCATTGCTGGGCCAGGCGTCACTTTACAGGAGCGTGGCCAGCGGACTGAGGGATATAAAGAGCAACACATACATTTAACTTTTCTATTAAAGTGTGAAACAGGGGATTTATAGAAAAGGACAGGCGGATTTATCCCTTCCGTGCTTGTAAATGCTGAGCATGCAATTACCCCTATAATAGAGGCGTTGTGTCCAAATTGGAGCCATTAAAGTGATTTAACAGTGCATGGATTGGCCCTGGCATTTGCGAGGATGTGTACACATGGGGTGTAGGGGAATGGGTGTTTAATCACAGCGTTTTAGAGCCCGGTAATAGCAGAACAGTCCATGTAGAGCAGTGACGTGCCACTCAGTACAGCTCACTCATTAGCATCTGTATTTGGACCTGACTCCACCCTCCTTTTAGGTGTTTGATTTTTGGATGTGGCTTGATACATTTATTAATCTCATAAGTATATTTGATATTTAAACTGTGCAGCAATCAATATGTCTGCTGTCTGATGTTACACTGGTTAAAAAATACTGCATTAAAAGCAAATTAAATTGGGTTTGTAAACTGTTGCACAGATTTTTAGATCATATAGCCCCAAATGAATTCAGTAGAACAGAGAATCATTTCACTAGATTGTGAAATAATTTGTAATTTTGCAATGGTCTGTTCCTGAATTGCTTTTTCTACAGAACTTTCATTCCGAACTAAACATTATACATGTCATGAAAAGTCTTAGTAATTTATTCATCATTTTTGTAGAACACATATTGTTTGACCAGTCAGTTTTTTTTGTATAGTTCACCAACAGCTTCTCTTAGAGCTTATAGGTGACTTTATAGAGTCTTGAGTTGGTTGTGACTGGTTTTAACTAATATACAAAACTCAATTAATAAACCTTTACTGCCACTTTAACATCAACCATTTCTAATGATTGTCAGAGAAACAAAGACACGACCTGCAGTATATCTGTGCCTCCAATGAACCGTGTTTTCAACTTCAACGTTAATCCACAAGCAGGAGGGCAAGGTGATGCTGACAGCTGGATTACACTCGCACAAGATCTCCTTGACAAGTGACTGCCCTGAAGGTGTTGATGTGATAGGGCTGCCACTTTTCGCAAAACTCAAACGAGCACACTTACCCTACTTTGTGACAAGAGCAGTGTAACTTTAAGACCAAAAGTGAATACAGAAGACAGATTCTGTGTGGGCACTGTTAGAATTAGTCATTATTTTTTTCTGTAAAACAAAACAGAAGTTGCTGCATGAAGTACTTCAGGTAATACAATTAACAGTGCACATCCTGCAGGGTAGCTATTTCATGCACAAATATCAATCATGATGGTATATGATCTTTATTGCAGCGCTAGTTCAATGTACATTTCTGAAATTCACTGTGACTCATTACCAGATTTCACAACAGAAAATAATTTCAATCTGTGAAAATTGAATTGATAACTGAATAGCTAAAAAAAAAAGTAAAGTAATTTGGACATTACTTTCCAAAGAAATTGTCTTATGGTAAATAATTACAGCATTTTTAGAGGTTCAAAGTTCTAATAATCTTTTTACTGAATATATGGGCTTGCAACTTTTTTTTTAATTAACGGAACACAACAATATATCATTGTAATGAAATATTTATACTTTAAGTAGGGATTTCTTTTGCCTGATGGTCTCAAAAAAGGAAAAGTTGTATTCAGAAACAACTATATGACATACATTAGAAGGAAGACTCTGACCTTGCAGTGCATCTGGATCAGCCTGATTCAATGTCTGTAATGAGATGGATCCTTCATGCCAAGCTCCAATGTGCAACGTCTGTGCACAGACCGAAAGTGGCCTGAGTTAATCAGCTTCCATTAGCGTAGGATGGGGAGGGAGCTAAGAGCAAGACGACAGCAGGAAGTGGCTGCTCATAAAGCGATTAGCATAGATGCTAACAGCCTCAGTAGCAGTCTTATCAGATCTGGACTGCATTTCTTTGTTAAATGAGAAACAGTTAACAGCACTGCAAGTATTCCCAATAGTAAGGACATTTTCAATTCACTTCTGACATGTTTTGGTGCAAGTTTGTTCTTCAAAGTTTAGTTCTTTACACTGCAGCACCCGCCTACTACTGGCCCATTTTGAATGTTATTGACAGAAAGATCAGCCTATCACATGCTGGATATTTTTTTGGAATGTTCTGCACAATCCCGAACACTTTATATGGGCTAACACCTAGGACTAGTGAGCTACATTGAACAATTCATCTGGTGGGTCAGGTTAGGAGAACCCATTGACAGAAATAATAATGATGACTGTAACAGAAATGTAGAGTCAAATGGATGAATGCTTACTGCCAACAAGCACAAACAGAACATGTTTTGATTTACTTTTTATGGTTAACCTTTAGAATATCAATAATGGACATAGACTTTATAACGTGCAGTGCTGCAGAGTATCTAGATATATTGATAATTTCTCACACCCATTCTGATAAACCTAGAAACAGCTGATGTTTAGCCTGGCCATATGTATTATTGTGTATTTTGTCTCTTAAGTCTCAACCAGCACTTAAAATGTACTAGTTCTTTGCCCTCAAACCAGTGCCTGTTTTGCATCACATCTAAGAAGCTCATGAATGATCCTTCACTTGATAAACCATCCTTTCATTTTCCTGTTTCCTATTCCCATATCTCTTTTGAGGAAAATATTTCCTCAGAATGCCAGGATTCATCTTTTTCAATATTTTTATGCCTACTTATGTGTTTTTGAAATGCAGGAACCTTTTCCCTCTCTCCTCCACTGCCTCTTCATTCTTGCCTCCATGTTTCCTCTCCTCCACACTCAGCTGCTTTTTGCCCCAGCCTGTGAGCGCTGGAGTGGAGCCCCCTGTACAGGCGTGGCGTCCTGGGGAGAGCTAGTAAAGCATTTATTACGGGCTTTGGAGTTCTGTATTATACTGGCAAGCACAGAGCCACTCATGCTTGGCCTTTAACTTCCCTCTGAAGTTCAGCCATACATGAAAAGAGGGGGGCTTTGGGCCGCTAATATATTCTTGGTTTAATATCGTATCAGGGAAAAAAAGTGTGGGACGGGGTTAAAAAAGAAAGAGAGGGGAGGAAAATTGTGTTTAAAAATGTAAATGGAAGCCTTGAGAGGGTTTTTCCATGCCTGTTCACTGGTAGTTTGCTGATTAAATATCACGTGGCGAAACTGGCAATGCCCAGCGGAGCTTTTGAACCCTGGATCTGTGAAGAATCCTTTTGGGGGCTTTGTGCGTGGGCTGTCTACCATAACTTCCTCTCAAGTAACAATACAGGGACGAGCGGACAGGAAGCCGGGCTACTTTCTCATCGCCGCATCCATTCACTCGCCGACTGCCCTGATATTAACTTTGTCTGGCTGGCAGTGTAAGTGGAAAATCTCAGTCTATAAAAGAGGCAAAGAGCGAGGCGAATTAGTCCAACTCCCCATATTTAATTTTTTTTTTCCTCCCTTGAAAGATCTCCCCCCGTTCTCTCATCACTCCTCTTAAATCGCATCCTCATTGGCGGCTCCTACTTTTTTAGGTCAGGCTTTTATCGTGGCGTTAGGGGACATTTCTGTGGTGTTTTATTGGTGTGCTCAGCATATGGAGGGGGACAATGGGCAGGACATCGGGCACACCCTAATTTGGGATTTCTCGCTCTTCTCTCTTCCGCCTCTCCTCTCTGTTGGGTGTGTTGGTCCGTTGTGTGTGTCCTGGGCGAAGGAGAGACCCTCCTCCACAGAGCTTGCAAGAGGAACCAAGTGGAAACAGTGCTTCAGATCCTGGCGCTTCCTGGCACGGACGTCAACGTTAAAGGTAAGACTTCTCGCTTTCCCCCTTTTTTTTTTTTTCCTGTAACCTCACTTCTCTCACACTGTTTGCTCTGGAGCGATTAACGTCGGAGAAGAAATAGGAGTGCGTGTGCGTCATCATTGAGGTTAACCTTCAGCGAAAATGTAAAGGGTGTGTCTACAGAAAGCGGTTAGTTTTGGAGGCGCAGATTTATGGCTTTATTATAACTTTACCAACAATATTAAATGCCTTTTGATATTTCAGTGCGACTTTCTTTTGTCCCATAAGGTCAAATATAATGATTCGCCCTCCTTTAATGGAAATGTTTTGTCGCCTCAAAAGGTTTCCACATTTCTGTAATCGTCCGTCAAAAGCAGATTGTATTAACTCACATCTCTATAAGGGGCTTATTCAAAAGGTGATGTACAAATATGTGGTTGGGCAGAACTTTGCGCTAATTGCATAAAATTACCGCTGTCACCTTGCAGTTGTTCCCAAAACCAGGCCCATGCTAACTTGGAAGTATATTAAGTATATTATATGGAAATACTTCTACACACTTAGATGTGTTTTTCTCTACAACTCCTCAGCAACGATTTTCATTTTAAATTAAATATGTTAGACCATTAATGCTAACAGATGTGTTGTTTTGTGGGAGTGCACATTTTGTTCTTTGTATACGTTCAGTACGTGAATGTCAAGCCTAACAAGAATTAAAAATTCTCCAAAGCCATGTTCATGATTCAAAATTCCTTTCATTGTCTTTTGTATGTAGGTACATTGAAGTTAAGTATAATTTCTTGTGAAAAAGCAGGTTGCAGGATTAAAACTCATAAAGTACAGTACAAAGAGAGCAGTAGTTAGCAAGAAGCAGTTTTGTCAGATGTGCAAACTTTCACTGCCTCAGTTAAGTTTCACCGTTTTCTTTTTTGTAGAAAGAACAAGAAGTCCTTGATATTATTAACCTTTTAAAAATGGGCTGAATTTCAAAAAAGACATTTTCAAATAAACTGTAAAACTAACAGTATTAGCATTTGTGGTGTTAATTTTAAGCACATAAATGTATAATTGGCAGTTTTTAAAAAGTTTCCCCAACTAGCTTGTTAGCATTCAGAGGCGTTAGCATTTGTAGCTGCAGCAGAGTTGGATTGCCTGCTTGCAGAAACATAAGACTCCAAATCTTTTGCAATTAAAGCAACAGTATGTAACTTTTCCATCTCAGCGGTTGTTTCAAAGTCAGTCTAAAATACTCAGAAAAATACTGTATTCCCATTGCCACAGAGTACCAAGTCACCTGTTTTTGAGCACTACATTGCTTTAACAGCAGGTCCCTAGTTAGGGATGATCAAGGCTGTGCAGGTCTTCACAAATTCATTAAAAGAAGCCCCTTAGCATGTCTCTGTACTGACTGACACTATGACAGAGACACAAAGACATGGGAGGATAATGACGGACAAATTATTATTTAAAGCATGCTTAAGCCTCTCCAAAGGTGCTGTACAATTAGATTACTTGTTAAAGACAGACTATCATTTTAAGGTATGCACGTTACAGGTTTGACTTTATGAAAAAGTGAATTGTTCATTATGTTACACTGTAAGAAGACAGCATTTTAGCATTTAACTGACATTTTCAGAAAAAAATCATAGGCAACTATTTAAGATGAAAACTCTTATCAGAAAATACTCTTAAGTTTTAAGATCTTCAAATTATTTCATTGAGATGTGATGATGCCAAGATTTGATCTATTTCCATCCCCTATTGAGATAAATTAGATTGTTTCAGACACACTCACTCGTAGTCAAAAGGTAATCAGCAGCAATTTAAGAGACAGGCTTACATAGATGAACTTAACACTGGGGATGGGTACTGAAATCTGGTAGCATATTAGTACTGGTCTGACACCATATCACTGGTACCACACTGAGTTATCCAACATTTTCTGGCTAAATAAATACACGTCACACTCAACAGAGATAGTATCACATGAGCCATGAAGAGAATAAAACAATGTGTATTTTTTTTCTTTAAAGAATCGTTTTAGGGCTGTTAGAGGCACTTGGGCACTTGCAGTGTTCCAAAGGTAGAAGTGACCATACAGCGTTATTTGTGGGAGGATTAAAACTTTTAAAAACACACATTATATATTGATATGATAAGGTGACCATCAAACTTTAGAAATACCAGATAAACCATATTAATCTTAAGGTTATTGAAGTTTTCTTATACTTTGTTTTAAACCTTTGTTTTTGTTGTGTATGTTCCTGGTTTAGATTATGCAGGCTGGACTCCTCTGCACGAGGCATGCAACCATGGCAGCACAGCCTGTGTAAAGGCTTTGCTGCGTCACCGGCCCGCCCCTGTGCTCAATAACCAGGTGGGTGGAGTCAGTCCACTACATGACGCTGTGCTGAATGGACACATGGACATCGCTAAAATGCTACTTGAGCATGCAGGTGAGTTCATCCTGCCAACACAACCAGACACCTGCAGATTTGATGTAAGCTAGCTTAAAATAGGAAAACAAAATGCGGGTTTGATGTGATTAATTTAGCTTTTTTTTGTTTTTTGTTATCCTAGTAGCAGTGTACCGCCTCTTCGTGACCGGTTAGGTTTATGTCGAGTTTCAGGAATGCTTTTGTGTGGTCTGACTTCAGGGTGGTCAGCTAAAGAAGTGTGAAGCTTCACGTGTAAAAACCTGTGTAGAACATGCTATCTTTTTGATACACTGTGTTAACCTTTATAGATGATAATTTTAAAATATATGTACCAGTATGTGATACCATTGTACAGCGTATCCCAGGTTGTATTGACAGGTGTAAAGAAAAGCTCTAAACTGGTTTAATCCTCCAAAAAATATAGAAAACTGGAAATTTAATGAAGCTTTTTATTTTTGGTTTCTGATATAGTCCTCTTTTTGTACATCTTTTAATAGAACCTGTGACACTGCTGTTAGTTGTTATTCATTGTTTTTTTAAGCTAGCATCAATCAAGCAGTTTAAATCAAAATACTACTTCATCTGTATGTGCCATGTTTATATTTCCTAATGAGATTGGCTTTACGCAGTTGTTTTCAGATGTTTCAGTAATCCATCTTCCTGTAAACGGTTCATTAAACCAAATGGTCGCTGTCACATTGATAGAATCATATAATGTTAAAATAAAACACCTTTAACTTGTCGGGCCAGTTGGATGCCAGGAGAGCTAATCTATAGAATTAGCTCTTAAGCTAATGATTTATAGCAGCAGGGGCTTCACGTCACCGCTGCTGCAGCCAAGACAAGCTTTCAATTTAATGTTTCCCACAAATGTAGCTCAGCTTACTGACAGATTGAAGGTTGTTTTCGACCTTATTAGCAGGGCCAGTTTTTATCTCAACTAGCCCCTTGATAGAGTGAGAGACTTGTTGATTGTGGGACAGTTAAAGGGCCAGTACACTTATTTTACTCACTTAATTATCAGATGGATTTCCTCACAGTTCCTCTGCAAGAAGTGGTAAAGGAGACTGTGGAGGAGATTTTTACACTATTCAGAATTTAACATGTTATTGCTTGAGAGGACTTTACTCCAGAAACTATGCAAATGTTAAGTCAAAGTTTTCTGAGGCTTATTCAGGACACAAGACAAAAAATTAGAGTATCTCTCTATGCTTTAATGTTTTCATTCTGGTTGCGTACAATCTTTTTCCAATTTTAAAAAGCATATTTGACATGTCTTCTCTCTGTACATGTACGGTGTTATTCCATGGCATTGGGTAGTTTTTCCCTGAGTGGGCAATAGATGTCAAAGAAGGTTGTTGTTGGCCCATCACAAGAGAAAAAGAAACATTGATTATGGCAGCATGGCATGTCCACACAGAGCATATATGGCATCATTGCTCCTTCTTTCTTTTCTTTTTTTACCTTATAGCAAACTTGTGACTCAACCATGTGCATACCACCAACTTCAGTAGAGGTTCTTACTCGTGTGCTTGGGTACAGAGCAGTATCATAAGACTGAAAGCAGACCAGCACAGGAAAGGAGATGGGGGGTATCTAGGCACAACACAAAACAATTGATCCAAGTGTGAACACTTTTCATCACATTTAGTTATAGTTTAATAAAAAAAAGTGTTGTTTAATGGAGCATTTTCATATCTAACACCGCCTACACTCCACTCAGTGTTACTCCTCAGAAGAAACATACATAATTACTCAATACAACAAAAAAATCAATAATACTGCATTATCCCATGTCTTGTTTAGAAATTATACATCGGTATACCTACAAGGGCTGGAACAGCATTGCTTTGTCATGACTCAGTCTTATTACTGTTCCTAGGTGCCGATTTTTATTGCAGTTCTGAAGTACGAGGATTTCCCGATACCACTGTTACATTTTATTGATTATTTCAATTTTCCTTTCAATGTTAGATGAAACTGTCAGATCACTTGGTAGAAGAAGACATTATACGCTCTGATCAAGCCTTTTCATCTTCCACTTTTTTTCTTGCTAACAAACAAATGCAAAGATACAGCATCCGGGAAATCTGTTTCCAGAAATTCACCCTCTCTGTGATCATCTGACAAGCAGCCAGTTGTCTTTATTATTTTACCTCTGTCCAACAACTTCCACCCCAGCTACTGTGTAATTGGTTGTTTAGGGCAGCAGTACTTCCCTCACTGATACATACAGAAATGTTTTGGTGTTAAAAAAAATCTTTCAAAAAAACTCCTAACACTGAAAAAGAAACTGAGCACAGCAAATTCCAGCCACGCCTTTATATTGATAATTATACCCTTATTTCTTTTGGAACAGCTCTGCAGAAAAATAAACATATCAATTTAGCATGCAGTCCAGCATTAGAATGTCAACAACCACAAACCACGTGTGCTAACAGATACCTACATACACTCACAAACTTACACCCTTATTTACAATGACTGCGGTCCACTTGTAATGGATGGCAGCCAATGTTTTGATGTCCATCTTTAAAAACTGACAATAAATAGTGTGAACACGTGTGCTAGAAAGTCAAATAAACCTTACTTGTTCTGATTAAGACGTCTGTGTGAACAGAATGCAACCTGATCTGACAATGTCTGGACATGGATTACGTTGTTGAGTGAGTTTTATAAGTGTACCAAGTAACGGTACAACAAGGGAGACTTTAATATGTACTGCTTTTCTAAATGTTTCTTTGTTTCCTGAAAAGATGGAATTTTGGAGATCAGAGGTTTATGCCAGACAGCGTTGATTTGTAGTTTTTTAAGGTAATTTGACTTACTTCACCCAAGTGCATGAAAGAGTGCTCTATTGAAGAACCTTGTTGAAAATATTACAACATATTTGCCTATTACCTACACCAGGAGGTTATGTTATTGCCGCCGTCTGTTTTTTTTTGTTTGTTTGTTTTTTTTTTTTTGTTAAAAAGTTATGGACGGATTTCATTGAATTTTTTAGGAAATACCCGGACTGGGACAAGGAACAAAGGATTAGATTTTGGGACTGATCCAGATCACCGTCTGGATTCGCCATGACGAAAAATGTGATTGTTGTGAATAACTACTGAACTAAAATAGATATCTTTATGGATCCAATTGCTAATGGTATGTTTTCATGGTTAAAGGAGACATATCATGCTTGTTTCTCCTTTTCACTATGCCAGACTAGGATGCCTGTAAAGCATTTCTGCCCTCAGTACAAGTCATTTAGTTCCTTCATTGCCCCACAGTTGCGTTCTCAAAATTCTCATTTTAGGCCATTATCAAGCTCTCATTGAAACACTCGGTTTCCAGGCTGACCTAAAGTTACCTCGCAACATCACAGCCCTTTGTGCTCTGATTGGTCAGTTCTGTCAGAGCTGCCGAGAGTTTTGAGCCAGCCTGTCCTTCTTCTTCTACTGTATTTTCCGGGAGGCTCAAAGCAGCGACCGCATATTGAGTCCCCCTACAGGCCAGAGCTGGTAATGAGTGAGTGTGAGCTAGGGATCTATATACTGCTGCTGGTGGATGTGTTCCTCGGTGACGGTTTTGTGGCTAACGGACATCACAGAGGAGGAAGTGTTTTATCAGATTACTCCAATAAAAAGAAAGGTACCTCGTGTCGTCACGACGATTTAAATCTCGCGGACATCTCGCAATGACGTATTTTCAGAGGCATCAAATCTCGTTCTAGGATATCAGAAAAAATACGATATCTCATTTTTTGAAAATTAAGGGGGTGTAAGGTCTTGTTTTTAAATTTATTATATTATATGTAAGTATTAAATCATGCATCAGCATGATATGTCTCCTTTAAGGAATCTAAACATTTAGATGAAATAAAGGTAGGACTAATATTTATGGTGGAAATCATAATATGGGTGAAGACTGGCACTGGCAGAGGTCTGTGCTCTGTGTTCTTTTCTAGTCCTGAGAACAGAACATATACCAGTTATGAAAGATATTCATAGAAATACCTCCATCTTTCATGTTGTGGAGAATTGCATCTTTGCATTTGGTGTCTTATCAACAAATTTTACTGAAATGCTTCATGGCAGATTTTGACGTATTTATGCCAATATCATTTAGGAATTTTGAGTTAAAATTACAGTTGACTGGCGGGCTACTTCATGTGCATCGAGGAACTGCAAGTTTACCATCCCAGATTTAAGTGACCCTATTTTTCTGCCACTCCTGTTACCTACAGCGCCTTAAAAGTTGTGGTTTGCACACATTCGTTGAATCAGATACAAACAGAGTCGATGTTGGGCCCCAGAGGCTGAAGCAGATCATCCATCCCATCTTTTCTGCCTTTGCCGCTTGTCTTCATCTTAATTATGCAACCCTGCACTGCAGCTTCTGTCCAAATACATAACAGCATCACCACCTCAGATGTCTGTTAATGTCTTTTTGAGAAGATGAGAGTCGACAGGATCTCCTGCTTGTGAAAATCACACACAGTTTTCTGTGTAAATGTGTCACAACCCAACCTGTCTGCATGTCTGTGTGCCACATACAGTCAGAGCTTAGGAGGATTGAAGTGCGCATGATGGGTGTCAAAGCTCGGGAGAGGGTGGTGTTGCTAGGTGCGCTGCAGCAGGTGGCAGAGGAGATGTAAGTATGTTTTTCAGGAGAGGGAGGAGGAGGGGTGGGGTGAGGGGTTGCAAACGTGAAACAAGTCTCCCATGTAACATACCTCTGCCTCCGCTCACTTCTCAGTTTGACTAATTATAGTTAATTTGATTCGAGTTTCCTATTAACACATGTACATATTCTGTCCTCAAAAAATAAATTAGACTGGGATTGTTTAGTCCCGGAGAGGAAACAAGAGAGAGAGCTCCCTGCTTTTTTTCCCCCTCTCTCCCTTCCTCTCAAACAGGAGGGAGGGCAAATTAAAAGAGGTCAGAGGAGGAAGCAGCTATCTGTATCTGTAAAATTAGAGGAGAAAGACTGTGTGTACACATGCATGTGTGTTTGCGCAGCAGACGTCTGGCCTGCTGTCTAGGCCAGGTCTCCACGCTGGGACCTTGCAGAACAACAGGAAGAGAGCCCTCTGGGTTTCTTTTTTTACACACCTGCAGGCTCCCACATTACACTTCTTTTTCACACTCACTGTCTCCTGACTGTTTGCTATTTCCTCACACCTTGATGGCGGCTAGTCTAAAGGCTACAGCAGGGAGCTGGTGAGGAGGTGGTCCTCTTGACTCTGGGCTACATGGTCTCGCCATGATCTCCATCCTGTTTCCATGGACACCATCGACAGGCCTGGCATTTTTTGTGTGTCTCCTTTTTGTTTCAGATGTGTATGTCCAGGCTGGTTAATGTAGAAAGTTTTTGCTTTAGGGCTCCATCACGTTAACTCAACATAACCATCTTTTTGTGTTCTGTTTTTAGTCTGAACTTAAGGAGGACTTTTGTGCTTGTGGCTGCATTTTTAACACTCATACATCAGACTATTTTTTTAAATTTTGTGCGCCGTCCCCTGATAGCAAAACAAGCTAGGCCAGATGCTTCTCAACTCCTCTCTTTCCTTCTCTTATTCACTTTATTTTCTGTGTTTTGCTCCCTCAACACCTCCTAGAACAGTATTTTTCATCGCAGCGAGCACCCCCGCTGTCCTACTTGTTTCACACAGACAGGCCTAACCTTGCTGCCAAGGTTTCTGTAGGCCAGAGAGGGCAACACTGACACTGGCACACCAACAAAGCCTTTATTTGAGAGTGATCTCACCCCTTTGTAAGCCTGTCTGTTCAAAGGTCTGGGCTCTGTGTGAGTGTGTGTGCGGTTTTAGTGGGTGAATTGTAAAGGGGGTAGGAGGATAGATAGATCCCACCCCCCTCTCTTTTTCACCCCCTCTACCTCAGTCCCTTAAGGCTTATGGAGCTGGCAAGGAAAGGATGCCATGGCTGAGGGCAAGGCTGACTCTGCTCTCCTCCGCTCCTCCTCCTATTGCCCAAGGCCGCCCCACATGACCCTCCACTTGAGTGTGTGTGTGTGTGTTTGGCTTGTTTTCGCACAGAGTGTCCTTGGCTATATATTTTGGTGTAAGTGTATGCATGCTCAAGTATTTTCCTGAATCTGAAATGCTGGAACAAGAGCTTGCTGGGCGTGTAATCAGGAATCTGCGAGTGTGTCTGCTGACGCTCGCTTGCCCCCTTCCTCAGCTGGTAGGGGAGGTTTTTTGCAGGGTGGCCAGGGCAGCCGGTACCCCTGATTGGAATGGAAAATGACCCGGAGCTTTTAGCAGTGTGGCTCAGAGCTGGCACAGTCACACATAGAGGAGGCGTGTCTGAGAGAAAAAGAGGGTGGAGAGATGAAGAATGGAGGCTTTAAGCTGTTACCGCTCGGCCCTTAATGGCTGATGGCGTCACTGCAGCCTGTGGTGTTGGTGAGCACAGCTAGTTCACCCCGACTACTTAACAAACACACCACACACATGCACATAGACTCATTTAGATGCTTGAAGGGGAAACTGTAGAAGCAGGGAGTCGTGATGACTGATACTGGATCATCTTCATATTTGATATGCAAATTTTACATCATTAATGTTAACAGGTGCCTAATTGCACACTCTTATTTTAAGGGCATTGAGACTGACTTAGAATTCATGTGATCCCTCTTAATGACTGACTATTTATTTCATAAACTGACAAAGAACAGTTTAAACAAAATTAAATATAACATACTTTTAAGACACAGACAATATACATTAGCCAGAAATGGCATGATTAAAGGGGGATTAAATATCTGCTTTTTAGTATTTTCCACATACTTTGGATAATATGAAACTTTTCCAACTTGCTAAATGTGATATTTGAAAATTTAGACCTTGTTTGATGAAATCTGATGGTCTGCTCAGAATCTAAGCTCATTGTGAATTTGAAAATTTCCATGGGAATTATTTGGAAATTTGAGTTAATTTAGAAAACTGTTTTCATATCTTGTCATAAATATAAACTTTTTGCTTTGTCATATGGGAACACCCATGCAAATAATACAGTTAAAAATCATCACGTTTCAATAGATTTATTTGTATGTAAAACTTTATTTAGCTTTGATTGCTTGATTGATCAATTTAATTTCAGCTTTAATGTGTAACTTCAATAGTCCAGGGTTCAAGACTCATCTGTGCATGTGATGGAAGAATTAACCGTGCAATGTTGCCTCAACACTGCTGCAGTAAGCAGTGTGCATGTGATTGAGGGATAGCATAGAATTCTCAAGTGTCCTTACGTGGAATCTAGTTGTTTTAGTCAAGATTAAGCTAATATGTATATTTCTTTATCTACATTTAAAATCCCTTTGAAAGGCCGACTTTTAATATTTTGAACTTCAGGTTTGTTCCCACAAATCCCCGTGAAAAGCATCCAAACATAAAAATCTTCAGAATTTTGCAACCCTATAAAAAAGCACTGATGTAAAACAAGACAACATACCAATATTATCATTTTTAATAAATGATAATGTTGAGTTTTAAATGATCCCATTCAGTGACAATAAGGTGAGTCACATCGCATGGTACATTTTTAAATTTAATGATATAACAAACATATGGAACTAGAAAAGCACTCGGAGAGCGCAGACCTCTGCCAGTGCCAAAGTCCTCACCCATATTGTGATTTTCACCATAATTATTAGTCCTACCTTTATTTCATCGAAATATTTAGATTCTTTGACCATGAAAACATACCATTAGCAATTAGATTCATCATGATATCTATTTTAGTTCAGTGGTTATTCACAAAAATCACATTTTTCTTCATTGCGGCCAGACGCTGATCCGGATCAACACCAAAATTGAATCAGTTCTTCCTTTTCCTATGCTGAACATTTCCTGAAAATTTCATCCAAATCCATCAATTACTTTTTGAGTTATTTTGTTCACAGACAGACGGACGGACAGACAGACAAGCAAAGTCTCCCGAAAACATAACCTCCTTGGTGGAGGTAAATATTTGCTAATACACAGTTCAGCTGTAAATTTTGGGAGAAGTCCAGAAATTGCCTTTATCTATAATCAAGTTTATAGACCAATTTTTGCCAATACCAATACTATACGGCTAATATTGTGTATCCCTAATTGTTTTTGGCAAAACAGCTTGTTTGCCAGCTCTGGCTGACGTGTGTAGGATTGGTGTGCCTCTAGCTACGCCCTGTCCATTAGAAGAATCACTCTGTTAAAGAACAAAATTGAAGGGTTTGATGTACAGGTTTTCATTTTCAAAACAATTTTCCTTCCGTTCTTGATTGTTGAAGATTCTTTTGCTTCTTTTGATTCCATAAATCATCTTCCAAAACTGTTATCCTTATAATGTCTTGATTCTGTGCAGACAGAATTGCTCAGGTGTGTGTTTATTGTTTAGTTATTTTACTCAGCATTTGGCTCGAGAAAAGTTCAAAAGAGACCAGACGGGTTACCACATGACTGCGTCTTCAATATCTCTTTGGGGTTGTCGCGCGTCTCCTGCACACACAAACACGCACATGGTTAATGCACAGAGTCTCTGCGTCTCTCCCTGCAGATCATAATGTGAGCAAGTGTTTGTGGAGCAGAAAGATGTCATTTGCTCAGTGGCACAGGAAACACACGGTCCCCTCGGAGCCGCTGTAGTCAGTCATGGTTTGTCTCTGTCTGTTTGTCTATCTCTGTCATAGATACACACACACACACTCGCACACACACAATCAGGTAGCGCCGCAGACACACTTGGGCCTCTTCACTGTCAACATGGTAAAGAAAGTTCATCGTGCTCGGCTCTTATTTCCCTGTGGGTCCTGAACTGGCAGAGCGCTCGTACTATTAGAGGTGAGGCTGTGTTTGGAGCCCTCGGCTTCACTCGGCTCTGTTGATGTTTCAGCTTTCTGCAGGCTGTATTTCAAGGACTTCCCTCGCCGGGATTTTTTTTTTTTTCACTAGATCCTTCTTCTCTCTCCTCTCTTCCTGCCTGTCTCTCACCATCCAGCCAGCCCACCCCCCCTCCACCCCCAAAACCTTTCTTTTCTGTGTTTTGGGGTGGCTGCCAGGATTAAGTCTGGAGCTCTATCCAACCGTCTCCCTGGTTGTTCCTCATCATGCTCCAAGAGAAGAGGGAGAGACTTCTTTTCACATAAATGCAGAAAGGATGTTGCCAAAGGTTTCTTGCAGGCTACTTAAGCCCAGAACCACCTTTTAAAATGTACAAAAAAACTCCTATCTTTCGCTTTCCTGTTTTTTTTTTTAACAGCCGCGGTGATTTTAGTGGGCATGACGGCTACTTGGAGCAAGTTTCAATGAAAAACAAAAGGGCAGAGGTCAAGGAACATAACTATCTCCATTTAATACGCTATCTTCTTCCTGGAAAAAGGATTCACAGAGTAGAATCTTGTAAATTTATTATGCAGTTATTAAGTGCATTTTTAACTGTTGAGGATCCTGCTCTTCTCACTACAAAGCTGAGTTACAAGGTTTAGTTCCTCTTTGCTTTCAGTAAAGTTTATAAAGAGACCTATTTGGTCACATACTAGAGATAACTTTGAGTTGTTGGTTATGAAAGAACTTTTTCTTTGTCTGCCCTTTGGCTCGAACAAAATCACAATAAACTTCACCTCAAGGAAATGTCGGCACTCCTCACTCAAATCGAAACTCCAGGTGGAACTGAACTGAGAAGAGTGCAGACGAGGACAGGCTTTAATTTAAAATTATTAACAAAAAGTATGCTGTGAGTGTTAACAGCCTCTCTTGGTTTGGGTTTGAACTCTGTGGAGTGGGTCATACAGTGATTATAAAGTGTTTATGAAATTATTTTAACTCTTTTATTCAGTTACGTTTTTACAAGCATCATAATGTTGTGTGGTGGAGTGCTGCACTTTTGAAGAGTTAGAGTGTAAGCTCCAGGGATGTCACTTTTCCCAAACATCAAACCAAGTTTTGCAATCATCTCCATGATTGCCTTTTTCTGTGCCTCCAGCTGAGAGCCTGTCGAGGAGGACACATACTGTTGTACTGAGCTGAGCACTTAACAAGGCGCTGCTGGACTTAAATGGGTAGACAGCTGACAAATGGACCGTTGGATTTATCGTGGATGAGGAGTAAGCCAGCTCCTTCGTACATTTTCAACTCACAGCTCAGCTTTATTTTACGTGTTGCCATAAGTAAGTCTGCTATAATAAATAGAGATGCAATACAATTTAAGAACCTGACAAAAATATTGGATGATATTTACAAATTTTAACAGCTACATTTACATTAAGAAAACTAGCTAATTAGTTGCTAAGTGCCTCCATTGAATTAAAAAAACAGAAGAGTCATCTTTTAAACATTCTGGGGAAAATTGGAATTTGACTGTGCGGGGCCTTATGATTAATTTATTTTCTGAACCCTGATAAAATTAGATAATTATTTTGCACTTTTTCTCCTTCCTTCCTTTGAAATCATGATTATGTGCTCTTTTTTCCTCTATTACACATCATATTATGAGTAATTTTTGTGACATTTTGAGATTTTATTGAGAGTAAATTTGTGACACATTTGATGCAGAAAGCACTTCATAATTTAGTTTTTCTTTTAATTTTTCTTTTGATAAAAAGTGGGAAAGGGACAGTGTTTTCACAGAGTGACTTTGTAACAGTAGGGTGAAAAGAGAGTATTCTGCTCAGGTTGTTCTGCTCATGTTTTAGATATCTTAAATGTGGAATGGCTGCTCAGTTATGGATGACATAATCATGATTATTAAGTAAGGTGACTCATTGATCCTACAGCATCTGTGTAGAACTTTTCAATGATTACACTTCAAACAAATCCCATAACTGTCATTTTAAATAAACCTGACGTACCAGATGGACATTATGATATATACTAAGCAGCACACTGTACTTGGACATCTGTACTTGGACCTATGGGCAACAGCTCAGAGGAAGTGTTTGGGAAGGGAAGCATATCTGGTTGGAAATTGGACGGTTCTCCTGCCAATCACATTTGTAATGGACCAATCAGATAATGTAGAGGTCAGGCACTGATGCAGCAGTGTAAAATACAAAACATAAGCCTCTTTGAGAACAAAATTGCTAAAACATGTCTGAAGTGGAACAAAAACATCCTTTCCAAAGATAAGTGTTTTCAGTGTCGTTTGTTTTTCATTTGACAAATAAATTTGGTCCACAACTGATAAAACTCTTCTGATGCTACTGAAGATTCTCTGTGCAAGAATTCACTTCATGCTGTTGTCTAGCTCGTAGCTCCCACCTCTTCCTGCTTTTAAGGATGCTGATTGGACTGTGGCGCTTTGGGCTGAGCACAATCTTGGAACTTGGTTTTGTGTTGATCGATTAGAGTCCACTTGACATGCTATTCGGCCATGTTTAAACAACCAAAAGTGTGTTCTACCTGCCTCCGCTCCTTAATATTGTTTGGTCTCAGTAAGCCACAAGTTCATTGGATTTATCGTCACCTGTATGTTGTCTGAAATCACTCAGCTTCACAATATGTCTCTGGTGCTACATCCAGCTTGTATTTATTTTGCGGGTATCATTCGGCCATACTGCAGTATTTTCAGACTGATTAAGACTACAATTCTGCCTCTAATCACTACTTCTAGTAAACATTTTATAATATTAATATAATAGTGTTGTAACATAACCAAATATTTAGCTTCTGTCAATACTAACTACATGAACCCCTTTCACACATTCATGCCAGACATTTCCAAGAAAACACCTGGATGACCCAGAACTTTTCTTGACCTTCTTGTTAACACTTGTCCCTCAGTTTGGGTGCAAACCTCTGCTGTTTCACACATGTAGCTCACCGGGTAAATTCAGGATGATTTCAGGGTGTTGTTGCAAAGTATATGAGTTTATACCTCGTAAGTGCTAAAGTCCTGTGGTCTATGAAGAAAAACCATGATTGAAATTAGAATGTGAATCTATTTTGATACTTAGCACTGAGTCTATGTGCATGTGTTTTTTCTTTTTGGCATTTCTTTATCTAACCTGTTGTCTTTTTTTATTTAACTTGGAAAAACCTTGGATTCAAAAAGCTTTTCTCCCAGATTTTCATACTAAGACAGTTAGTAGGACAGACAACAAACATGCAGCTACACACAGAAAATACATAATAAAGATACAGATAAATGATATCAATACTTCACTATATATATATATATATATATATATATATATATATATATGTATATATATATATATATATATATATATATATATATATATATATATATATTTAAGCAGTTTAACCTGTCTCTTCACAGGTCAGGATAAAATCATACTTTACTGGAAAAAAAATCAAGGTATTAGCCTTAACAGGTGTCTAGACTATTTAATGTGTCTCTAATGTACCACATGAAATTGCCTTGCATGTCTCAATTTTGTTGGAAAACCTTTTTATATATAACATATCCAACATTGGTTATTTCCTGTTATAATGAATTACATCTTTTTCCATTCACTGTATTTGTTGGTAAATTTCAACCAGCTTTTTAATTTTAATCTTGCAGTGGTTTGACTAAATGAGGTTGTGTGCCTGTTAATGATATGAACAGAAACTGATAATTTACTGATGATCAGCTTCATGACATGTTATTAGAGCTAACAGCTAATGGCGGCGATTAGCCTTTTCTGATTCAAGAGAGCAGTTAAGTTGATTTAAGGCTCCACTCTGATTATTTAAGACACCCTTTGCCCATCACTGATCAGCATCAAGTAATTCAGAGAATATCTCCTGCTCCCTGTCTCACTGAAGCAGAGGGAGTTGTAGAGGCTTACACAGATGTTACACTATGTTTGTGCTTTTTCATGCTAACTATCCACTCCTCTCTCATGCTGTGACCTGTTCAGCAGGGCTGTGTTTTGGCAGGCATTTGTGGTTATTATACCCAACTTGTTAAGACTTTCTTATTTGTGAATGGATGTGCCTTTACACCTGATAGGTTGGATGGTCAGCCAATAATGAACTTCCAAGAATTTATTAAGTGCATAATTGTGTATAACTATAAACAACAAGGAGAGTCGTCACACTATCTGACATTTGGAACAGAGCTGTTAATTGGTTAACGGTTTTGAAGACTGCCTTTAATTGGTATATAGACCAAATAACTGTTACATGATGTCTAACAATGATGAACCCACAACCTGAAGGACAAGAAAGACCTCCATCTATTGTGCACTGTGGAAGAATTTATGGTCTTGGTCTTCGCAAATCAGTGCTGTTAGACACAGATGATTACAGACAGTGGTGTCAAACAGGACTGTCCCATAACTCTGTCAAAAAGTTCCAGGTGTGAGCTATGATATTGTTAAATAATGTACACAGCCTGATGTTGGTCTATTTGCAGTCACCGATGCTTTGCTTCTACTTTCATTCTCCAAATTTTAGAATTATTAAGTTGAATAAATAAAAATACATGATACTGTCCATATCTTTGAAGGCTGTCTTCACATCATTAGTGTCAGGGGGATGATTCTTCCTTGAACTGTGTAAATGTTTCTGAAGTTAAGATCTGCTAAAGCCTTTTAAATGGTGTCCCAGGTGCTGTATGAGGGTAGAAAGGGCCTGAAACTCTTCTAAAATTGTTATCTCTGAATTCTTTGGTTGCCTGATAATGTGAACATTGGTTTGTCTTTGTAGGAATGAAAAAAATTTAACTTTGGTGCCATAGCTACAAACATTGGTAAGTGCTTGCTGAGTCAATGGTCATGTAACAGAAAGCTATTGATGTACTTAACAGGAGATCATTAAGTCATTGAGGGGACAATGAGTTGTTTTTTTTCACAATAGACTGATAAATCAACTTAAAAAAACATCACAGTTTACATTTATATTGTAATAATTTGGCGTCTTAAGTCACATAAAAACACTTTTGGTTTCAGTCTGGGTTAGGTGATACACTTAAAAGCTAAAGCATCAGTCACACATTCCCATCTCTCATGGCGATTGTGCACTATTGTCATAATCCTGATGAAACATGCTTTGGTCGTGGTGAATGTGCGACTTGATCTGGATCGTAGAGTCGTGGATGAACGCAGGGGAACCGAGAAGAGTCCTGATTGTTTTGAACTGTTCCAAACTGTCATGGAGAATTGCCGCTCTCAGTAAAGCAGGGTGGAAGCCTAATGCGGTCCTAAGGCAAATGGTATTAGCGTGACATGTACAGTGCTCAATCAAGCTGATAGTGGGTCAATCCAGAAAGCTTTCCAAGGACGTTTGACAAGGAGGTGACTGATTGTGCCCCAACTCTGTCCCGTTCAAGGAGATTTTACAGCGTAGTTCTCACGTATCTAGTACGGAAAGTGATCACAATGAAAATGTATTCAGCAGGGCTCAATCAGGGCTTATGTGGCGCAAACTGGCACAAACATAGCTGATGTGGTGTCAATGGGATGGAAATTCATGGAATCCTCGTTGTATCGTTGTATTGACCTGATTGAAGTGAAACGAACACCCCCACAGCGTAGAAACTTCATTTCTTCCCTATTTATGCCGATCAAACCAGCCTTGCCAATCGTGTACAGTCGTGCACAATCGCCATGAAAAACGGGAATGTGTGACTGGGGCTGATTGTGACACTCTTGATGCTGTCTTCACAACCAAATTAGTGGTCCTTAGATTTAAAATCGTCCATGTAAACTGCATTCCATCCTGTGATTTTGTACCTGTGCATGGTGTTTTGCTGGAGCCGTTCTGAAGCATAGCATGGTCCCAAGCACATTGATGTATAAGCATCATGTCCATACAAGGTGTTGTTTTATTTTAAATTAACTGGGCTTGATGTATTGATGTGTCTAACGTCTTTGTTCAGCTTGAAGCAAAGTCCAGGTATTTTCTAAAACAGAGTTTTCTGGTTTTTAAAACACATTTGTTCACATGAAAATTCATAAACCCATTGCTGCATGCTGTCAACTGTGTGCAACTATATCCCTCACAAGTTAAACTTTTCTCACTATTTCCCTGCAGTAACATGGTTTTCATCCCACCTACCCAAAGCTCCACCATAGTTACTATGCAAATTGTGACCATGTTAACTGGTATTAAATGGCAGTCTTCGCTAATGTTTTTTTTTTTTATTAAGTTTCAATCTCAAAATAAAAGCGTTTAGATGCTCTTGCTGATCTCAACATCTGTTTTTACAACAGCAGCCGTTTCAGGATTTCTCCTAAAACAGAAACCCAGAGTCAAGTCAAAGTTTCACCAGGGTCTGGATTGGCATATTTTTAATATAAAGCAGTGATATAGTTGGAGAACTACTATAAATGTAGAAGAAAAAATGAAATAGTCCCACCAGCAAAATTAAAACTAGAGTTTTATGATCACTGTGGAATCAGGCCCTCCTGTCTGTCTGTCCTCTCTGATGTTTAGAAAGTTTTGTGAAGCATGGATCAGTATTTTTCAACTGAAAATTAATTTGGTGAAAGTAATGCCTAGCATTGAGCTAAATAGCCCTGATGGGGTCAGGTTTGCTCAGAAATTATGTTGTAAGTATCTCAGCTTCTCAGTATCTCAAGTATCTCATGACAACCTTCCTAATGGGAACAGTTTAGAGTTATATTTCAACCACAAGCAAGCAAGTTTCGTTGATTACTCAGCACTCAAAGAGTTTCAGGGTTGACTTTTACTTGAGTCTAGGTGTCTGTATCAGAGCATCCTATGCACTGACCATAGTGCTGTGTGTTGTAACCTCCACAGGAATGTGTTGGTATCTCTGAATATCATGGTCTTAAAAGGAGAGAAAAATCAGAAAGTGTTAATAAATCAGAAACAATTTTTGAACAAGTCTGTCCGGTCGCTCTTCTGCCTGCATCTTCAGCTGCTTTGGTGCTTCTCTGGTCTGCCTTGTTTGTGCTGTAGTTTTCTAGTTGATAGCTGTCTGCCCCCTATGGATGTGCGATGCCATGCCCCTGGCTGCAGTTCACACACTCACCCTGCCTCTCTTATTCAGAGTGAGAGAGAGAGAGAGAGAGAGGATGTTTACCATGCTGTGGAGCTGCCTGCTTCCCAGCTTGTCTGCCTCAACCCGAGCCTCAGACCAGGGAGAGAGGGAGGAGGGAGCACTGCATCTTTCTTTACCTCCCTTTCCTCCTTCTTTTTATGCCAGATTTTCCCCTCCTTCCCCTCATGCTTTTATATTTCTTGTCTTCGCCTGCCCTCTAAAGGCCAAAGGGCTTTGCGATCTCTGTGTGTGTGTGTGTGTGTGTGTTTGTGTGTGTGTGTGTGTGCGTGTGTGTGCAGCAGTGTGGCAGGCTGCATCGGGCTGGTGCATTAGGCAATGGCTTTTGCTCAGCAGTTGCATTTCCCCCTCTGCTGAGGCTTCGGAGCTGAGGTCTTTGTGGGGTGCTTTGCATGCACACACACACATAAAGGACTTCGTAATTACCCTGTGCTCTCATGTAATCCCCCAGGTGTTGTATCTATCTCCACCGCAGCATATCTGACACCCAGCGCCAGTACCTGGATTCACTTCAGTCACTGTCCCTGCACCAGAACTGTTCCCCAGCCTCTGGTCCCATAACCCTGTGTGTGTATGTGCATGCATGTGTGTTGTGTAATAAACACCGCTTAGTGCCATTTTTATGTCCCCTGTTAGAAAATATGTAATTTGGCACTGGCTTGCCTCCTTGATGTCTTAAGAACTGGGTTCAGTTGAGGTGTTTGTTTGAATCGTGCATAAGGGCAGACTGGTAGTGTGTTCAAATCACAAACAGGACTATTTTGATTGATATTGATATGTTATGTTATGACATGATATTGATATTATCTAAAGCAATACACCTTCATCCGTCCACCTACATCCAGTTAAGGTTGTTGTGGAGTCTCGACTTGATTTTAGGAAAACACTTCTCCCTGTACATGTTAAACCAAATTAAAAAGAGTTGTCATGTTTTAGAGAGATTCATCAGTGCATCAGAGGTTGAACTGTATTATTTTTTATTTGCCATGCATGTAAGTTTAGATATTAACCAGCACTGACCCTGACCAGATTTGTACCCCCGTTAGAAGTTTTATTTAAAACTAGTTTATAGGGGTGCACATAATTATGTGTACAATATTTATATTAACAGATAAATACCTGGAAATTTGGTTATATGTATTGGCAAATGTAAAACGTTTCGCAAGTATTCACTGCTGAGTTTTTGTGCCTGTACAAATTGCACATAAACATCCCACATATTAGCTGTAATTTTGGCAGACTTGAAAACAAAATCTGTAAAAACTCAGTCATCACTAAACATCCACGTTTATAAATCAAAAATGTAATTATTAAAGAACACACTTTTCTTGTTTCACATCTATTTCCAACTCCAATAGACTGTCACCATGAAAGGAGAAGGTCAGTTTCAGTAAAGTGGAAGCTTTGTGCTCTCGGTCTGTAGCCTAGGTGAAGCTGTAAACTCTCACTTTGAGAAACATCCTTTAGCTGTAAGCAGCAGAACATGCTGTGCTGTAAAGGAGAAGAGGGTGAGTGCAGCAGAAACTGAGGACCAAGCAAGAGCAGTACAGGTGATGATTTACCTTTATTATCATGCTTTCATGAAAGAAGGAATACTAAAACGAAATGAAAGCAAAGCTTAATTTATGTGTGTTTCATATCTCTGGATAACTAAAGAGAAGAAAAAATGTTCTGACATCCAGCTAGATAGACTTGTAAATGCAGGGAGGAAAACAAAATAATCCTTGAAAATCAAAAGCTATAAGCTAATGTTTAGCAGAAACAAGACAAGGAAAATGTCAAGCAGGTAAATATGCAAATGTGACAAACGGCAGACACACTTAGCTTTCAGGCAGAGAGATCTACAATCAAACACGCAGCCGCCGTACAGTCAGTCGATCACGCTTTTAGACAAGCTGAGCCCAGGGCCAGCTGCGGGGGCCCTCTCCTCCCCACACCAGTGTCATCCCTCTGGTCGGAGCTGTCTGTCAGCAGAGTTTGACACCATGACGTCAAGGGAGTGCTGGAAAACTGAGCTCCTCCATTTTGCATACTTGTCTCTCATGCTGGAGTTGATACATGACCAGAATGAAAGCTTAAGATACAGATGCATGTTAGAATATGGACTAAAATGATCATAAAACGTGTGACTGGGCAGCTATGTAAGTTTATTAATGTTTACATTAACCTCATATTTGTTAGAGCTGTTTGCATATCTTTGCTGCATCAGCCAAAGTCTATGAATAAAGTATCTTAAACACAGTGTAAATCATTTTTAACAGAGATGTAGGCAAAAATAAATGTATGACTTTCAGCTGTGCCAAGGGTCAAAATCTCTGCAAGATGTGCAGTCGTTGAGCTGATATTGGCTGTAGTTTGCTGTCAAGGTTTCCAGCACTACACTTTTGGAGTTTTTATGGTTCAAGTCATTAGTCTGTGCACCTCATGCGAAGAGGCTGTAGTCCATGCAGCAGGCTGCCAACCTGTGGCACCTTTTCTGCATGTTATTCAAAAACCTCCCATCGTCACTCTTTCTCAGTTCAAACCTCCATCCATAACCCCGTCTCTGAAAAATTGGAATAAAAGGCCGTTAAAATGCAGCTGTAATTTGACCTTAAGACTGCCTTTTTTGCAGCTAATATTGCAGAGTACTGACAATAGATAGGGTCATATCATCCTCCACCCTCTGTTGCTTTTCTTGTTAGGTTTAAGGCGGACTGCTGAGGTTTTTTTTGCAAAATAAAGTGTGCACATTGGTCATAAAAACTTATCAAGGCAGACAAGTGTGAAAATGTTACACAAAACGTGAAGTTTGCTCGGACAAGACGACATCACAGGGACCTTAGTTCATTATGGTTAAAAAGATGCCTTTTATATTAAACTTCTGTAAAGTTTCACACAAAATATATTTCTTACTGATATGCCATTTTCTTAGTTTTGCTGTAACTTAATATCTGTCTGTTTCATGGATTGGCTGTTTAAAATAAAAGCACTCAACTATAATTATAAATGGTTTTTAATGTGGACAAACTTGCAGTTGCAGTTGAAATGTTCTTAATGATGAGGCTATAAAAATGCTTAAATCGCCAGGGACTGTAAAGAACAACAGAGTTTTCAGATGCCTTGTTTAACAACTCTAGGATTCAACTCAAATTATTGCACTATGTTGGATTAAAACCAAACACCTCACAGGATTAGATAATAGGAGGAGAAATTACACATATATCACACAGCTGTGCAGGAACTTACATTCCTGTAAACACTCAGTAGTAAAACAGGGTTGTAGCACATTGCTGTTAGGTCAGTTGTTATGAGTTTTCCTAAGGGTGTTTGGTTGTGTGTGTGCCACATTCAGGCCATTAGGCATCAGAGGAAAACTTGCAAAAGATGGAACTCAGACTGAATTGTCTGTGTCACAAATCACCCTATTACTTGCCTGTTGTTTGTTTGCCCATTGTTGATGTTTTGTTGTGTTTTTGTCTTTGTGCTTTTGGTGTGTGCTACTCCTTTGCCTTTTAAATTGCCCGTTGGGAATAAATAAAGTGGTTGAATTTAATCAAATTGAATTAATACAGCCTTTATGTGCTCGTCACAGCGGTTGGAAGGTAAAGGCTTCAAACTGTCATTGTTGTGTCTTTGTAGCCTATATTCAGCTTGTGAATCAAAACTGGTAACAACAGAATCTTAAGAGAAGATAGAGTGATTTTTTTTTTTGTCCAATTTTTTATAGCATCACACTGATTTCCTTTATTTCAAGCCCACTGAAGGCTTATGGGCGAGTTTTGGATGACTGTTGACAGTAAGCTGTGTGGAGAACAAAAAAGTAAAAAACATACATGTTTTTTTTGGTTATGATCATTAGGGCTGCCACAAACGACTATTTTGATAGTCGACTAGTCAACGACTACTTTTGCGATTAGTCGACTAGTCACTTCATGCATGAACTGCAGTGTACTGCACCAGCATGCAGCTGGTGGCCCAAATCGCTTATTATGAGCAGACCTGGCAACTTTGGTGCCTGCGTAGTTGTTCATGCGCCACATGCATGAGTGTGCTTCGGGTGTGTTGGTTTGATTCCTGCAGGTGTGATAACCAGAAAACAGGACAGATAGGCAGACAAGACAGCAGAGGTACAGCGGCAGTTTTGTGAGAAAACACACCTAAAAAAACAAAACGACTAGTCGACTACTGAATTAGTCGTCGACTATTTTGATAGTCGACTAGTCAACGACTAGTCGACTAATCGTGGCAGCCCTAATGATCATTATTAATTTCATATGGAGCTATAGCTGATTTGACTGAGAAGCACCTACATCACTTCTGGTGTAGAATACTTTGATGTAACCTGTTGCATAGTTTCCTTTATCAAACAACCTGATCAAGTTGTGCATAAGGGCTGTGGTGATAGTGTGTGAATTTTGAATTAAAACTATCAGGAATTTTTGCAGAAGGGCCATTTTTTGTTGCCCATGTTAACAGTTCATTAGCAGCTGTCTTTTTAAAAGCAGTGTTTTAAAATTCAAATGTGGGTAATGCATTTTTTAGTATTTCAGGTTGAACAGTAAAATCCAATGTTCATGTGTTCAGTGGGACCTTATGTCTGGCTATTTCTATTGAGGGTTGGACCCATATAATGCTAAATGCTACCCCACTTTGGTGTTTTTGGACTCATTCCTTCACCCCTTTATACCATGATGTTTTCAAAACCAGTTTACCGCGCACAACTAGGGTTAATCAGTGTCTGAAAATGTACAATTTTAAGCTAAATGATGATGACTACTGGGCTAAGTTAATTACAAGTGTGCTTCCTGATGTTATGTAACTCTATTCAAGTGATATTTTCAAGAGTATCTGCCAGTGGTTAGCTTTCTGATTTCCACTCTGTCTGCAACATTTAGCACCTCTTACTAGCAATCTGTTTTCTGCTTCAGTGTGACAAAGAAACTGATCAAACCCTTCCTCCCAAATCACGTGGATCTTTGAGTTTGATTCCAGCCTGTGCACACTTACTCTTAAAAGTAAATCCTTATTCCTCAGAAAAAGAGGCCACATTTTCAGTGGATTTTTCAGATTTTTACTAGTTAGGTATTATAGATGGATGCTTTCACTTTGCATTGAGATGTGGCCAATTCTGTATAGGCCTTCCACACTGAGTCACACACAAGTTTGTGTTCTCCTGAAATGTCTTTTGCCCTTTTAGAGTCCTCCTTATCCTCCAGCATGTTTACATATCCCTGTTTTGTGCTTGTTTTGATCAAAGTGGTATGAAGTAGGAGTTGGAGAAGTAAACCTTGTCCTCCCTTCTTCCTTGAAAACACTCCACACAGTGCTCGGGCCCCCGGCCAAGGCTTACAGGCCCCTCACAGAGCTCAGTCCAAGGCTGCCACTCTCAAAGGCAGACACAGAATAGGACACACTGTGAAGGAAAAAATAACCAGGCTCATCCACCCATCCTCTTTGAGCTCATCTGGAGGGGAGCAAAATTGATCCATTTTCTTGCAGATAGACATTATTTGTTCATGTGTGTAGGTGAGTTGGTATAGTAGAAGCTTTTACAAAAATCTACATTATGATACATTTGAACCTTTCTGCTATGTTGGTACATTAAAGCCACTCCTACTGGATGAGTGGAAAGCGAGGACAGCCTGTTAAAGAAACCCAGTGGTTGTGACCTGCTGTGAACACACTCTCACACACACTCTAACACATGCACCCCATCGCTTCGCCTCCCCCACCACCACCACCCTGTCTTTCTCTGGTGGCCACTTTGATCAAATCTGCGCTCTTACGTCCTTGACTGCTGCCCCCGATGCCTGACCCCTGCATTTGAAATTTCCCCGCTTATGTAAAAGTTTATGTAGATTAATGCTACAATTTATGCAGATTCAGTTTTTGCCACTCAGGCTTGAAGCACTAAAAGGTAGACGAGTGCTGACCTTCGACGCTGACGGCTACGTGAGCCCTCACCGATTATCTCATGACTGCTGCACACCGAGTTCCTTCTGTGGAAGAAATCAAGAGTGATGTCAGGATTCATAACAAGACAGTCTCAATGTTTTCTTTTCTCTGTATTGTTACGAGCAGGGTTTCGCAAGTTTACTTTGGCTTTTTTAATGTGTGGCATGCATCACAAATAGATGGAAGAGGACAAAACTATTGTACTGAATTAATCGTAGTAGACTCTGATGTCGGGGTGGGTGATATGGGAAAAAACATTGTATCTGATTGGAGTTTTTTTTTTATTCAAATTCTTCCATAAATATTATTTTAAGTTAAAAAAGGCTGAACTAATAATAAAAGTTTGGGGCTATTCATGTAAACTTTTCCTTGTCTTTAGTAATAACATGTTGAATGCATACAGTATTTAAATATTTGCCATTTTACAGTTAAAACATGAAACTGGGGTGTGGAGGTATTCTATAAACACATACAGTTTTTATTTCTCTGCTTTATATATAAGCATTTTTTGCTGAGAAAATTTGGGCATTTGGCTAATTTTTAAAACAATTATCAATTTAACTGCTCTTTTTGTGTTTTAAGCCTATAAGTCATCATCACACATTTTATGATTAAATGATATATAATATGAAAGCATGCAGACTTACAGATTTTTTCTGTCTATAACTATGCAGCACTTATCATCAACTAGCAGCGTCGTGGGGCCAAAAACATGACCAAATTGTGAAATAAAAAAATCTGTTGTGGTTATGAGGGTTTCCTTTTGTTGTTTTATACCTATAACTGGATCAGCCTACATTGATATGGAATATATAACAATGAATGTATTTCCACAAACTGCTGTAACTAAAACAGTTTCATCAGTGGCAGTTTTCATCACGTAATCGTTGATCAGACACCTGAAGGACATTCCTCGCCACTATGCAGAGGAATATGTGATGTGAGTCGCTTAGTTCCAGATAAACTTTATATTTCCAAAAAGTTATAGCACTCAACAAAATTTTCTAGGTAGTATACTCTTAAACTGTAACTGTGGTGTTATTTTTTTTGTTTGTTTGTTTTGTTTTGTTTTGTTTTTTTAATGTATTTTTTGGGCATTTTGTGCCTTTATTGATAGGAGAGAGAGACAGTGGATAGACTTGTGAAAGTGGGTAAGAGAGTAGGGGAAGACACTCTGCTAACTGGTCACAGGTGGGATTCGAACCTGGACCGGCAGAAGCAAATACATGGGGTGCCTGGTTGCTAACCACTCCGCCAAACCACCACCCCTGGTGTTAGTTTTTTTGATGGAAGTTCTTGTAGGTAAAATACCCTTTGTACTTGGTATGATACTTCCCTGTTTGCAGCTGGTTTTATGTAACAGACCCTTACAGACTGTGGCTTACTGAGGAAGAGGAGAGAACTTTCCACTGCATCTAATGTACTTAGTGACCAACTGGAGCTCATGCAACCCCAATTCAAAAAACTGAACTGTCCCTTTAAAAGAAAAATACATAGAATAAAAAGGGATAAGTAATAATGGCTCCTTTATTGTGGAATATTAAGCCACAAGAGAGGTGGTTGTGAGGAACTCTAAGAGACTGTAAGTTGACCCAAACCCGTCAAGCCCTTTGAATCAGCTGCATTTGGGTGCTGGTTAGACCTTACCTTGACCTGTTGCCTTTTTAGGATCTGGCCCACCTAATGTCTATCAAGAAAAAACTGGCCCTTGTGTAATTATAGTCCATGACCCCTGCCATACAGTACATACGCAAGGTTGTGGGAATACAGGAACTGCTTCAATTAGAAAACAACACGTTTTTTATCCACGAAGGGGTCATGTGATGAACTGAGAAAATGATCTAATTACAGTAATATAAAAACTTCGATTTTTATTCATTGAGGGGTCAAAACTTAATGATAGATGGGGTGATGTGGCTGATTGATACACAAACACACACACTTGTGTACTGCTAACTAAATGAGTGGAAAATACGGTGCTGCAAACAGACTGAGGTCACATAAATCTGTGTGAATGAAAATGATTATTTAGGCAGTTTATAGCATCTTTAATTGAAGGATTGGATCTTACTGTCACCACTGCCTGCCTACACAGAAATCCCTCCAGATTAAAAAGTTTTACTTCCTCATTTGGGGAGGTGGAGAGCTTGTTAGTGTTTTTGTATAAACGAAGAAAGATAGAACCTTCTGTATCTGATATGACAACAGGATCATTTCTGATGATGATGGTGTTTCTGTTGCTCTCACTCTGTTTTTTCATGTCTGCTGCGTTGCTATCACACATCCAAACTTTGAGCAACACAACTCAAAAAAAACCCAAAAAATAGTGCCAAAGTCCCCTGCAACATTCTTCTGTTACTACAAAGTGCTAAACTTTGACCGTCTAGGAGTGGGTCATATTTGAGTTTGATTGGTATTTGGCCTAAATGATCTGAAATTATCTGCCTACACAACATCACCAGTGTTAAGAGTTTCCATATTAATTGGTGACCTTTGCAAACACCAGCAAAGGCGCAGGGCTTTTTAACTAATCTTGTAAGTCATGTCAAATTTTTGACAGACATGCTCGTATGTCAAAACATGAATGAGACATGTGACCTTATTTCAAGTCAAGCAACCACTCTCAAAGGTACATCTACAGGAAAAGCTGCTAATTTACAGCAGAGTGAGTAAATGAAAATAGTTACTTTGCACCCTTGTAAAACGCCCACGTTGATCCCTCCTCTAAAATGCCCTGGAGTCTTAAAAGGGTCTCTCAAACAGTAACAACCTCCAGCAGAGGTATCAAGCTGCCGTGTGTGTCACGCCGAGCCCCGGCAGAGCCGTAAACTTGCAAGTGGCAGCAGCATCGTCGAGGTTGAACAGTCAAGTACCATCGAGTGCAGTTTGCCGCAGAAATTGGTCTATCTGAAAGCAAACAAAAGGCTCACACTTGACTCGACCCGCTCCACGCAGGCTAAGTGCGTGCGAGCCGGGCTGATATGGGGAAAATGGCTTTCAGTCTGAGAAGACAGAGCAGAGGAGGAGAGAGTGTCGACGGTAAATGTCACTGTTGCAACTTTCCTGTGGAGGAAAAGAAAAGATGGTGCATTCAGCTGTGACTGTTGTGTGGTAAAACGGCTAAAAAAAAAAAAAAAGTCAAGGTAACTGGAGAATTTGAAATGTAAAGCTGTGAGTTTAGTGTGTGACAGAAAGTCACGTATCCCACTTTCTCTTTCACTTTTAAACGACCTGTGACCTTCATGAGGGAAAGGATTATCACTTTAACTTTGCCCAGGTTTAAGTTCATGCAACCTTTTTGCTTTGTAAATTAACAAAAAAGTACTGTGCCGGCTGAACCACCATTAAGCACCCTCACATTTTTCTACCTCCGTAAAGACTTTGGACACAGAGCATTCCTTTTTTGTTTTTTGTCCAAGGTCCCATGCCCTGGCATGTTTGTGAATTTACATGTGTTCAGTGTCTATCAAGCAAGAATTTATTCAAGTTTCATAAAAAAAGTAATCTCTTTAGAGGATCTGCTGCAGCTTTTTTCCCTCCCCTTTGGAAACCGTCTGATTTGAGGCTGTGGGAGGCTACAGGACGCTATAATAATGAACTCTGTGCTGATTTGCTTCCCAAACTATCTCTGATGGGAGGGGGAGGAGGCATCACTGGCCATGGAGAAGACTTTCAAAGCTGCCTGTGATAAGCAGAAAACACACATGTAGGGAGGGGCTGTGTAGCTGTAGCATTATAAACCCCTGAAAGTGAAAACGAGTGTTTTATGGGGCATTATCAGTAAAGAGGCAAAGCACATTTCTCCAAAATTTAGAGTTTTGATATAGTTGTCATATTTCTGCTCCCGTAGAACCTTTTTTAACAACATTAGCAGCAATAATTCTGTAGGACATGGGACCTTTAACGCCATCATTGTGAAATAGTAGCAGAAATAAGGAAGAAGAATTTTATCCTTACGTTTTTTATGCAGAATCTCTACCCTTGTGTTTGCTAATATGAGACAACCCTGATTTCTTTATTTTTTAGTAATGCCCATAAATCATCAACACTTTCAACCCAATCAAAATAAACACTTATTTCTTTCAGAACAACGTGCCCTTTTAGCTTTATTTATATTTATGCTGTGGTGATATAAGAATAAAGCACCAAAAGTTGTATAACCTTACATACACACTAATGAAAAAAATAGACTTTTCTCAGGGATGTTTCTGTCAAGCCTCTGCTATTAGGAAAAAATAACATCACTGAGGCAAACTCAAAACTAAAACTGAAGTATTTTCATTTAATTCTCCAGATGATTTTTTTTGCCTTGTACAGTTTTTGTGCCACTAATGAAAGTCATTTCTTTCTCAAATGCTGCTGAGGGCCACATTACAATACTCGCCAGTCTTTTTAAAGCCCTTTGGAAACTAACAGGTAACTATCTTGTCTCTTGTTGACCTTTGAGTGGGTCTAATTGGACGCTATTGTCAAAAACAATAAGAAATGGGTTCATTCTGATTGGTCAACCCACAGGATGTTGCTTCTTGCTTCTAATAACCTAATAAATTATTTGAATAATAGGTTTCAATTTGTAAAAATAAGGACACTGAATCAAATCTGAAAAAAGTAACCTGTGAAGTCCCACAGGGTTTGGTATTAGGACCTAAGTTAGTTGTACTTTATCTAAATTATATCAGTGCAGTAATTGATATATTAAAGTTTGTTTGGGGATGATACTAATCTATTTTGAGGGGTATTCTGGGTATTTTAAGCATGTATAAGGGTCAGTAGAAGAATAGATGATCATGACAAAACATAGTTTGACTTAAATAAGTTATCATTATATGGAAATAAAACAAAAATAATGTTTTTTGGTGACAGGAGGCCCAACTGTGACATAAAGCAGAATCTATTTTGTAAATGTTGTGGAAACTGAATAAGTATATGAAGCAAAGTTTTTAGGGGGTTATCGTAGGTCATAATTTTTTTGAAAATCAGATATAGACCACATTAAAATTAAGTTTTCTAAACCTGTTGCAGTTCTTAATAGAACAAAAGAGTAACCGAATAAAAACTGCTTAAGATATTGTAATATTCCAAAACCCCGGGATATACTTCCAAAACAAATTATGATCAAATAATCAAGCTACAGAAAAAAACAATTAGAATATAAATAAAGTTGGATAACTAGTCTCCACTACAAATGTTCTCATTCCTTTCCATGTTAAAATTTCAAGACATTATTTATTAAAACGAGGGGAGGTCATTTTTCATGTAGTAAATAAAACTTTGTGGTTGCATTCAAACATTTTCTGAAATGAGAAGGAAACTATATTTTACAGGGTGTGATAATGTTTGAAACAAAAAAAGTGCAAACAAATGTTTATTACAGATGTTTTTCATTTTGGGGGATAAAGTTTTTGATTGTGCTCAATAATTAATTAAAATTGTCTAAAACTCTAGGTTTAGAAAAACTCAGTATGACTTAATTATAGCTTACAATGTTTATTGACTGTTAAGATTTTAAGTGGAAGGCCTTCTGTCTTTTTTTCTTACATGTGTGATTTATCTTGGATTGTTCGGGATAGGTGAAAATAAGCCACAAGCTTCAGCCTAAACCTTTTTGATCATTCATAAGTTTGTGTTAAATATGTGTTTAGTGTTCATTTTTAACATTTATGTAATCAAAATTAACTTTATGAATGTATCCATGCACTAATAATGAGGTTAAGCATTATGGTACATTTGTATATTTGCTGATGTTACTGGTGATATTATGGCTGATTTTAAGTTTGATGATTTGGCTGAAAAGTTTCCATTTTGGACAATACCGATACCAAAATTTTTAGACGCATATCTGCGTATACCGATATCGTACAGACAATATTGTGCATCTCTAATATATTGATAGGTATTTTTTATAGATTTGAGTCATGGTTGAAACATTTATATTGTCTCAGTTGTAAATGCTGCAGAAAAATCATCTTAATTAACGCTTTAAAACTCAAAATTCTTTAAAAATGGGCAAACTTTCAAGACCTAGAGTCAGCAAGTACATCCATAACTAGAACTGATGTGTCTCAGATAAAATGTTAAGACTTGTCTCGTTACTCATGCTGATGTAACAACAAAAACTGAGGCCATTTAACATATAATCTAGTTTAATCCAGTCTCTTTATTTAGCTCTGGTCATGTCTTGTTTGTTTTCATGATCACAGTAACCTTGGTAATTGTACCCAAGAATCATGCTGAAGTCGGTGATGGCGTGAGTTTCATATCTGTGTTATATGAGGGCAGCAGAGCCTCCATTAGGTATTTAACCCTCATCACATTTTACACAAACACAAAGTGACCCGGCAGTCACACAGAGAAGACAACATGTCAGCTGAAGTCAGAGCTACAGCGAGTTAAAAGCCCAGGCTGACACCGAGGCCTGGCGGGAAAACAGCTGTTTTTACTGTGTGTGTTTTTCTGTGTGTGTGTTTGAGCTGAACGTCACACTGTCAGTGTGTGTGAACTTTTTATCTGTGTCTGTCCTGCCGTTGACCAGGCCGTGTCATTCGCATTATTAGATAATGACGCTGCAGCTTACATGTCATTGTGATTTAAGTTATTCCTGCTCCATTAATAGTCTTGAAGTAATTAAAACAAATCAAACAATCAATCAAACTTTATTTATATAGCACTTTTCCTACAACATATGTAACTCAAAGTGCCCACAAAGTCACTTAAACATGCAGGTGGATTTCTCCAAATATTTTATCAGAAAAGATTTTCTGTGCTGATTCCTGCAAATCAGTGGAATTGAGTCTTCATTACTTTAATTCTCATCATCTCAATCCTTTCATGGATTAATTTTGAAAATTGAAGTCTTGTTTTATCTATTAAGATTTTATATTATCAAATATTGTGCTAAGATTGAAATTAATTCACTGATTAAGCATGCTTCATTTCAAGAATATTCACCTGAAAGTATGTGTTGACTCCATTCTTCAATGTGTAAAACAACATACACTACATTGCCAAAAGTATCTGCTCACCCATGAGCGAACATACTACCACCTTTAAAGACAGAATTTTTTTTTTTTTTTTGCCTTGTTTGTCATAACGGTGTGAGTCTCTGACAGAAAATGACATGGAATCCAAATGTTGGCTTTTAAAGGCTGTAGTCTGAAACTTTTGATCAAGTAAGGTTAAAGATTTAAGATTTAAGATCCAACAGTGCAAAATGCAAGTTTTTCAACTGGTCTTAAGATTTTGATCAGGAGAGTGTGAAGGTGGCAGACCTTTATATCACCGTCTCTCTGTTTCAGTAGTTTGAGTTAAAGGCAAGTGTCATGATAGTCCAACTTCAAGATTGTAAATGTTTCATGAAATGAAGAGGCCAATTCAAAAAGGCCAATATTCTGACTTAAAAACAGAAGCTATTGAAGAAAAATGCCTTCAAGGTTTTGTTTTTTCTTCTCTTTATTAGAAACACTCATTTTCACTACATCTTTATGATGTAAAACTTGAAACAGTCCTCTTTGAAATACTTAAGGATAACATTATTTCACTGCTCCTCTCTTACATGGTCAGTTATTACTGAGAACATTGATCAGGATATTAAATCTAAAGAGAATTTCTGTGTCAGTGCTGGACATCGATGACCCTTGAAAAGAAAGAAAAGGTTTAGGAAAGACTGACATTTTGTTTTTCAAATCAATAATAAAGCTGGTCAGTTGTAGTTGGTAAAGGCTTGTTTATTCTTATATTTACGTTTGTCTCAATGTTCAATGTAAACAGGAAGTTTTAAGTATGAGACAGGCTGTTAAACTAACACATGACACACAGTTGTGTTAAAGTGCCCTTTGTGCAGTGAAAGTAAGTGTAGAAAGGTCCTCTCTGTTAGACGCTCTCTTTCCTCGATCTTGTAATGTCCACTCCTTTTGTCATCTCCCTGATTTAAAAGCACACAGTGTTGGATCTTCCCAGCCTCACTTCTTGTTTCTCTCAGTTAAAAACTCTATTTAAAAAATATATATATATTTAGAAGCACTCTGTGTCAGCTTTTCCCTGTTCCTCCTCTCACTGCAACTCTGCTGGCTCCTGAATTTTAACGACACACTCAGGTAAAGATTTGTTTAGCAGAGTGGCTTCATGTGTGACTTCCGTAAAGAAAGAAGAGCTGCCCCTTTAAATTAGATGATCATTGAAGAGGCGTAAACGTGGTCTATTTAAAATGAAAACAAAAAGAAATATTCATGTTTTCCTTTGGTACATTGGCCATTAAGTGCAAGTCAGCCATTATTTGCTCGAGCAGACCAGGACATTGGTTATAATATTGGTCTTTGTCAGAGGAAATATGGTAGACTCTTTATGTTCCTTACATAATAGCCATGGCCTATTTAAGAACCCCCTAACATAAACAAAAATGAACAAAGTTCCCTCCTGTCTCTTTGCTGTCTGCTCTACCTTTCAGAAAATGTGTGTTCAAATAGTCTGTTTTTTAGAAAAATCTCCAGTGATGTCATTTGGGACTATGCCACGTCCCCCACATGAGAGGGAGTCCTCTGGCTTCATCGGAGGGAACATGTTTAGGCTTAGCATAGCGACTACAGTAAACATTAGAGCACAGTAAACAGAGCTCAGTTGACTTTAGAGGCCAAACAATCGTGGGTTTCTTGTTGTGCATGTAAACGCACTAACTTTCAGTGAAAGTTCAGTGATCTGACCCCGTGTCTCTTTTCCTGCAGGCTCAGTCCTCCTGCAGCAGACTGACGGAGACGGACACACCGCTCTGGATCTGGTCACCACATCCAGTCAGAGGGCGGAGCTCCTCCACAGCGCACAGGTCGGAGACTCCACCCTGAGAAACGAGGTGACCGAAGTCCTGAACCTGCCCCTGCTGGAGGCTGCATCCTCCCTCCTCGCTCACCTCATTGTCTCCTACCAGAGAGAGAGGTGTCTGCCGGGTGGAGGTCAGCCCAGTGACGGAGGTCGCAGCCTGGGCTACAGGCTCCTGAGAGCCGTGGAGGAACACTCGGTCCAGAGAGTGACCTCAGGGTGGAGCGAGCAGCGAGCAGTGAGGCTGGTGGAGGATGCGGAGACGCTGTTGGAGCTGTGCAGAGGGAGGTACCAGGGGCAGGTGTGTGCAGCAGTTAGAGAGTGTGGAGGAGAGAACACACAGTTTCTGATGTTCGTACTGGAGCAGCTGAAGTCACAGGGAGAAGTTCTGCTCGCTGACCTTTAGCACGGAGTACGGACAACCCGCTGAAAAAGCCACGAATGTGAAACGTTCACCTTTAATATAGTTCAGGGAAACGGCTGTACAGAGTAAGATTGATTTGAATTTTACAGGCAGCATAATCATTTTGTGTTCTGCGAATGTCAAACTTTGAAACAATTCAGCTTTCTCCTTTTCCCTGTTGAGATAACGGGTATGCACAAGTTTAGAGAATGAAGAGTTCATCACTACAGAGAATTTTGTTTTGCAAACTGCATGATTTGAAAATGATCATTGCTGTGTTTTGGTTTAAGAATGTTTGTGCTAACCTGGACTAATGTCCCTAAAATATGTATAACTAAGATATGTGTATAGTTGCTACCTCACGCTCTGGTTTTCTACAGCTACTAAGCTAAGTGTGTTTGTTTTTTTACTATTTATATCAAAATAAATTGGTTACCTGACTGATAAACTCTCTTTTTCTCATGTCAAGTCATTCAGAGAGCTTGTGTTTTAATCAACTCTGCCTCAGTAATGAGAGAACCAGAATGGAAACATGGGAGCTCTGTGAAATTTGCAGTATTTAATGTAAAGAAACAGCATCTGGGTTGTTTTACACGATATTAAACACAATGCTTTACTTTTATGCTAGCTTGTTGAGGTTCTTCTTGAACCAAAGCTGAAGGACATGAAGGTGTATGCAGTGGGCTAAAGTAGCACCACGTTGGTTTACCAGCAGGAAAGTTCAGCGCTTAAATGAGTTCAGTGCAGTAAACAATCATTCAAATGCTCCATTTTTGGTTTGTGTTTACTTATAATTCTGTATACTACACAGTTCTTGGCCCCGTTTGCAGCAATGTACAGACAGGACATGGGATCACATTTTTTTGGATGGATGATGGAAAGCTTTGAAGGCTGTCCATCATACGGACTGAGAAAAGGGAAGATCTAGTACTAAGCCAGACACAAGCAAACCCTCCCTGTTTAGGTCATTTACTTTATCCTTAAGGTCATTTAAATTATGTAAGAAGAGAATCACTACAACACAATACACTGTACTGTCTGAGCTAAGAGCGGCACATGTCAGCTGCAGGACTTCTTCTCAGTGCAGCGTGCAGTTGCAATCACGGTGAATCCTTCATTCCATGTTTTAAACCTCCTTAGACTAAATTCTAAGTGAAAAGTGATTATGCCCGATCATCTTACTTATCTTTCGGCAGATGTAAACAGTTTGTCAACACGATTTCCCAGCTGTCCACACAGATTTGCAAACTGTGGACATGATTCTTAAGTTGTATAATATACAATATATAAAATATAAAATCTATAATAGTCAGATTATTTGGGGGACAGGTACAGGACAAACAGCACCCATGTTGTGATGTTCTGAAAGTCGAACTGAGGCACAACTGGGCTATGCAGCTTTTGCCATAAAAATCTGTGGAAACTGGTCAAAGGATGCTGTACAAATCACAAAAACACGTGGTCTAATTCAATTATCACTCCATCACAGACTGAGGTATCTAAATGAGCTATATGTCAGGGGTGCACGGAGACGCTGAGCCACAGTGCAGCTATTCTGGGAAATTGTACCCACCTCCCCTTGCAGACTTGCCTTGTAGAAAACTGTGTCTAACTTTAGGACAACAACAGTGGCAGAAATGGACAGAAAGAGGGTAAATCATCATCTGATGAAAAATACAGGAAAGGTATCAGAGGATTGACAAAGAACTGTATAATTTGTCTGTAAATATGACTTTTACATTCTTTTTGATAAATCAGAAATTCAAGTTAAAGTTTGCCAGTGTCTTCCCACTTCAGCTGAATGTGTGCAGATCAGTCTGAATCTTTATGCATGAATCTTTAACCTTCTTTTCTCTACTCAGGAAGGCAGATTTGTTTAATAGGTCAAATATGTTCTTTGTCATGTGTTGTGCTTATTGAGAGGACGTAGTTATCATTCACCTACACAGTGTTTGTCTGATAGTTTGACGTGAATGATCTTTTGCATGCATGCAGGTGGACAGAGGAGGTTTGAGACAACAATCCCTTGTGGCGCTCGATAATTAAACTTAATAAATTCTGTGAATAGGCCAAAGTCTTTAAAATACTGTATCTTGACACTGTTAACAGTCTTTAAACAATGATGAACATGGATTTTCATGAATCACTCTGCTCCTTTGAAGAAACCAGCATGCTCTGCCGTCAGTGTGAAAAACTGATGTTAAAGGTGTTTGTTTGCTGAACTGTGAGACTGCTCTTCACATGAGGGAGTACTGGTGAGAACGCTGTTTCATCACTTGAATGCAGTTATTTAGTTTATGTTCTATTGTCATTAGAAAAGGACAATTCAAGATGATGGTTGAAAATGTCTGGATGAAAAATTGTCAACAGAAAGTCTGCAGCAGCTTCTGATGACAATAATCCTGCTGGTCTGAGGTGGTTTAAAGTTTAGGCTTCTTCAATCCCACTCCAGTTTTCATGTCAGCTCTGTCGGCCTGAACTCATCTATTAGCACTAAACAGGAGCAACGTTCATATTCAGGACAGGCATGAGAGTGTCCTGTAGAGACCATCACAGCTGACTGAAGCCACACTGACACACCTTTGCCTGCTATATTGCCCCTTTCCCACCACCACATTTACCTGACATGCAAACAGTAGGGAAATGTCTCGATGTGACTGGGTGTGATCGAGTAAATCAGGACATTTACTGGGCAGGTTTGCCAAAAAGTTTCTGAAAATGTCCAGTTTGCAGCTGTAAAAACTGCTCAAATGTGTTTATTTGACTTGACCTATGAACAGATTCAAAAGGGAAGTAAATGAGAAATATAAACCTGAAATGTGACCCAGTAATACAACAGGCTCTGTTTTCTCAACATTTTATCAGAGATAAATCTGTTCTCATTATTTTGCTTCCTAAAGAGCCATCAGTCTGTTTTCTGTCAGCAAATTAAAACTTTCAGACCCTGAGGGTTTATATATTTCCCCTCCCCTGAAACCACTAATTTTCAGCTTACAGTTTAATAACAAAATGGAAATTCTGTTTATTTTTAAGTATTATAGATAACATAAAAGCGAAGATACTTGTAAGTTTGTTTTTATTCATTTGCTATTTACAAAAATGAAATAGTGCTGCTTTTTCATATTAAAAAAAAACGTTTAATGAAATATTGAGGAAAAACATCCTATTCTAAGATTGGAACCAAACTCATAACATTTCAGTAAAAGAGAAAAAACACTTGAATTTGTGAGAAGAAAAACTTATGGTTGCTTAAATGAAGCTCTTGATAGACAAACAGTATCAACTCTTTTAACTCTGAGTGGATTTTCTTTCTCAAAAGCCCCAATTTACAAAAACACCCTTCAAAGTCCTGCTGGTAATGATGATGTGAAGATTCTGGTCTATAACCAAAATTATTTTCTTATCAGTCCGAGCAAGTCAAAAATGTCCCGTGATTTGATCAGGCCTGAAACAGCAGGCATAATACAACCATTTTAATTCTGTATCATTTAAGAAGTTAAATGTTCGATTTCTTGTATTTACCAAGTTTTTGAACTTGAATGTTCAACTCATTGCCTTGTGAATTAAAAATATAGATATATTTTAAAAACAATTTTATGAGTAAAACTCAAGAATTTTGAGTTTTTAATTTAACTTTTGGATATTTGGAGCAGATCATACTAATACCATGGATGTCTTGTGAATTTAGGACAGAAGGACATTTTTTTTCTTTTCAGCAGTTTATGGTTTGTTATTATTTTTTATTTTAAAGTGTGGCCCTCTTCAGTTTTTTAACGAAGGGAAAAAGTAATAAAAATTTGAGCTGAGTTTGGTGTGAAGATGGGAGGTTTTCTTCTCTTATTCCAGGTCCAGAGGAGATGGTAGAAATCTTTTTGAACACATGAATCCAGACACTCTGAAGGTGATAAAAAATATTTAATCTCATGTTTCTTTTCTCATTTTTTTCTTTCAAAATAAGCAACATACATCAGATGCAATTGGTTTCTCAAACAACAAATTTACATTATTTTCTTTATCAGCCCTCCTGACCATCACATGTCGCTGCATTTTTTCCTCTGCTGAAATGTCATTGGTCAGAACTGGGCACATGAAGATGATGTCACAGGCAGGCAACATTGCAGGCGAATAAAAGACGGATCTTTAGAAAATAAGACAGGCATACACCTACGATATGATGTCATCACCAGAAAATCAACAGGCATACTGTATAAAATACCAACATAAATTAATCTTTCCTTAGCTCTGTACACTATTGTTTAAAAAATAAATAGTCTCATTTCAACTTGATGCAAATAAAAGTGCTTTTTTTCCTCTACGACTGTCAGTCCAATACATTCCTTAATATTATTAATTTCTCATCATACAAAACAAAAACACTTTGGTTTGCTTGCAAACAAAGTTGAAACCAAATAAATAAATGACATAAATAAGAACCGGTATTTGAATGCAATGCCACAACAGTCACCACAGTTTGCTGTAAAATAACCACACAGAGTAGTAGACACATACATATCAGGTATTCAAACAGTCCCTTCAGGCATTATGAAAAAGACATCCTTCACGAGCTGCAGAGTGTGTTTGTTGAGGAGGCTATAATCAGTCTGCGACGCGGTGCTCTTGGGGGACAGTCTGTTATTGTCTTTCAAGTGGATTCCTCAAAGCAGCAAAACAAAATCAATGACCCTCTGGAGTGACAGATCCCAGCCTGTTGATATTTAAGCATGGAGATGGATGGGAGGAAAGGGCGGCCAGGCAGACAGGCAGGGCAAGGGGATGACAAAATGGCAGTAGAGAGCTCCAGTTGTGGTGCAGTGGGGGTTTAGGGCGATAAAGACAGACAGACAGACAGACAAAGAGGGAACAAAAAAAAAAAAGATGGAGGAGCGAGGGAAAAGACTGAGGCAGGGATCAGCAGGATGAGACGAGACCTCCTCAAATGTAGCTCGAGCTGTGATCTTTCAGCAGATGCTCAGCAAGAAACCCAGGAGACCGTCCCTTCAGACAGGGTCGCAACCCCGCTCACTGACGAATGAGGGAGCAGCAGAGAAAGCAAACGGAGAAAAGCATGATGGGAAAAGGGCTCTGAAATAGCACCGCATACACACAGCGTGATCAGTCCCTGACATCCCGGGCCCCGGTCCCCTCAGAGCCCCGTCCTGTCATATGGATACTCGACGCTCATCTCGCTGACGGCCCTTAACACCAGCTTCCTCCAGCTGGCACTTCTGCTTCACACACACACACACCACACACACATGCAGGATTTTACATGCTGACAAACACGCCGAATCTGCGCATCAGTCTACAGCTGGAGGGGAGATGCGTTTGTAACACACACCGGCGCTGAGAAAAGCAACATGTCTTTGATTGCATAAATGTGTATACGCAAACACAGTACACACACATACACACACGCCTCTGTCTGTGGAAAGAGAGATCAAAGTTGAGCTGTGGGCACTGGAGGTGGGGCAGATGGAGAGGGCGGCCAGCCTGGGGCACAGCATCACAGAGAGCATGTTTGTGTGTGTGTGTGTAAGAGAGAGAGAGTGCCTGCTCCAACGAGATGTTACACTTTCATCTGTTGGTACAGTGTGTGTGCGTGTGCGAGCTCTTCAAGAAGTATTCACGCGAAAAGGATGGGGATGTGAGTGTGTGTGGCTGCACAGGGAGATGTAAGGAAAGGAGACCAGCCTTTCAAACAAGATTAGGGCTGCGGTTGCCTAAAGGCCTGCCTGCCTGGCGACACTCTGCATAGACTGGGTGACATCTTTATTAACACAGCGACAGCAGACGGCCCGGTCTGCTGCCCCTCCTGACTGTCAGAGGTGTTTCACTGACTGACAGCCAGAGGATTATATGGTTCAAAAGAGGTTAAATGTGGCTGATGTTTGACTTTTCTTGACATTTAGTGGCAATGAAGGTTTGGGGCATCAGACTAGCGACGTAAACACTGAAAACTCCAATCAAAGCAAGTGTACGTGTCTCATTCTGGTCAGAAATATCTCATTAAGGTTGAGCTTCTCACAGACATCCCTCCAAAAGACCTAAAGGGGCCTGTTTAGCGCCATTGGAAACAGTTACGCTATTACCTGACAATGCTAACTCAGTTGTTATTGTGGTTTTAGATGTGATGCAAGTTAGCTGTGTGATGGCTGTGACATGGTGATATATCATTTCTGCTTGAATTATATTTAGGGGCTTTCAGGCAGCTTCTTTAAAGCAGCACTAAGTGAGATTCCAGCTCTCAGCTCTCTATGGGCCTCTATGGTCTTTGAATGTAACTGCACTGTCGTACACCAAGATGCATTTGTTGACATACAGAGGGAGGAGAAGTGAGCAGACAGGATGTTCCAAGAGACAAATAAACCACGTGGACTGATAAGTACAGTCTGATCATGTTTCTATTCCAATAAAAACCTAGTCCAACAATAAAAGGGCTAAATCAGCATCGGTCAGACATCCCTCCTCATCTGTCAGTTCACGCCAGCGAGTGAACGCCAGGCCAGTGTTTATCCCTGTCCAGGCACTTAGCTTGTTACTCTCCAGCTTTCCCTTTTTCATTTCCTCAGATAAAACTCTTCTCTTCTTCAGGTTTTTTGTTCCTTCCACCATGATAACACCACTGCATTTAGCTTTCTTCTTGTTCCTCTTGTTTATTGATGGGTGGTATTCAGTGCATTCTTACTTTAAACTAAATTCTATTCATTAAATCTGTTTTAAAAATTTCAAAACTGCTTCTATTGTTATTTTCCCAACATTAGCTTTCGCCTCAAGGGGGAAGTGACGTATGCTGTAAATCAGTCAAAGCAGTAAAAATTTGTAGTTTTTTAGTGTGGAAGTGTTCCTAGCATCCACACTGAAGTTACATAGTGCCAATGAAGGTGATACAGACCCCCTCAGACCATGACAGAGGTGTTATCAACCTGTTGTAAGGTGATGTACCAGCAAGTCTGATTCACCCTGGAAGCATTTAACTTGCATCAGGGCAAAGGAACATGTTTTCATTTTAGCATGCATGTTATCAAGTCAGAGCTATCACATGCATCTCCTGCACCGAAAATCTAGAGAATTGGAGGCTGTTTTTCTGTGAGCCTTTTGCAAAAAATTCAGCTATGCTATGAAGTAGCTTCTGTGTTGTGAGATTAACTGTGATTCCTCCTTAACTTTTAACAGAAGCTTGTCATTCAGTGATAAAGATGGAGAGACAGAGCTGGCAGCAGGGAGACACACCAACATTCATGAGCCTGATATGGCAAGCAAAACTGACATGTACAAACTATGCGTGAACTTCCTGTGTCAAACGGGCATTACGCACCTAGAATCTGGAGAATGCATGTCGGCTATGGTTCACAACACCAAGGTGTGTGTCAACTGTATCTTTCTGCTGCCATAGCCCTCATAAAATTTACCTCAATGAAGACAAAAACGTTTTTTTTTTTCATTTTCTTGACCCTAAATGTCAAAGTAAACGTACAAGAGCGGACAAAAGTCCTTTTTCAATCTTTAAATTAGGACAAGCTAAGTTTAGGGAGAACCGCAATGAATCCTCCTGTATGGACTTGACTGACGATGTAACTGATTCAGAATAAACAAACATTACTTTGTACAAACACAGGAACTAAAAACCAGGCCTTTACTAAATACACCACACACAGAAAATGTAACAATACTGTGTTAACCTGTCAGTGACAAAGTCCTCCAACAAGGACACATACTGTATACCTGCTGAAACAAGGACAAAATGTCTCCATTTTTCATTTTCATTTTCATTATCTTTTGACCAATATTTGGTCTGGCCAGCAGTAAAAACAGGCAAACTTTGTAATCTCTAGATACTTAGTGTGTGACAAACACCACTCACATCAGCAGTCAGGAGGCTCTGATGTATTGTAAAGACCTGACATGCTGCAGCTGTCATCCCACCTAAATTTTGCCCTTGAAGTTAAAACCAGCCCCTGGGAACCATTGCATTAGGGTGAGCTGAAGAGAAAAGACAGCAGGAGAAATATAGAAAATTCACTTTAACTTAGAGCTGCTGTATCCACTGTCCTGTTGAATGACAACATGAAGCCCACACATGAAAATTCTGGAAAAAAAATAGAGTATCTTGCTCTTAGGAGCAAGTGTTGGTATATTTTGTTTGTTTTCAGGGAATAGTTTTAAAATGGCTTTAAGTTTTAAATGTTTACATACACAGCAATTAACTTTGCCTGATGAGATATTTTGTTGACAGTCTTATCTTTGTTTTAGCATCTTTATCTATATATGTGTGTCAGGTAAATGCAACCCCAAAAAAGTGTGATGACATATTTTGACACAAAAATAGACACATACACTTGCTTATATGCATTTTTAAATGGACCTCTTAAGCTTTTTTCTTCATTTTTTTCATAGGAACTTTTCAGCATCATGTTTTATATATAACAAAAAACTCACTGTGGTTTACCCCAGCACCTCAATAACAAGGGATGGATTTCTCCTAAATTAGAAATAACACTTTTCAAAGAGAACAAATTGAGCCACTGTTTCTAAGCACAGACAGGTGCCAATACCACAACAAGCCTTCAACATGTTGGTCTGGTTTCCTGTTCATGTAGAGAACATGTCTGCAGGCTATCACTGTAATTGTTAATCAACTCGGCCAGCTGAGTAAAGCGGAAACAATTCAAATTACAGTCAGTGAATATCACATCATCGCATCCAAAGGGGGAAGAAAATAGGAGGTACGTCAATACAAAAACCAGTTTAAAAAAATGAACATTTTACCAAAATCAGAGAATAATTACATTTAAAGTCTATTGCAAAGATATAATGCTTCAGAATGTATAAGGCTCCTTTTTTTTTTTTTTTTTTTGATAAACAAAGACGCACTGAAGGTGCTGTCTCGGAACAATGAGATTAAATGTTAAAACTTGTTATTCATGTTTTTTGACACTTGTGGCAGGCATATGGACAAGTCCTCTGAGCTGACAGAGTGATGGAGAATACAAAAAAGAGAAAAAAGGCTCATACGGCTGTGAAAAGGTCATTCCATCCATCCCTATAAAATCAATCAAAAGCATAACGGTGGAAGGAATAACAAGAGATTTCTCAATTTTTCGTACAAAAATTACACTCTAGCAAACTGCACCATAACATGAGTAATTAAAGACAGAAAAAAAGGTCAAGAGAAGAAAAAAGAAGAGATGTAAAGGTAGGATAGCAGAGCTGAGTGGATCTCCTCTGCACCTCAGAGTCCAGTCACCGAGCACGAGAAGAAAAACGGAGAAGAGAGGAGTCGGTGGGCGGACACAGTCATCTACCCGGGGTTGTTTTTCTTCCTTTTATTTGGACTGGGATTGGGATCCAGTTTCAGCTCTCGGTACTGCACCTGTTAAAACACACAGACACGCACACATGTACACACACAGGCACACACACACACCACCCGGTCAGGTGGAAAGAGCAAAGGATGCTTGAATAGCACAGAAACCCTCCAGAGGCTCTCTGAGTCCAGCTGTGTGGAACAGTGGCCTCGGGGAAGGGATTACACACTGATTACAACACACATGCACACACACAAACACACACATGCACGCAGAGACAAACACACACACAAACATAATACATGTACGCTGTTCAAAGCTTCAAATACACTCCTGCTCACACACAGACAAGCACACACGTATATTTATACATGTACACACTCTTCAACAGATGTGGGACAGTGGCCTGAGGGAAGGGATCACACAAACAAACAGAGAACAGGGCAAGGCCTCATGGGAAAGCTTGGAGAAACAACACAGTCATCTCAGTGTGGAGAGGGTGAGGAGAGGAGGGATGGAAAGATGGGGCAGACAGAGGAGATAAGTGCAGAGTAAGGCTGGCTGCACAGTAAATCATTTTAAAGTCTGTCCAGACGACATGGGAGACCACAAACGTCCCTCATTTTCAACTGTTTCGATCATTGAAATCCTCCAAACATACACAACATATTTGACCAGCCAGCTAAACTGCATATCTGCATTTTGATTTGATGATTAAAGGTGCTATGAGGAGAATCAATTACCGGCAACATTAAGACTCTGCTACCCATGAGCATGCGGGGCAACTGTCGTAATGCTGCGTTCCAGTAACCTTGAAACTGGGAGTGACATCATCTCCGACTTGTCGGTGTTCCAGTTGAAGTCGGAAAAAAACATGCCAATCTACCAGGCTATCGTTACCTGTTGTTAGCACACCCTGCGTTGTTGTAGAATGTGATTATCACTATGGCAGCATTTTTGTAAATATAAGTCTAACAATACTTTGTATACAGCTGATCTAGAGTGACACACCCCAGTCAGAAGTGCTAATAAATTGATTATTACAGGAGCTAAATAACTGTTCACACTGGGGGCATCCATCTTCCATTGTCAACTCAGGGGTGGCGAGGTTTCACCGAGTTCCCAGTAGAAAATTCAGACTACGGGGAACGTTCCAGTTGCAGTTTCCTACTCGGAACCCGGAAATTCCTACTTCTGACTACAACTTCTTTTTTCAACAACTTACAGGATGCAAAGCGACGAGGTAATGTATCTCTTTCTAGCTACGTAGCGGTAGTTTTTGATGTGTGACAACAAGTAATTTTTTGAAAACTTTTTATCGTAGTTGTAGCCGGCTATATATGGCTACTTACAGCCCGGTGCTCTAAGACGTGTAATATAAATAATAAAATAATATAAATTTGCTCTAGTTTTAATTGTCTTGTTCCCGAAGTTGAGTATCAAGCCAGGTCCAGTCCTGTCCAACCCAACCGGAAGGCTAAGGAATAGCATTTATAGATAACCTTTTTTGATGCTATAAAACTCATCTTAAAGTGTGTATTTCCATCAGGCATATATCTAAAAGTGAGACTTTTTTGTAATTACTTAGAAACTCCTCACAGTCTCTTTAAACAGGGAGAATTTCAAAGACATCAGATCTTACAAACACTCATGTGACAACTTCAGAAGAAACATAAGTATGAAGTAAGTAAGTTGAATGTGGTTGACACTGTTGTATGTTTTGCACTGGACTATGTAAAGCAGTGTGTTCTTCTAAACTTGTCCCGGAGCATGTTGTGTTCAATGCCGCCATATTTATAAGCTGCAAAAGTATGCAGCATTCGGTTGATGATGCCTCATAGCCGGCTGTTTCTTGTCATAAACTTTGGGTACTCTCTCTGAGGAAGCCTGCAACTGTAAATACTGAACATGTTTCACATTTAAATGCCAAATATGAAAGGCTGACACTGAATCAAGGGTGTTGAATAATCAAACTAACAACAAACACTTGAGGATTGTTCTTTAATAAATAATGGGATGCAACAAAGCCTCAAATCAGTCAAGACCCCCCCCACCCCACCCCCTTGATTGTTGATGGGAAGGGGCAATTTCCCCCAAAATCGTCAAGAGCAGCATTCCTTGAACTTAAGCATACTTCAGCCCAATCTGAAATCCAAAATCCTCCTGTGGCCCGCCAAATCATGATACAAGACTCAAAATACTATTTTTACCTCCTTTCTTCACAGAGAATTCTATTGTGGTTGCTTGGTTTTCACATATTGTATGTAAATAAGAATAGTTATCTCTTAAAACTACTTTTTCGACCGCAGACATTTTTTTAGTTTTATGAGAGTCTCTTAAGGTTCTTATTCAACCCGGTGTCACATGATAATTCAGCATCAATCAAACTGTGACACTGAAAACAATAATGAATCAACTTGCGTCTGTAAGCGATGACTGTCTGCTTTCTACAACTTTTTCAAAGGAAATCTCCTCCTTCATTACTGTGATTTACTGCCTGTTTTCTTTATATAATACAAAATCCAAAACCAGTGAAGTTGGCACGTTGTGTAAATCGTAAATAAAAACAGAATACAATGATTTCCAAATCTTTTTCAACTTATATTCAGTTGAATACACAGCAAAGACAAGATATTTAATGTTCAAACTGAGAAACTTTATTTTCTTTTGCAAATAATCATCAACTTAGAATTTAATGGCAGCAACACATTGCAGAAAAGTGGCACAGGGTCATTTTTATCACTGTGTTACATCGCCTCTCCTTTTAACAACACTCAGTAAACGTTTGGGAACTGAGGAGACCAATTTTTGAAGCTTTTCAGGTGGAATTCTTTCCCATTCTTGCTTGATGTACAGCTGAAGTTGTTCAACAGTCCGGGGTCTCCATTGTTGTGTTTTAAGCTTCATAATGCGCCATACATTTTCAATGGGGGACAAGTCTGGACTACAGGCAGGCCAGTCTAGTACCCGCACTCTTTTACTACGAAGCCACGCTGTTGTAACACGTGCAGAATGTGGCTTGGCATTGTCTTGCTGAAACAAGCAGGGGCGTCTATGAAAAAGACGTTGCTTGGATGGCAACATATGTTACTCCAAAACCTGTTTGTACCTTTCAGCATTAATGGTGCCTTCACAGATGTGTAAGTTACCCATGCCTTGGGCACTAATACACCCCCATACCATCACAGATGCTGGATTTTGAACTTTGCTTCTATAACAGTCCGGATGGTTCTTTTCCTCTTTGGTCCGGAGGACACGATGACCACAGGTTCCAAAAACAATTTGAAATGTGGACTCGTCAGACCACAGAACACTTTTCCACTTTGCATCAGTCCATCTTAGATGAGCTCAGGCCCAGCGAAGCCGGCGGCGTTTCTAGGTGTTGTTGATAAATGGCTTTGGCTTTGCATAGTAGAGTTTTAACTTGCACTTACAGATGGAGAGACGAACTATAGTTACTGACAGTGGTTTTCTGAAGTGTTCCTGAGCCCATGTGGTGATATCCTTTACACAGTGATGCCGGTTTTTGATGCAGTACCGCCTGAGGGATCTAAGGTCGGGGGCATTCAATGTTGGTTTCGGCCTTGCCGCTGGCGTGCAGTAATTTCTCCAGATTCTCTGAACCTTTTGATGATATTACGGCGCTTAGATGATGAAATCCCTAAATTCCTTGCAATAGCTCGTTGAGAAATGTTGTTCTTAAACTGTTGGACAATTTGCTCACGCATTTGTTCACAAAGTGGTGACCCTCGCCCCATCCTTGTTCTTGAATGACTGAGCATTTCAGGGGAGCTGCTTTTATACCCAATCATGGCACCCACCTGTTCCCAATTAGCCTGTTCACCTGTGGGATGTTCCAAATAAGTGTTTGATGAGCATTCCTCAACTTTCTCAGTCTTTTTTGCCACTTGTGCCAGCTTTTTTGAAACATGTTGCAGGCATCAAATTCCAAATGAGTTAATATTGGCAAAAAATAACTAAGTTTACCAGTTCGAACGTTAAGTATCTTGTCTTTGCTGTGTATTCAATTGAATATAGGTTGAAAGGGATTTGCAAATCATTGTATTCTGTTTTTATTTACGATTTACACAATGTGCCAACTTCACTGGTTTTGGGTTTTGTACTATTCCTGTTTCGATTTTACATTTATTCACACTTCTCATACTCATTGGCTCTGTAAAGCACAATGAAACACGTGTCAAGAAAGGCATTGTATGAAACTTAATCATACTATAACCATTTTTTTGTCAGTAAGAATATAACCATGCAATAAACTGTATGAACAGGTTGCAAAGACAGCAGTAAACATAACATCTTTGCTGCTGTAGGGTAGGGTTATCATTTTTGTGCATCATTTTTGGTACAATAAACAAGGGTAAAATACGACAGCTCTGTCTCTGTACTCCTCTAGGTTGGAGGAGTCATAAAGTGCAGGAAGGCATCAGCTCATGCTTTTACACACACATTCAGATCACCTAAAGACTAAAGGGGTATTCCCTATATCTAAAATAAAATCAAAGTACAGAACTGCATTGATAAACAGAGTAAATATTTGAACATAGAGTTTGAATTTAGATTACATTTGCCACTGAGCAGACATTTTTGAATACATCTGATCAAAGTAGGTAGGTCTCTCTTTGCGATACTGATCACTAATCACCTGTTTGTAGGAGCACAATCTACCAATCTTTTTTTTTTAAACAGTTGGCCTAAAGCACAGGTGTCAAACTGATCCAGTAAAGGGCCACTGTGGCTGCTGGTTTTCTTTCCAACCAAGCAAGAACACACCTGATCCAACAAATCAACTGTGCAAAGACAGTCCAGTTGATTGAGTAATTTGCGCCAGGTGTGTTCTTGCTCGGTCGGAAGGAAAACCAGCAGCCACAGCAGCCCTTTACTGGATCAGTTTGACACCCCTGGTCTAAAGGTTTGCTCAATTAAGCAAATTTTAAAGATCTCAAGGAGAAATGCAACAAGTATCCTACAGTAAGGACACCTTAGTTACACAATTAAAGACTCATATATCCCTTTTTTAATTATGTGAATTAACAAAATAATTGCAGGCTGACTAAAACTATTAATTCAGTCCAAAAGACAAAGCAGTGTGATGAGTTCAATAAAAAGGCAACATATTCAAAAATATTAACTCATTTTAAAGCAACGGTTGTAATTCTGCCATCATGCCAAGGAAACAAGTTCAACCACACTCAGCTTTATTTATTGAAGGTTTAGCAAAAATTAAAAACTCCAACAGATCATGTTCTTAGCTTCATCATATTCTCACCTCGCCGAGCCAACATGAACGCATCCCATTGTTTCTGACTGGACCTCAAATGCAACACTAAACACTGGAGCAATGTGTTGCTGTTTATAGCCAAGCTGATTAGCTTTTATGCCGTTGGTCTCAGTGAGAATTTCAGTACAGATTTAGACATTTATATGTTTGATTTATTGGACTGAAAACAAAGTTTTGGAAACTCTGCTACAGTTTATTTTGGAGGACAACAGAGCATCAGGAGCAGTAATGAGCTGATGGCGTCACAACTAAACATGAGGTTAATCCACAGTGGTAGGTATTTGTGATTACAGGCATTAATTTTGATCAACAGATCACTTTTGTTGACAAAAATTAGCTGACACAGATCACTGCAGATACAACCAGGCACCTTTAATAAAAGAAAGCTTACTTTGGCTTCATACCACACAGTAGCCACTGGGCTGCACAAAATTTCCATTTCTTTAAACTCTCATATTCTTATTTATTTGTTTTTTGATAGTTAAAGTTCAAGATGGCCAAACCAGTCTGAGCAATGTGAACTTTTTTAAATGAGACTCCAAAGATATGTTTGACATTTTTGAAAGTGCATGCCTTTGTTTACCTCCGCCAAGGAGGTTATGTTTTTGGGAGAGTTTGTCTGTCCGTCTGTCTGTGAACAAAATAACTCAAAAAGTAATGGATGGATTTGGATGAAATTTTCAGGAAATGTTCAGCATGGGAAAAGGAAGAAGTGATTCGATTTTGGTGTTGATCTGGATCAGCATCTGGCCGCCATGATGAAAAATGTGATTTCTGGGAATAACTACTGAACTAAAATAGATATCATTATGAATCTCGTTGCTGATGGTATGTTTTCAAGGTCAAGGAATCTAAATATTTCAATTAAATAAAGGTAGAAGTAATATTTATGGTGAAAATCACAAAATCGCTGAGGACTGTGGTGCTGGCGGAGGTCTGTGCTCTCCGAGTGCTTTTCTAGTTTTTGGGGTTTTTTTGCTGAGAGACAGGCTAACTCCTCTCATATGTGTCATCTGAAAATAGAGCAATAGCCAGCTGCTTGGAAATGTAGAGGCAATAGAAAAAAAAGACTGTAAATATAAAGGAAACTTCCAGTCTGGTTCCAAATTTTGCAAAATCTAACTGGTCTTCTCTTAAAAATTTTAACCTCAAATGTGACCTCATCCCAAAAGTCAAGATTTTGATTTATTGCAGAATCAATTCAAAATCAATCATTTTGACCATCATCTTTTCCCTAAAACAAAGAGTAACAACAAACGCAATACATCCCACACTAAAAAGAACTTTCTGTAATGAAATGATAAAGATTTAAGTGCCTATAAACTACTTTTGTATTTTTTTTTTATCTACAGACTCTTCAAAGAGACTCTTCAGGGGCATGGTTTCACCAAAGAAAATGTTCAGTATTACCGCTGAGGGGGTGTCACGTTATCTTTCCAAAGCAAAGTGACTTCCATTTCAGGAGCTGCTTTGCAAAGATGGCGAGCAGAGCATAGAAAGAAACTGCTCCTAAGTGATGGACACTCGATACGCAGCAGCATCACAGTGGCTGAGCGTCAACAGCCAGAGACTGTCACTCCAGCAGTCTCTCACTCTCAGATGTACACACACACTTGTGTATGTGCACACAAATACAGTCACTAGCCTAGACAGATTCAAGGCACTGACAAGCAGTAGCCACTGAATCAGAATACTAATAAGAAAAGAAGAAAGAAAAAAAAAAAAACAAGACTTAAGCGTCACAGCACCAAAGAGCCAGTATTGTCTGTGGGATCCTTCCTGGGCTGACGCACTGTAGGCTACTCTGCCTGTCTGACTGACTGACACTCTCTCTGATTCTGCAGGCAGACAACAAACTGACGTCAACATGCTTTCTCTGTTCAGTCTCGTGGTGGGTCTGTTGGCTGTGGACGGGTACAGCAGCGTCTCACAGCGCTGGCTGGGAACGAGCCTTTATCATCTATCTTCTATTGGCTCCTACTGTTGCTTCAGTGACACCTTCCAGTATCCTCCGCCTGCAGTGTTCACATAGCGGACAAACATATGCATGCGCTTTTGTGTTTGTCAGCTCAGACAACAGGCACACACGTCCTGCAGCTCGCATAAAGACACATATCATCCAACAGCTGATGTGTCATTAAAATCCCATACAGAATCTGTACACATACACACACATGGTTCCTACAGTTCCTCTGTCTCACAGTGGTGGTCACCAATGTCTCGTTAAGGTGCTTACAGAGCGGTTAGGCCAGCATGTGTTGCTCTATATGCCTCACTAGGCAGCCAGACTGCACCGATTCAGATCTGGACACTCCACGAGGCAAGCTAACTTCCTACCGAACAGCTGCACAAATACGACCGCAGTGTTGGATACAGGGAGACAGACCCAGAGATGGTTCAAGAGGCAATGAGGAACTCATCCAGGTGAAGAAAACAAGAGGAAAATGGGGGTTAACTGAATGAAGGGACAGAAATAGATAGAGAGATGATGGAAGGAAGGGCAGAGAGCAAGGCAGACCAACAAAGGGAGCGGGAGAGAAAACAATGAAGAAGAAGAGAAGACTAGATGAGACAGAGGGGGGAGATATGTGGACACACGGGTGATGACAGATACTGTTCTCATATGGGTGTGGATCCTTTTATAGTCCTGCCAACTAAAGCAGACAACGGAGCAAAAACCCAGGGGACAGAGAGGGGTTTATACGACCCCATCTGTGTGTGTGCATGTGTGTGTGGTAATATTTTTGTTAGGGGGACCATGACAGTTCTGGCAGGGTGCCCACATTTACTGCGATCAATGACAGTGCTGCATCCACGGATGAACAAGTGAGTGAATGGTTGAATGGTTAAATTTACTAATGAGTGAACAAGTAGCTTCACAGCTGCATGCTGGGTAAATAAATTGACATATAGTGGCCTATGTCAAATTACTGCAGGGAAATCTAGTTCTATCAAAATGTTTGCCCCTGTGCAACATATTTTTTACTCATTGTTTGCCAAAAAAAAAATCAAGCAAGCAAAGAAAAATCCAAAAGTAGGACGGGATCTCTTTCTGTTCGTGGTCCCATTATAAGGACAAACTCCTACAGCAGCAGAAAGAAACAGGCAATTTAATTCTGCGTGTTGACGTTCCTGTCCAAACAAAACTCTTTGTGAGCGCACACAAGAAAAGTTTGCATGTCTGGGAAAAGTAGGGGTTTGTTTTCTTATGAAGAGTAGCGCAGGGGATCAACAAAAAAGAAAGGGTGCTGGGAGGAAAATAACACATCTCAATCAAACAGTTGTTGTGTGTGAAGAGCTGCCAGCCAGAAACGGGGCCCATGCGTCACAGGTTCAGTTCCACCTTACAGGTGACAGGCCTGCCTCATGGTATACCCTCAGCTCCCCCACTCACCTCAACTTTAACACACACACGGGAGAACAGGCGTAGATCTTCCAAGCAAGCGCTAGTTAAAGTCAAACAGAGAAGTAAAGGCACAGACGGCATGCAGAAAGTGGGACGTTAGCAAAATGAAAGAAAAATCGGAATTGGGTGAAAGTAAAAAACATGTGGTAATGCGGCGAGCACATGAGCAATTTGGCAGCGCAAGTGGGGAGCTTGAAGGGAACATCGAACAAGAGAGGCAGTGGGTAAAGACCCAGAGCTGCTCAAAGGCTGCTCCACCCTCGCTCCTCGCCCAAATGTTGACAGTACAAGTGTGTTTGAAGTGCGCTCTGCAGAAGGGGCGCTGTGTTCCATGCATTCTGCTTTATTCAGCATTGTTACCCACAAAGCATCCTGGGACCTGCTCCTATCTCCCTCCCTCTCGCACACACGAAAACCTTTGACAGTGTTTTGATGCTGCCATTGCGGGCAAAAAGACAGGGCATAAGAAAAATAGGCAAGTAAATAAATGAAGTCAAGAAAGGCAAGAAAGCACCATTTTAATGATACTTTGTTATTCTGTTTCCAGAGAGAGCATAACTCTGCAGGTTTTATCTCATGTGATGCCTAATGGAGCATAAGGGTTATTAAATGTTTCCAGGGAAACACTGTTGTGTATGGTTCACACATCTGCAGATTGGAAGATTCAGCACTCATGTCTAGAGTTGGAAGAGTAAAGGCATGTCAAGGTGACAAAGACGATACAAAGTGAGAAAAGTTTTGCCTATTATCTGCTGTGGCATGACACATACTGACTAGTGACTAATTGGCCACTCGTGGTTGGATGTTTAAATTTGTCACAGAAGAGGCAAAGGACAGAGCAAAAGAGAGGGAGACCTCTGGAAGATATAAGTGATGGCATCTGGCAGTGTTTCAACCTTTAACTATCCTGCCTTTGACCCCATTGTGTCCACTGAGGTTTCATCCTCAACATAAATGTTGTCTAAAAATATTAACCCGACTCCCTAACGCTCATTAAGAGCTAAATTGGAATTCAAGCTTATTTTTGTACTGGGGGTTTGATCCAGCTCTTTTACACCGATCATAAAAGGCCACTTGGCATGCTAATTGCCTTGGCCCTACTTATGCACTCCCTGGCTCACATGGCTAATGGTGTCGTAAAACATACTAGTACACTGACACCTCCCAAATGCCAGGTAGGGAATACTTTGCCCTATAAAGGTGCTCAGTTTGGCCTCGTTTACGAGGACATGAAGGAATCCCTGATAACAACCCTAACGACAGCTTACGCTTAAGAAAGACCCAAATCAAATACAGGAGAGTGTTTCCTCGGGAGGGGCATGGACCTTCCAACAAACACACCCACTTTAAACTGTCAGGACAGTGTTTAACATGGCTGCTCACACAGGGATGTAATGATTTAAGTAAACTGTTCAGGTGGTAAAAGGTAACACTGCCCGCTGCACCCTCTATGCTCCACATGGATTTAGTTTTTAAAGGGTGACAGTACTGTGAGAGGCTTAGTGGTGCAGAGTTAAACAGCTTCTTCTGCAGGAGTCCTGTTGCAAAATGCTAAGTTCCTGTTGTGTCCTGAACACCGTAAAGAAAAATAAATAAGAGTCTCAGAGTCAAAAACAGGTTTTCTAGTTGCTATGCACTAATGGGTATAATACTCAGCTGTGGTCCTGTGTGGATGGCCTTTGTATATCAAGCCATTAGAGCCTCATCAGCTCTAGCTGCAACTCTAAATGATGCGGAACACTTCACTAAAACACCCTCAACTCACCCCAAGTGCACCACTGCTGGGAGAGCCTGTGTGTGTGTGTGTGATTATAAATGTGTGTTAGGTCACACCAAGCCCTGAAATAGCACTTCATTAGTCATCCAGGGTATCAGGGATAGTGGTTCTTTGCCCCAATGCCAGTGGGTGCCATGGACACGTGCCAGGTAGGGGACGCTCCATTTGGACCCCAGGACCTCTGTGCATCGTCCTAGAACCAATCCCCACAGACAGCTTTGACCCAGTAAGGCAGGGGTGGGCAATGAGGTGAGCCCACCGCTGCAGGCAGCTGTGGGACATGCCGTGGAGCAGAACGTTCTTGTCCATTTTTAGTAATTTACTGAAGAACACAGTGTCTTTGCACAAAATTAACCTCTGGATTTAGGGAGAAAGTGATAAGCACTGGTCTCAGTTCTTCCAGTCAAAAGAGCATCCAAGTTTCATGGAGCTAAACCTGTTGATACTGTAGCTGTTAGCCTTAATGTGCTAAAGTAAAGAGAATAAGGTCCTACACGAACACAAACATTTTTGAAACACATTTATCATTTATCTGAATTGGTAAACAAGAACATCACTGCACCTTTAAATGTCTCATTTCACATTAGAAAACTTCTTAAGCCGGGTACACACACAAGCATTTTCCAAATCTGAAGAGATTTTATATCTGTTGGAGACCCCATACATGAAGATAAAAAATCAGGCATTGAACCGTTTGATCCTACTGTGTGTTGTGTACTCCGATAATCTCAACACAGCACAACATGCACACCATGATTATGTACCACATGTACCAAAACCAATCTAGGATCTAGTTCTCAAAGACAGAAATCTTGCTTAATCAAACGCGATCTCACAAAAACAAAGAAGAAAAGCAATGGCCATAAATGTTGTCTATGGTACAACCGTAAAACTCATCATACAACATGGGAGAGGACATACGAGAAGAGGAAATAATGGTGGTCTTGGATCTATTTTTGATGGAAAATCGGGAACTAAATTAAAGGAAAGACTGTGGAAAAATCCTGGAGACTACATGAACACGTGAGCTGTTCCTCCGTTTCTAAGGTCCCCCGAACTTTATGTTTATGTTTCAAGTCGACCGTGTTTGTTTTTATTTACGCCTGCTTCCCTGTTCCTCAGTTGACTTGATTCTTGATTGGCTACATTCTGTTCCTTATCACAATTTACTGGGTCACGACTGGGGAATCATCGGCTTTCCCCACACACATGAAGATTTTTGGTCGGAAATATTGAACCAGTTTAATATTTACGATTGTCAGCTTGAGCTGTTTCAGAGCTGATTGTCAGGACAAATTCACTGTTTACATACCTCAGACCACAGGACAATCTTATTGGATAATCTTGTAAGACATGTCGGGGAAAAAACAGTCTGATAATCTTTATGTGTGTATCCCGCTTTCCATAGCCAAGTGGACTAATCAAATGTAATCTGCACCATGTTAGCAATTTATTTTACTGTTGCCTTAATTCTTTCTCATTTTCTCTTCAGTACAGAGTTCACCAAGTTATTTTGTACATTAATGTGTATATCTTCTAAATATTTCTTTATCAAAAAAGCATTTTATACAGTACTTTACAGTTTCAGCACAGTAACACTGTGCCCCAATCCTAAAATCATGTTTCTAGACCATGGTGGTATATCAGTGCATCACTAACAATTCAAGTGATAAATTTCAGATTCAAGATCACAAAGTACATTTCTTTGTATATTTTGCCACCTGTATTAAGGCACCACTAAAATATTCAACATGGGACTGGAACTTCAATTAGTCAGAGTCAAAAACTGAAGTACCGAGAAATTGAGAGAGAACTTGAGATACCGTCACACTGAAAATGTGAAGACAAATTTTAGTTTAAAACCTCTAACTAAAACTTTTCTATCAACACAAACCATTGACTCTTCTCTTTTCCATCCTCATCTGTCTACCCCTGAAAGCTAGTCCTACTCCTCTCTCTCGTTTCTTCACCTTTATTACTCAGTAAGCCTCCAAACTGTCAGTAAAACCTGGCAACAATTACCAACTCCAACAGCTGCAGCAATAACTGTTACAGTAGCAGTTACAGTATTACTTATACAGTAGGCACAGCTCCAGCAGCACGGGCACCGGACCAGAGCAGCATGTCTGCCCTCAACTTCCCCAGCCAGCAGGCCCTCATTAGGGGCCTTGTAAAGGACTAATACCTGCAGGGTATGGGGCCCTTCACCACTCTGCTCCTCCAGGCTCCAGGTGTGTAAGGTGGCTGCACTCCACCAGAGGGGACAGCTTGGGCTCATTTAAGCTGACGGCTACCTGCCTTGTGCCTACTGCTGCAGCAGGAGCCAGTAAACTATGAAACTGTAAAAGCTGCACGGGGGCCGACATGAGAACATGGAGAGAGGGGGGACTGGCAGGGTGTGCAGGGGAGCAAGGATTATGACCCTGTAAAGATGAAAGAAGTTGCTAGCAACAAGCGATCAAAGAGGAAGTGTGTCAGTGCTGATGTGGCAGGGGATTGGTCGTATCAGAGGCCCTGGGTCGTTCATCCCCGGTCTGGCGTGTGTGTTTGTCTGAGCGTTCATGTGCATGTGTATATTGAACTCAGCACAGCAGGGCTTAACGGCCACAGCGGACACCATCAGTGCTGGATAACACCACGACTTTCACAAGCTGCCACTTAATTGCTGTTTAAACTGCACTTTGTCCTGAGCAGCTCAGCACGTTACAGTTAACATACACACACACGTCTACACTCTGTAATTTTACTAACAAAGCATCTGCAGTCCTCAGCCACAAAGTTAATCTGATCTCACGGTTAATGTAGAAGCAAACCGCATGAGGCTGGTTAACTGTTGGTTTACACTCTGTTTCAATTACAAGAATAGCTGGGAAACAACAGCTAAAAGTCCTTGTGTGTTTGTATGGAGTCAATCATCCTAGTTTTATGCTGGGCATTAAACTCACTTATCCTCGTTACCTTTTACTAAGCTTCAGCTTTATACGTGGAAATTGAATCAGACAAGAAAGCCTTTGATACAAAAACAGAAAACAACAAAAATCCTATACTGAGAGTATCAATGCTTAGATCTCACCCACATACATTGGCTCCAGTACTCTATGCTAGGGGCCTAGTGGTTCAGCCTGAGCTTTGACTCCTTTCCTGAATTACTTTTCTATCCACTGTCCTATCTACTCAATAGAGGCACAGAACCACACTAAATACATCTTGGAAAAAAACATTTAGATTAGATGTCTCTGTGGCTTAAAGATAAGACGTGAGGAGCAATAGTCTGAGAGGGATAAAAGGACAACTGAATGAGTAAAAGAAAGTAGAGATCTGAAAAGGAGCCTTAGCCCTTCCCACATCCTGAACTGACAGATGTGTTGTCAAAAAGAAAGAAAATACGAGACAAAGATGAAAGCAGAGAGTTCACCCACCACTTGTACATCTGAGGGCACTCTGGACAGAAAGTCTAGCAGCTCGTTGTTGTCAATGGTGTAAGGGTCTCTCAGTTTCTTGGTGAATTTGTTCACTCCTTTATGGGAAGAGAGAAAGAAGAGAGAGACAGAAGGGCAAGGGTTTGTAAAGAAAGGTGAACATTTCAAAATGGCAAAGTACATCAGCCATTCAAGCCTTTGTGGCTTTTCAGCTTCTTCAGAAGACATCCCAGAGAGCATAAAAAAGATGTATTTAAAGCCTTAGTGTCCTTGGGTGTTGTTTAAATCTGAGCCATAACATACAGTCTTTTGCAAATTTTATGCATGCAGAGATTTACCAATGCCTCAGTTAACCATCTGTATTGGCTAAAATGAGCCCTGTTTAAGGACATCAGCCCATTAGCAAACAAAGTGGTATCAACTGATGTCAACAGCAGATGTTTGTTTGATGCACCCAATAAAATTAATTCAGGTATCTAATGTGGTGTATTGCTAAGTCAAAGAAGATACTTGGGCAGAAGAAGGCTCCTGTGACATAAATTCTATCCTATTTGAGAGAAACAATATCTGTGTTTATATCAACACAAGTACCCTGGTTATGAACAGTATACTGCTTTTGATCATATTCAGAATATGGCAATTATGCTCAAAGCAAAGTCTGGTTTGGATAAGCACTAGTAAAGCAGTTTTTAGTCTCTGAAATGCATTTTGCACATATATGCCACAGTATCCTGGCTTCTACTGAGCTTCCAAGGAGCAAAATGGAGCTTCTTGAAAGACAGAGACAGCATTAATCTGGTTTCTGAATTCAGGATTTTTTTTCTTCCCAATTTTTTTCATGAAGTTTCAATTCAAATACACAGAACAACACTGAAGAAACAAAACAAACACAAAACAGACAACCAAACGCCCCATCAAGTGGCTAAGACGTACAACACAAACAGGTTTAAGAAAATGTGTAGATGTGATCACCTCAAGATCTCTACAGAAAATAAGAATCAGTAATATGCAGCTGCACACATAGAAAGATAAAATAAATAAATAAATAGAAACAAAATACAATGAACTCCAGAATCCTTTTTAGACACACAAATTCCCTCTAATTTTTTTTCTCAGGAAAATCAAGATTTGATGTTTTACACGCAAACACTAACAGCATATTTCAACAACCCACTGATAACTGGAATGCTTAAGTCCATGCAAATAATTTTATGTTGGCATAATTTAATTCATACACCAAAGAAAAAATAACAAAACATCTCTACCAGCACTTTGCTAAAATGTTATTGTTGACATCCTGATTGTAAAAATTTTGCATAAATGTACGTAAATATAGAATAAAAACAAGTGAGGAGGCTTACCCCAGACAAGCACGATGTATCGTAGAGGGATGAAGTAGATGATAATGGTGGCCACTCCGAGCGCCACAATGGCCAACCAGCTTAAAAAAGGCACTGTCCAGTTAAAGGTACTGTGAAGAGAATGAAAATTGAATCAAACATGATGAATCACTCAATTGAATAGATATTAATTAAGAAAAAGTTTGAGGAGGGTGTTTCTACTTTTCAACCAAGACATGTGCTGCTGTCCTGGACAGGACACACTTACTAAAGAGATTTTAAATCTCAGTGAGGTTTTTCCTGCTTAAGTTGAGGTCAATAATTGAAATAAACACGATAAGAACACCTGATTGATCACAAAAACATTAAGGCAGATATCACTAATTTACATGAAATCTCACAGGTCAGCACTACAGGGTTAAATGAGCGGCATTTGTGATTCATTGCAATTGTGATGTAATATATTTTAAGTTATTGTAATTGGATGTTACATCATATAGAGTGTAACATTCTCTTGACTGAAAGACCCACAGGTAACATATTCTCTAATTACTCTAATTATTTCTTAAAGCCAGGATCATCCTGATAATGCTGCAAATATTCAGGTGTTTTTGTTAATCTGAGTACATCCTAGCCCTGGTCATTTTGTGAAAGTAGCTAGAATGAACTTTATCTAAAACAATATTGATTGAAGTCATTAGATGTGGGGCATATTGTGTTGCACTGAGTATGAAATGTTCTACTTAATGAAGTCTGACATGACATAATAGCATAGAAGAGAAGAGAAATAGAATAACTTTCTTTCTTAATCACAGTAATTCATCAAGACAATGCTTTCTTTTTGTTTTGTATGTTTCGAAGTGAAAATAAATGCATCTTTTTTGATTACAGTGTACAGTAGACACAAGGTTTGTTTGTTTTTGCATAAGCAGTGATTTGCATTTTTATCAAATATGTTGTTATTCTGTGAAGAGTAAATCCAGGGTTGAGGGAGATGTGATCGTCATGTAGATTAGACACCCTGTCTGTTTCTCTCATCAGGTCTTGCGTATTTGCCCAGAGCAGCGCTCATTTATACTCAGCGCTAAGAGAAAGGGCGCCGGACAACCTGGCATCTCTGAGAAAACTCTGGGACATGCAGAGCAGATTGGTGCGGGCCGGGTGCCGAGGAGCGGGCTTATGACTCACTTCTTTATCCTCTCGCCATAGGAGGCCACTTCATCCAGAGCATTCTGCACACTGATGCACACGTCCTGAATGGCATAAAGCTTGTTCATGAAGCCCTTTCTCTCCGAGTCCTGCATGAGGACAGATAGAGATGCAGGCGAGGAAGGAAGAAAGCAAGGGTGAGGGAGGAAGAGATGGGGAAGGAGTGAGGAGAGACAGAGAGGACAGAGAAAGAAGAGGCTGGGCACAGGCATCTTTGCAGAAACAATACATTTTAAATAGCGTCAAAGATTTGGAGTGGAGAGCCAAATCACCGGATATCCTGACTGAACTGACTGAGCGCTTTCATTCCAGGCAGTAATAGAGATATAAAGTCGGCAGAACAAATCAAAATGTTTTCCTCCATACAAAAGCTCACACAGGAAAATTTGAATATGTGAACGGAGAGGCAGAATTAAACCAAAAGCCAAATGGATACATCAATCTTTGGGCACTCTTTCACTCTGTTATGCTGCCAAGACAGCGAGGAGACCAGGCAGAGCCCTCTTTTGTTCTGCTGGCTGCCACTCTGTGATGATGTCATCAGCCATGACATCATTATCATCCTTATTAACGCCGTCACCCACCATGAAGAGCTCTTCCTTTTCCGCTTTTGATGGTTGAGAACTGCAGATCACAAATCCATGATCCCCTGTCCTCTCCCCGCAACAAAGTGAAGAAACTTAAGAGGTCATGCAACAGTCAACGAGCTGCCTGCTGACTAAAGGTCGGACAGGCAGGGACAGGGTGGATCTGGACAGAATGAGGTGACAGAGTGATTGAGAGCCTTCAGCTGAGTGAGGACATCAACACGCAGACTGGTGTGCAGCCAAACATGATTGGTGGGCATGCTTGGCAGACAAAAAGGGGGCATTACAAGAAGAGGTGGATTAGATATGTCCGAGTTACGAAGGCGTCAGGCTGAGCTGGAAGGAGTGGAAAGTCCACAAACCTGCAGAGGAGAAGACTCTGATTATGTCATCCACTAGTTAGGCTTACACCTCCAACACACCACTAAAAGGACATAGAGTCAGGGAAAGAAAGAGAATCTCCCATGGGATTTTTTTTTTTTCTAAAATGAACTACAGGTTGTAGAAATAATGAAAACAAAGTGGATATATTGAGGGAACATATTCATAATGTTAAGCTTTATGCTAAGTAACAATTAAACAGCTGATTTCTTTTTTTCTTATTGTTGTATCCTTATTCATCCACATACTTTTTCTCCAAGTAATTATTACTTTTTCCAAAATGTAACCTTTTTCTATCTCCTTTTTTTTTTTTTAAAGATAAGTAATCAGGCCATCTGTTTTATTCATTATCATTTCTCAGCTTTGAAAAATAAACAGAAATAGAATTTGCCTTTTAGTAGTACTTTTAGTTTGTAGTTGAGTTTTCTTTCTACATTTTTTTGAAAATATTTCTTTTTTTCTCCAAGCATTTTTAAAATCTTTTATGGGTTTTTCAGCCTTTTTCTTAGGACATTTCAGTTATTTCTTCTAAACATCAAGCTTTTTCTCAAAAGGTCATTTTTAAAAAACATTTATCCTGCTCTCTCTATTGGTCTTTCCTCAACTCCTCAATTCGTCAACGTATCACAATTAATGTTTTTCATTGGTTAAACATTTCTTAACAAAATAGCCTCAAACATTTTGACCTTATCTTCACATTTCAACTTTTTAACTAAGTGGTCATACTTTGCCTTAACTGAGGTTCATACACTCAGTTTGATGATGTCTAGATTATGTTCATAATCCCTAATGTTTAAAAAGATACAATACACTACACAGTACCCTGATCCACCTCTATTTTCTCTCTGTGCTGCCTTGTTGTAGCCCCTGTCACTTTAAAAGCCTCGTCCTCTTGTAAGTCAGGCCTGTTGTTGCTGACTGATCAGCTCTGTTATAAATGGTCAGTTTAGCTTAGTTTAGATACATGTTTGTCTTTGCATTCTTTAACGGTCCATGCTCTGCACTAGGCCTGCCATCTCGAGCCAATTGACTTGACCAGCTGCCCAAACTGTGGTGGCACGTAGCACTGGTTTGTCTACTCGAGAAGGGAGTGGGGAAATAAGCCATTTCAGGCAGCTACTGAAACACACCAAATATTTTTTGGCTCAGTCTTTCATAATTTATTTTTCTTTGCCACAAATTAACCAGCTAGATGACAATTTTTGACCTCTATCTTCTGGTTGCTATAGGCTAAGTGTTCACCAAGGTCACCATGACTGAGTTGTTTCCAGCTTAAGCCAGTTTGCCCCCTTATTAGCTGAGGTGGCAACTGGAGAGGATACAATCCCTTTAACACATCTCACTACATAGGAAAATCAGTCGAGATAATCTTTAAGAAACATCAGATAATTGGGCCTAACTGACTTTGGTTAGAGGGAAGGGGAGCTTAGCCAAAAGTCGGGCAGATTACCTCAATGTGTTCCCATTTTAAGAAAGAAAATAAATCAGAAAACAAATAGTAGATATTAAAAACTCCAGTGTCTCTGTATATTACCCTTCTTTGCTTCTCTCTCCAAAATATATGCCATCAGTGCAATACGTACCCTGTGGTCATTAGACCTTACTTTGTACAACAAGCAGCAACAGAGATGTACTGTCCATATTAATATACAGTCAACAGTGCTATCAGCATGGTGGTCAAACTTTTATGATGATGAATAGGCATTGCTAAATTAGCTCGAAAAGCTAAGGTAATCCTAATCAGTAAAACCAAGAAAGACAAAAAAGGAGTCAAAAGCATGAAAGCTCAAAGACCTCAAAGGCCTTAACAGCAATTGAGGCCCCCCACCTTACCAGAACCCTCCCACTGAGACCCCAAAACACCCAACCAACCCCCCCATCACTGCCAAAAACCCACCCTTTTCGTTTGACTCTCCATCCAGGATCAGATAATGTGAAAAATGAGCCATGGAGCAGCCAGGGAGACCACATGGCCTCCCCTACAAAAACCACACAAGACAAATAGATATAATTAGACAGCGTCCCTGGGTTATTTTTCTTCGCAAATATTTTACAAGCCTCACTTTTTTTTCTCCTACACTCTCTCCTGCACTCCTCAGAGTCCATCTGTTTTTCATTGCTTGCTCAAACAAATCTCAGAACGCAGGGCCTATTGTGCCGGGCTGGGTTAGGCTGGGCCGAGCCGGGCTGGACCGGGTCAGGTCGTTTTTATTTTTTAGACTCATACTCAGGGGAGAGTGTTTGAGGGCCAGGGGAGTGGTGTGAGAGAGCAGGCGGGGGTGGAGGAGATAGGTCAGAGATCATTGGGGTATAAACCATTGCCACATGCCCCTCGGACTGCGGTCTGACTCGTATTTCCTGTCTTCAAACACGGCTTGAGGAGGCGGGAGGTAGCAATAACACAGAGGGCCACGGAGAACCTTGTTTTCCCAGCTTCCCTGCACACTGCGCACATATGGAGTCAGGCAACCTGTTCTTATAACGCAACCTAATATGCACACAAACACAGACACACACACACCCTGCAGCTATTAGATAAGGTTGATCTGCACACCTGGTCTCGCTATTTTATTTTGCAAACCATATTATATTCCAGCGTAGATTAAATGATGAGGGCCCTTGACTTTTAAAGGTGGTGTCTCTCTCTTGAGTAAGTTTGCTTTTGCCGGCAATGCCATCACTGATAAAAAGTGAACTAACAGAGAAAGATGAGGATGTAGACAGTAAGGGTAAAAAGAAATCTTTCTTTGAGAGCGATACGTATCAAAAAGTTAAATGTTAAAACAAGAGAAGGTTTTCACAGTTACTCATCGTCAGAAGTAAATCCATCATCTAACTTTGGGTTAAAAGTTGAATCAATTATTTTTGTACTGGTTTCTGTGTTTTGACATCAATGCATGGGTGAACCAGAAATGTAACCAGTTCGCATAAGGATGGAGCAGATCTAAGGGAAAGACACATTTGAAACCAAGAACACAGATATAGTCACAGAGACAGCCACAGTCATGAAAATTTTGGCCTTACATCAGTATCACTTGTAATTTTACATATTCACTGTATCAAGAGATTATTAAGCAATTCCCCGCCACCCAATTTCTCAGGGTGATTTTTTTCCTGACTACTACCTGCTGCCTTTAAAGACTGGCTCACCCTGATGTTAGACAAAATTGTTACGAAGGGTCAGGGGGGTATGTTGGGTAACATCATAGTTAAACAGTGCTTTAAAAGTTTTCAGACATTTCCCAGGGGTTGGGCATGTGTGAAAAACCTTTGCTGCTGTTTTGGCCAAAGACTAAATGGGTTTGTTAGGAAATCTGAAGGCAAGACTGCTAAGGACCAAGAGGCTTGAGCTATGCAACAACAATTTGCCAACTTAAAGTTATATAGTGATCATATTTAATGTAAAGTTTGATTTATATATTTAAAAAGCTCTCATGTTTCACATGCCAAGTACCCCTGATCCACCTTTATTCTGTTCTCTGTCACTTTAAGGCCCCTCCACCAAGTAAGCCCAATCTGTTTGTATTAGTTAACCAATCAACTGTTGAAATTGGTAAGTTCAGTTCAGTTCATTCTTTAAGTGGTTTTTCAGTTTTTCTTCAATATCTGCACCGGACTTGCTAGCCAATGGGCTGACAGAACTACTGACAAAACAGTAGTACGTCTATTCAAGGGGCCCTGGGGAATCAGCCGTTTCACGTGGCTACTGTAGGTGTTCATGGGAGGATTCCAGATACTGCAGACTTCATCTTGTGTATAAAAGCAGTGCAATGTTAAGCTGAAGAGCATATAAAATACACTAGAGAGCATAAAAATCTCAAAAAGATATTATGTGACCATTTTATGTATGTTACTAATTCATCAAATCTGATGACAGTGCCCATATGTGATGTCATGTGGGAGCTTACTAATAGTATAGTAATAGTAGAAGTAATGGTAATTAGTGATACTAGTACATATTCTCACTGTCGGGAACAAACCCAAATATTAGCAGTTTTGGAGAACGGCGGTGCTAGCAGCTAGTATGAAAACTAGCTGCTATTTGTTCCCTAATACTTTTTGAAATCAAATTCAAGACTTTTTTCAACATTTTAAAGAAATATAAAGAAAGAAAAAATTAGGACTAATGTGGCACAGTAGAACAACAGGCAGTCAACACCAAAGTGGTATATGAAACTCTTTGTCTAATGTGTGCTCCAATGCTAATCTGTTTGAGTAAACTTGCTATTTTACAAATACATGATAACAAAAGTTACAAAAGATAAGTTACTAATGAAGTTACTAAATATTTAATTACAGGGGATCAATGCATATTTCTCTCCTAAGTTAAGAAAAGAGATTCATATATCAGTGTGCATTTCAATGTTTTCCGTAAAAGTGACATTTTGCTGCCACAGATTTTATTTCGGATCTTTCCTGAAGCAGCCCATTTTAAAAGTCCAAATCAGATTCTGATAAAGAAAGTCAGTTAAGTTACAACCTCTCATTGACAAAAGCAGACTTTTGAAGAAATTTCAGGACTCAAATTTAAATTGAAGACATTTCAGATTGCATCAACGAGCTGCAGGAGTCCCAAAGCCATTCAAGCAAATGCACATCTGATATTTGTTACACAGATCCACGTAAGGCTGACTTGTTGACAAGACTGTTTCATGCTTTCAGTACTAACATTATTAACAGAGGAAGGAACAGCATTAAATTACAGTCAAAATAAATGAACTTACTTAATTTACCAAACACAGTTGATAATTAACAGGGATTTTAGAAAGACACAGCCATCAGTAATGCAAGCCATCAGTGATTATTGCTTCTGCTTAACATACTCCACAGTGTTTGTTACTTTAAATCTAGGTGATTTACAAACATGTACATATATCTCTGCACTATTATTACCTGTTAATGTTTTGGAAAAAATAGTATTTTTAAGTCACTATACAGGGTACAATGAGAAAAGATGTAAGAGTAAAAGCAGAAGAACTTCATATCTTTCTGCAGTAACAAAAGATTGTTGAGCATGTTTTCTTTGTGAAGGAGAAAGTCTTTGACATCAATTAAATCGCATCAGGTTTAAACATTTCCTTTGTCTTTTCCATTGTTGGCAGATAGATGTTTTAATTGCTCTTTTCCAATTAAAGACAATATATTTATCTTTTCCGACTATGTCCAAAGTTTGCATCATGTTTGGATACGTGTTGTGGGATATGAAATCCTAGCCAGGCACCCATCAGTATTCAGCACTGAGCCACCCTGAGTGCAAGGACGCTGTGCAGTCTGCATCATAGTAGCGCTCCCATCAGTGTAGGCTGTGGCAAAAAGGCTCGTTAAAATGATGTGAGCTGTTTGCATGTGTTGAGGAGAAAAAAACCCTCAGTGACACTAGAGAGCCCATGAATAAACACATACTCACACACTTAAATATCTATGTTAAGCTAACCACACTGCACATGCTGGTAAATTTTGGTAAACAAATGTGGTAAACTCCTTGAAACACTTGATTAAATATGCAACAAAGGAAAGATGCACAACACCTCTGTGTGCTCCACTTCGCTTACAGACAAAGCATCATGGTAGAACATTAAATGCAAAAGTGCAGCGTGAGAAGTTGTAAAGTTTGCAAAGACAGTTTGTTCTTCACTGACCCAAGGCCTAGAGCTAAACAAGAGAGGGGTCACTGAGGACTTGGCCTATTACAATGGACTCAAATATCTGTCCTATATCCACTGGGTGGAAACAGAGAGAGCCATCTGAGACTGTTTTAACCTCTGATATCACTGTTCCCCCTGCTGGTTTATGCTGTAAAAATGATAAACTTTCCACTATAACGTAGCAGCAAATATATCCCCATCACACATGGAAATTAGCCTGGACCACAAGTGACTGCTGCTCATTGCTGCTGTGCTAAAATTGCACCTGTTTTTCCTTTGTTTTTCTTGTTGCCTCTCTCGCTCTGGTAGCACAGTAAAAATTGAAATGTCATATAAAACTTGACAGGATGCTAATATGTGGGTCCCAGAGGGCATCTGAAAGCGCTCTTGTTGATTTTGTAACTGCAGAGGGAGTCGGCTTTTCTCCCATTTCCAGCCCAGGAAAAGAAAAAAAGGAAGACTGAAAAGTTTAGAGAGCTGAGGGATGCTTTGGGGGAGGGACACAAATTCAATTTCCTAAGCCTGTGGAAGAATTATGAATGACAGAAGTGTAAATATTGTACTCAGTTTGCTTCTACTGTATACTTTAAGGGATAGCTTTGTGTTTTTGAAGTGGGTTTGTTGTTACAAATCAGCAATCAATTCATTAGGCACAGTGATGGCCATCAACCTTGCCCCTATTTGGCAAGAACAATCACAGAAGCCGGGCTGTTCGTTGCAGCAGAAGGGGCCGGGAGCTCACAGTTATTCAGCAAGTTTAAGTTTAAGTCAACCTTAAAAAAAATAGCACTGAGATGATCAAATAATGTGACAGAAAAATCCACAATGCTCATCTGAACCCTTCATAGCAACATGTACTGTAAGTTAGACTGTATGTTGATTTGTGAGCTCCTCAAGAGAGACAGAGAGACTGGGGGATGGGGGATTAAGTGCTGCCAAAGTAGTACCAAAACTAAGAAAAGAAAAGTTAAGTGTATCGATCATTTATAGTACAGTGCACAATCACCCCAGAGATGCTTATTTAGCCCACTTTCATGAGGTAGCTCTTAGCCACAACAGTAATGTTGGGCAGCTAATGTATTTACTAGAAACATGAATCTCATGCAATACTACTTCAAAAAAACTGAAAATGTACCTTTTGTATTTCCCAAAATTGCATATGGATTCTATAACTTTGTACCTATGAACAAATTTATCTGTGCTGGGTTCATAATCTTAGTAACATAAATGTAACAAACTAGAAACTGATGAAATGCAAGCGGTCACTGATTTCTGAGATATAATGGTCTGAATTAACTCAGGCTGTTAGTCTTTGGTTCAGAACAAAACTCTATTATGTATTTTGAGATGGTTTGTGTGAAATACAAAGCATCAGAAATATGAATTCTTTGAAAAACTAGTCCCAACAAAGTCTCAATGATTTGTGATCAAAGGTTATGATTCATATTTTCCTTTGCTGAAACCCATTTTAGAAGGAATAATATACCAATGTCAAAGTGCATTTTTTATGAAAAATTAAGATTCTTCTCATAAACTTAAGAACTGGTAAATCTTTTTCTCTCCATTGATTCAGTTGGAACATTTTCAAATGATTTTGTACTATGTCAGACACAAAATAGACCACCTCTCATATTGACTGTATGAATTGCTCCCTTTATAAAACTTGGAAATGTAAGTCAATGACTGCCCTTAAAATCAAAACTTATGTGTCATCTGTGCTGGTTCCAATTATAATCTATTCCAATGGGGAGCCAGGAGTCACAGATTTAACCCACTGGGAGTTAAGAGAGGCCCCTGAGGGTGAATGAAAAGAAAACTTGGCAAACCAGTGGCCTAGAAGATCATCTCTTCTCTGTCAGGAAATGACAACAAGACGAGACAAAGGCTCAGCGACCGGCCTGGGATACCACCATGCAACATGGCACCATGCCAGCGCCACATGACAGAAGCTGATATTCCATTTTTTTCTAAGGCTGAAGTTAAACAAACAATGTATTTCATACAACAACTAATCCATGAGCTTATGTGGGGAATATGTCTTTACTTCTCTTACTCTCATTTTTATCAAAGGTACATAAATATCTGTTTAACCGGGGCATTCAGAAGTGCTGCACTTTTGTTTAGTCTCCAACTTGCATGTTATAAAGGCCATGTTCAAATGTGAGGGTGCACCCTGCTCCCATTGGCCCAAATAAATGGCTTGTTTGGTTGTCAGTTGTCATTATAAAGGGCTTTACTGGCAATTACTAGCATGAGAGCCGGCCCATCCGATGCTTCTATTGGTTCAGAGAGACTTTATAAAAGTCACTTATACTGTCATTTAAAGCTCCAGTGTACAGCAGGACATAACTCTGGCTACATTTGTAGATGAAAGTTTAATAAGAAGCACAAGGTATTTATAAGACAGACATATCCTGACTAATTAGTGACTTTTTTACCATCCGGTTGGGGGTGGGATGGGCATGTGCAATGATAGGCATAAGGTTTACCGCTCTATTTGGGCTTTAATTAAATTTAATCTAAATCTATCCAAAACACATAAAATGTTTAGCTGTTGGCCACTTGACAAACTGCATCCCAGACAACTGTTTTAGCCAGTTTCAGTGGAGCTACAACTGTCCCCTGCAAGGTCCTAAAACATTTTTGAGTCTCAAATTAAGCTTAAAATTCCAAAGCCAAACTTAGGTTAAGACTGTGAGTTGAAGGTGGACCTGACTAAAAAAAAAGTCTCTAGCACTCATTAGTCTCTTCACTATGACTGGTCCCATGGCAAGGATAAATTTACACATATGTAGTAAATGGAGGTAGAAAGTGAGAGAGAAGGTGGGGATGAAAGAGAGAGTTGGAGGTGGTGCTGACTTATTTTCAGTTTGACCTCTGCCTCCTTTCCTAAAGAGAAAGGTTTCTGCTGTTACGAGCCCGTGTCTGTGTGTGTCTCTCTAATGTGTCTGGGTGGCAGGAGGTTGTTTGCCACTGATCATCTTTACCCATCTCCCCCTGGGGCCCCTCATCACCTCCACCACACCAGCCACTCCATCAGGCTCAAGGTCGGGCACACACTCACCCACCCACCCACACATATGTACAGAAACGACCAGCTCTACACAACTTCTGGGCTTGATCGCTTCCCCTTCCTCGCCTCCTGCTGAACACCACCCGACCCCCACCCACCCTGCGCCCCCAGCCTGCTTGACACCCCCCACATTTTGTCTCACCTCTGCTCCCCTGCTCCTGCGCTCTCCTTCCCCTGTCCTTCCCAGGATGCAGCCTGGCAGGTTGTGATGAATGGGACACTATTACTCTTGTCCTCTGTTGGCCTGGTTTAGCTGCTCGAGCCCATCGCCCCCCACCTGTCTGTATGTCCGTCAGTCTGTCTGTCTGCTTGTCTGTCTCTGTCTGGGCTGGCTTTTACCATGAGTGACTGTATAGCCTTACCTTGGGAGTAGTTTGACCCAAAAATGTGGAAAAAAGGCTCTTTTGTCTTAAAAAGGTTCTGCAAATAGGTAATGAGCTCAGAAAGTGACTGCGTTCTTTAGACTTATATTCATCCATGTATGGAACTGTAAGGTGGGAATGCATTTACACAGTTGTATTGTATTCAATGAAGAATTTCTATTTAAAACACTTCAATCTTATTTCATTTCTGTTTGGGTTTAATTATATCCCATTCATCATCTCAGCTGGTAAAGCTTCTGCGAACTCTGATGCTCCTTTAATCACATATTCAGGTTCAGAAACACTCAAGCAGTAAGAACAGCTGTAACAGCCACTGAGTTAAACTTTGTTTTGGAAGGGGATAAAAAAAAAGACAGTGCGAGAGTGCATTGCTATGAAGTGAGGGGATCACGTCTTCAAAAAAGTAAATAAAATATGCATCCTCTCTGTGCTCATTACAGATTTATGACTCTTGTTAAAAGAAAAGGTGGCGGCTGCCTTCTAACATGTCTGGCTTTCAAATTCAGACGACACTGCTGTCAAGTGTTGTGCTCCACATTCTGTCCAATGAGAGACCGGGGGGCTGAGTGAGTGCCATCTTCAACATCCTATTTGGTGAGAAGTCAAGACAAGAGTTACTTTGGGTGTAGAAGAGAACTCCTCACCTACAGTGCAACAAGAGCTTATTGGAATCCTTTGATGCATAGTTCATCAGTCAGAAAGTTCAGTTGGTTCAGCTGCTTGCGAGTGTGTGATTCAGAACAATAACAGTTGGGGGAGTAGACATTGCTGCATTAGGCATAATGAGCATTGGGATGTGCTCCAGCAATCTGAAACAGTTTTTTTTTTTCTGTTTCTCAAGTTACTTTTAAGAAACAGCACTCACAAGTGTATTCACATCATCCCAACACCCACAAGTGAACTATTGCACACTCACATGTACACAACCAAGACTCTAAATAAAATAAAATTAGTTTGTAAGGTGCTACTTAGGGGTCATAAGGCACAAAACAATCATCATATGTAGGAGGATCTAATTAGTGCTTTTTAAAACAAAAAATAAATAAAAAAGGAGGATTCTTTTCCCTTTTGGCCTCTTTCACTGTGCAAACTAAATCTAAAACAGACACAATTACACTCAAGTTACTCCTAATGTCACCCTTTTGCACCCCAGAGTCAAAAGTCCCACAAGCAAAACATAGTTAACACTCTGTTGCACTACCATCTACAGCTGTCACCTTGCAGTGGTTTACAGAGCTACAGGGAAGTCACACAAAAAGACGGGAGCAGCCTTCCATGCTGGAGCCCCATCAGCTCCCCCATCACCTTAAAGAGCAGGCAGAGGCTCATGAGGCCTCGAGGTGGGGTTGAGTGAGCTGAACGTGCAGTGCGTGGGTGCTAATTGAGACACGGACAAGGGGGACAGGTGACTGAACACAAACTCCCCGACAAGACGGCAGACAGAGGGCCGCCGGACAGACGATGAGCTAACTAGGCAACCAAAAGACAGCAACACACAACTATCTGGAGTCAGTGCCATAGCCACACGCATGCCCACTTACCACCATCGCTCGTATCCACTCAAAGTGCCAGGAAGCCAACATATCCTCGAGGATATGGTTTTTATCACGGCTGTCCTCCCAGGGGCCTGGTTTAGGATCCTTGTGGATAGATTACAGTGAGATTTGCTCTTTACAACCCAGAGAAATTGAGGTAAGGGGTTAAAGTGAGTATGTGGATGTTTTACAAACAAGGCCTTTTAAAACATGTCTGGCCAACAGATCTAGGTTCTAACCTTAAGGTAAAAAGTATTGTGCTTACTGTGCGACAAACACCAAGGACGCAAACTCTTAAAGTGATACATTCACATATATTTTCAAACCAATACTCACCTTAGGTTAGACTCCACATTAACTGTATCGTCTACTACAACTATTCTAAAGAGACAGAGTGTGTAACCTGGACTTGAGTGTCTCAGTTTTAATCAAGTTTTACTGGACATCCTGGAGAAGTCCAAAAAAAGGGGATACTGTGGCATGTATTCATTTTACTGTTTCCTGACAAGTGCTGACTACTTAGCAAAGTGACAGATCAGCAAAGCAAACACAGTGACAGCAACAAGAGTGTCTTTGAAGTGAAAAAGAAACTTTTATTGTCTCTTAGAATGAAAGTATTAGAGTGTATCAGGATTAGAGTTAGTTCAAGCTCGAGACTGTTGGGTATTCATCCATCCATTCATTTAAGCCCCCACTCGTCCTGTCCTCTCCCTGTCTTCCTGCACAGGAGATCAGCTGATTAGGAGCTGTCATGAGCTTAAAGGTGTAGTCAGCAATGTGGGAGAAAACAAGTGGAGAGGTTGTTTCTAAACAAATTTAGATCCACCTCTCCCTTCATACCTCACCCCTGGCTCCACCCCCGAAAGCTGATCGTCATGGAAACGGCCGTAGAAACTAAGAAGCTGACCAACGTAGCTAAGGTAACCCCGACTCGTCAGGCAACTCGACTGACAATATTGATAGCATCACAACAACAGTACATTCTGGCAGATTAGACAATAAGATGAATGTCTGACGGCTGTTACTGTTATGTGAAGCACCACAAAGCTAATGTTGCTTACCTATCCAGCAGAAAGACGGCAACATCCGTTTTCAGGTCTTTCAATTGGCGGAGTTCCCTCCAACCCTCGGAAAGCAACACCAATGTTGACCCGGGTCTTCGCTCTTTCATGGTCATAGCCCTTCTTTTTCACTTTCTGCTCCTCTGACCTTTTTCTTTGGGGCTGTTTTTCAGCCATTGCTACTGCACATATTGTATCTCTCCCTTACGCTAACTGCGCACGCTATGCAACCCACTACTCCCCCTCCCCTCTCTGTCTGATCTGCGCATGAGTACGATCGCCCCCTGGATGTGTGTGTGTGTGTGTGTGGGGGGGGGGGGGGGTTGTACCCTGTTTTGGTAACTCGGCCCGAGCCACAGTATTTACCTGCTGAAATTCAGAGCCAAGGCTGTGTATTGAAACCAGACTTTTTTTTCAACATGCTGTCAGTGGTGACATCTTGTGGATGGAGAGGAGAAATATGGTGAATTTGACAAATACTGCATTGGATTAGAAGATTAGAAGATCGCTGACTACACCTTTAAGCACCAAACCAATCAGAATCTACTAAGACCCTCTCGGTAAATCATACTGCTACTGTCATATTTTGAAAAAAAAAAAAGAAAAAAAGAATCTCTTGCAGTCAGGCTGTTGTTTCAGTGTAAACATGGCAAACTTCTCCACCTCAGTCACTTTAGATCCATTTTGTCAGTGTCCAGGTTCAGCTCTCTGCGGGTCTACTTCTCATCTCATCCTGTATTGTTCCAACACCACCACCTAATCATCTCATCTGTGTCCAGGACAAACTGGAAAAGTGTTCTTGTCATCTCATAATGTATCCCTCCATTACCACCACTGCTAGTGTCAACAGTCCACAAAGGACGGTGTTCTATCCTGCTATTGGCCTCACTACCCTTTTAGGTACATGGAGACGTCATAATTAAGTCTAATTGCCAAAGGCATGTCGGTTACCATAGACAATGAGAGTTATACATTGACCTAAACTTGTAAAACAAATAAATATTCAGTAATATTCAAGTCTGTCCAAGTTTAAATAACAACAAAAGTTCAGACTGGGGACCACTGTCCTTAAAGGTGAAGATGTTTTTGTGCAGGAAAAAATGCAAGTCATTGCTAACCATAGACGCAGTCATCAAAACTGGATATTAGTTATCATGTATACAGGGCTATGAATAACCATGCTCCACTGTGTGCATGTAAACGTCAGTCTCTAACATGATTCAAACTGAGGTACGTCCAGTGTTGGGCAAATTACTTCAAAAATGTCATGCATTACTTATTACTTGTTACTGTCATTTCAAAGTAATTAGTTACATTATAATATTACTGTATTTGAAATGTAAGGCATTACACTATTATCGTTACCCTAACAGGAAAATAACAGGAAATATGGATTTGGCATTCTAAATGTAGCTCATTACGCTCAAAAAGCTCATTACACATCCAGTGGAAGGTGATGTGGTAGGCTATCTGAATGAGTTCGGCTTAAGGCTAAAAACAGTAGAAAATAATAGCCACATTGATGCTCATGGCACAATACAATAACATTTATAGCAAAAACAAACAAAAGGTAAAATTCTGGTAATTGTGTTAGAGAAGCTGTAACTTTAGGTTGATCTTATGGAGTATTTGGCGAATTTGTATTTAAACAAAAAAAAACACTCATTCAACACACTTCATTTCAGGTTATATAAGAATGCATTGTAACATGCATTACTGGCATTTGTAGCAAGTAAAATATTACCATTTTTTTGGTAGTGCCTTACATTACCATGTTACAGTAAAAAGGAATGCATTACAGTAATCATATTACTTTTGTAATGCATTACTCCCAACACTGGATATGACTCATATCCAGGATACTCAAATACACATAAGTGCACTCATTATTGTATTCAGAGGAGCACTTACAATCATTAAAATGATAGGGAAGAGCACAATTTGTAAACTTAAAGGCACATATTCAAAACAAGACAGGGAGAACCACACTGAAAATAACTCTCCAAATTAAACTGCATTTTAAGTTACAAAGGCCCGAGTTAAAGCATTAGTGAAGAGGAGGGCAAAGAGTCAGAAAACAAGGTGAAATAAGACAAAGCCAAAGACAAAGAAGGAGATATATATCTGGGGGGAATAGAGATAGTTAGAGATGATCCACCTGATGTATGTGTGGGACAAAAAAGAAAAACAAACAAAGAACACAGTTTATTTTGCTAAGAGAGACAATACCTCTCCATGCCTCTTTCACCCTCCTCTTTGTTTTCATTCCTCCCTCTATTAGCAAAACATGATTAAAATGCAGTTCCTACCAGCGTCTCTGCTGAACAACGAGAAGAAAAAAAAAACAGACTGTGAGATGGGAGGAAAAATGAACCGGAAAAGTCAAAGCATCTTTTACAGCGTGACGCTTTTCATCCTTCACAGGCGGTGAGAAGAAAAGAACAGAGACATTCAAACTATTCTTCTCTTCCCCTCTGTCGCTCTCTCATTCTCTTTAGCAGCCCCCCACCCCCACCCCTACCCCTGATACCTGAGGACAACCCCACTGCATTACAAGCTCAATAGCCTCCCCAGAAACAACATTTCAGTCGCTCTTTTTTCCAGAGCATTGATATAATTCCCAGTGCTCTCTTTAGTCCAATTACATTATGCCATGTTGCTATCTGAGCGATCAGCGCAGTGCCGTGACTGGGATCGAGAGAGGAGTGCTGGGGCTTGGGAAGGTGCTGCAGAGCTCCATTTGCAATCGGAAGATAAGTCGAGAAACTTGCTCTGTTTTTATTCATGCAGAGACAAAGTGTGCGGCTTATTTAACATTACATGGAACGCAGAGCCTTGTTAAATGATGCATGGAGGAGGACTGTCGCTCAGACAAGACAACAAGACGTATAGACAGAAAAAGACGATGTAGGTTAAAATCAGTCACTTGCATTCCCTGTGAGGCCTGCGGGTTAAGAACTTGATATGTGTCATGAACTCATTTGCCAGCAGTTATATGCTTCCAAGATAACCATTTATAAACACACACACTTACACTTGTGTGTGCGCTGTGCATACATGTATGCGCATAAGTCATGCCCACAGGGAAAGCAGCAAAGGGTTGAATGGCTGTCTCAGCACCACAGATGAAGGGGATAAAAAGATGCTGGGATGTAAGAAGACAGCTGTAAGGCAGAGGAGAGGAAATAAGGGGAGGATCATCTTTGTATGGCTCATGTACACGATGGACTCATCACCAGAGAAAATAGCAAGTTTTAAATAATGTCAGCTTGCCAATAACAGGGCTACGAACTTTTCAGAAAAGTTAGAAATAACCCCAGAGAGATGTGCAAGAACATGGCTGGTGTCACATTTTTTTGGGAGACTGCACATCAAATTTCAAGGGTGGTCCTTACACTAACAGGCCTGACACAAGACATAGTATGGCTTATCCTGTCAATACCGTGGACTTGGGGTGCTTGCTTGCAGAAGAAGGGAAAAGCAGCAAACTGTCTACAATAAATGAATGATAGTCATTGTCATCATTCTGAATTCTGTTTCTTTTTTGTTTGTTTCCTTTTTTGGAATGTGTGTTTGCACATAGACTTTTTGCTGTCCTTGAAAAATTCAGGAACCTCAGTTAAAAAATGTCTGGATATGCCCCTGCTTGTTCAACTAAAGCACCTACAGGCGTGTCACACTACTTAGGCCTGTAGCAGTCTATGAATGAGTACTGTTGTGAAGGGAATAAAACGTTAACAAGGACAGGGATTCAACTTTTGTCCAGGTTAAAGTCAAAGAACTTATTTACCAAGTATCATTTACATATTTCTCAAAAAAAATACATGGTCGTACTGTCAAATGATGTAAGTATGTAATGATGAGCAAATGCTATCTTTATTTGTACCAGCTAGATTAAAATCTAACAGTAATTTAAGATAGCTTCGGATAATATTAAATTTTATGAATTAACTTCTGTTTTGAATTGTTGATTCACATGTAAAAATTAAAAGAATTATTGATAGGTACAAGTGCTACCTAGTTCAAGGAAGTCAATTTACATATCCAGAAAAATTTGTTTGCTTCATATGCTGCTTGCCAATAAGTTATAAATAAGATTTTGTACATCCTCCATTTACTCAACATGCTCTTTTCTGTCCAGATTATTATGACTTGATGCTTTTACACAACTAAATGACACTGGTTAAGCAGACACCTTATGACATGACAACAGAAGAAAATGGAGAAGGGGGGGAGCTTATCCCTGCTGTCATGGGGATGAGAGGCGCGGTACACCCTGAACCGGTAGCCAGACGACCACAATGCCACATACAGAGACAGAGAACAAGTCATGATCACATACATTTCTAAGGACAATTTAGAGTCAGCCACCAATCTGTGGCTGTGGGAGGAAGTAAGAGTGCCCGGAGAGAACCCAGGCATGCGTGGAAAGAAAACATGCAAACTTCACACTAAAAGGCCCTGCCCAGCTCAGCGATCAGGCCAGCTATTTTCTTACTGTTAGGCATGTGCACTACCTGCATGCCACCCAGAGTTAAAATCATAGAAATCCAGAATTTAGGATGGTTACAGCCTCCTGTATGATCTAAAACCCAACTTTGTATGTCCTTCCTAATGAAATTGAAATTTTGAAATTGATATTTGATATTTAATATTGCTGTTTCATGGTTCATGCAATTTTGCTATCCCTCGTTTTTGTTAGCTTAAGTGCTACAATGCTTTGTCAAATAAAATTAGAGACATATAAGTTTCAGTATTGAGTATCTTGGCATCTGTTTTTTAGTTAAAAGTTTGGCGAAGTTACAACACTATTCATTTATCTTTGAACCTAATTTTCTAACTCATTGCTCCGATGATATGTCATATGTAGCAAAGTACAATACACCCCAAAAAACATTTCTTGTATTTGTTTAAACAGCTACTCCAGTACAAATAAAAGATACTCAGCTAAATTAACTTGAGTTAATGTAATTAGTTGCTTCCTACCCTGTCAATAACAATGAGACACATTACTGAAATAGACATTTGATGGGCAAGGAAAGCCTTTTCGAGAGGCTTAAAACAACTGCTAACCAGTATTCTTTCAAATTTGCTCATTAGGGAAGGAAGAGAAAAATAAGTAAGAAATGTGAGATCATTTTTAGAGGCGTATGTGGAATGTCTGTGCATACATGTGTGTGTGTGTGTGTGTGGTGGTGAGGGGGGGTGGTGTAGGTGGTAGATAGGGATAGAGAGACATAGTGGGAGAAAAGAGAGGGAGTGAACCGAGCAGTAAGCCCGTGAGCAGGACATGATTGCAGTGTGTATCTTATCTGTGTCAGGTCCTCCTGAGGCTAGTGGAGCCTAGCTGAGCGGAGCACGAGCGCTTCAGTGACCAGTCAACCGTGTGAGGGTAATCTCCTCACTCCTTCAGTCTGTCTCTCACTCCCTCTCTCTCCCGCTCTCGCTTTCTCCCTTTTTCCAGTAAGCCCCCCCACCCTGCCTTTGGGAGGCAGCTTAGCCACTGCACACACACACATACACAACAGAGATGCTCACACAGATACACAAACGCATTTAGCGGCACAAACACTCATACCCATGCAGAGCCTTAAGGTGATTGCCTCAGCTCTGGACAGTGAGCCCGCAGGTGAGAGGAGACATCACAGGCTACATTTCACACTGAAGCACCTGCAGCTAGAGGTCTGTAAATAAAGTGATGACTAGCAGGTTTCTGCTATCTCAACCTGTTTTGGACTCATAATGTTACTTCGAGCTGTGTTAAGAGATAGTAAAGGGTCCAAAAAGGGACTTAATCTTTTTTGAAATGTTCTCATAGAAGGGGCTGAGCAATGGGTGGGATGACAAAAAATGTACTTGAAAAATGATGAAGTTTTCTGAAATTTTATATTACATATGATTCATAATTATTTCCATGTACACAAAGTGCCCAACCAATTATTGGTCAAATAAAATTACAGATCCAATGTTGATATTAGCGGCAACTGGAGATTCTGAAAGATGTTTCGCCTCTTCTCCAAAAGGCTTCTTCAGGTCTGAGAGTTGACGTAGGAAGAGCTGGAAATATAGAGCCAATGTCAACCATAAATATGCTAATGATCTGCATGGCTAGGGTCATTGACCTGACCCTGGAGGTGTGACCAGTGGGCACTTCCTGAGTCATGTGGGTCACATATAGTTTGGTCCTTTGTTCCCAGGTGGAGGTGCTGTTCAGACCGGTCATGCTTATATTTAATTAATCCAGAAATGCTTTAAATGTAGGAGATAGAGAGTGTCTTACCCCTCCACCATCTTGAAAAAGGCCTCTTTGACACCTCTCTCAAACCAGCAATCTTTTCAAGTTAAAACACAGACTTTGTTGTCATAAGAATGTCCTGTGTCTTTAAGATGTTAGTGAACAGCCAAGTCCTAAGGGGTTGCTCTCCTTTGCTGTGCCAAAAAATATTCCACATTAGACCACATTGCTCTACTTATGTCTGGGTACCAGAGAATCTGAGCCTGATTGGTTGTCACTTGGATCAGTTTTGGATAACCATGACCGGGATAATTGAGAGCCTACACATAAAGTACTTCTGTCTTGGTATAGCTGCATTTCTACCTATATTTACATTTTATCAGGTTATGTTTATTCATAAAGAAAAGGGGGGGCTAATAAATGATCAAGATTCAGCATGTGCTTTATTTGTGTTAAACCCATTCTTTTGATGGTGCTGGTTTGGCAGAGTGGTAAACAACCAGGCATGACCTAAATATACTTCAACAGGCCAGGTTCAAGTCCAGCATGCGGCCATTTTGCAGTGTGTTCCTCTACTCTCTTCACTTCACAAGCCTATCTACTGTTTCTCTCCTGTCAATAAAGGCACAAAAATGCATAAATAATAATCTTACAAATAACTTTTCTTTTGATTAGAGAGGAGTGTAACAGTTCCTTGTAACACTTTCTGTCTCTCTGGCCTTAAAGAAGCAGTGTGTAACTTTTACAGCTTTAACTAGCAGTAAGAAATTATTAGACTGTACAATAACTTACAAAAATAGAAAAAGTCCATCACATCGGCACAGAGCTCCCCAGTCCCCTGTTTTAAAGTACCATATAACCTTGGTACTAGCTTGTAGTTCTTTTAAAAGAAGTGCCCACAGCTCTACAGCAATAGTTTGAGCTTACAGCCAAAAAGGAGCTGGTTAGCTCTCTCAGTATATTTAATAAATGGCTAAGGCTGAGAAACAGCAGGGAAAGTTTATACAGAAAGCTATGAAGAGAAAAAGACGGCAAAAATCACAATTAAAATTGCATGGGCTTTAACAAATTAACAGGAAGGAGCTTTGTGAAAGAGTGGCCTGTAACTTAAACACTGAGCAAGCCTTTTGTGAACAATGCAAGCAGTTTTCCAAAAACATGCCACTAGCAGAGAAAAATCTGTGCAAAACTTGGAGATAATCCTGTTGATATATAACACACCACGGATAGAAGTTCAAATAGGAAAAAAAGCTGTTGATGTCCGACATTATTTCAGGCGACCTGCTCGACTGTAACAACTGAGCCGTCCTCATCAATTAGTCTAGATGCTGGGCTTTCATTGAGATTAAGTGACTAATATCAGTGCTTTCTCACAAGAAAGACACTTTTCACGTCTGCCCAACAATCTGTTAAGTTAAAGCACATGTGGTGATCCAAGGCAGAAAGCCTGCGAGGGGTCCTCTGCGCAATGAAAAACAGGTGCTCTACTTTTTGGCCATGTAATACCCCATTTAGCCTCTGGAGCAAAGGTTATCCAGCTAATAGCTGCCTTGTGGTGCATCGGGAAGAGTCATGCACATGGCCGGAGTAAACATCTGGGATAAATTGTACATACTTGCAACATATGCTTCAAGTTCAATTAAAATGAGGCCTTGGCATATTTATTAATCTTCTTTTCCCTCTCATCTCTCTCTGCTGCTCTCTCGATCTCCCTTCTTCTCTTCCTTTCCCCTATGGGCTTGTGTCATAAAAGAGACTTTCTTTGACCCGTCCTTCATACTCATGCCTACAATCTGAAGCTGTACCTCATACTGAATGTAAAATACCTCATATCCAATGTAAAAGACAAATTTGTTAAGCCTTGAAACTCCATTTGTTCAGCACTTAACCAGGTTGGAGAGGGGGGCAAAGGGAAGAGAGAGTATATGTAAGAATGACAGAAAAAAAATTCAGAGAAGGGGACGATTGAAGGAAGCATAGAAGGAGAGTGGGAGGGGAGAGACATGTAGGCAAAGAAAAAAGAAAAATGCCCCCTTTTCAACTTCCCTACGGCTCAAATGAAATGCTAACAGTCGAGGGGAGCAATAGATCAAAATGTATGAAGCCAGAGTTGGTAAATTGTAGCCTTTGTGGCAGCTGTGCTATCCAGCGTCCCAGCCCTGTGTGAGCACTGAGAGCAGGGCCCTCTTATGTGGAATAATCAGTTTGGCACCAAATCTGACGGAGGCCGCAGAAGCTGCTGCTGCACCTCATTTCAATATGAAAGTCTAAATGTATTTCATATAATCTGCAGCTTTTCAAATGCCTCTATTTTTATTTTTTTTTTCTCTGAAAGGAGGTAGGAAATGCATTGATAGAGGGCAGACTGTAAAAAAAAGAAGGTTCAAGGTTGTCTGGAGCATATCTTCAGTCAGCCCCCCCACCATGTACATCTCTGCCTTGGAACTTCACAGCCATGAAACTTTACTTCTGAATCGCTGTGGGAGAGGATGTAATGCTCACGCATCTTTGTATGCTCAGCGTACAACCGACTGCCCAGCTGACTGATTGCCTGACTTGCTGGTGGATGACTCCTGACCATCTGTGCAAATGTGCTTTTTTAACCCTTTTGCTGAAGGCTTGCACTCGTGACCCTTCAAAAATACAAGAGGCTGCCGTTGCATGAGTGAAGTCAGCATACAGAGTCTGCAAGGCAAATTCATTTCTAGTTATTAAATTGTTTGGTCAAATGCTTTTACAATTACAAACAGCCAGAGATTTCCTCCAAAAACATCATCAAAACATACCATTTACACGTCCTTGCTCTGTAACATTTCTACTGCTGGAGTGTGGCCGTTTGTATTTAAGGGATTTACTTAAGTTACGCTTGCAAAGATCAGATTATTTTTTTACTTCTAATATTGATCAAACATCCCATGTAAGGGTGTGGTAGTACTGATACTAATACTCAAACTGTTCAAGTTTTTTGTTTTGTTCTAGAAGCTGGTTCAGTGCTCATTCAATAAAGCAATATATTGAATGAGACTTTTTCTATATATATTAAAACCCAAGGAGAAGCAGTGCAACAACTATATATGAAAAATAACTGGATTAACCTACCCAGTAATGTAATGATTCATTTCTAAGACATGGGGAAGAGTCTAAAATAACAATAATGGCAGACTGAAAAACAATGCCGATCCTATTCAATGGACTAAAATGTAGTAAAAGTAGTCCACCACAAAAGACAATAAATCTCAGGACTAAATCTCAAATGCCCCTGAGCCAATTTTGTTATCTTGCTCAGTAAAGAAACAAATATCACCTGCAAACAACTACATACATTCAAGCTTCTCTAAAGAGGCCTGGATTCCCTTTATTTAAAGTTACATTCAAACACAGCGCCTAACATCTGTGTAACAGTCACACTAGCTAATGAAACTGACTGAACCATGACCTCATCATTAGACGAAGTTGTCACTGCGGATAGGAGTTTATGGTTATAACAGTACTTGAGCTCACCAATTTCCCCATAAACTAGTAATCAAGTACTCAAGTAGAGAAACTTTATTGGACTAAGGGTATCACAAATGAGTTCTCCCATCCTTGAAGTCTCCCATCCATCCTCAGTTGTCACCTTGTTTAATTATCTAACTGACTTGACACTTAAAGACTGGATTACTATTTTCAACTGATGAGACACTGGTGCTTCCAGCAAAATACAGAGCAGCATCAGGAGAAGACAGGATAAACAGAGTAATGTTTGTATTTTCAAAGAGTCCATCGACAGTCCTGTGTCAAAGAAATGGACATGGCAAATTATTATCACATGCTCCCTGTTGGTAAAGGCTTCAGGCAGCTTATTTAAAAGTGTGGGGCATAACATAATATAAAATAGTACAACAAAAGAAATATTACAACAAAAATAAATTATAGGAAATTCTAAGAAGTTTTACATTTCTTCTAGGATCCCCCAAAACTTGAAATTTAAGTGTTTAAGGTAACAGGATCCTAAAAATGATGCCCAGGCTGTTGTTCTCCACAATGAAGAACAGCTGTTGTTGTGAGTTCTGTATATGCACAGTATATAAAAATGCATTTGTATCACAATGTGTGTCCTATTATGGCCTCTGTCTGGGTACATGTATCGTATCATGAGGTTTTAAGAAATACCCAGCCAGAGCATCAAACAAAAACATTTGGAGGCTGAATTAAAAGCTGAATCATTTCAATTACCATTCCCAAGTGGAACGTTGACATGGTGCTGTATGCTATCCAACGGCATTTGTTTCAGTAGCTGTTCCTACAGTGTAAACGAGCGGAGGCAGTAAAGCAGCCACCTGTTGTTACCTGATAGTGTCTGGACAAGCCCAGATGCTGTTTTACTGGGACATAAAGGAGCGGCGAATGGACCTAAATAGCTAACTAAGCAGTTTATATGTGCCCATGTTCTCAGGAAGCACAGCTAACTCAGACAAGCTTTATGTGTGTATTCAACATAGCGTTATATGAAGAGGAAAAAAGGGAAAGTAATGAAAGCCCATAGAAAAGTACACAACATAGAACAAAGTGCAGAAATTTGCCATATGTATACCTACAGAGAAAGTTCTTCAGAGGTTACAAGGTTGCACAAGCTTTGTAAATGTGTTTTAGCCTTGGGCACTGAGAGTAACTGAACTGGGGAGGAGATGGGAGGAGAAGGTGGACTCATTTGGCCCGTCTGTTTGTGTTACTGATGTATGAAGCGATGGCAGCCCCTCCTGAGGCAGTGAATTTGGTGCATGTGTGTGTATATAAGTGTATCCCTGACACAAGACATAATTACCTTGTCATCTTTGTCAAAGTCCTCATCCTCATCTTCCAGCAGGTCCTCCACTGCTTGCTGCCAGAGAAAAGAAAAAAAGCAAATGTTTTGCAGTGTAGCAGATAAACATTAGATAACACAGGGTTAACATAATCAGAACATCCAAAGAGGCATATTAAAGCTGATTGGTTATGCTAGACTTTCTTATTGAGTATGGTAGGCATGCTATTGGATGGTATGTGCTAACATGTCACAAGCCACTGATGTACTTAGAATTAGATGTTATTTTAAGATCCATTCTGTTGTTCAAGAGTGTCAACACTTGCTGAAATGTAAGCAAATGCTGTGCCTTTGATTTTCAAACGGCTGAAGATTATAGTCTGTTCATCCATTCAAATCTTTTTGCTCAAAAGCAGTTATACAATTAGTATGGTGAGATGGCAGATCTCGTCTTTCCTGATTCTCCTGACCCCTTTAACCTTTGCAGTCCTCTCTATACCTTTTCCAGTTGCTACACATTCATCTATCTATAGCTCCATGTCCTCTCACAGAAAGATGCTCCACAAGGGAAGAAAAAGAGAAAAGCCTGCAGCAAAGAGAGAAATTCACAAAGAACAGCAACTATGTGCTTCAGTGGTCCAAAACCGATGAAACCAGAGCTGGTATAGCTCTGAAGCCCCAAAATACCATGAAACACACTGCACAACACAAAGAAAAAATGACATACACATGTGCTCACAGTCAGGACCACAAACGCAGAGGAACATATGGATATGTGGGCTGTCTAGAAGAACAATGATATATGTATGATGAGGAATTTTTTTTATAGGTTTGTAGAAAAGCAAGCCAATAAACAAATGTCTTGGCTTGTACAGAGGGAACAACTTGGCCTCCTGTGTTTAGTGAAACAAAATCTGATGACTGTTTAGTGATACAAAACTTGAAATGTGTCTTTGTGAGCATGCACATGTGTAGTCTGATGCCAATGAGGCAAAAACCACAGATCACTACTGCATCTCTCGTTCTTTCTCTGTCTGCCAATCATTCATCACAGCAAGGTCATATTGTTGCTCTTAATTTGAATAAACAATCACTCGTATCATAAACCCTACAGCTGTCAGCTTCAGAATTCATCTGCTCTCATTTTTGTACTTTGTTATCAAGCCCAACCCCCCACTGAAACCTTTTCACAGCCCCATTGCCACTGCAACCCCCTAACCACTTTCGAAACAGCACAAACTAGTTTGGAGAAATCCAAAAATCATTACTTAACAAGACAATAGCTTTTGTCCTTTTTGTTTTTCATTGGAATAAGGGGGAAACTATGTGGCGGCTGACATAAGCCTCTTATGTAAATGCAGCTTCCCACACAAACAAAGAGGAGTTCAGAACAGCAGAGTTGAGACGGTAAAGTCAATAGTGTGTTTGTGCAAGTGTGTTTGTGGGTTATCAATAGCTCAGAGTCACTGGGGCAAAGTGTTGTGTACAGCAATCTTGGTTTTAAACAACTTACTGTAAAGCAACTGGTTATTCCTACTTCACTGAGAATCCATCAGTGTCTAGACAAATAAGCTTAACTATTCACAGTTCACACTCTCATTACATTGACACAGAATGCTTCAGTATACAGACACCAGAGAGGGAATTCTTGCGCTCAGCCGCAGCAAAGATGAAGAAGTGATACTGTAAAATGAAAGCCTTCTGGCATCTCCAAACAAATGAACTATAACTGTTTATAAAGTCATCTTGGTTTCTCCCAAATCCTTTCACCCATGCCAAAATACAAACATAATGGATTCCTCCACACAGAGGCTTTACTAGGGCATGCCTGGCACACGCTCCGAACTTTAAACAAAGGGAATGAGCATGAGCTAGCTGGAGAAGCATGACCTAGAGAGACAGAGAGAATGATAGAGTCGTTTGTCTCCTCGTGCTCTCCGCTCTGCTTTCTCTCCTCTATCGCCTCTAGTTACAGGGGGAGAAGTCATGTTTCCTGCAATGAGACACAGTGTAAAATTAATAAATAAAAAGACACGGAACATGTCATCTGCCCTGAAGATTGCTACGGCTAAATGTGTGCACTGAAGCTACTGTCTCTGTAAGGGAGGATATAAATTACCTCAGTGCAGCCGATGAATTCCAAACATCTCTCTCCCTCTCTCTCCTTATTCTTTCTTTCTAAGACCTGTTTGGTGTATGATATCATTTGTCTGCTTATCCCCCCATTATCATGTTGTTTGAATTACTATCATTACAGCACGGCAGCATCAAAGCTGTGCTGTCGACAGGATCATGTAGAGCTTGCGTTGCCTGCAGAGCTTCTCCAGTCAATTCAATATGTACTGAGGTGGGGATTAACATATTCAGACCGATTCAAATGACACAGGGCTGATGCAGGCTACTCTTGCAGATTACACTGTGCCCCATAAATACATACAAATATGGTGATAATAAAAAAAAAACACAAAGAATCGACGTGAGTGCAATGACATTGAGAGTTCAAATGGCTTTGAAAGTACAGATGCATCTACCTGGCCTTCCAGACTTCAGACATAAAAGATGATATTAAGGAACTGAGTAATGTTTTGTTACCACAGAGCAGGCAACACAAGCCCTGACACATAAAACTGTGTTTCACAACAAATGCAAACAGTTGAGATAAAAGATAAAAAGCTGTCCATTAACTTTTAGTTGAATGAAGTGGTGTTTCTTTATGTGTACTAACATTTTGAAGAAGAAAAACATATTTCAATGTTTAACTACATTTCATAATTTCAGTGAAGGTGATAAATAATCATTTATTTCTGTCACTGATTCATATGTAACTCCATTTGGAGACTATTTGATAGCTTTCAGTCACTTGAACAGCACAAAGCGCTGATGGTGAAAATTAGTGTTAGCCAACATTTGCTACTATAAGTAGCTGCAGCACAGGCTTTTTAATGTTTTTCTTTATAAAACAACAAATGTTTCCCTAAAGAACCATAGGAAACTGAGAAATAAATGTAAACTGTGAGTTCCAGAGCCCTTGGAACATTGCACAGCACTTGGGACACTATTTTAATCACTCACATGTAAAACAGCAAAGTCTACGCCAAGTGTTACTTCAGGTATGTTTACATGGTGCCATAATAGAGAATCCTCTCTACATTGCTACTTGGGTCAGTACAATCTACAATGCAGAATTTCTCTATGGTACAAAGAAGAGCAAAACATTTCTTGACCTCCAAGGAATGCTCCAATATGGAGGTGGTGCTTGGCAGGTATTTTTGTTTGTGCTAGACTAACAGTAGGAAGATGGCACCTTTTACCATTGGCCAAATTGCATAGAGCTGATTAACATTCGTTTGTGCTTTCATTTTTCCACACATCCTCCTTAGTAGCTTGTTAGCAAGGCCAAGCAGAACTAGGTCCTAAAGTAACTGGCTGCAAGGTGTTCTGTAATCACTTACTGTAACATAGTTGAGAAAAGAATATTTCTGTAAATAAATCTATTTCCTCCATGTGCCTACATACTGGGATAAGGACAGGGGCCTATTACAGTACCTTTCCAAGACAAAACAGAGTGTCTTTAGTTAGTTTTTACTGGATTTGCTGAACATAATGGTGAACTTAGTACTGCCTCTTGATACTTGAAAGTTTTAGTCTGTTATCTAATATTTCACTGAATCAATTACATATGTCTTAAGAAGAGCCTTATAATTCTCAATTTTACCCAAAGTACCTACCCTAAAGACAAAGAGTACTATGCTGGGCCACTGGGGGAATTACACACCCCCAATTAAAATCTAAGAGAAGGAGAAACGGGAAGAGAGACAAAAAATGCTGAGTGCGATTTATTGAAAACAAAAATGTAAAGAACATTGTGAACTGCAGCGTAGTTCTGTTGAAAAAAAAACAGCCTTAACCACACAGGCGAGGGCCTTTAGTCATGAGAGATGCTCCATGCAACATCTCCACATAGCCAGCCACCATTTGATGCCCCTGCACAGCCTGAGTCTCCATTGTTCCATTGAAGCAAAGTAGAAAAAAATCTTAAATGGGATCTGCTTGTCATGCCAGTAACACTGGAAGCCATCAGTACCAGCTGGGTTATATTTGGTCTCTTCAGAGTGTTGGAAGAGATGTAGACTTTTAGAAGGGATTTTTTTAAGCCCTTTCCTTGCAGATGCTGTCTGATGGACTGTGGGCTGCAGTCAGCAGTAGTGGCCTTAATTTGGGTCAAGGATCATCCTGTGTCTTGACAAACAACCAATCAGATTCTATTACTAGGCACTGGTGAAGCACTTATCTCTTTTGTTCCAAAACCCCCAGGGTCATTTAAGAAATTCAAAACTACCGTCTTACTATGTCCAACCTCTGCAGTGAAGGCACATAGCAAGAGGCCTTGGTGATGCAGCTCGACAATCTGACTGTGTTCAAAGACAGAAAGCGTTTTCTGCCTTTGCCATCAAGAGATCGTGACATTGTGAATACCTGACAGAAAATTATGTGAAATCCAAATTTTTAAGATTTTTTCTCTTAAAGGCTGTAGTTTAAAACTTTTGATAAGCTGACAAAAGCATTTTTGAGTTCAAATGCACGTTTCAATAAATCGCTCAAAACTTTCTGTCTCTTGCTTCCATTTCTACCTTTTACATTTTCAAGCTCTACCTAGAATATTCTGAGGATCCAACAGAGCAAAATGCAGATTCTTTCAATTTTCAACAGGTCTCAAGACTTCAATCAGGGAGTGTGGCTGCAAAGTTGCACTTACACAGTAGTCTCCTGTTTTATAATATTGAAGGAAATGTCGTTGTCCCATTGATCCTAAGTCACTCAGATCACATACTAACAGTGTTAGTGACTATGCAGTATCTCAAATTTACATCTAGCCCACTCAATGTGCGCACACTTTTAACACCCCTGACTTAGAGCAGGTCAACTGTGGTGTGCAAAAGATACAATTGTAATAACTATCAATTGTACTATGATCTAAATACCTGAACAATACAATCTGTCTATGCTCCACACAGGAGTCACTACAGTCGCCGTGGGCCTGAACTACTGACATAACAGTTGTAGGACTTCAGACTGATAGGTCTGTTTGCAGGTCAGCTGTTTCAGACAGCCACTGGCACAGTTCACAGACAGAGAGGGAGAAGTCCTGCTTTTATACTCCATCATTTTTCAGGCAAAGATGTACATCCAGCCTCAATAATGACATGAAAAGATGTGGGATTCAGACTTGTAGAGTAGATATGAAGAATAGGACAGAAAAGTAATGTGTGAATGGATGTTACATTTCATTAAGGTAAGACACAATTGAAAAATCTACCTGAACCAGAAAACCCCCCTGCCCCACCCCAAATTACCTCTGTACATGCCCTTCTCCAAGTTCAAATATCTCCCCTCCTAACCTTCCCATTGACAGCCGCAGGGGGAATTGACGCTGAGGCAGACATCTCAGCGAACATGAAGATACTTTCTCCTCCTTTTTTTCTCCCATTCCTCTCTCCCTCCCTCCCTCCATCCTCCTGCTGCTCTCCCTCTTTGATACGTGAGGGGGGTTTAACCTCTCCAGCTGCTGAGGTTTGGCCGACTGGCTGGCTGAGGGATCTCAAGGCCCTACTTGGTATGCACTGTCCATGCGTGTATGTGTCTGTGAGTGGGTGTGTGTGTGTGTGTTTGTGTGCATGTGCATATTGCCTACACCACAGTTTCCACAGACTGGGGGAGGGCTGTGCGTCTGATAAGGGCCGCTAGCTGAGCCTGGCTGACCCGTGCGGGCCCTTCACAAGCTGTCAGAGCCATGGCCCTCAAAGGGGGGCCCTTCCATCTGCAATGCCCCAGCCAGAGCTCACCCAGCAGGGGGCCAGAGAGTGGTGAGGCTGGGGTGCTACCCGCGCTGGAGGTGGGGGATGGGGGTGATAAGGGCGGCTTCATATTCATGAAAGTAACACCAAATCTGTGAGCACAGGGGAAGATAGAGTTGTAGGAAAGTAATGCTAGCATTGCTCACACAATATACATTAGTTATTGCTCACTGCCGACAAATCAGTGAGCATGTTTAGTTAAAGACTTCTCTACACGCTCTGCCAGCATTATTGAGAGAGTCTGTAAATACAGTAAACTCAGGGATTAGATGTTTTCTTTTTTGGACAGATGATACTGTCTTGACTTTTTGTTTTTCATACATTCATGTTTGTGTAGAAAGACCTGGTGCTGGTACACCTTAAAGTGCTACCTATTGGAACAAACATCTATGGCTTTAGCTTAAGTTTAAACCAGAAAACTGCAAACAACTTCAGCGCGTGTACTGTAAAGACAAAACAATAACAACAACAGGCACTGAGGCAAACACCCCAAGCTGCTGACGCTGTTAGCAAAGAGCACAGACAGTTACAAAGGTTCAGTGTGATGAAGGAAGTTCGACAAATGGGGGGAACGGGGGAGAAAGAGAGACAACATGATGAAAAGGGAGGCTGGGAGGATTCTGTGGTGCCATTCCTGATGCTCCCGATGCTCCCGTCCCGCTTCAAACTCTGCCCGTCGCCTGTCTCTCTGCCTGCCAGCCTGCCATCCTATCTGCCAGTTTAGCAGAGACAGAGAGGCAGTGTGCAGAGCAGAGAGGAGCAGAGATGAGCGCCGTGATGCCGGGGCGGCACGGGGGAAATCAGTGGGGCACAGGCGCTCCCAGTTAAAAGTGACATGACCTTTTGATTTTGTCACCTGTCACCAACTGCCATGTCTGACTCCGCACTGAGGAGTGCCTGCCATCTACCGCTGTTTTCGTCTCTGTATGCTTTTCTGTCTTTTCCCGTCTCCTGCTCCCACTCCATCTCCTTTTCTCTTTCCCCTTTTCTTTTCCAAAGTTGCAGTTTTAAGGGGGGAAAGTGGAGGTGTGACTTTCTGCAGGAGTTGAGGCATAATAGGCAGAGCTTCCTCTTTTCCTCGTAGCTTTCCTAATATTTAATCATCTCTACCTGTGTTGCGTGGGGCTCTTAATGAGGGCAGATGTCAAGACACAGTGTGTTTAGAGGCGCAGAGAAGCAGTTTTGAGATGTGAATTGAAGAAAAAAATAGAATAGATAAAAACAGAATTGATGTCTTGTCCCACAAATGATCCAGTGTTGCAGTAGTTCTAGACATTTTTACAGTCTTGGAGACAAACCAGATTGTTTTTATACTAATGAACAATACACAGCAATCACAGTGAGTGCCTTGCAGTCAGGAAAGAAAGGATTCAACTATTACAAGAAGAAAGATATGGATTTACAAAAAATACAAAAAGTTAATATTTTTAAAGGTTGATTTAACTCTTCACTTTGAATATGTATTCAATAACACTAAATGGAGTGTGGTTCCAAAGTAGTCCACTGTCTTTATCTGTTGGAGGCACATCTGTTAAGCTAGGACTATTTTTAGGCCATCTAGGTCTTTTCTTGCGTAAAGGCTGGCAGATCCAGTGAGTGAATCCATGCACAGGATATTGAAGATGGTTTTTAAATGTCACAAAGGCCTCGCTGTCCTGTGGTAAAGAGAGACAACATCATGCTCTGTCCATGCCCCACGTGCCAGCCTGCACTAAAATTAACACCTTTGCAACATCTGGTTTGAGATTTCTGGGCCAACAGAACAGCAAAGGAAGCATTTGTACTGGGATACATCCTGTCTCTTTAATCTTAACACCCTCCATATACTCATACATGAATACAGCAGACGCACATGCCCTGCAGCCTTTCTCTCAACCAGCAGAGCCGCCTGTCCTCTTGTTGACCGAGTTCAGCCTACCAGCAGCTTCCATTGCAGCAAACCCAGGATGGATCTAAGCCCAAAATGATTCAAAACAAGATTGAGTTGTGGAGGAGGGGGTCATTTCATTACAGCTACACCACCTCTTAACAATAATAGACCCTACAAACAGGCAGTAACAGGATGGGCCTTCCTTCAGTACACATTCCAGCCTTGAAAGTCAAAGTAAAAGAAGCGCTGCCCTCTGCATGTATTCAGTGGAGTAAAAGGTCCTCTTCTTTGTTTATTTGTTTCGCTGAGCATGTTACAGCATGACACACGGGTCAGCTAACAGTGTTGAGGAGTCAGGGTTCGCAGGTCAGAGTGCTACATGATAAGAGAGGAGGTCAGTGACCTTGCTGGTGCATCGCCTCCTTTAATCGCTGTTCTGAGGACGCTCCGACTGCTTAGCAGGTATTGGTCAAGGTTGGGGCGAGGGTAAGGAGCTCTGATCCGGGATCTGTTTGCAAAGCAGCGTGTAACCACACAACACTCAGTGACCCTGAGTGGTGAATTACAGCGTGTAGAGAAGACTCTGTTTGTTTGTTTGCCATAGAGAGGGCAGCAGACTGAGGTTGTGGAGCAGAATCAGAGAGGGGGCCTTCACATTGATCCCATCGGCATATAGCAAGGCCCAACACTTCATTAGGAAGTTTGAACTCAAGTGAATACTTTTTTGTCTTCTCTTTCACCCTTCAGACTGAGTTCAGCAGAGATTCTTTAGGCATTACCCTCACCCAAGACTGCTGGAAAACCACAATGCTCCGGATGCTGACCCCTGCTCCACTCGGCACAATGCTTTAATTTGGTGTGTTGTTTAAAGTAATTAGAAAGCCCTTTTCCTCTTGTTTTTCTTCCCTATTCTTCTCTGTTCTCTGCCAAAAGCAAGAGGGAAACAGTGAGCTGTCCATGACTTGATAAAGACTCGGAAGAGGAATCCAGGGGACCAAGAGAGGAAGCAGGGAACAGAGACGCAGTATGCTCTCACTGCTCTGCTGCAGATTGGGAAACTCTGTGTGAAAACAAACAGGGACAGGACTCGAGGGAAACTTGTGTCAGAATATGAGTGTTACAGTGTGAGCATTTGCGAAAAACAAGTGCCTGAAAGTAGTGAACGCTCATACCAATGCATATTACTTTTCGACTGTATTTAATCCAGTTTCACTTAAAGAGAGCAATATAATGACTGCAAGAGGCAGAGAATCAGCTACGGAGTAAGTGAAGAGAGGCTTCATCACATTCATCAGTCCTGAGGCGGTAAGATTGCAACGCAGAGACAAGAGAGACGGTGATTGTCAGAGAATCTTCTTTGTGTGAGCAGCGCTGCTCTGTACTGTTCAGCACGCCGGCTGTCACAGCAGCAAGAAAGGGAGCATTAATGGTGCTAATCTTTGACAATTAATCCTACTTTCATCGGTTATATTGTTGAAAAGAAGCTCTGCACACAGGCATACTTCTATGTATTCATACACACAGACAAAGGATACACACTATTCCTTTTTCACTACAACAAACATGTAACTTTTGTCTTTATATGTATATGCCTCCCTAAAAACACACACACGTACATAACACTGTTGCAGTGACTCATTCATGCAAATGTTATGTGGACCCATACAAAAACACCCTGGCTTTGCTTGAATCGTAACCTTGGAATAAAAAAGAAAGAAACAGAGTACATCAGACCACAATCATTAAACACACAAAGTACAGGATTCATGCATGATGCACACAGCCGCATATTCACTTATACATCATGTACTTCTCATACTCTTGCTCTGGCACTACATATTTTGCTCCAACTTTCTCACCACCAGCAGAAATCGACTGCTTTATATATCTTCCTATAGTCAATACCAGTGCTGACACTTGCATCCACACATCGCTCCATCTATCTGCAAGTACATAACACCCCTAAACATGTCAAAAGTTTTTACTGATGGAGCTCATATTAATGAGTGGATTCATTTAATTGAAAACAGAAAGTCCTGATGAAACTTTAACTGGGAAAAAACTTTTTGTCCTTGCTTTTTTATTCAGCCCAGCATCCCAAGAAGACAAGTTCAAATTCATCCAAACACCTTGGAGCTGTACTCCAAAGATGGTGAGACCGAAGTAACCTTCAACTTGAGCTGTATCTTGGCAAAATAATCCAACAGCCAAGGCACAACACAAAAAAAGATTTCACAAAAGTGAAAACACTGTTTAGGTTGAAGTAATACTGTTCTCATTTGGAAGATTGACTGAGTAATTAATTTCTCTTGAAAATATGTCAACAAAATAATAAGATTTGAAGAGTGAGAACAAAACAAGCAAAAAACAAAATGCAGTAAACCATACAACAATAACTGGGGATGCATGGTATCAGCATGGCATTAGTACTAGTAGATAAAAGATTTAGTATGATTGGTGCAAACATCAGATTAGAACATTTTTGATGATATTTACAGCTGATATCAGCCATAAACATCCCATATGTACATTCATGCATTCTGCTGTAAGATTAGCAGAATGCATGAATGTATGAATCTACCCAAATGCCTCACCTTCTTGTCAATGAATGTCAATACTTAAAAGTCAGCCAAATGATTCATTATACAATCAAATGTTTTTTTTCTTGCTTCATGTCTGTTGCTAACACAGAGACCATCACAGTGAAAGAAACATAACAATTATAATAAATCAAAGATTTTATACTGTTGACAGAAAAATATCAGAATCTGTACCGGGGATAATAAAACTTATACTGGCACAGCAGTTATCAGGAAAAATCTCATATTGTGCATCCCTAAACACTGGCAAACAAATCCAGCATCATGAATACAATGACTGTTAAAAAGTAGCAACACTGCTGCATACTTCTAAAATATAATAAAATAAACACTTTTTATGATTTAAATCACACTTTTGCACTGTGAGGCAAGTTGATTTTCATTTTTTTTTTCCTTTTCATTCGCATTTTTAACAATAATTTTTATATATACTTTGCAAATCTTAATTTCTATGAATTGTATTGGCTAACAATACTCATTCATATATACACTGATTAGTGGATTCCTAGAAAAGGTTATTTTGTCATGGTAAAGTCCATTAAAGATTGCGTTCCTACTGTTTTGTTCTGTTTAATCTGTTTCAAAATATATGTGTGGATCTCTATATGCCTCTGAGTGTGAAACAAATAAATCCACAAATACAAAATAAGGCCTGAACCTGAACTTGTACCTGAAATCAATGTCTACCCATGCAAACCCTTCTCCACACATTTTATCTCTTGTCAAACTTGATGTTCCCAACATTTTTCTTCTCTTTTTTTAGGCTTGTCTTAGTAAAAACACAGAAAATACAATAAACCATCAAAAACTGTTAAAGACCTCTAACAAGTAATATTAAAACTATTTAATGACATTCAAAGACACTAAATACAGATTTTGTTTAATCCTTACCTTTTATCTACTCTTTTAACAGCATTTTTTACACAACCATCGACCATACATCTAAGTTAGAATAACATTTATGCTTTTTTTTTGAGCCATCTATAAAACTGCTCCACAAATCCAGACACAGATCTTGTTCTTTTACTCTTCAGCATTTCTCAAACACAGACCTCTTACAGTTAGGGTTTTCTTTTAGAATATAATAAACTCTTAAAGACTGAATGATGTGCCTTTATTTTTTATTTTGTGTTTTACTGTTATAGACACTCTCTTTTGAAACATGTGCCCGCTGAGTTTAATTGTACCAGATTGTTACATTTCAAACCATGTGATTTCAAATCCTGTGATTTTAAAAACAAGATCCCAAGAGTCAAAGATCCTAATTTTTTTTCCTGGACATGATGCTCTGCTTTTTCAAAATATGCACAAGGACTCAAATCAAACAAATCCTGGTTCACATAAATCTCAAATTTACATGGTTATTGCATAAATATGTCATATTATGTCATGAACTGGGAAATCATAAGTTCTAATCGCACTTAATTAATATCTGTCAATATCTTCAATTCTCCGTGTACATGCAACAACTTTGGAGTAATGTCACACTAAAAGGCACTTGCTCCACAACTATTAGCTGTATCATAATTTCTTAATGTTTAAATCAATTCCTGAGCTACTTGACACACAATAGTCTCTTTCAGGGGAAGAGAGAAAAGCAATTCTGCTTGAAGTAGTAGTTACATGTACTTACTCATATGTGAAGTGAGTGGCACATTATGAGAATATGTTGCTTCATTATAATTAGGAAGTGCATGGGAAAAGAATATCATTAGGACTGGATAAATACAAGCAGCAGGTGGGGGGAGGGGGTGGTTTGGTGGAGTTTGTCTTGAGGCATGCAGGATATTTTTGTCAAGCAATGTCGCCATCTACAGGCAGAAAACATCCTCTCTGTGAGTAAGGTCTGAGTCATTCAAAAATCCAGCATCTAGTTTAACTGGCTTTAATGTTGTGTGTATTTTATGGGATTTAAATTATGAATTATCATCTTATGTGCTCATGTGTTTGATGTGTTTATTTTTGGTCTACTTTTTGTATTTAGCACGCAGCGATTCAGTAAAGCTCCATGTTTGTAAATGTACATTACAAATAATGGCAAACATTGGCTGATTGGATGCTTTGAATCAATTCAATCTTAAAATTCTAAATTCTTGTATTCATCACCAACTGCAGCAAAACCAGGTTAATGCAAAGTGTTGACAACCCCATGGTTGACTTTTTTAAATTATTTATTTTCATTTGATTAAAAACTGAAAAAAGGCTAAAGTACCCCTGAAGACGTACCAAATGGATTCCTGCTGTAGGTTAACTGAGAGTTCAATGTGTAATATTTCAATCACACACAGTAATTTGATTTAGTTCATTATCCAATGTTATTAAAATCTACTTTCAAAGCCAATCTAACCCAAAGAATCCATAAGAAGATATACATATCCACATATTGAAAACCACACTGTAGGAAAATCTGAGTCTGTTAACTGCTTATTTTCAACAGAGTCTCAGAAAAAGAGGCACTTATTGAAATTAATCACTTCATTGTTCACGCTCACTACAGAGTCCGGCTCGCTTTCTCCGTTTCACTGTCTACTCTCCGAATGTACCCAGGCATGATTAAAACATGTCTGTTTCTCCATGACATTGCTTTGACATCATTTAATTGGTATAGGAGATAAAAATAAATGAATTAAATAAATATACTACCAGGTAAGTGGCGTAACGTAGCTCAAGGTGACAGCCTATTATTTCTCCCTTTTCTTTGCCTCAAAGATGCTGAAGTGAGAAATGTGAGATTTGCACTCCGAGTGTGGCTCCTTAAGGGGTAGATAGAGGTTATTTCCATTTTTTCACTGTAAAAGGAGATTTGTCTTCCATTTGGTTCAATGGTTTTTCAAAGTTTATCAGTGTAATAACAATAGCAATCGTAGTATATGTAAGTCTGTGCAATGTTTGTGTTGCTTTCTCAGTTATTTGTACATAAAGACATGTTGACATAGTGCAGTTTTTAAAAGGTTTATTTCAAGCACTTTTTAGGTGATTTTTAGGACCTTGAAACCGTAATAAAAAAAAACACCCAAACAAAATTGTATTTAAAAGTGATTAATGAACAACATTATTAAACCTCTATTATATACATGACTTTATATACTGTTTCTAAACATCAGCGTAGAAAGAATGACTACATACAAGCAAACATAGATTGTTTTTTCTTTGGAAATGTGTCTAACCTGGCCAAAAACAGATGCTCAAATTATTAATTATTTGTATTTACAATTTGAGGCAAATTCAAACACCCAACCCAAGTACTTTTCAGCCTTAAAATATGAACTTTAATTCAGGCATTTTCAAGGATTTCAGGCAGTCGTATGCATCTTCTACACAGTGACCACCCTTTCCTTTTTTTAACAGCACCAACACTTGATATGTCTTGTAATAAAGGAATATAAGACCGGTAAATGTGGTTGATATCGTGAACAAAGAAGAACATTATGTCTACATGAAACAATGAAGCCCATGTTTAAACCCTGCTTAAAGACGGATAAATGAAAAGATGACTCTACGGTGCCTACTCACCACATCTTGCCTGGTATCCTTCCCCGATACGATGAGGAGATAGTTCCAAGCCAAAGGCAGCAGCAAAGCCAGAGGAATCATATAGAGCTCGAAGTTCCACACAACGATAACAAAAAGCTAAAAAGGACGAGAAAAAGACAATGGCATCAGAAAAAAAAAGTGTGAACACAGTTTAAACATTCAAGACCTCAAAATTGACCCTGTTGAGGCAAACTCTTGAGATCATACTCAACTATACATGCCATACTTAACACCACCCATCTAAACTCATTCATATGCAGAATCACAGCAGATGCATAAAAACAAGCACAAGCTCTAACAAAGGTAAAAGCCTAACGCTGGTGAGCCTTCGGTTCAGCACCTTGACCCTGAAGGCTCCCCGGGCCTTCAGCTGATGAGAACCATGATAAACCAGATGAGCTGAAGCCGTCAGAGCCTCTTTCCTCCTTGCCAATCATTGCAAAGAACAAGGTCATTTACTGTTTTCAGCCACTGCACGTCGATGCTGACCCTTCCATACTCTAACTCGAACCCAGGCATCTCACCCCGCACCCCAACACCCCAAGTCCCTAACCCTGTCACTCCAAACCCCAATACTCACTCTGCCTCCACAAAAGAGTGGTATGCCCCATCCCTAACCTTCTCTGCACCCATCTGCCAAAACCATAACCTCTTTACCTCCCCTCTCATCAGTGGACAAGGAGAGTAGCATCTGAAAATTAACCTTTCCGTAAACCCTGAGTTTTGGTTTGGCAGGGCTCTTTAGCCCCTGACAAGGGATCAGCGCAGTGATTGAAGGAAAATGTATGTGGGAAAGTGAAATTGCTAATGATAGAGGTTTATATTTTTAAGTCGCTTTGTGTCATTTGTATGAACACATTGTGGCGACTTTTTCAAAAAAGTTTGGCTGGAAAGAATGTTGTGGGAATAAAATCACGAGCAATGAAAATAATATCCATCCTGCCTTACAATTTTATGTATAAGCAAAGAAAAATTTCCCATGATTAATAAGACCTAAGCAGCAATTACAATAAATCCTGAAAATGCAAACTGAGCTAAATACTAAATATTATTCAAGACACACATATTTATCAAATTCAAACACAAGAAATCCACCATTTACAAAATGAGCCCAGAAAATGTGAAATTAATTAACCATCAGATTTGATGGGAAATGTTTCAGGCTGTTGAAATGGAGTCTATTACTGAATAAAGCAGATTTATTTGTCTGTGCACCAATTACATGCTATCCTGTTTGGCTGAACAACAGAGAGAAAGCCTAATAATCAACAATCAAATTGTTTTATGTCTGTGTGTGTGTAAAAGATGGGATAGGCAGGGAGAGAGGAGAGATTGAAAATCAAGCTCTTCATCGTGTTTACAGTCCTAGGTTAATGTGAGGCTCTGAAGCCCCTCAAAAGTGTGTAACAGTGGAGTCAGCTTGACACACAGACACACCGGGCTGAGGGTATTTCATTTTCCCTCCACGCACACTTACGAGCTTATGCAGCTGAACATCAACACAAACAACACTTTAAAATAATAACAAAGTCAAAAATCTAATTCTTAACTTCCCCCGTCAAATGCAGAAAAGTTTGAAAAGAACAAATCCAAACTTTTGAGTGCAAATATAACTTCATGTGAAATTTACTTACAGACACAAAGAGTATAACAGCAAAAAAAAAAAAGACATAAATTAAACATTAGAAATGTCCAGCACATTTGCATAGCGCTCCCAGCAAAATGTCTTTTTCAAATAAACCTGAGTGGCCTTGGTGCAGCAAACAAATCTCCCAAAAGGATCGAAATCTCTCTCAGGCTCCATTTCACTTTCACACGTACAAAGACTCTCTGATACAGCTGTGTGGGAGAATCACAAAGAAAGAAAAAAACTCTTCAATAATTCATAGTTGTATACTAATAAGCAACGCAACTATTTCCCTTCATACATCGTAAAAGCTGTTTGAAATCCTTATGCAGACAAACACAACAACACTTCTTCTCAAAAATATTTTCTCCATAAAAACCTGAAATTGTGCATATTTCTATTGAAAGGATCATCAATAACAAATCTTAATGCTCTGTAATATTAATAAATGCTTCAATAATCTCTGGGTGAACAATGTGCAAAATAGGTGAAGAAACATGACTAAGATCAAACAAACAAAGGAGCTCTCTTGTTTAAACCTATTCTAGTAGAAGCTATAAATAACCGCACTTACAAACATCTTTATCAGACGCACTGGGTTCTCCTTTGAAATACTCCACTATAAATAAACTGTACAGCGCTCATATATTTGACTGTAAATATGATAAGTGTCTGCAGCTCTAATCGCTCATGGTATTGTTGTCAAACACAGGCAGTTATTCTCTTCTTACTATCCTGATGTTCCTATGAAACCTTAAATCCGTCTTTTATGTTTTTCTCCCTTATATCCACCCCTCTTCTGCATTTGCCCAGGGTTGTTTAACCTGTTGTCCCCCCCCCCCACTCCATTCCTCCTCGGTTTGGTTAAAGTAACTAAGGTGGAAGTTTTGACTGGCAGCTGGAGGAACCGGACACCCCAGCTCAGCAGTGACCAGCCCTGCCCCGTCTCCGTGCCCCCCGGCTGGGTAATAGAGGCCCTGCAGTGCACGGACCTTTCCAACAGGACAGGGCGATCTCAGCCGTCCCCCCCGCTGCGTGCTACACCAGATAGTAGGCTTCTCGTCTGGGGAAGTGGGAGAGGGAAGGAGCCTGCTGAGGATGTCAGTGACCAGAAAAAGAAGAGCGGGGAAAAAACAACAATGAAATCATGCAGGATCAAAAGGAGAAGAGGAGAGGAAGATGCTAACTGATGCTCCAGATGTAGACCATGGGAATAATTTGTAGATGACTCAGAGTGGACGGAGACACGGTTGTGGTTTGCGGTGAAAATCTGCACACGGACACACACTGAGGCTCATAACGCCCCACTCAATCCTTTTGTTTGATACTTCAGAATATCTGGCCAAATGGGAATGTAAAAATATTCCTTTAAAAAGAGGTAGAGTGTTTTCTGTTTGCAGTTTTCTTCTATATTATTCCAAAAATGCAAATAAGTCTTGAGAGTTTGTAAACATATTTGAAACTGGTTTTTAATTACAAAAACTTTTGAAAGAAATGAACTTTTTTCTATTAAATAGAGCAATTATTTATCATGATTGTATTCTTAGTTTATCAACATTAATAATGCCCGAAAATGTTGTTAATTTGTTATGCAGTTGACATTACACTTGAGAAAACAACAGCTGACTGCAACTTATATTTGACAGTAGATTTTTTTTTGCCATCTCTATTTCTTTTAGATAATAACTTGTGCCACTGCAAGTCAAAATCACTCAGATTTCTAGGAATAAAACAACAACAAAAGTTAAATAATAATACCCATTGTCAAAGCAGATAATTTTTCAAATGCAGTAAAAGGAAATGTTTGAGCTTGGCAAACTTCACATCTAAGAGTGAGCTAAAATTTTAATCAGATTTATAATGAAAATAGACAAAAAGACACTGTAACAAAGGAAAATCACGGCAAAATAATTTGTAATAGTTTGGCTAAAACACCACTGCTCAAAATCAGAGAATTAAATCATTTTTGACAGGTCTCCGTACTTTGAATTAATTAAAGTAATATTACTTGATGCTTTCACTTAATGTTAGGGATCCTCCCTCACACAATAAAACATTAAAAATGTTAACAAAACAGACAAGTCAAAATGATTTATTCAAGCACTCAGAGCAGCGTGTTGAGGGTGGTATCGTGCATTATTTGTTTCAAAACACACCCCGTGTCCTTGCGGCTCGGAGCCGCGGCACTGTGGGAGGGTAATATTCAGTACTTTGGCTTACATTAACCACACACCAGGCTAACTTTCCCTCTACTCTGTCTCAGTGGAGTGAAACTGAAGTTTGGATTTCAGAGTTCCCCTTTATCTCTCTTACATCAATTTCCATGCTGGCACTAAGTGTTGCCAGATAGCAGCTAGAAAGTCCTGTTAAGTTCGAGGGAGCTAGAGAGAGAGAGAGAGAGACTGTGTCCTGTTTGTGACTGGGACCTGAGCATCCTTCTGTGGTGCTAGACTGCCCCCTACTGTTCTCCTTCTGAATACAAATCTACAGCACCATTGATGATGTTCACTGGATAAAAAAGCATCTTAATGACTAAAATCTAGAGTCAAAGTCAGTCTTTTTGAGTAAGGCTAGAATATTCATATAAAAACTCCACCATCTTGTAGTAAACTGGGCATTTGCACCTACAACGATACACTGGATTTCAATATATATCACACTTTACAACAAAGGTTTCATTTTCTCCGCTAAGCCTCTATCTCAGGTGATTAAACTCTGACTTGGTATTCTCTTAGTCATGCAGTCATATTTCAACTATGTTTCATTTTGCAAATCAGAAGAGCAGTAAAATGTGAAAGTATATCTTTCAAAGCTGTCCCTTGCTGTGGGCAAAGACGAACTCGGGACTTTAAAACTTTTAAAAGTTAGACAGGTTCTTTGAAGAGGAGTCAAAGGAGCAATTTAAAGAGACCTGGAGTGGTGTGTACCACCACTGCTGCTATGGTGTCTCTGCACTGTGTGTGTGTGTGTGTGGGCTTGTGTGTGTATCATACTGCAAGCCAGACATGTGCAAACACACTCACATTCGCACACCCACACTCACGAACAGTTGCTTCTGTACCTGTCTTTGCTTTTTTCCCTTTTTTATTTCAGCAGGGTGAATTTTTATCTAAATGCAAAGCAGGTGATAGGTGCTCCAGTTTCCTCTAGAAGTAGCTCCCTTGTCTGGGCTCTCTTCCTGATAAGAGTCCTACTTTGCCTGACATAAAAGAGCCTGGTATCATTTCCCCTGCCTCCCCAACAACCCCCAGCTCGCTGCCCTCGCCCTTCCCCGAGCTTCACAAAGCTGCCTCTATTTGCTCCCAATTCAGGGCCCAATTGCAGATAAAGTTACAGCAAATTTGTTTGGAGGAAGAGCTGCTGAGGCCTGCCGTCCCTCGGGCAATAACAGCCTTGTCTTGCAGGGGCCGTGGGGAGAGCTGGCAGCAGCAGCAGGAGAACAGAACCCAACACCGCTCGGCCCCACAATGGCCACGACTTTCCAGGAGGGAGAAAGCGAAAGGAAGGAGAGCCGAGGGAGAGATAAAGAAGAGGACGGATGGATGGATGGATGGACGGATAGAAGGGAGAGACGCTCGGCTTGCAGGTGCGGAGAGAGGAAGCAGGCGCTTAACCCCGAGATGGGCAGACATACACACTGAGACCCACCCACACATGCGTACACACAAACACACACACAGACACCACCCATCATGCAGGACAGGAGGTAACTCCAGTCCCGTCCATTGTGCCAACGCCTCAGGCAAAGCTGCCACGGTGGCTGATTCACTGTCGGGATGGGCTGGTGACAACAGTGTGGGTGTGAGGGAGAGAGAGAAAAAGGCTGCATGTGAGACTATGTGATATCTCTCTTTCTCTCACTTGCACAAAAACCCACACAACATACACACTAATCACAGCTGGCACTAATGGCCAATGTGTACATGCTGCTGGCATTGCAGTATCGTGCAAGAGGACAGTAAAGAACATGAGGACAGTGTTGAGGGCTTTGATGCTCTGGAGTGACAGTGTTGGACATCTGGGGTATTTTATGTCCCAACTGGATTAACAAAAATTAAAAAAGTAGATATGAACTGTTTCAGTGTAATATTCAAATCAGTAAGTCATGGATAAAATATTCTAAATATTACTACAAGCTGTGATGAATATATACCCTAATTCAGTGTGTGCCAATTTAAGCAGAACAGAAAGGTCAACCTTGGATAAGTTGTTCTCATTTTCAGGAAATAACGAGGCATAAATATTACATATGTACCTTTTAAAACCTTTAATGCATTTAAGACCCAACTGCATCTTCCAGTAATTTTTAGGCAGTTGCATCAGTGGTAAAATTATGTTCCAATTGTGGTAAGCTCCACTCAGGAGTCCCAATGCACAAATGCAATGCAACACATATATTAAGGAAATAGATAATTAAAAAACAAAAAATCCTGGTTTAAACTCGTATTGCACTTTGTGTAGTCAGGCCATAATCTTTGGCTTAATAAATAAACATACACTATTAAAACTTTTAAAGGCACAGCTTACGTCCTGTTTTTCTTTGGCAACCTTAAAGTTCTGGATCTGGATTACAGCTTTTTTTGCATTTGAGAATGTTTTGTTATTGTTTTGTTTGGTCAGGACTGTCTCATGGTAACACATGGCAAACTCATGTTTTACTCTTAAAGTATGACTTAAATAGAAAAGGGGTCACTTGGTTTTCATGTGTTGATAAAAATAGATTTTTCAGATCATCTAAATGCATTTCAAAGAAATTCTATTATTTGTTGTAGAATCAAATGTCATCTGTAACAGTTTCTGTGTCGAAATAAACGGACCAAACAATTCTAGCACTGGAGAAACTGGAGAAACTTGAAGTTCAAATCACTTAATAAAGCTCTTTACATATCGTTAGCAGTTATACTGACTTAGACAATTTTGGCAGATCATATACCAGCAAAAATTCAAATCAAGCTTCCTTCAAAAAGCGTGAGCCTATAGCCCCCAAAAGGCCTCATCAGCTGTAAGGGAGTACACACATTTGTAAGTTTAGAGGTTGAATTGCTCACGACTCCACCTCTGTAGCAACAGCCGTGTTCGAAAGTTTAAGCTCAACATCTGTCTAGCAAGACTGCCAGACAGAAAACACACACGTGCACTTGTGAACAGACACACATGTCTGTAATCACACACAGCCGTGCACCTTCATGAACGCACCACCTTGGCCAGATGGCCCCCCATAAAAACCCACTTAAAGAGATGAGCGAAGTGATTAAGAGGCCTCTCAAAGTGAGGGAGAAATGAGGGAGGGATGAAGAAATGGAAAGGGAAAAGAGGGAGTACCTGTGTTGAGCAGAGGCCTTAAATACTCTGATGCTTTTAGTTAAGTGCACACTCCTACGATAACAGACTCCCAAAAGAGTGAGGGGGGGCACAATGACACCTAAATTTCAGACTTTCTATAAACTATAAAACACTTTGTCCTTGGCCTAGATACATCCTTTACTGCCATCTGAATACTTTGAGTTAAAGTAGGTACAGGGATATGAATAGAAGGCACTGGTTCTTGAAGTGGATGTACTATGCTGTGTTTTAATAAGACAGATTGGAAAGATATAGAAGACTAAGAACATGCATGTGTGTCATCTGGCATTAAGGCAAGGCTACATCCTCAAAGGGGTGGGCAATATGCACCAAAAATCTTGCTGAGATGTTTTGCCATTTTCTATATAGAACTGTTTTTTAATAAGTTGGAAGTCAAATCCACTTGACTCAAGAACTGGTTGTCACTGTCAATACAATTAACTACCCATTATGGGAAAGAAAACGCACCTTTAGTGAAATGCATTTATAAAAATGACAATTCCCTATTTAGACTTAACATTCCCAGTAGATAGTCTGGTAGTCACTGAAGATATTACTATACTGGTCCTACTTCTACTCAGTTTTTCTTAGTTAGCACTAGACAGCTTTTCTACAACTTTTCAAATGGCTTGTTTAACGTGCATTTTAAGGCTTTTCCACAACTTAACTGCTGCTGTTAAGATTAATTTAGAAAGATAAATCCACCAGTTATCTACATATCTATATCCCTTTGGGGTTGCTGAGATTGCTGAGATTCAGAGGCAGGATGCACCCTGAGCAAGATTGCAGGGTCACACAAAGAGATGGACAACCATTCCTGCTCACACAACTAAGGGCAATTTGGAGTCACCAGTCAACCTGATGAGCAAGTTGTTGGACTTTGGGGGGAGGCTGGAGTGCCAAGTGAGCACCCACACATGCACAGGGAGAACAGGAAAGGTCCAACTGACATGGGGATTAAATCAGCAACCTCCTTGCTATGAGGCGCGTGCACTACCTGATGTGCTACAATGCTGCTCTATAAATAAATATAGACTCAAAATTACTGCTTGACTTCACACGGTTAAAGGAGACATATCATGCTGATGCATGATTTAATACTTACATATAATATAATAAATTTGAGAACAAGACCTTACACCCCCTTCATTTTCAAAAAATGAGACATTGTAATTTTTCTGATATCATAGAACGAGATTTGATGCCTCTGAAAATAGGTCATTGCGAGATGTCCGCGAGATTTAAATCGTCGTGACGACACGAGGTACCTTTCTTTTTATTGGAGTAATCTGATAAAACACTTCCTCCTCTGTGATGTCCGTTAGCCACAAAACCGTCACCGAGGAACACATTCGTCCAGCAGCAGTATATAGCTCCCTAGCTCACATTACCAGCTCTGGCCTGTAGGGGGACTCGATACGCAGTCGCTGCATTGAGCCTGACGGAAAATACAGTAGAAGAAGAAGGACAGGCTGGCTCTACCCCCGATAGAACTGACCAATCAGAGCACAAAGGGCTGTGACGTTGCGAGGTAACTGTAGGTCAGTCTGAGAACCGAGCGTTTCAACGAGAGCTTGATAATGGTCTAAAATGAGGATTTTGAGAACGCTATTGTGGGGCAATGAAGGAACTAAATGACTTGTACTGAGGGCAGAAATGCTTTACAGGCATCCTAGTCTGGCATAGTGAAAAGGAGAAACAAGCATGATATGTCTCCTTTAAGAAAACTCTGCATCTAATCAAGATGATTTAGACCTTAACAAAATGAAAAAATGGTCCTCAAAAAATATATATAAAAAAAATCACAATTTCAAGAAATTTTAGCGACCACATCCCAGACCTTTTTCAAATTATAAAATCTCAACATTTAAGCATGTTTGAGGAATTTCAAGCTCCCTAATTAAGCACAATTTTATACTGAAATATATATATTTTTCAATTAGTTGACAGATTGTTTGGTTGAAATAAAAGTATATCTAAACTTTGGCATCATAAACAATACAGACCTCATCTAAAGTATATTTATCTTACAGTCCTGTCATTTATTTCAAGCATATTTCACCCTATAGAAGATGTTCAGAATACTTCCCTGTCAATGTACCCAGTGTCTAATGTCATTGTGTAATGACATTTCTGAAGCTACTTGATGATGATGTTTTAGATTCCAGGGACTTTGGTTCAAATTTGTTTGGTCAAGTTGTTGTGCTTAAAGAATGAAGCAATCTTAGGCAGTTTCATGTAAACCTTTCAGCATGCTCTTCTGATGAACAAGGTAAAAAAGAACAAAAACACTTGAATAAATCACCCTGGTAATGAAAGTGAATGGAGCAGCCCCCTACCACACCTCCATACCAACATCTATTATATTTCTCTGAGAAATCCTTGAAAATATATCAGTATTTTTTGAAAACTCTAAATCATTACCTTTTTTTGGTCATTTAGATTGAAAACTTGAGGGGTGAGTTGTTTACTATGCAATCTTTGACATTATTTTTGGCTGATATTTCCGTTTACTTAAAGATAAGAGACTAAACTCATGCCCAGTACAAACTCACATGACAGAAATCCAAACTGTCTCACATGGCTAACACATACTCTCTCTCTTTCTCACACACACACACACACTTACAGCAGGAAAATGTTAACTGATCAATAATATGTCTCTTCTGAACCATGTCTTGTGATGACACCGTGACCTGTTGTACAAATACACACTCACACAGCCTCTGCAGTGATGAAACTGGTGTCAGACAGCCAAATGCTGCTAATGTCTAATGCCTGCCACTGTGCCCCCCTCCTCTGGAAAGAGCTGGGCCAGGGCGGGGCGGGGCAGCTTCACCTGTCCCGTAGCTACTTAAGTCAGGACACTAAAGCAGACAGGATTAAATGCCTGCTCTGTCATCTTCAGGGTACGAACCTCCGTCCAGCCACTCACCACCCTGCAGGAGAATGTCTCGTTCTGATAGCTGTGCTGTCCAATTACACTTCACCTTTTAATACCAGACACAGATGACAGGATGGAGAGAGAAAGAGAGAGGACGAAGGGAGAAAGATGCTCCTATTGAATTGTCTGTAGAAACAGCTTGTCACACTTTAATAGATTGTAGCTGCTTTTTCTATAGATTTGTATGTCTGTATGTCTTGTTTATGCTGGAACAACAACTTCACAATCATCCACAGAGTGTAAAAACAGAAGCTTGTCATTCAAACGCGTGCGTCTAGGTTTAACACAAAGCCAGGGAAAGGCATTTTCAAGATATTTGAGTGTGTGGGTAACAGCCTGTGGTGGGGGAGATTACTGTGGGGTACTGTATTTGAGACATCAACAATCTCTTGTGTTAGAGTGAGCAATTACCAGTGAAGGATCCACACTTTTAGAGCAGAAATGGTCCTACAGCTTCAGTGAACGTGTTGCTCTCTCACTACAAGTGTGTCAGAGTTTACTGGGCAAATATATCTCTGTAAAATGTACCAATCATGCTTGATAATATTTACGATCATACATGAACTTCACTATATCAATAGAATCTGCAGTATCTTGATCTACTTACCATTCAATACTACTTGCTTAACTTGGTGTTCCTAATAGGTCAACTTTTACTTCTTTTAGTGTAATGTAATGTTAATTTGTTACTTTTCTTTAGCAAGATAATACATTGAGTTTGTGCTTGTTTTTTTTGCAGGGATTACAACTTTTTTGTATGAATAAACATACAAACACAAGGTCAGAGGAAGAGGGTTTAATGACGTATGTTTTGTAGGCTGATACTAGAAGCTTGGATTTCCAATGGGATAAATAAATAATTGATAGTATACACCTATGAGCTAAATATTTAGGCTTTCAGGAGACTTTTTGGGCACAATGGACTGTTAATATCAATAAATAGTTTTTATAGCGAACTAAAACTTAACTATGGTGCATTTCAAAGGAAATTTGTACAGATTAAACTTGTTAAAAAATGTTTGATCTGTGAATGAATGGAATTTACCATTTTGATGATTATATTTAAATTTGTGCTGTACTGACTCAGGGGTAGGAGATAGCTTCAGGAGTACGTCAACAAAATGACCCAGACATCCAGAACTCCCACCATAATATGAAACAAAGTTAGGGAAAACAATTACGCTTGAAATTTTTCTATTTAATGCTGTTATTTTGTAAGCTATGAGTACTGTGCTTCCTGTTAAGAGTAGACAAAAGAGCTTTTACTTTAACAAGAAACAAGGAACTTTTAGTGGGTAATTGTATAAGCTAAACCATAGGGGGAAAGAAATTGCTATGAATAAAAAAGAAATTTAAGTAGCTGAGAACAACCGTGAAAAAAATAAAATGATTGATTTGAAAAGTTTCAAATAACTGAAAATGTCTTTTCAGATTGTTTTACATCAGAAAGAGCAGCAGAGTTTTTTTTTTATTTCAATCACTGCAAGGTAAAGGTCACCCTACAGGTGAAGCATCCAGCTGCTGCCTCTATGAAGTAGCTTAACTCGAGCACCTTATACAGCAGCATAGCATGCAATTAGTACATTAGAAAATAAACGTGCTTTATCCAAACTTATCATGATCGACTATTTGGCTGACAGGACAAGTCATGATGATCATTTATGCTGATCATCATGTCTTGAAAAGATTGAGGTAGTTTCCTTTGCCAAAACTGCCAAGCCAAAATGCACCAAGTGTTTAAAGAAACAGAAAAAGTCCTCCATCTTATATGCAAAAAAGAAGCACCTGTTTCTTCATTAAGTCTTCACTAAAATCTGCAAGTTTGTGTTGACAAGTGGCTATCAGGGCACTTCTACTTACCACAAAAGCACAGATGCTCCTCTGTGGAGATTCCCATTCAAAGCAGCTGTTGATGTAGCAGCCTGTGTTGATCAGGAACATGATGCAGCGTCTTACTCTGTTAAAGTTGCGCAATAACAGCTATAAGGAGATAAAAACAGAGAATGAAATATGCCGAAATTTTTGCAATCACAATCATTCTTAAAAGCTTTAATTTCATACGGAAGATAAGTTGAATTAGTATGAGAGTAGTTGATAAAAAAGGAAACAAGCTGGAGTCTGTTTGGAAATTAAAGGAAACACAAGATTGTTTAGTTAAATGTCAAGAGTAGCTTTACGTGTATCAAGTCGAAAAGCAGGAAAGAAAACAATCTACAAACATTAGCACAAAGTAAATGTTCCACATATATGTCACATAGGTTGGCATGTTATTGCAGAGGTAAATTTGGAGTCCTTCATGTTTATTCAAATACTGAAAATATCAAATTTAGATGAAGGCATGAGCATGCTTCGCACCATGTTTCAAAATGACACACTGTAAGTCAGTCTTCATGTGGTCAGTTTAAACCCAGAAGTGTCTTGTTCTGCTGTCAAGCTGGAAGTTCACTACAGCATCAAGTTTCACAGCTAAAGATTTGTAGCCTTGACCTCACTTTGGTGTCTATATTATAACATGACATCACTTTCAACACCATGGTTTCTTTCTTCACTTTCTTCACTGATATATTAGGAAGTGGATCAGTGTACAGGACAAACGGCCAAATAAGAGCTGAAAAGCTGGCTCGCAGTGTTTCTTTGAGTCTACTTTCCTAGAGATAAAGTTTAAGTACAATAATAACAGTTTCCAGCACTGTCCCTGGATTCTCCTCCCTGAGGGTTCTCTGTGCGTTCGTTCAGATACGAGAGGGAGCTGGCAAACTGCTGTCCTCCCCGTGGGCTGCCAACCATTCAGGGAATAGCATAACAGCAGTGCACAACGCAAACCACCCAATCAGGTCACCACTTGGAGAAAGTGCTCCCGAAGGACACAACGTCTCTGCAGATTGCTGTTCAGAAAAATTCTAGGCCATTATTTTACTCTTTGGGTAATAGTGTGTGTGTTTGAATGTGTGTAAACGGTGTGTGTACAGTATGAGCTTGAAGCACCACAGTGACGTCGACTGTCTGTACTGTACGCGTGTGTGTTTCCGGATTGATTTGCATGTGGTTAGGGCTGGCTTTGCTGCTTTGATGCAAGATGAGAGGAGGATTCCTCCCTCTCTGTGTATAATTATGAGGAGCTTTTTGTTGCCAAACTGAGGATGACTGTATGGTGTCCTGCTGGGGACACACAGACCCCGAGGACAGAAAGACTGTGAATCATCCATTTCCACGTTCCTTAGCGCAAGCACTTGATGTACATGCTGTACTCCTCTTGGCTCATTATTGCCATAACTGAGTGGATAAGAATATGTCATTTTCTGTGAATTATTTCAAACAGCGCCCTCAGTTATTCCTTACAACCACTTAGAAAAATGGCAAAGTCATTTATTCAGTCAAATGTCATAATTACAATTAAATGGTTTTGTTTGGCAGGAGGCTTATGTGTGTTCTTTTCTGTGTGTGTGTCTGCACACTAAGCAGCATGTGACAGCGGGGGAGCTGCTCCCGCACAGAAGAGCCCTCGTGGGGCAAACCCTTCGGAGCAGCCAGTGACATCATCATTGCGAGACGCTGACATGGGTCATCTCTGTGAGTCAGAGGTGAAATGGAGATGAAAAACACGATTCTTCACTTGGGAAGAAAAAAGCATAGGGCAGGCTGAGACAGAGGAGGCAGAAACAGTCAGGAGAAGAGGGAATAGATGGAGGGCTGACAAAAGGCTGGTACAGGGAGCTGCTGCTGTGAGTGTTGGGCTGTGCTCGGCTGTGTGTGGAGCAGCGCTGACTGCTGAGCCCAAACGGTCACTCATATGACACATCTGATGTGGGCCGGCCCCTACTATTCAGCCCTTTGTGGTGCCGCCACACTGAGCGGCGTGACAATGAAGTGCAAAGCAGCAATGGCAAAGAGGGGCAACTATAAGGATGGCCAATCTACTTATGCACCCCAGAGCTGACAGCTTGACATTTCTATTCACCACTCAGAGTGGATGTGAGGGGGGGAGCGGGAAAAGGAGGGAGAGACGAGGAAGGGACGAAAAAAAGAAACAAGATGCTGTTTTTCTTTCAATCACCCTGTTGTATCTTGGGCTCACAGTTGTTGTGGTTTAGAAGATGCCACTGAGCAGGATTGTTGGTTTTGCTTTAAAAAGTTGAGGAGGAAAGCTCAAACGGTGGCGGACACAAATAAAAATGAGGCAGAGCAGGAGGAGATCAGTACCTGTTTGGACACTCTAGGCTCCTCCTCGATGTATTTCTGCTCAATGGGAATCAACGTCCTGAGACCAGCCTTTACCTGGAGAGAGAGCGTTCACAGCTTCTTAAAGAGCAAAAGGTGAGAGTGACACACACAGACTTAAGATAACGTTGAAAACCGAAATTACAGGGGTGCTGCAATGAGGGTTATTCTAGCACAACGTGCAGCATTGTATGAGGGCAGCACATGCAAAGAGCGTGCCCCATGTCAGAAGAGAGAATGAGTGCTGGAGAGAGCTGTAAGATGGCCGCTATAGGACACACACAGCGGTGGTGAATGGGTGAACAAAGGCTGCTGAGAGGGAGTCTTCGATAATTAAAGCCAAAACGAGGATGAGTGACAAGGGACGAGGGATGAGATGGGAAGCAAGGGAGGGGGCGAGACAAACAGAATAAAGACAACAGCAGCAAAGGGGGGGGTTGTTACAAGAGAAGGATGGAGAGAGAGAGGATAACGGGGGGTGGAGGCAAATAAAATATATCTATATCTACATCTATATTAATACATATATGTGAAGGGGACATTTAAAAAAGCAAAAAAGGACTTACAACATTAAAAATCACGTCTATTTCAAGAAAGATGACCCCTTTTGTTGGCCCTGTCAGCTCCTTGCTTTTCAAGGCGTAGGCTTTGCGTTCTCCATTTTGGATCTGTGGGAGAGGGACATGACAGGCGTCTGTCTGGCAATACCCGGCTGAATCGGCTCCCCGGGCCACCTTTGAACCCCAGCTGCTGGCGCTGACAGGGAACCCAAAACAACTGTGGCAACTCTGACAAGTACCTGTTCATTACCCAGCGCAGCTCGACTCTGTCAAACAGAAATTAACTATCCTGGGGAATCATACTGTACAGCAGAGCATGGATATGTTACACACACACAGGCTATCTATATTTTTTCAAACATATATCTGTCGCACTTTCTCCCTCTAAATCCTTGTCTTCAATCTTTCGATCAGTGTCGTTTTCATATCATCTCTCAGCACCTCACTCTCTTTCTTCTTACCTATCAATCTGCGCTTTTTTCTCAGCCTTTCTCCATTCTGTCACTGCTTTTCTTTGTGAAATAATAACAGTCTTATCTATGTAGTTGCAAAAATAACCTCTGTTTTTTATATCTTCCACTGTGTATTTCCATTCTCTCTGTTCCTCTGTGTTCTTTCTATTATCCCCAAAGGAAAAGAAACACACACTGAAGTCTGCCTTTGACTTACATTTAGTAAAGGGATAGCCACTTTTCCCAGGAAGTCTGCACTCCTGTCTCGGTCCTCGTCGTAAACAGTGACCTCAAGTACAGAGTGGATGTCCTTGATATTACTGGACCACACACAAAGACAAACCAATGACAGATATATGCACAGAACTGAAGGCTTCATACTGAACAATGTTAAAGCCATTCAATGTTGTACAAGTTTGTTTAAATACCGGGACAAGAACAAAACAGTTTCTAATCTGAAAAGCCAAGGCATAATTCTACTGAATACTCTCACATTTACATAAATGTTTTAGAAGAACCATTTACATGCTTTATGTGATACTGCACTACTTTACCCCCTGAGCTAAGTAGAACTTGAGTGTGGAGCTCAAATGTGTCATCTTCTGAAAACTAGGATAGCAAGGAGATTGCTGATGTTATGTATAGAAAGGAGGCTATGAGAAAGATGTGCACTCAAAGAATGACTAAATTAAGCCGTCCCATCGCTGGGAATTCACAGATGAAGTGAAATTGCAATGTACAGAAGATATAACGCAGAGGAAGAACTGCTCATAAATTTAACCTTAGCTTTACCGTAGAGTAAATCAATAGAGAAAATCATGATCGTGACATTTTGAGAGACCGGTATATATTAGAAAACAGATTTTCACAATATCATGGTACATCAATATCTGAAAACAGATTAAAAATAAAGACTTTGATTTTACAAATAAGAAAAAATGCTTTTTTTATGTTTTAATGTAGATTAAAATATAGAATATAGAAATACATTTCAGTATTTTTGAATAAAAACTTGGACATATGATCAAAGCCACTTACAAAGTGAAGACCTTGTTCCACTCTGGGTTGAGGTTTTTGTAGACAGTATGCGTCTGCAGCCGATCATTGCTCAGCTCCACCACACAGAATGGGTCACTCTTTCCTGTCAAGACACAAATAAAAAAAAAAATGTCTGAGTTAAAAAAAATAATAATAATACGGTAGAAAGTAACCTTTTGTTGGCTTGGGTCAAGCTCAGCGTGTGGAGGACTTGCACATCCTACACCCTTCTGCCTGTTTTTATCTCTCTAATTATTAAGTTAAAAACTAGATAGGCAAAAACTATTCATATCACATCAGAGCTTTAATATCCTGAATTTAGAAGAGGCATAATAATAAAATTTCAACATTTTGCAAATGCTATAAAAAGTGAAAGAAAACATAAAGTGTAATGGTGGACGGCTGCATTGTGTCTATCAATAACCTCATGAACATGAATAACCAGAAAACACATTCAGACAAGGGGGTGTGAGGGCAAAAAGAAGTAAGACTTTGAGAATGAACGATGTGGCTTGAGATGTTCAGAGAGAAGGAAGAAAAGACAGTGGAGCAGGGGTTTGAGAAACAAAGCCAGTCTGTGAATAGTGAGCGGGAAAACCGTAGTGGCAAATACATGCAGACATAACTAGTGAGAGCAAGACCATCATGAGTCAAACAAGAAAATGTGACATAAAAAACAACTCTTTGTCATTTATCAGTATCAGTTTTACTTGTGCTACTGGCAGAAACATAAACATAAAAATAGGATCAACACAAATATTAACTCAGTGTCTGTTTGAAAAAATGTTGCTTGAGTTTCAAACACAGGAATCAATACTAAGTTTATAAATATATCACCAATGTCATTCATAGTAATGATGAGGAAAAAAACACATAAATCAAAATTAGAATTCAACTTGGTACATAAATCATATTAAAAACCTTGAGAATCACCCATGAAGTGATTGGAGTGGCCTGTTGCTGCCAAAAGATAAAAGTTTAATGCACTGTTTGAGATCTTTAAGCACCCTCGGATGTTATTGAACAGCATTATGATTTACGCTTTGCTGTAAATCATATTCATTAATGCTAATTAATTCCTACAAAACTTTCAATTCAGAATTTACTACAGTTACGTAAGTGGGCAGAGGGAGTCTGCAGGGAGGAATAAACATAATCACACAGTTATTTCCACCTCATGAGAATAACATACTGTACTATAATAATCAAACCCAGTCATGTCCTATATATTCTCTATTTGTTTACTAACATCTCAAATTTCAGTTTCCTTTGTACAAGCGAAGGAGTGAGAGCATCTCCCCACGCCTGCCAGCCCACCTCCCTGTGCCTGCCTCAAAATGAACTAAAAACAACAAAACTCTTAATGCCGGCTTTGATCAGTATCTTTTATTGAAACTGTTGGGAGCCACCGCACTGTTTGTTTTTGCTTATCACTTGAAAAGGCTGGGTCAGAGAGTAACAAAAAATGTGCGGCACAGACTCTCATGGAGAATACTGACGATATTGAAATATTAGTACGGCAGCATGTTGCATAATAAGACTCAATAAAGTTGGGATTGAGTTCAAAACCCTGCCACTGTGTGTGTGTGTGTGCGTGCTTGTGTGCAGCTGTCTCAGGGTGTGTGTGTGTGTGTGTCATTGATTGGTGTGATTTTCTTCAAATGTTGTGACAAGGGCAGGACATTTAGTGGGTGTGCAAAGTAAATGTCACTGTGATCAATGCTGAGCCGTAGGTGTTGCCTTTCATATCTGTTTGTGGTGATCTATTGACGCAAAACATTTGAGGTGGATATTGACGGGCATGACTCCTGTGATGCAAAACAAGACACGTTAATATGTAGTATAATTATTAAAAAAGAAAAATAAATAAAGCACTTTGGAGCTACTTTTCAATTCATTGTCATGCTTATTTAACCATGCAGTATATTGTCTGCATGGAGCAAAGAAATAAAATGCATTAAGATATAAAATCTTTGTTAGATTTGTTGAAATAAGACTCAAAAATGTATATTTGAAATGACAAAAACATAAAATAAATACATTTTTTCACATTTTGGAATCTGCTTTTATTTGCTAGTAAATACTCGAGTCATTCTCAAGCATGCTTTCACTCTCATGACATAAACGATGATGATGTTGCCCCCATAAACCAAGTCTGATGAAATTTAAATGCAATCTCCTAAATTAAGAGATGAAAATTATTTCCGCAGCCCTCCAACCCGCCCCCAGTTTCTCTCTAATATTCTGTTTTTAATGACATGGCAGGCTGTGTTGCTGCAGAGAGCCAGTTGTCATTGGTGATGAACTTTCACCTTATTGGCCGCCAGCACCAGAGGCGGCTGTCTCAACCAATTACACGCTCAGGTTTGAGCGTCGCTCAGAGATCATCCAGGTAATGTCCAAGCAAAGCTCCTCCCCACTCCCGGGTCCCGTCTCCGAGGCGCAGGGAGATGGTTTTGCATCGAGGAGTGGGCTCAAACTCATTTCAGGGCGCCCTGAGATAAGTGTGGAGGATGAACACAACGCAGAGACGAAGGGAGCGCGCTGTAATTGCCTCGCAGGAAGCCTCAAGTCAGAAAACAGTTCCAGGTTGGAGTGGGAACGCATACACTCACTGTCCGGTATAATCCAAATTAATTATGAGGCAGGCTTTAAAGTGTAACTCAATCACATTTCAGCTGCATTTATTTTCTACATCTACATCTCTTTTAATAGTTATACTCACAGGTCATCTGCAGTACACCTCCACCTGTCAGGAGAGACTCTATATTGACAGGTTTTGTTTTGATACTGAGCGAATAGAAAGATGTCTGTACTGGCTGTGGTGGATGAGTCGTGAGCGTATGTGTGTCACTGTTTGTGTGTGTGTGTCACTATTGAAATGTTCTTACAGTATAGCATCCACTCAGAGGGACAAGAGCTGCCAGACAAAAGGGATTGTTGGTTTTAGAGACTATTTTCAGTTATCCTACTCGGGCTGGAGAGGAGCTACTCCACAAAAACACTTCAATTAGAGAGAGAGGGAGGGAGACCGAGAAAAATAAAGAAAGAGAGAGAGCAGAGAAAGAGGAGGAGGAAGGTAGAGGAAAGAAAAGCAGACAGGCAGCATGAATGGGCCAGAGCTGGTGAACTCTCCCTCTCTCACTGACCTCTCCTCTCTCTCTCCCTCTCTCGCTCACTGTCTGTTTGTCTGTCCGTCTGTTTTCCCTCTCACCTTGCTCCTGACCCTCTTTTGGTCCAGGCTGTTAAAATAGGGTGTTCATGTGGTGAGGGCTCTTATGTGGCTCTTACAGAGCTATTGTTTCTGCCAGTGACACACACACACACACGCACACACAAACATGCGCGCACACACACACCCTCACACGCACGGCGTTGGACTGAAAAGAGAAATAAGCCATCATAGAAACAAGTGCCTCTCTGCTACCTGTTTGTCTTTATCTCTACTCTCTGTTTTTACAGAGTTAGACCGACTCAAAGTTTCTGCTTTTCTCGTAAAGAGAAAAATACTTTCTTCGAGCATGCATTTGAATTTGATTAAACGTGTTTACATGTCACAAAATATATTTATATATATATATAACTTCTCGGTTAACTGGGACTTCAAAAGTCATGTTTTGTTTCTGTGCGAAATTATTTCTAAGTGTCCTTTGTCAAACAAAGATTGCACTAATCTTTTAGGGGCACTGTTGAAATAAATGAATTTATCAAATAACTAAATTAAATTAAAATTGTAATTCAAATTCAATTTAATATAAAGTTTTCAAAAGAATTTTTCAGTTTTGTTCTGCAAGAAACTTGTTACAGGAAAGATGGTACTTTATCAACATAAGGAAATATTGAGAAGTTAACTTTAGTTGGATAAACAACAGGAAACTTTCTGATATAATCCTCTGGTGTTGTTTTATCATTAAACTGGAAAGTTTTTTGTATGTTCTGCTGTTCTTTATGTTTTTGCTTTATCTTTAAACGTGCCTTCTTTCTTATCCTCGTATCTTAATTGAATTCCTTGTTAGCAGGAGTGCTGCAGTTCTACAGACAATCAATCTTTTATTCTAATTTTAATTTTACTGTTTTTGAAAAATAACAAAAAAAAAACATTTAGACAAATTTCCCCTGTGGAAATGGACGAGGCAATAAACAAAGTTTGATTCTGATTCTTGAAAAAGAAACACAGCAGTGAGTCAACTTTCATTTGTCTTTACTTGTTTTTAATGCTAAATTGAAGTATTCCTTTTGAGGTCAAAACTAAATCATGCCCCACACCTCACAAGGATATTGGTGGGGACAAATTAAGACGCTTTAAAATTCACTCAGCTAAAAAAATAATATTTTCTCCAAGAAGTATTGCTGTCTAAACACAATAATCAACAGTGATAATTTCCCTTAAATGTTAACATTAATTATGATCTATATTCTAAATTTAAAGAATATCACAAAATAGTTGCAATATTTTGTACTCCTGATCTTCTGTCTTAGAACTCCAAAATCAAAAACATAATCATCCCTATAATTATACCATAGAGCTCAGGCAACAGCTGATACCGAGCCCACACTGATTTAACATTAATCAGATTTCTAACAGCGCAAATAGCCAATCACAATGTAGGATTTTGGACTGGCACCTGGGGTGGCCAATCAAAATTCATGGGGTCCTGATCACCAGTTCTGCCATGCCCTTGCGCAGACTAATAACCTACTTGGTTTTTGTCTTTCCTTCACAGGATGACTATTGTGATACCTAGTTATGTGCTCTCACAACACTTTTAAAGATATAAGTAAATGATATAACCATTTTATAGTAATCATTTTTCTTTATATTTGTTGTATCTTTTGGTTATGATAGAGCTATATTGACATCTATATTGTGTATTGTCATTTAGCATCAAAAAAGGCATTGCTCTATCAACTTAAGATACAGACTAATCTAAACCAAAGTCATCCATAGACAAACTATTATAAACTGAGCTCAGTACACATCTGAGCCAGCCTCACCTTTGTTTTATAAATGTGTGAGTGCAGCAGTCGCCCTGACATCTTTGTTTTGGTATCGTCTGGTGCTAGGTAACTTCTGGTGTGAAATATTTGACTGGTTTTCCAAACAATATAAAACCAATATTCATTTAGACTGTAACTTGGCATATTTAACTGCTCTGACAGTACGAGTTCCTTCACTCCCATCAAAAGCAGCCTCTCACTGTAGCTGTGTTTTCATCCAAAATTGAAATTGTTAAATTGGAAACCATCAACACTTGCCTGTTTCAGAGGGTGGCTAAATAAATGGTGGAGCAGGTCAAACTCTTACAGTAAATTCCTAAACTTACTTGATTAGACTTAATTGTATGACATTTGTTTTTTGTTGCAATGTACTGCCTTTACTCCGTATACCCTCCATATGGTTTACTTACAGATAATTACAGGAGTTTACAGCACTTAAAGGATTTTTTTTTCTCTTTTGGTATGTGTGAATGTTGGTGGTCCGTCTTCTTTACATTTTAAGCTTTGGCTGTCGTTTGGCAGCTCTGAACTGTTCAGGATATCCAGACCTTTTTTAACCCTAATCTGTTATATCACTGGGTGGAATATTCATTGCATAGGCTTCAATGTAAAGAAAAAATACAAATATAATATTTAAACAAATAAATAAAGTTACAAATTATTTGAGCCCTTAAAGAATAATCACATGAATCCAGAAAAGAAAAGCTAAAAAAGGCAAGAAACAAACAGCCAATATAGGCATCATATATTTGCTTTTTAATTCTTTTCTCTTCTCTTTTTGGGAGAAATCTCATGAAGCTCAGACTGAATGATGAGCCCTACAAGGAGGTCACAGAGCATATTTCTGCTACAAGTGAAATACAAGAGCCAGAGAGCCATTAGCCCTGCACTCTGGCTGCTCGGGTCGCTCCACGCAATAACCCAAATCAACTGGCTCCACTCTGTATTTGCTAATGGGACTGTTTCAAATGGAGAAAAACTCTAGACACTCTGGCTCACACACACACAGACAGACCGGGACACACACACTTCCTCCTCTCTCTCAACTAGATAATACAGAGTGAAAAACTAGGCCTGTCCACTGTAGACCTAATTAAAAGTAAGAATTAATGGAGAATGGAGGCTTCAGAGAGAGCAAGCAGAGAGAGAGCGAGAGGAGGAGGCAGAGAGATTTGTTGGTTCAAATATGTACTTTTTCTCTATTATTCAAAAGAGCACCCTGCATATTTGCTAAAACTGCAGAGACAGATTTAGCATCCTGCACAGAGTCGATTTTATCTTTCTCTGTGGTTTCTCACCCAGCATCATCCCTTACACCAAAGTAACAGTCAGACTTTATCTTTAAGAAAATTTATCGCAGACTGTCACAGGAAGAAAAAGTAAAAATCTAAACGTAAAAGACTGTTAAAAAAAGGTGTATAAGGAAGAAAAATAACAGTTGATAGCAGTTAACAGACTGTTAAATCAGTAGTCAGTTCTGAAGTTCAGTAGTACAGATTTATTGATGTTTTGAGTCTGAGATTTTAGATGCATGAGCAGTGAAAAACAGCAAAAGTAACGGTCATATTTTTTTGGACTCATGGTCATTGTCTTACCTGTGACATCAGCAGCCATCAGCCCCTCCGCCCTGATGACCTTCACCTGCACAACGCCGACATCTTTCAGGTTGTGGAAAGATCTCCACATGCTCTGAAACATCACAGAGAACAGAGGGGACAGGTCAAAGAGGACAGCAGATTAGCATTAAAGAGAAAGTCGGGTCAATAGCCTGACATTTCATTAAGAGAGAAAGGGTACGATATGTCCTTTAACAGTGCTCATTTGAAAATGCAGAGCTGGCATTTGTAGTCGAGTCTAACCGAGGACAAATTGCCAAATTTAATTTCACTTAATAGCCTCGCCTGCCTGTTTAAAACTTTGTCCTTTACAAAAAAACCTCCAATGATTTTGAGAGATACAATGAGCCATGCATGTGAGTTTATCATACATGGGTTAAGAAGAACACATTAAAAAGTCCTTACTACACAGTAAGTCAGATGACACAATAAATGTAGGGCTTTGCAAAATGGACAAAAATAGTAATATATTTTTAGTTGAATGGTGATTCAAAGGATAGACGCTAATATCTTTTTTCCTTTAAGGAAATCCAAGTCTTTGTCACAAAAACAACACACTTGTATGCAATGTTGCTGATAAACGAATAAAATTATCAGATATTGTACACCACTGAAAGAAAAGAAGTCCAGAATACCCGAAACTGACCATCATATGAGCACCAGGTAGGCAGACTATCATGTGAAGTGACAGTGAGCAGTGCCTGGTGATTGAGAGAAAACAGGGAACTACTTGATGTGAACCTGAAAAGTGCTGGTTTTAGTCATTTTCATCAGACCTTCCCAATCTTGATGATCACCACAGAAATTGTAGATTCTAAACTGATATATGTTTAATAAATCACCAAATAAAAACTTTTGTAAAAAAAAATAAAAAACATCGATAGTACAGCATTTATCTACCTTGGCCACAGGATGAGGCCCTGTAGTGGCTCTGGATCTGTGGGGTTTTATGTACATTTCAGATGAGACTGTTGAGCCAATACTTTCTCTTAGTATAAGGTTTTAGCATCCATTACACTGACGCTTTCTCACGTTCATTTTTAATGTAACACTCAAGCTGGTCAGACATTTCCTTTATGAAAAAGACATGAAAATAATAACATTTGGATTAATAGGAGTCATATGCATTAGGTACTTCATTCATTTGTGACAAAACATCTAGACTTTAACTATTTTTAAAATCAAAAATTGCTATTTGAAACATAATCTGTTGTCCTCAGTGCATTATCATGTCAGATAATGTTTTTTTATTGATCTGCTGATTTTTTGATGTCTTAATTAAAGGTACAAATTAGAGGACATAGAGAGAAGTGAAGTCCATACTCATCATAACCTGAATACATGAATGCTCAGTGAAATGATGTCAGGTGCTGCAACATCACACACTGTCTGCATTTTAAACTGGTGAATATTATCAAAACATAAAAAAAAACCTCTTGATACTATCATGTTAAATAAAAGAATTCTTATAAAGTTCAGTTCACATCTGTGACTTGTTAATTGACAGTATTGACTTTACATACAACTTCAACTTGAAGGTTAATTTAAATATTGTTTATTGTAACTTCTAATACTACCAAATTTCTTGAACAAAAGTTTTAAACTGAAAAGTATTGGCTTTACAAACAACATATTTGAAACCTGACGTGAAGGATCCAAACCCTGCCTTTGTTTGGTAGAGGTATAACAGACACCATGGGCAAGACCAAACTGATTACTGTATATGAGACAGCGTTTCAGTAACGAGACATGAGGTTTGCCGTGTGTGCTGAGCCTGTTTACATATGCACTTACTGAACTGATGACCAGAAGAGATAAAGTTATGTTAATAATCTGATTTTACATGTTAACATTGCATTTTAATGTTATGATTTTTACTTGATTCTGTTCATCATCTGTATTTTTTCCACAAGTACCTGACAAAAAACTAGGATTGGCAAGTGAAAACTAATTCCAGTTGAGAACAACATTGACATGTTTCATCTTACCATCTAGCAGTTAGATTTTGTTCTTATCCTTTATTTTGTTGAGCATGAAATTATCTTAGCTTCACTTGAAAAAGATTCTCCCCAATGCAGACGTCTGCCATTTTTTCTTCTTTTATTCCTTTGCTTATCATATTCAGATGTAACAGAACAAATAATTCTGATTAAGCCATGTAAATGCACTGAATAAATAGACTATTAGGTAAAAATGTATGTTAATCCTATTTCTCATGATCTGTTTTATGGCCCTTATCTGATCAAATTAATCAGAATAAGCCATTTACCGGGCCACTTTAATGATCAGATCATTCCAGGAATCTGTTTACATAAACATCAGTATGTTGATGTCCATGTAAACAGACTCAATGTAAAATCCAATTTGCTACAATTAAGTTACGTATTTCCATGGTATAGCAAGTGTTATTAAATCTGTTCCTGGGCTTGGATGGTGGAGACCCCTTCCAGAGTTGCAGGATAGTTTTGCTGGAATATTATGAGGAAAAAAGTACTCAGAGCTTTGAAATAGTAAGTGAAATGACTCTGAAAACTTTTGGCATAGCCTGAATGATGCCTGGTTTTAGGCTGTGTGGTTTGGATCCTGGAATGGATTTAAACTGTTGGAACCAGAGGAAATATTAGTTCTAGTCATAAATTTTGTGAGTTGTATTTACACAGTGGTTGTGTGAATAAACATGCTGATGAGAAAACAAAGTAATGGCTTGAGATGGGCTGTCAGACGCTCAAAATGTTTTTAACATTAATCAGCATTAATGTCCCTTTTAACATCTGTTCAAAGAGAGGTGTAGGGATGATGTTTATTTGAGGGTCGGCCCAGGAGTTAGCATCACATAGGCTACACTAACTAAAAACCCTGTGGGGTTTGGGAACATTACTGAAAATATTTCTCCGTGGCAAAGACAAAAGTAACAGAGCATTTACATCCATCAAGAAAATCTGGACAAAGGGGGAACACTTTTGTAATGTTTTAGCTTCAAAGCATAACACCTCTCAAACATACGGCAATTGAAAGTGTAGTATGGAGCCCCAAACAAAGACATTCTGACATTCAGAGCATTAAAGGCATAAAATTAGCACAAAAAAAAAGTATATCCATTTTAATCTCAAAAGGCAAAGTATTTGATAAAACAAATGCATCAGGAGATTAGAGAATATTAAATTACATTAAAAATTGCAACAACGGAACAGAAAATGCCAAGATGAAAATTTATTATATGTTTCATGACTCAGTATTACACCACTCCAGTATGAAGAATGGCATTTATAGACTAACTTGTGTCCAAGTCAACACCTCTGTAGAAATAATACAATTTGAAAAGTTCAACAAGAGCTATAAGTGTCCAGCTCTGTTTGCGGGTATTGGGTGCAGAGGAAGGAAGCTGTGCACACTCGAACAAGTGGTCATCATACAGCAGGATGGCAGAGGACAAAAAATAATACTTGGAAAGTATTTGGTGCAAGTAGTTGGAAAAGCAGATTTTTTGTTCGATGTTTTATGCACAGCATATTTGTCAATTTATCAGAGAAAAGCTCTTCTATTTTTCTGCCAGGGAGGAGGAGAGCAGCAAGGGAGCATGGTCAAAAAACCCTGAGGACAAGTGGGAAACGTATGACGATATAACACAATATTGAAGGAGCTACCATAACACAATCAAAAAGGAATGCCATTTTTTAAACAAACTTGGCAATTTCAAGCTATTGATTATTTCTCAGAGCTTTTATGTCAAGTGCGGTAGATCTTAAAACTCACATCTAAGAGACTTTGAACACTGCCAAGGCAATTTTGTGTTTTGATCTGTTTCTAGTTTGTCCTTGTTATGCCCACTTGTAGGTGTCCTCACAGAGCAATGTGCCCAAATAAAAATAATGAACTTCTGGGCGTTGGCCCCACACCTGGCATGGCTCATTTTTGCTATTTTGTTTTTTCGTGAGATACAGACATAAACGTGAGCAAACTGAGCTCACGTTAAAAACACATTAAATATCTTTATCAGTGGAGATACACTGCATGTACAGTATTTACATACAAAGCCATGAAAGAGAAAGACTTTAAAAAGAGTCTGCTCATTTGCAGTGCAGAGAAAGACCTGTAGAGATCAACAACAGGGCGATGACGCAAAGACACTAAAACACACACATCAACACAATCATACACTTGTGTTTTTTGTTCACACCCAGGTACTCAAGTATAAACACATGCATGGAAAAGCTACACTGAGGCCAAATTGAGTAGCATGTCGGCGTGTCTTAAAAGCAGAGCGAAAATACACTTCACTTCAATTTATTTCTCTCTCTGGCAATAACCCTTTCCATCCCCACAGGAGTAATTATAATTTAAATTTCAGAGTCATGGCCAGGCTACAGACTTAATTCATTATTACCAACTCTGTCAGACTCTGCCTGTTTCCAGCGATATCATTGTCCAAAAGCTCTCTAAAGGAGATGAGAGGGGAGAGTGCGCCGAGAAAGAGAGAGGGGGAAAGAGAGAGAAGAGAGAGAAAGAGGAGAGGAGGAGAGAGGGGACAACTCTCAATTTTTAGGGCACGATTTCTCTGAAGATACAGCTGCTTGTTGTGATTGTCGGGGGGGAAGCCAAGAAGAGGGGCAAGGGTACAAAAGGAGGGGTGAGTAAACAAAGAGAGAGAAGGCAAACTAAAGGCTGACTGGAAAATTTGTTGGTTCAAGCACTGAAATGCCCCATAATGCCGATAAGCAAACTGGGAAATGAGGGTAAGTAGTTTATTTAGAGCTGAATGAAACTGAACAAGAAATAAAATTGAACTAACTGCCAATCATGGTTCAATAACTTGTATACTACTTGATTGGTCAGATCTCCTAAAACTTCACATTGTATATTATTGCCTATTTTTGTACTTATCTGTGCTTTGTCGCTCAGCTATTAATTCAAATCCAATTGCAGCCACTTTCCCTTTTAAAACTTAAAAAAATATCACTTGTGACAGATCATTTATAAAGGTCTAGCTGCTGGCTAACCTCAGGTAAGTGCTGGAAAGTAGGTAACTCCTTATTATATAAAGTAACAGATAACCCAGTCTTCGTAACTGAGACACTGCTTGATAATTATCCATCGATAAAGGTTATTCATTTACTTGACTACAGCTACTCATTTCGAGTTCTGTGTGCAATGGACCATCCTGAGCTCTGAATCCTTTCCTCTTACAAAGTCACTCATTTATGTCTTGCGTAGAAGGCAGATAGTTACTCAATTAACATTCAGCAACCAAGCCAAAGTTTGTGAAACTTGCAGTAAATTTTACCATTTTCTATCAAAATTTGAAAAAAAAGGAGATGTGACACTCCAGATGAACCATTCAATGTATTACACTCATCCATCTGGGAAGGAGTCCATAGAAAGTGTTTGGGCAGGGCAGAACCTTCAAAAGCATACCCAACAGGTGTTTTAACAATCGTACCATCGATTACATTCATTATGGGCCAATCAGAAGATGTATGCTACAGCTGTAGTGTAAAGGACAGAATGTGATCCACTTCGTAAAACAAACTCTCACCAGACAGTGTGAAATCCCCTTTCTACTGAGACGTTTGTAGTGTTGTTAGTTTTTCATTCAAGACAAAACGCGGTCTGATTTCACTGCTACTGAAGCTGTCAGCCTCAAAGCAAATGACTGTACAAGCAATCGTTTCCTGCTGTCGAATCGCTCACAGGTCCTCCAATTTTTTTGCTATAGTACTCTGATTGGGCTGTATCACTTTGAGCTGCTCACAATCATTGTAGATTGTAGTTTGGCAACATGGACCTGGTTACACTGAATCAGGTGTAACCATCTGCACAACAGGGTTAGACAGGGACTATCCAAGCATAATTTTAAGAATCTATATCTGAACTAGAAGTGCTCCAAGAGCGCAAACCTCTGCCCAGGCATTGCCAACAATGTTGAGAGATATATTGTTAAAATTTAAAAAACTGCCCTTCTAACACTGTTAACAAATCCACGCTGTAGTCTGTTCTCCCATCTAGTGGTGAAACTGCAGGGCTCTCTGGCAGGTTGCTTTTTCAAATGTGTGTTGCAACTGCTGAACTCTACAGTAGTAGTAGTCAGTATGTGCCTATAAGCTTTATCAACATGTCATCCAGCAGTTCATCGAGTTTTCCTTCTGGGGACGAGGTTTGTCATTTCAAACAAACTGCAAACTGCATAGAATCATTAGTGTTAGGTCTTTAAATTTGTCAGGGCAGTGACAAGCACTTCTAGCTGTGCTTCTTCATTTCGTTCTGTGCACTGTGCTCCTTTCAGTCATGCTGGCTCTGAGCAAATACGCGTTAGCCTTAGCAACTAGTACTATGTTGTGCTTTATTTTTTTTTAAATATTTTTTTAAATATTTTGGGGCATTTTGTGCCTTTATTGATAGGAGAGAGACAGTGGATAGGCTTGTGAAAGGGGGTGTGAGAGTAGGGGAAGACACTCTGCAAACTGGTCACAGGTGGGATTTGAACCTGGACCGGCAGAAGCAAGTACATGGGGTGCTAACCACTCCGCCAAACCGGCACCCCATATGTTGTGCTTTATGTCCTTCTCAGCTGTTCATAGTTTTTGCAGACCAGAGGGGCATGGAAGCCTCTGTAGGACATACCCATTTTAAGTAAATACAGAGAAATTCTTCTCTCATGAGGACAAGTAAGATTGTTGGCAGAGGCAATTTGACATAAATGAGGACATACAGTATGTATGAATGTAGACATTGATTTTAGATCATAAATTACTTAAAATGCTCCACATTGTCCCTTTAATGTGAGGAGTGGAGAGGATGACTGCCATCATAATCAAAGCCTGTGAGAGAATCATTTATATTATAATTTGAAGTACAAATTCTTTAAAACTCACAAGAAACTTTTGTTGTGCCAGTTTAGGAGGAATATGGTTCGCCAGATTACCTACAATCTTTTGGTTTACAATGAAGAAATTTGAAAACAACAATACAGAGAGCTTGGTTTGGTTTAGTTTAGTTTTGTAGCTCACACGGCGACATCAGTATTAATTTCAGCTTCATTATTAATCTCCTCAAAGGCACCTTATAAACAAAATGATTTGGCATTTTACTGTTTATAGGTAAAACTGTGAAGAATCCTTGAAATGCCAGGACACTCTTTCCTGTCCTATAATGCATTTCTAACACATTGCTTGTATCCATATTCTTGACAAAGTGGCACAAATGTGGAATAAAAAAGACACAATTACTTAAAATGCAGAGATATTCTTCACCCCCAACCCATCATCCATTCTTCATCCCTTCCTCCCACCCAGCCGTCTCCCTTAGGGGACATTTAGGGTTCAGCCTCGATCCATGACTGAAGAAGACAACACGCCCATCCTCCACAAAGATTCAAATCCTCATCAGAAAGACAGACAGTAAAAGATGGAGGAGGCAGACTTATATACACACAGGTATGGAGACAGAGAGATGAATGGAGTCCGAAAGCGACCCCCACCTTCTCGTTTATGACTCCCCACATCCCCATCAGCACGCAGGTGGAATGATGGGGATAAAGAGATGAAAAGGAGGGATGAACAGAGGAGGGAAAATGGAAGGACATAGTTGTCTTTCATAAAACAAACCCGCTGTCCTGTGTTTGATTGACAGGCTGTCACTGTGACATCTTCTTCCCGTCTCTGCCACACTCAACACAGACACACAAATGAATCAGCGGCTGCATGGGCTTATAACTCGCTGTCATCTTTGCATCGTGTCACCTTTCATCAGAGCTCCATCCAATAACGCTTTACAGTGAGATGCAAACAAAGACTCTGCCCAGCAACAATGAAGTTTTAGGAAAATTTAATGGATCGATTATGAAATGCTCAAAGACAAACACAATGCAAAGAATGTCCTCTGCCTACTCCAACTCCTCCTACAACTGCCTATGTGCACAAGGTGGGGCATGAAATCCTAGTTTTGCCAAGACTTGGTTTATTGATTAAGCTCAACTTCACTGAAACATCCACTTTAAAGATTTCTACAAGATTTTAATGAAAACAAATATGAACAGTTTTCACTACATTAGTGTCAGCTCCTTGCTCCAGAAGTGAGCAGCTCAACTAATGTGCATGACTAAGAGAAGGAGTTTCATTTGTTTGGTCAGATTTGTTAAAAGTGGAGGCAACAAAGTAAATTGCGTTTAAACATCAGTGGACAATGTGTTCCCAAAATTAAGAAACACAACTTAACATTACTGATCAACATTAAGCTAGCATGTTGCTAACTTATTCTACTTAACTAGCTGTTACTTGCCCTTGACGTTAAGCAGAGAACCTAACACATCAGGCTTTAATTGTAAATCCTGGTTGCTTCTGAGGGTAGGGAACCCACAGCAACAATGCAATTGCCATGGTTTATGTACATTTTTTGGACATTTTAAGATACTTCTGAAAACTTGAGATTATTTTTTAAATAGTGTGAAGTAGTGGGGTCATGCCTGACCTCTGTGGCCTTTTTGTCCCCAGGAAGGTCACAAGATACCTTTAACAAATAAAGAAAAAAAAAAAGGACTTCAAAAAGGGCAGACTGAGAAACTCTTTTATCCCTTAGGCCATCAAACTGTACAACTCCTCGCTAGAGGGGAGGAGGAGTAACGGGAAGACTCAGGAAGGGAAGGAGCAGTAGCCAGCCTGAAGACATTTATTATATTATATTTTTTATTTATGTTGTTACTAAACTGCGACTTAAATCTTAATTCCACTGAGGGAATCTTCCAAAGGGATTAATAAAGTTCTATTTAATCTAATGTAATCGTATCAGTTTTACAATGAAATGAAAAATTAAGACACGCTGGAAGAACTCCAAGAGTACAAACCTCTGCCAACGTATTTCTGACATTTTTACCAGAGTAACTATCAAAAATGTGGAAAAATGCCTCATTGATGTTAACAAATCCAGGATCCACCACCAAATTTAGATCCCCATCAAAATCTAATCACTTCTCCCCTGTGCCACGACCAACATCTCCTAAAAACACCTTTAAATCCAGTTAAGAAAGCTTTGTTTAATATTGCTCACAGGCAAAAATAAGCTAAATTACCTCCACCAATAAGGTTATGCTTTCTGCTGGAATTTGCCATTTTGTTGGTTGTCCATTCTTCCAAAAAATTGTCTTAGAATATCATATTTTCAAGATATGTTCAGGATGTTTAGGCAGGAAACTTAAAAGAGCTTTAAAGACCTTGGTATTCACATATCAATGGCGCCATAAACCAAAAAACCAGGAAGCGACCAGAGAATTGTCACCATTCTTGTGTTCATCTCCAATAATAATATCTTTGCCCCCTTTGCCCCTAATATCCTACCTCATCACCTTAAAGCAGTGCACCAGAGTGACTGGGAGCTACTGCAGGTGTGAGAGCATGAGTATGTTCCTGTTTGAGGGTGGGTGGTGAAGTGCCACCACTTCAGCGGAGGTCACCATGTCCTCCTTTTCTCATCCACCCATCCTGCAGCCACCTTTGGCCCATTAAGAGCCATTAGTGTGTGTGCTCCTTTGCCGTCAAAATGCATAAATCTCTTTCTCTCTCTCTCTCTCTCCCCTCTATGTCCCCCTCTACTTCTGGGAAACAGTAATTAGGGATGAAGGAAAGGTTACAGTGAGCAATTGAACATCTGAAGCAGTTGTTACTAAGTGTATTGCACTGTGTTGCATAGAGCTTCGCCATCAGCTGCATTCAAAGCAGTTTGCGGCAGGAAATCTTGTGTACTTACTCACATATGCATGTGTGCATAGGGAGGCTTTCCAAAACATTGCAGACACACAGACAATGTGGACACTATGCAGCACAGCCAGAGTGAGAGACACATATCAACAAGGTGTTTCCCAGCATTGGATAGGACTCAGGTGACTCTTAACAAATATTGTCAAAGGAGACAGAATGAGATGAGGTAAAAAAACTGACAAATACTACTTGGTGACATCCTTTTGACCATATATGGTGTGGAGTGGATGTCATGCCTATCAGATTATATAATATTCTTTATTTAATACATGTTTGGGCTTCATATGTCTCAGCAGATACAGCTGGAAAAAGGAAAGAGAGAAAGGAGACTAACATTAGGAGAAGGCACCCTTTGTAGAGCCCATATTTAGCCTTTTTCTGAGGTTCAAATATTTTGTTTTGATGACTTCTAGGGTACATTAACAATCACTAATGTTCAAAAATCCTTTGTTTCTTTTACAAGAAAAGCCTGATAGTGTTATATTCTCTCTCTGTTTAAGGTGCTATGTTTGAGCTCCTGCCCCTCTAAGGCCCCCTTCTCCTCAATTGCCCAGTAAATTGTGATTGGTTGACAGATCAACTCTGTGGTAATAGGTCAATTCAGTACAGCTCTGTGCAATATTGTCAACAACTCTTCTATTCTGCTGTCTTTGCTCTGCAATGAGCTTGCTATAGCGAGCCACTGGCTTAAACTGATGACAGAAAAGAGCAGGCTGTCACACTGGGAGGTCTATTTGAGGTAAATTAGACATTTAAGCAGCTACTGGTACCATATACTTGAACAAGAAGCAGCGTTGATGCCCCAGATGTTTGCCTTGTTCATAGAAGTGCCCACCTTTAGGTGCAGAAGACATTTTAAAAACACTGCAGGGCATATAAGCTTAAAGCATAATACTTTAACTTTGGCTTCAAAGAGGATAGCCTCTGAGCACTGACTGCAACAGTATTGTACAAAATGTCCAATACTTTGATACTTTCTGTAGCCAATGCATCAAAGCTATTAAAAAACAGGTCTTCAGTCATATTTGTTACAGGCTATAGTGAGCAGCTGTGGTGTGGTTTCCCAGATAACACTCGAGCTGGCCACTTGCTTGCAGTGTAGTATATTAAACCACCATACACTTTCCTGCCCTATTCTAAAATCTGTAAATCATCATCACACAAGTTCACGTCAGGTTCATACATTACTGTGTCCCATAAAAATCACACTTAGTCTGCAGTTGTTTTGACTTTTCTGCAGCATTTTTTTGTAAAAATGTTCTGTTCTCTCGCACTGTAAGATGATAGTTGCAGTGCACCCCTTTATAACAATAGCTCTTTGCACATGCAGCTTACCATCTATGACTAAATAATATCTAATAAAGAACATAGCAGACATATCATATTATTGATAGAATGTTATGCAGATAAAAACAGTTAAAGTAGCTAAAAAACAATTAATAAACAAGTTAAGGCAGGCAGGGCAGCTCCAAGTTTAAAATCCATGTGTAACAGAAACTGTGGTGTGTAAAGAAGTGTGTCTATCCAAACATTCAACCGTGTAAAAGACTATTTTAAGATCTGTAACGTCTTGAAAGATATTCAGTGTATTTGTTTTTATGTTTGCACAGATGTTATTTGTGTTCCAATGACTGGAAAACACTTCTAAGTACTAATAAACTGTGTGCATTTTGTGTTAAGCAGGGTGGGCTCTGCTCCTGAAGGCGGGGACAAGCAACGGATTTCATCTGTCTTCCCTTCCTCATTCTTGTTTGTGAGGGTATTTGCTTTTTACAGCTGTGATAATGACAGCATGGCACATGTATTTCTCCACCAACCCCCATCTTCTTTTATTAGACAGCTGACGCAGGAAAGAAACAGGTTTTCCTTGAGTGTGTTTGTGTGTGTGCATGCTTGTGATTAGCAGCGGTGGATGTTTTGTACAGGACAGCTGATTTCAAGCTGATAAAAACAGTCAGTTAAAATGTGCCAAAGCAGAATAACGTACTCCTACACACACACACACACACACACACACACACACACACACACACACACAGGGCACATTAGCAGGCTTTAAGCAGCACTGTTATGTGTTAGTGGTGGTACTTGGTCTTATCAGAGCTCTTTGATAAGGTACATCTTTATTAAATTCTCCGACTGAAAGACGGCCACTCTGGGGAGAAGGAATATGTTAATAGGTAGAGGCCATTCAAGTCTCCCAACCGACCTCACTGTGCCCCTCCATCTGTACCCCCCTACTTTCCTCCACCCTCTATCACTCCATCCCTTCATCTGAGGGCCACAGTGGCAACAGACAAAGAGCTGAGGGTGCCGGGCGAGTGGGACGGAGACAAGGAGTGCGTGAGAGAGAAGGAGGCGGCAGAAAGAGGTGGGTGAAGGGAAGGGAAATGTCTCGCCGTCAGCCGAGCAGAAAAACGGGGTCCGCACGAGTTGTGAGAGAGGTGAAATAGCTTTTTCTTTTCATTTTACACGCCTTCCCTTCCCGGTGCAACCCTCATCCTTTACCTCTCGCCCTCTATTACGCACAAACACACATACACTCACATGCCCCGTCCTCATTCTGTGTCTGTGAGCAGGGAAGCAGGGGCGTGTGTCTCAGTCCTAGAGCTCCCCCCTCTGATTGTTGGTGGCTACTGCAGCTCGGAGCAGGGTAGTCGACCTCCCATGGCTAGCCAATAAGGCAGCGCCATGGTTATGTAGGTCGTGGCACCCGTGTTCGGCCTGTGGAGCCTCGCCGCTGGTGCTTGTGCACACAGAGAAAGATGCACACGTACACCAGCTGGGGGACGTTGTGTTAACTGAAATCATAACACATCCTCTAATCTCACAAACACAGACAGCAGACAGTGGGCAGTACAGTGTGAGGACACAAATACACGCACACACACAGTTTACTTGCATATAACAGACCCCAGTGATACTCACAGAAAATATTCTCACACAAATCTCCAAACAATTAAATGTAATGGCTGCAAATTATGATTAGCTTTTTTGTTAGCCTAAATTCAACCAAAAACTTCAAGTGGACAAATATGTTATGTGAATTTTTGAAGTTTGTAATGACTAAAGACAAATTCAGTTGAAGAATTGAGCGATCAGTCTGCAAAATGTTCCTCTGATGTGCAGAGAATAAACCATATCAGGGCAGTTAGTGAGTAAAATAAGTGCAAAAAGACAACTGTGTGCATCTGTCCTTATAAGGACAGGGTGTGAAGGGTTAACAGGGCTAAGACAAAGACATAGGCAGGAACTATTGTGTTGAGTGGAGGGCCTCTGGAGCAGATGGGGCCTTACTGTTCACCCTCTCTCTCTCAATATTAAGCTCAAATCAATGACAACTGGCTGACGAGCAAGGACATTTTACACACTAATAAATGAGCCCACACGCATTAATCATAAATCCACAACACACACAGCTCACCGCAGGACGCTGGTGCAAATACAGCACAATATCAGAATGTGAATCTTTGAAAACAGAGATAGACAAGACACCAAAGCATCCATCATTCAAACTGTTCATTCAAAAAGCATCTATCAGCAGTAGCCTCCGACCGCTTAGCTCCTGTGTTTCCTTCTTTCTTTTTCTTTTATTATCATCTTCACCTGCTCCTTGACCCTTTTAAAACTTTACACCAAAGCATCATTGCCTGGCTGTGGATTTAAGTAATCATACAACCGTCTATTATCCTGTTCGTAAAAAGACCCACATCATAGTGTAGAAGTTAGATTCTTTTTAAAATGTCAATTGTCTGTGACTTTAAAACAATACAAACTGTTGGTGAAAAATGCTAGGGGGAGAAGTTGTATAACAAGTCAGTCTGACTCATGAAACTCAAAAAAATATCACCCCTATTTGTCTTTGCAATGCAGACACAGTTAAACATGTAATAAAGATATTTATCCAACAAAATCAAGTCTATGGTCATCAGTGTTGGTGGTAAAATGCTGAACAGTATTTGTAAGAGTGTCCAGGTTACTTCTCCGCGAAAGGGAACAATTCAAGCATCCATTATTACCACAAAATCTATGTTTTACTGGAAAATAAGGTGCAATTGGTTTAGAGGAAATCAGGTTTTGAGTGTCTGTCACACGATGATTTATATAGAAACAAGATAAGCCAAAAATGTACAATTTCTGTGCAACTGTGTCATTATTTCAACACCATAATCTCACCCTGTTCTTTTGCTCCTTTGCTACGATTATAGCAGAAGCTAAGCTCTCAGTCTTTGGTGATTGTTGAGAGGCAGACCCACAACCTGTTAGAGTGACACTGTTGTCCAATCAAGGACTCTTTCTGAACAAATCAGTGCCATGTACAGTTTAATTACCACACAACATACTAGCATTTATTATTTAAAGTCAGGAGTATAATCCAATGAGGGATAAATGTTGCTAAAAGTTTCAAACCAGTTCTGTCTTGCAGTGTTTCTCTGCATGTTTTGAGCAACTTTGCTGCTGCTTGCTTTAAACTTTTTACTACTGAACTATAAAAAAGACTGATCATTGCTGCGAGTAAAGTAATCCCCATAATCAAACAACAATTAGGTCTCTTAAGCTCCTCTGCCCTGTCAAACCTTCAAAGACTTGGAGTCATGTTTGATACGGGTATGTATTTGGACTCCATTGTAAACAGCTATTGCTTTCATCATCTCAGAAATATTCCTAAACTTGGACCATAAGCCTCAAAGTCTGAACTGGAAATGACTATTCATTACTGATTATTGCAATGCACTTTTTAATTGTTTTAAAAATTTACCCTTGTCCATCTGCAGGTCATGCAAAATGCAGCTACAGGGTTTTTCACTGTCACAAGGCAAAAGGGTTCATATTACCCCAGTTTTATTCTCACTTCATTGGCTGCCAGGTAATTTTAGAATGCTGAGATCTCAGTATCAACTTTTAGAGCCCCTCATGGACAAGACCCTTACACATCTCAGACCTGTAGTGTCCACATTATAGTGCATAGTCTCTTAGATAATCAGACCATAGACTCATAATAGCACCCCTACATACACTTTAAAACTCAGGTAGAGTTCCCATGCTGCAGCACCTCAGTAATGGAATGCTCTTTCAATGTCTTGATGATGTGCTGAGTCTACAGATGATTTCAAAAACAGCTGAAATCATATTAATTCAGTCAGTCTTTTAGTTCCAGTTAAATCATGTGACCCATTGTACTCTTGCTGGTTTACTGCACTCTGTATTTAAGAGTCTTGCCTCTGTGATTTTTTTTTTACCTGTGAAAGGTGTGATAGAAATAGATTTTTCTTATTTTCTCTCTTACTTGACCAGCACAATGAGTATGGGCATAATTTCAATAACAAAATATTGTCTTTATCATGTAATGCTAAACGCTGTATCGATAGTTATGATTCTCTGTGTCTTATTGTGTTAGACTGATTTACTGGTAGACAAGTTTGGAGGATTGCCACTCCAATCTCTTCTGACGGACTGATTTTACCGGAATAAAATAGCGGCGATTCGTGTGGCAAGGCCCAACCTTTTCACCCATCCTGTTTTTAAGAAAGTGTTAGCTTCCATGACCTTATATGAGTGTACAATGTATATCTATTAAAACAAAATTAATAAAAAGTAAAAACAAATTAATTTAGTAGGAATGAAAATAATAATTACACATCACGATCTTAGCCTAAACTCACACAAACACCAGCCATTATTTAACGGGAACTCACATATCTCTGCATGATCTGAAGTCTCTCGTGTGGGTCGTCCAGCATGTTGACAGACAGGTCAGAGATGGAAACAGCAGCAGAGGCAGTAAGTGTAACCAGAAGCACCAGAACACCTTCACCTTCCTCCAGCTGCAGGTCCAGCTTGTGCGTGTGTTCTTTACTGAGTAGCGACAGATCAATTGTACACCTAAAATAAACACATTAATGAAACAGCACAGGAGAATTAGACTTTGTGTACGTTGAGTTCTACACATTTTTTTCTATATGGTTTTCAACAAAACTTTATCTTTAATCTGAGTTATTATCCCAGATGCTGCTCTATATAACATATCAATATCAGCTGCCTGATAGATTCATGTGTGTTGGGAGTAACAACTGCAGACATTACAACCAAAAGCTAACACAATTAAAACCTGACAGAAGGGAGCTGGAGAGCTCCGTTGCTTGGCTGAATTGATTTTTCTGGCACTCCCTTAATATATTTCCAGTTACTACCGAGGCAGGCCAATAGTAGTTATTGAACTGGGGTCAAAGAGTTCAAAGAAAAGGCTTTCTTGGGTGCCTCCACTCTGATGAAAAACTCCTTTTTCCAGGAGACAGTGGAATATATACCCTTAGTTTACGTTTGCAAGGGCATATTTTATCCATGGACACTGAATGAGATGCACAACTCTGTATGTTTGCACCAACATAAAGCAATTCTGCTCTCAAAAGATGAGGAAATACTCAAATATTTAGGGTGTCAATTACAGACAGTTTTGGTGAGCTATATCCACTCACCCATTTATTCCAATAGATGGCCAAGATAACTTTTTTGAGTAACTTTCACAAAGTATTGAGTTTGGTGTCTCTTGTGGACAAAACTGTAGGTTTTACTACTATGAATAAATTGGGGTATTGAGGCTGAAGCAGGAGGGGCAGGTCTGTCAGGTTGAGCAGGAGTTCTTCAGCTAGCACATCCATTTGACAAAGGGGCACCACTTAAAAGGAAAAGTTTTCCAACTGTGTAAGCTTTACAGCCAAGAAGCCTTTTTACAACTAGGAAATAATCTACCAAACACTGATTTCCTGACATTTTGTGCTACATTTCTATTTCTATAAAACATATATTAACCAACAAACAACGTTATATCCCTTTGAGCCCACCACACCCCCAACCATAAAAATTAAATTACTATGACAAGTCCATTTGCTAAAATACAATATAAGTTTCAATAAATTTCATATCAGTCACAGAGGCTTTATATTTATCAATGAGGACTTTTGTACCTTCCTATGAAGTCATCCTTTTTGCCTGCATCTTTGTCCCAGACTGTGATGTCCACGTATCCTCCTTGCTCGTCATACAAGTGGAAGTCAAACTGCTCTCTCCATTGAGGGTTCAGTGTTTTTGGAATAGTCTGAAGGAGCATTCAGAGGAAAAACATTGTCTCTGACTCCACATTTTAGACACAAATCAGTTAAGCTAACAAATGTCTTCTTGCTACCCTTTGCCTAAAATCAAGAATTAACGAATGAGAGAAGTTAAATGGTAGTAAATTAGAAATACCAAGTTTAGGTTCATTACAAGATAAATGAAGAGGTGAGAATGGATATAATACAATTCGATCATACACAGTTTAATTCAATATAAACCTGGAAAGAATATTGTCCCTTAAGGTAAACTTTTTAAGGTGTATTTATACTAAATGTCTGTTCCAGGGTCACAACAGAGTATTTCAAAACTTTGTGTCACTGGGTGGTAGAAGCAAGAGGGAGCACATCCTCATGGAAGCTCCACATAAACACACAGACACAGCGCTGGGCCAGCTGTGGGCTTTGCTGATCCTATCATCATCTCTATTATGTCTGTCACCGCCTCCAAAGACATCACAGAGGGGGGATCATTTTGTACCTCCACTGCACTTTAGTGACACGTTCATGTTGCCCCGGGGCAGTCTTTAAACGTCACTGTGAACAAACCAGAGAGTCTGCAAATGTTTTTAGTTGTGATGCAGTTTTGTTTTCTTCCTTCTGTCAAATAGCACATATAGGTGTAGCTTATGTTTTTCCACAAGTAGAATATTACAGTAGATCAAATAGTCTGTCTTGCAGTTTTTTTGTGTGTTATATCAACCAAATGTCCCTGATTTTCTTCGTTTGCAAAGGCATAAAGAACTCCTCTCGACAACAAGTTTGTTTACCTTGCTCTTGTACTTCTGGTGTCCCATCCTGAATTTGACGTACGGGTCGCTGAGGCCGTTGGCGTCCATTGGCTGCAGGCTGCGGCCTTCTATTAGGCTGATGCTGACTATCCCCCGCCACAGCTGGGCTTTTCTGTGCACATCTGACAGACGCATACTCTGATACTGCAGCACGCAAACACACATACATGTACAATGACACATGCACAGGAATGTACACAAACACACAGAGAAAAAAAAAACACACAGACACACACATGAAATGCAGAAATTAACCCTAGGATTAAAATATGGCTTGTGTAATTTTGGTCAACAGGGGAGAAAAATGGCAAACACATCAAGACGACATAGAGAGGAGCAGGCAAAACACACAAGATAACACTTAACACAAAATGAGAAAATTAAACTGGAGATACCCCTTTGAGTAGGAGCAAACTGAACATACCATAATCCACCAGTATATGAGGATCAAACCCTCAAAAAGCAAAAAATCTTCAATCAAAGGAACACAGACATGTTTACTGATTTATCAGCCATCATCACTTAATAAGCAACTTTAAGTGATGTTTTCTCTAGATCTAATATATTACTTAAATGCAGTTATCAGTGTGTATAAGAAATATTACAATTGGCTCACCATGAATATTTTCTTTGAAGTAAACAGGAAGAATCTAAAAGTCTATGCCCCATTCAATTGGACTGGAGCAACAAACAGGAATAAAACAGAACACTTCAGGCATATCAAAAAATGTATAAATGTAATAACACAGAGTCTGTCTGTTATTTCAGTGTTTGTGCCATTATTTTTGTTTACCTTTTTACAAACATAGATCCAATCATTCAGACAAGAAGGCTTGTGAATAAATGCACACTAGTTAGGGCTGAACGATATGGACAAAATTTCCTATCTTGATATTCATGCCAGATATCTCGATATTGATACAATATGACTATGAGTTTGGTGAAAACCAAGCATTTTTCAGAAAAATAAAATCGTCATTATACAAAAGAATGTGGAAATTGCAGTTTTATTTATAAGAAATCTATATCGGTTATATTGTTGCTTTTCAGCATTAATATCATGAAAGTTCATATCTCGATATAGATACGATAACGATATATCTTTCAGCCCTAACACTAGTCATTCTCTCATTCTCCTGGACAGTTCACCTTGTAAGAACGAGTCTTTGCTGAAGTACACACTCTCAGCATCTCCTGAGAGAATACAACTGATGATAGTAAAAGATTATTTTGAAACTGACTTAAGAATATGGAGAAGAGCACTACCTCTTTAACCCATACCAGCCTAATCGAGGGTATGGAGAAAAAAACTGCACAAAACAGGGGCTCAAAGTCATAAAAGCAGCAGTCCAGCTAGTGATAGCACAAATACCCAGAACTTAAAGACACTTTGTAGTTCATCTGTGACCAACAGCCTCCCCTGACATCTGTAGATGCTAAGACTGTAATTCAGCTGAGCCAGCCCTGTTAAAGCTGGAGACAATGACTAAAAATGACGGAGATGTCTGATTGACTTCCAGCTTCCCAGAAATTCAGCTGTGCTAAACAGGGTGTGAACGTGCACACCTCTGAATGCCAGCTCTTTGTCATGTTTATGCCTTGGCCAGTGTGAAGTAGGACAAAACTCAATCAAACTTTTTTGGGAAGAGAAAAACAGATTCCGATAGGGACAAAAAACTGGTGTTGAATAGTTTTCTCGGAAACCAGTTAATTGTTTATTTCGTAACACTGGTGGGAGCAGTTCACAGGAACAGAGAGGAAAGGCATATAATCAAGCTGAGTCAACAGCATTATTTGTTGTACACACTGATGACTACATTTTACACCATGAATCAAGACTGATGTCCATGTACAGACTCATGACTGCTGAGGCTCTCACTTTGTGCAGGTAGCCCAGGTTTAATTCCAGCTTGAGGCCAGTTTCCCAAATGTCTAGCCCTGCTTTCTCACCCCTTTTCTGGCTCTATCCTCTGTCTCTCAACCTTATCAATAATGGGCACATAAACTTAGACAAGTAGATGTATGTGTAGAGAGAGAATCTTGTGAAAATGTGTTTTTAAATGTGTGAAGGAAGAAGCCCCACCATATAAAGGTACTGGTCTCTCTAAGAATTAATATTTCTGGATTTTTTTCCACAGATAAGAACACTGTAAATAATATATAACAGGCAAGTGATTCATATGACAAAACAGGCACTGTACTCTGTCTGCCTGCTTTGCATATTTCTTATTCCTAAGCTGATATCACTGTAAATTCAGATGGATGATTTTTCATATTTTCAGTTTTTATTTTCCCCTGACAGTTTTCCCAGCACTTACAGGCCCATTTAACCTCTCTTTGAATCATGTCAGTATCCCTCACTAAAACAAAGAGCAGGGTATTTATTTGTCAAACAAACACAGTCTTCCCTGGCTCTGCTTCTGCTTCTCCCTCTCCTCCTTCCTCGTTAGGGAGAATTTATTAGCATAGCTTTTGTTTTGCGGGTGAATTTCATTAAACTCTGAACAAACCCTGCCTCGTGAGCGTGGGCCCTTTGATCTGGAGACGAAGCCTCTTAATTTCCATTCTCCAGACATTAAACAATGAGAATGGCTCCACTGCAATATAGCCAACCTCACATACAGCAACTCCCAACTCCCACATCTTTCAATTCTCCTGTTCGCTCGCCTCTAACACACTTTATGGTAATGATGAGAGGTCGCTCTCTCGTCCTACTCGAGCACAATCCTAATTGTTTCCTTGTTTTGTTGTTGCATATTTTGTGGAACAGAAAACCATGGGCGATTTGGATGGGGAATTCACATCTCCTCTGCCAGAGCACAGCAGGAGAGAGATCATGAACTGAGATGTTTGGAGGCTGAAAATCTTATGAGATACCAGCATTCAGTTTCAGGATTAGAACCCCCATGCACGTAGTTCAACTTTTATAAGGAAGAAAATGTTTGAAGTGCCAAAATAAGCATTTTGCCTGCAAGAAGTGCGAGAAAGACCTGGAATCAATATGCCTTGTGTAATTATCATCTCAAACTACTTCTTGAGTATTTTGCATCTGGAGCTGTGGGTTCAACACTCGTAGATGCTTCATTAAGAAGACGTGGTTGTGTAAAAAATAACTGGAACTCTAAGAAGCACTCAGGAGCAGCGCCTTTTAGGAGGGGAAGCACCACAGTAGCTACTTAGTCAGTATTTGAGTGAATTCCCGAGTTACAGGCGGGATGGCCCAGATTGGAGGCTTCAAAGGCTTGATTTGGGGAGGCAGATACAGCAGGACGTTTGCCCACCTCCGACCAAGCTCACTTCAAATGTTAATCAGTGTTTGTTAGTGGATATTAAACTTTTCAAACACTCGGCACCTCTGGGTGATATTTACAAATTCATTTAAAGTTCAAATTTGTAACTAAGTTGAATTTGTTCCCTTTTAAATACAACTTTTTACACATAGACAATACTTAGTCTGGCGATCCAGACATGTATTCTAAACACCTGGAAACAGGGTAAACCTCAAGCATTTTTGTGATGATGTGCATCGCCATTATAAGAAAATCCACTGATATGTTCCTCCAATAAAGTCACAAACTTACTCTCAATCACATAAGGTATTATCTTTGCTAAGGATTTTAATGCCTTTCTTTTAATTATTCTTTGTAATTGTCACTGTCCAATGCTGCCTTACACATACAGATTGATGACTAATTATGGTTTAACTGCAGAATACATGATTTAATAAGGCATGCACATTATAGATAAACTTCTATTCTGTTCTATGTTATAGGATTGCTGTTTATATCCAGTAAGCCAATACTTGAATTAAACTAGAATAAATTATAAATTATAAAATCACCAGAAATGTTCAGGTCTGGCAAAACTAATAATCATTTTTTTAGGCTATTATTGGACGATTATGCGGCAATAATATTGCACATCCCTCAATGTAATCATTGCACTTATCTGAGCCTCTTTAATATACATACTAAAAGATACCAAAGCAGGGCTGACAGGGCCCCTGTTACAGTGTAACTCTATGAGAAAAACTGCAACCACAACTATAAAATTCACAAATGTGGGGTGTTGGTTTGGCAGAGTGGTTAGCAACCATGCACGTCCCATGTACATGCTTCTGCTGGTCAAGGTTTAAATCCAGCCTGTGACCAATTTGCAGAGTGTCTTCCCCTACTCTCTCACCCCCTTTCACAAGCCTATCCACTGTCTCTCTCCTATCAATAAAGGCACAATATGCCCAAAAAATACATTTAAAATTCAAGAATGTTTTCCATAGTATTCAAAAAACAGCGAATAAACCCAGATGTAGTAAGAAAACTGCTGATGTACTATGCTGAAATAAAATATGAGCTTTGAGGCATGCATGCACAATTAAAGGAAGCAGAACCTGAGACAGCATGCTTTCTGTTCGACCTGACAGCCAGCAGGCAAAGAAAAACTCAAAAGATAACAGTCCCTCATGTGATGTTCATAACTCAAATCATGCAAAATCAATATCCAGATTTCCATTTAATATGAAGGGGTCTAATAGTGTCCTGAAATCAGTCCTGCTGGTAAAATTGACAAACGTTTTTTTTATGTTGATTTGTGATTCGGGACTACTTTGAAACCCCATTAAAACAAACTAGATGCTTTATTTTCTCACAGAGAAGCTGCAATACACCATGCAAGTCAAAGGTGGAAAACAATACCATGGTATTTTAAGCTTAAGTTAAGCAAAAATATAACATAACAGAACTTACCAATTTTAAAAAGAGGATTAAAATAGGTATTTTTTAGTGTAAAGAACATTATCTTCACTTTAGAGCAACATTACAAGAAATACTGTACGTGAGTTTTCCACCTCATTTGTTTGAAATACATAACTAGGATCAAATGACATAATAATGTCAGCAATTTGAAGGAAATAGCTCCACCTTTAAGATAGATTTAGAATAAATAACTTGCAAACAAAAATAATGATATTTCCCTCTAGCAACAAAGTGTTTACATCTCTTTTAGTGATGTAAATAGCACATTCAATACTGCAGCTCGTGGAAAATAAGCAAGTGACAATGAGAACTCATAAATGAAAATAAAAACTGCAAATACCACTGTGGGAAGAGGAAAAGAAGGGTGAGGGCCAGGGAGACTCCATCCATGTACCAGGACAAAAGTGAAGAGTGCAGGAGAGGTGAGGTGCAGTACAGTCAGAGGTTTGTGGGATTACATGCTGGTTTAGTTTACCTTACTAGATCGTTTCCAGTTCCTTCTCAAAAGCATGGTCTGTAAATGAGACAAAGCTGTTACAGAGCGCCCCCTACTCTCCCCCCACTTGGAGCTGCAGGGTCAGAGGTTAGAGGGCAGTTGGGTGTATGAAGTTCATGTTAGCCCCGACCTGGTGCAGGGGGTGAGGAGGGGAGTTAGATGAGGGGAGAAAGGCAGCCCTCAGTCATGCAAGTTAAAAAAGCGAGAAGTGTGTAAGAAGCACTCTTGGTGTTTATTTAGTGATGAAGTGTTTGCGTAAGCAGACATGCTCACACACAAGATAAGCAATATATAAACAATGATATGTAAGTCATTGCCACTTTCACTTCTCATATGTATGTCTGATTAACTTTAATCTTTTCAGAAAAGTTCTTTTCAATTCAAGACCCACAGACAGACATGAAGTGGAATCAACTACTACTCTAAAATTTGTTTTTCCTTGCGTTTGTATTTCTTTTTTGTGTGACCAGTCAGGAAGAATGAGCTTTAAAGAGTAACACAACCTCAGTCAAAAGTATTGAAATTTAACATTTTGTGTTTAAAAACACATAAAATGACTTCAGCTACTCCAATCAATTGTTACCATAAGCTCACCTCTGCAGTCATCACAGGGTTCAACAGCAAATTTGCAGGGCACTCAATGAGAGTGTAGTTTGTTTTTTTTCTCAAAACATTTTAAACAACATGCGCACTTGCATACTCTTATATTAAATATGCATTTTTCTCCACTTAAAACCTTAATAACACAAAAATGACAGTTGAATTCAGTAAAAGCAGCCAGCCATGGAAATCCTCAAGCAACTGCAGGCTCCACCCACAAGGGACATCACCCAAGATTGTAGGTAGTGTAGTCTGTTTGCTAAACATGCATTAACCAAAACAAGGTCCAAAGTACATTTACATCAAGGTCCTTGTTCCATTTACTTGAATAAATATTGATGACAGCTATGTATCTACTGTTTAGATTGATGAAAACATTCATAAGTTAGTTTAGCTTTTCTGCATATTTGCAGCTCATCCCTGAACATCTCAGCTTCATGCATGTTTTTTGCACTCAGTCTGTTACCAAGTGCATATGCTGAACAAGTAATTATATAGGTAATAATGCTAACATTGAAATGTCATAAGCAAATTAGAGTGTAGAATATTTCAAACATCTGGAATGTCTTAATTGAAATGGCAGCTAAAATCTAAGACCTTCAATTGAAATTAAGACTTTAGTTTAAGACATTTTGACTACAATTTAAAATGCATCATATAGTAGAAATCTTTGGGATTTGAGAAGATCCACATGAACCATATAATTAAAACTTCTGTCTGCATTTTTTATTTGTCCATAAAAAGAGATTCTAAGTTTCAAAAACCTCATAGTTTTCATGGCATTTATAAGCTGACAAAACTCATCTACAACGGACATTATCATATACAAAAGATACCTTTCAGGCTGCATGGAAATATTTCTTGTTGCAACATTTCAGTAGTTGTGTATGTTTCTGTGCCCTTCATTACCAGTAGGTGGCACCACAGATAGCCATCCAGACTGTACTAGTATAACCTTGTACTCATTTTCTTCACAGTTGGAGAAATCCAAAATGATGCTTAACCTAAATAGAGTTTATTTGTTCTGTCAAACGTGGACTCAGTGAACTACAGCACTAAATAAGCAGCAGAATTAAGACATCAGATCAAAAGGAATACGATATTTCCCTCATGACTCTGCCTTGTTCTGGATGAAGCATGCAGGGGTCCAATTAACCAAACAAATAATTGAACAGAAATAAATGCAACACTGAAACACTGAGCACGTCCGCTGAGGCACCAGCCAACATAATTAGTGAAGTGAATCTGGCGCTCTTTCAACATGAAACTTTTCCACACAACATATTAATTACACTTGTGTTTATGCATATGTATTTGCTGAGTTGAAGAGTTTCCAGAAGCTGGGGCTGACTGAAGCCAACATATTCTAGTTCAACCCAGCATGCCGGGGCCTCTGATGTACAAAAACAGTTCACTGAACTGAAGTAACACTTCAGCTCAACTTTGATCATGAAAAATATCAACATTAACACATATTTGCAGTTAAACTTAACCCAGGTCTTTACTCTTTCCTACTCAGCTATATGGCACCAAGCCTTTTGTATCTTCTGTATGAGTTGTGGGCGATGTAAAGCAGATCAAGTGCAAATTAAAGAAACGTTTCTTCAGAAAAGTGGAGGAAATGTTTGGCTCATGAGAGAAGAGAGATAAAATGTGTTATAAAGATTTCTTACAGCATCCCTCACATCTTCTTTTGGTGAAAGGGTGACAGCAAGATCCAGGGTGCCCAAATTGTGTTCTGGGTACTGCGGGTCCTTCAGGTCCAGTGTGACATCCAGTGTCCTATAGAAAGAGAGTGAATATGGTAACATAATGATAAACAGCGCTTGTACATGAGTTTTATACATCATGATTAGATACTGTACAACTTTCACATATATGTGTGAACTCCAGGAGGAATTTCTACAGCAGTGTTGCAGTTAATGGGGATCCTAATAAACTAAACAATATATACATTCATTAAAATGGCTTCTTATTTTGTTAAAAATTTTAAAACCTACATAAAGCAGACATATTTGATTGATTCTAGCTTATCTCAGTAGAGAACTTTTCCTGTAGTTTTAACAACTGCTAAGCAAATATCCTTTCCATTATCAAAATGGGCAAAACAACTACTCAAAACTGTAATCAGGTAGCTAAAACTAGACTTGTTATACACTGCCTGACCAAAAAAAAGTTGCCACCTAGATTTAACTAAACACATAAGTAAGAGCCTCCTATTACATTCTTACTGCATGGGCGATAATCTTTCATCTGGCAACAAATTATTCAACCCCAGCTGATGCAATGAGTAGCTTCTCATTTCTTAAAAAACATTTCAAAAACACATCCTGTGGTCGTGGAAAAGATGTTAGTCTGTTTAAGAAGGGTCAAAGTTGCATCAAGCAGAGAAAACATCTAAGGAGATTGAAGAAACTACTAGAACTGTGTTAAGAACTGTCCAACACATTTTTAAAAACTGGAAGATAGTGGAGGACCTTCGTCTTGAGGAAGAGATGTGGTCAGAACAAACCTTGAATGATCGTGACTGGAGAATCACTTAAACATTCGGCCAAATCAAATTGAAGAAAAAACAACAGTAGAACTCAGGGGTGTGTTCAATAGTGAAAGTAAAGCATTTCCACATGCACACTGCGAAGGGAATTCAAGGGATTGGGACTGAACAGCTGTGTAGCCCTAATAAAACCACTAATCTGTGAGGCTAACTGTAAAAAAGGCTTCAGTATGCTACGGAGCACAAAGATTGGACTCTGGAGGACCAGAAGAAGGTCGTGTGATCTGATGAGTCCAGATTTACTCTATTCCAGAGTGATGGGTGCAGCAGTGTAAGAAGAGAGGCACATGAAGTGATGTACCCATCATGCCTAGTGCCTACTGTACAAGCCTGTGGGGGCATTGCTATGATCTGGGGCTGCTGCAGTTGGTCAGGTCAAGGTTCAGCAACATTATGGCCCAAAGAATGAAGTCAGCTGACTCCCTGAATGACCAGGTTATTCCATCAATGGATTATTTCTTCCCTAAGGACACAGGCATATTCCCATATGACAAGGCCAGGATTCATGTGGCTCAAATTCTGAAACAGTGGTTCAGGGAGCATGAAACATCGTTTTCACACATGGATTGGCCACCACAGAGTTCAGATCTTAACCCCATTGAGAATCTTTGGGATGTCCTGGAGAAGGCTTTGTGCAGTGGTCAGACTCCCCCATCATTAGTAGAAGATCTTGGTGAAAAATTAATGCAACACTGGAAGGAAACAAATCTTGTGACAGTGCAGATGCTTATCGAAACAATGCCACAGCAAATGTGTGCTGTAATCAAAGCTAAAAGCCATCCAACAGCGACTTTTTTTTTTGGCCAAGCAGTGTAGCTAGACATGTCTTTTTAACACGGCATATAATACTCTCTTAATTATTTTTGGTGTTTTCTTTCCACATGTAGACTAATGAAGAGCTGATAAAAAAATCACCTATGAGAAAGACAGCTCTTAGAAAATGTACAAGCAACAGTATGAAATGTCAAAATCTAATTTTGATCTGAGAAGGAAACATAAAGTCAATGAACAGCTTCAAGTTTGGTAAGTTATAGGCCTCTGAAATGCACTGAAGCAACACAGGAGGAAGGGAATTACTGTGGGATATTGGACACAGCCAGAGTGCATAAAAGTAGATCCAAATGTGTCACATTCTTGGAAGTGTTCAGTTGAAAAATTAAACGATGTTGACATTTGGCTTCAGTTTGCTTGATGTTCACACAGCAATATCAAAAATGAGCCAAACCACACACAGGGCTGACCATTTGACTTACATCACAGTCCTTGTTGCATAAGTAAACACACCAGTGTTAGTTGCAACTTAAGGAGCTGATTTTTAATTGGCAGCAAAGGAAGGGTCAAATGTCTACAATGAAAATACAGATGAGCATATATTCTCAAATTTGAAGCAACTGGGGATATGAAAGTTAACAAACTAACCACATAGAGGAGGAGCTCTAAACACTTGCCACTGCTGAGAGCGGACCACAGGAAGCCATCGTATAATAATAACTCATTTTTTTGGGTTTATATTAACATCGATACACCTGTGGAGGTGTCAGCAGAGACATGGTCAGTGATTAAAAAAGAGGAAAACTATGCCCTGAGTCTCCAATAAGAGCGGGTTAAAGTGATAAAAAAGGGTTGCCTGCTTGAACTGACTGGACTAAATTCTGGAAACAACAAAAGTGTATGAACCAGTTAATGTCATTGTTAATCTGTTGCTATTTTTTGGTTAGCCATGCTTAAACACTGTGAGTGACTATTGGTTTGCAAATAATCATTATATTTATCTGCATTATTTTGCTGTTGGTTGTGATCAAAGTTAAGTATTACATCATAATAACCAATGCTGCCACTTCTGCTACCACAGCAGTGCAATAAGTTAATTCGTTGCTCTGTTTGTGTCAGCAGCAATGTGTACTGTAACCTTGCCCAGCAGTTGGATCTGCCTGATTCAGTGTCTATAATCGGGTAGATCCATCTTGCAAAGCTCCAATCTACAACATATTGTAGATGTTAACAAACTCAACAATAGTTTTAACTGATCTCGACCATATATGTCTATGAAATGAAAAACAAATAACTGAAATCAGGTCTTAAAAGAAGGGATATTTTTGTTCAACTTCTGACATGTTTCAGCAACAGTTTGCTCTACCATGTGGCCTGCATTCTGTCCTTCATGCTGTACCAGTAGTGCCTGCTGACGACTTTATCTGATTTGCCCGCAATGAATTTGACTGACAGAAGATTGTCCAATCACCTGCCAGATAAACTTTTCAAAAGGTTCTTCCTATTCCTAAATATTTTCTATGGGCTGTTGCCCTGATGGACAAATGAAATATTTTAAACAGCCCATCTG